>JAWWEE010000085.1:58580419-58678077 GCA_035221455.1 Xenops minutus
CCCGGGGCCGGGAACACACCTGAGCTCCTTCCAGGGGGCCGGGAATACACCTGAGCGCCTTCCAGGGGCCGGGAATACACCTGAGCTCCTTCCAGGGGCCGGGAACACACCTGAGCTCCTTCCAGGGCCTGGGAACACACCTGAGCTCCTTCCAGGGGCAGGGAATACACCTGAGGTCCTTCCAGGGGCCGGGAACACACCTGAGCTCCTTCCAGGGGGCCGGGAACACACCTAAGCTCCTTCCAGGGGCCGGAAACACACCTGAGCTCCTTCCAGGGGGTCGGGAATACACCTGAGCTCCTTCCAGGGGGCCAGGAATACACCTGAGCTCCCGTGCACAGCCCCCTTCCAGGGGGCTGGGGGGACACCTGAGCTCCTCTGAACACCTGGATACCCCCACCTGCTCCTCCTAGGATTCAGATGTGTCCGCATTACACATAAACAGCTGTTTTACTTCTTCGACCAAGATTCACCACCCCTCCCCTCTGAATCGCGCTGTGCAATTGCATTCCTAGAGCAGTCTAAAACTGTAAAAGCCTGGGGGTCCACAAAAACTTGAAGTTTTTATTTTACTACATTACACACTTGGCATGGAAATCGGTATGTCAGTCCTTGACCTGCTATGTAAGTACATGACAGTGGGTTTTGGGGAAAGGGGTAATATGGAAAGGAAGAGAGAGAGAAAGAGATGAGGGAAGGAAAAAAAATTGAAAGAGGAAAAACTGGAAAGAAAGAGAGGGAAGGCAAGGCAAGGGGAAGCAAGGCAAAAGGCAAGGCAAGGCAAAGCAAAGCAAAAGGGAAGGGAAGGGAAGGGAATGAGAAAGGGAAGGCGAGGGGAGGAGAGGGAATTGGTTCCACTGTTGGTCTGGCCGATGGAAAGTTTTGTGGGGGTAACTTTTCGTAGATCAGTTTCCCAGCCCTGGAAATAAGCTTCTCACTTTCCGTGCAGATTAGTCTGTCAGGCATAGTCCTGTCTTTTGCACCATCCAGGAAATGGATCAGAGTCTTCAGGGGTCTTGTGTGGTCTTGATCTCACCCTGTAGTCCATCCATTCCCACTTCTCAGTTAGTGTACTGTGCTGTGGTGTGCTTTATCTCCTGGAATTAGGACAAGGTTTGTTCCTGAGAAGTGCTGCCCTACCCCCACATGGCCCCCTGCACCAGCCACACCTTGTTCTTTCTCACAGCATGTTATTAACCAACAATCATTGATTGGCTCCACAGCCATCTGACTATCAGTTTTTGAGATGCACACATTAACCCCTTATCTTCTGGGATTCTGCATAGTACCAATGGACTTGTCAGAAATGCTTCATACGCCATAGCTTTCTCAGATGGTTTTGTTTGTAATAAAGAAGGCAGATATTACACCTTGAATGCTTTTTGGCACCGTCCTCATGAGCAGAACTGTCTGCTGTTCAAATCAGAAGCTGTAGGTGTGTCCAGGATCTTTTATGCTTGTGAACATCCAAAGAAATAAAAACATACCAGTCATGGTCACAAATGCTGTTTGCAGGCACCTGCTATATCAAAATGTTTGCTGGTTGGTTGTATCCACTGTGACACTGACACAGACAAACTGATGAAAATTCTTTTCATAAATGGAAGATCTGCAGCTGAAATACAAGTAGCGAAAGGGCATAGTGCCAAGTGTGTCATGATGACAGATACCAATAGAGAAAGGGGTGCTCCTGTAATCTCCCAGTCAACTCAGTACACACGACTCATGTTTTGTAGCTCACTTTCCCTGCTTCACTTACCAATTTTTACAAAATCTGTTTCAGTTTTGGTTGTCCTTGTAAATTGCAGCACCCCCAAAAAACTGTTCAAAAAGTACTTATAAAAATAATTCCAAGTTCATAGTTATTTGTTAATCAAAGCAAAATGTTGTGCTCATCTGAGATCCAGAAAAAGGTAATTTTTGATTTCTATAAAGATAAACACCCCCTCCCAAACTCTGAATGGTGAGCATTTTAATGCACAGTAAACCACATTATATTGCACAGATTGGGTTTTCTGTTAATTATTTAGTGGTGGTTTTATTGTATAGATTACTGTCATAGGATGACAGGGAAAGAAGACTGAAATCCAATTCTCATGGTCAGACAAAAATGTTACCCTGTGGCCATGTATTTGCAATAATGCTGTGCTAAATGACCCATGTATCATTTAAATAAGACTTATTGAAGACCTACAGGGAAGTAAGTGATTTGACCACTGGGAAGGTGATTACTCTGAGCAGACTGGGGAAAAATGCATGAAAAAAAAATAAGAAAAATGTATGACAGTTTTTGACACAGAAATACATGGAACAAAGTCTGTAAGACAGGAATAGAACATTTAACTTATAATAGGTTTAGCAATCAGCAAATATTTTTTTGGTTTAGCTTTTAAAATATTGCTGCTAAAATAGTAAGGAGTTTAGCAAGCTTCCAAGATATGAGACTTTTTTTTCTATCATTTACAGGTCATTCTATTTTTTTTTCCCCTTTTATAGGTAGTAGCTTCTCTGCCAAGATGATTCAAGAGTCTGGTGGTCATTGAAAAAATGTCTGACATCCACTCTGTGTTATACACAAGGAGCTCTTTCTGGCAGAGAGCAGCAAGTAGTTGGTGATGCTGTAAGAACATGGTGCAATCTACAGAGAGTTTCTAAACTATATGGAAAACACAGATGCCTTTTATTGCTGATGTGAGCATCCCTGTAAGAGAAACTTCTGTGCCAAGGACGTAGGACATGCCATTGTTTCCTCTTCTGTTTCTCACAAACAGCATGATCTGCACACATTTAAAATCGCCTGGTTAGGCATAGGCTTCAGTGGTCTTCATTTCGTTTTGGTGGTCTTTAATACCCTTCTTTACAACCCAAGCCATATCCAATCAATGTGTCAGATTCATTTACAGAGTTAAGGTTTGCAAGATTCAACTCAGTTTACAAAATTTTTAGTTTTGTCTTTTTCTGAAGAGCACGTGGAAGGAAGAGCGTAAGTTTAACCTGCTCTCAACTGCTAGAGCACTCATCAGTGTTTCACACACTTTAGTGTCACACCACAGAGTAGCTTAGTAAGACAGGAGTATAATGGTACTATCATGTGTCTTGGGCATCACCATATTGTTTGCTATGTTGTATTACTCTTGATTAAAAGATTTCTTTTTTCTGTGATAGGAGACTAAAGCTGTCTAAAGGGATTTTTTTGTGTAGATGTACCCATTTCTGTTGCATTCTCCAGTCTTTTATATTTATCCAAAGAACAAAAACATAGAAGTATGCACAAATACATACAAATACATGTTTATTTATATTGGCTTTGTGTGGCCAGATTTTGGTAGTGATGGGGGGCTACATGGCTGAATTTTATGCTGGAAGCTCCCCCCATGTCCAAGAGAGCCAATGCCAGATGGTTTTAAGACAGGTCAGGTGCTGGTCAAGGCTGAGCCCACCAGAGAGGGTAGTAACAACTCTGGGATATCATATTTTAGAAGGAAAAAAAGTTGTTGCCCAGATGTATCTGCATTCAGAGAAGAGGGGAATGAGAATATATGAGAGGAACAACGGTGCAAACACCAAGGCTGGTGTAGAAGGAGAGGGAGAAGGCGCTCCCTGTGCCAGAGCAGAAATTTCCTTGCAGCCCGTGGTGCAGACCATGGTGAGGCAGCTGTGCCTCTGCAGCCCATGGAGGGCCACGGGAGTGCAGAGATCCCCCTGCAGCCTTTGCAGGACTCCATGCTGGAGCAAGTGGATGCCCAAAAGAAGGCTGTGATTCCGTGGGAAGCCCGTGCTGGAGCAGGTTCCTGTCAGGGACCTGCAGACCCGTGAAAGCGGAGCCCGGGCTGAAGCATCTTTGCTAGTAGGACCTGTGACCCTGTGGGGAGCCCATGCTGAAGCAGTCTGTGTCTGTAGGACTGCACCCCATGGAAAGGGACCCACTCTGGAGTAGTTTGTGAAGAACTGTCTCTCAAGGAAGGGATTCCATGCTGGAGCAGGGGAAGGACTCCTTTCACTGAGCAGTGGCAGGAACAACATGCTAAGAACTGACCGTAACCCCACTCCCCATCTCCCTGCACCAGGGCAGGGAGGAGGTAGAGCCCAGAGGGGAGGGAGCTGTGGGGTGAAAGTGTTTTTAAGATTTATTTTACTTTTCATTATCCTGCTCTGATTTTGTTGATAATAAATTCAATTAATGTCCCCAGTTGATCTGTTTTGCCCTTGGCAGTATTTAGTAAATGATCACTCCCTGTCATTATCTCAGCTCACAGCCTTTTCATGATACTTTTTTCTCCCCTGTCCAGTTGCAGAGAGGATTGAAAGAGTGGCTTTGTTGGAATCAACCCACCACATTATTAAGTAGGGTAATATACTAAAACACATTTAAATAGATAAATATATAAATAAATATATATATGTATGGGTAAATATACCTGCTAAATCAGTATCTGTAGCCATTAAAATAACCTCAGTGAAAAAATTTGATTGCATGTTTGTTACCTATGTATTGGGGTGTGAGTTTTTAGGAAAAAAAAATTCCCTTTCAGCATATATTCGAGCTGTTATTTTCTTCAGAAATAGAACAGAAATGTTCTTTCACAAAGTACTTTTTTCTCTGTTCTGGTGTCTTTTTGCTTGTGAAAGGATGACATAATCTTTGCTTTATATCTTCAGTAATTGAAAAAAGATAATGGTTTAGCATTAGTGAATATGGTATTATCAAAATACAAGTTTGATTATTTCTAAACAGGAGTGGTAAGCAATAAATTTCTAATGTTGCTTATATGAATCCCATGCACCTGTAATCCTAGTAGGAGTGTTCTGTGATGCAGGATGAACTAAACAAACAAACGAACAAACAAACAAAAAACCACCAACCCCCCCCCCTCAAAAAAACCAACCAACCAAACAAAAAAACTCCAAAACACAACAAAAAAGGCAAGGCAAACACTAGTTAAGTCAGAAATGAAACCTCCTAAAATGTATATCTTTCAGTGACTCTATAAAAACCTGGATTTTGTAATCTTCAGAAGGAGTGATTAGAGTCAGATCTAAGATCACACAATCTTCCATGTAGGCTGTACCAGTGCTCAACTTAAAATGGCTTTGGTTTGCCTTGTAAAATAACTTCCTAAATTACTAGAGACGGAAAATCACTGTATCTTGCTGTCTACAGGTCTTTGTCTGGAATAGGCTGTGTTCATCTGCATCATAACTTTAAATAAAATATTTAGCCATATGGCAGTGAAGGTAGCATGTTCTAGCACTTCATTGCATAGACAGACTGCTATGTGCTGTCTCCACGAGTTAAAAAGCCCCTCGTATGTCATAAGAGTCTGAGGCCTTTGCAGTCATTTAGCCTTTCAGAGCAATATTTTTGTTTTAAAAGTCTCAATAGTCACTCAGGCAGGAGTGAAACCATTAAACTATAGCACAGCTTGGTGCTCTGTCTGACATAGATGCTCATCTCTTAGATCATAGAATCGTAGAATGGCCTGGGCTGGAAGGTGCCTTAAAGACCATCTCATTCCAACCCCTCTGCTGTGGGCAAAGACACCTGCCACTAAACCAGGTTGCTCGGAGCTCCATCCAGCCTGGCCTTAAACACTTTCAGGGGTGGGGCATCCACAACTTTTCTGGACAACCTGTTCCAGTGCCTCACCACCTGCAGAGTAAAGAATTTCTTGCTATTATCTAACCCTTCTCTCTTTCTGATGGAAGCAGTTTCCCCTTGTTCTGTCACTGCATGATCTTTTAAATAGTCTCTCTCCATCTTTCTTGTAGGTTCCCTTCAGGCACTGGAATGCTGCAATTAGATCATTCTTAATCCTTCTCTTCTCCAGGCCGAACAAATACAGTTCTGTGAGCCTTTCCTCACAGCAGAGGTGCTCCATCCCTCTGATCAACTTGGTGTCCCTCCTCTGGACTCGCTCCAACAAGTGAGTGTACTCTGACCTGCTGCTCACCCTGCTTTGGGTGCAACCCAGGGCACATTTAGCCTTCTGGGCTGTGAGTGCATGTTTCCAGTTCATGTCCAGCCTTTCATCCACCAGCATCCCCAAGTCCTTCTCAGCAGGGCTGTCCTGATCTGTTCCTAACCCAGCCTGTGTTGATACTGGGGTTTGTCCTGACCTGGTTGCAGGAACTTGCACTTGCTTTGTTAAATCTCATGATATTCTCATGGACGCACTTCTTGAGTTTGTCCAGGTCTCTCTAGATGGCATCCTATCCTTCAGGTGTGTCAGTTGTACCACTCAGCTTGGTGTCATTTGCAGACTTGATGAGGGTGCAGTCAGCCTCTTCATCTGTACCATTAATGAAGATACTAAACAACATTGGCCCCAATATGGACCCCTGAGGGACACCACTTGTCACTGATGTCCCTTGGGACTCTGAGCCATTGGCCACTACCCTCTGGTTGACCTTGTTTACATTTTCTTAAGCATGTACAGATCTATGGCAAAACAGAAACCAAGTACCTGGACTAAATAATTTAACTACATTAATACAAAAGTTTAATCTATGCTACAGGAAAGAGTATCTACCTGCACAAGGTCATATTCAGACATTCCTGTGACCCAAGTTCTTCATTAGAGCATCAAGAATTCTTCATTAGAGTATATCAATGTCATACCCTTGTAGTCACTTTGAGACAGAACATAATTATGCAAAAATAAGTTGTCGATTTTGATGAAAATCTTGATGGCACTAGGATAATTTCCTTCTCAAAAGATTTTAACCTTGCAAATTATTATTTACTGTTTATACTGCAGCCCTGTCAGCATTCCAGTCATGCCAAAACTCTGTCCTGCAAACCATGATGCAAGCCTACAAAAAATACCAGTCTCTGCTTGGAAGCATTTAGCAGATAGATATTCTATCTGGTTTAAATAGGATATGACAAAGATGACTGATGAAGCCGAGAGACGAAGAGTAATAAAAAAAGAATGATTTCAAGCAAAGTAATTTTGTTGCTTCTTATGTTGACATACTGGTGGGTCAAACTGTTATAATTTCAATTTTAAGCTCAATTGTAACAATTCAAAAAATTGTTCAGAAAATATAATTTAAAATTTTCATGGCACTTGAAGGCAGTAGTAAATCTTTCTCATTTCATCAAAAATGGATAAAGAAAAATTCTGACACATGGTTAAAAACTTAGCTTAAGGAACCCCACCCATCTAGGCCACAGGTGGAGAACAGGATGCTCATAATGATGGTAACATCTCTGGGTGACAACCAACAGATGTCTGTTGAAGATGGGTTGGACCTACTCATTTGGTAGCACAGTTTTGGCTAGAAATTATGTTGTCTTTGGTAAATTTCCAAGCTTATGCCTTACTCTTCCAGAGAAAGTATGCTCAGTTGGCTTACACAATTAGTTTCTGAAATTTTCCGTTTAGGAGGGTAATGTTATTTCCTCTGTAACTTGAGACTGTAGCACTGTACATGCTACACAGATAGATGCTGTGAAATAGATCTGAAAATTTAACTTCCTTCCTAGTATGAGGGAGTTACATGACACTGTATGGGTTCTATACTTTAGTCTTTCTGTTGTGCCGTAAGTTTTCATATGCAAGGGAAATAATATATATGTTCTGTTAAAGTTACTACTGAAGAAAATAATATGACAAATCAGTTTCCTGGTATATCTAGATCTCAGATATCTCTTATGAAACAGATTTCATTTTCTTGAGTACAAACTCAAAAGTACTTGAATACAACCATACCAAGGGCAGTTGTGGAAGCATCATTTGTAGCACCTGTGATGGGAAGCTACAGAAAATTGTAAGCTCTTCAACTTCAGTCTTACTCCTCCTAAGCCTTCTGCAGACTTTTATTTCTTCCAGGTTTGAGAAGGGGAGTTCACCTGCGTTCCCTCACAAATTGCCACATGCTGTGAAAGGATCCTCTGCTTTCTCAGACTAATTTCAGGAAACTCATGTATCATTGTTCATTTAATTTTCATATATTAGGATAAAGAAGTTTATATTATGCTAAAGAAATACCAAATACTGTAGTGATAAAAAATTAAACCTGTCCAACAGTATGTCAGTTTACTAGATGCATCGATTTTAATAACTGTGTCTGCTTTTTATGCTGACTCCTGGCAGCTGCTCTATTGTGCCTGGTTCTCTAACACCATTGGTGCAGTTTCTCTTCCATCTGTTTCTGGATGTTGCCTACTCTAATAGCCCTGATTAGAGAAGATGAGGAAACACTTGCTCAATACAATTATGCCAGAGTGTTTAAGTAGTATACTAATCATGAAAATGGATTTGGGCTACATCTTGCTTCTGTGTGGCCTGAGGGCATGTTTCTATGGCAGTTAAAGCACTTACCATGTATACAATTAATAATGATTAGTCAGAGAGAAGAAATTGTACCATAAAATTACATTTAGATGGAGTCATTTCCAAGAGAGAACTATATCCACTGGTATCTCCTCAAAGCCAATTGGGTGTAAAAGCTGGTCAAATTCTTACCAATTCCATTATCCTGGTGAAATAGATATTCTGACTTAAACTGTAAAATTTATATTGTAAAAGTAATATTCTGTAGTGTTTACTCTTTTGCCCAGCACCCAAGTTTGCATTTCTTCTTTAATAAAAAGAGCAACATGCTTCAAACATTTTCTCCATTTTCCTCTCAAATCAGGCAGTCTGCATCAGGCACTCCTTTTTATTTGTCTGGTAAAGGGCCCCTGAGACAGTACATCTCATTGCAGGGAAAAAATTGCCAGTGGCTAAATGTCATACAGTCTTAAGTTTCTCTTTGAACCATAGCATTATTTCCCATTCTTACAACTATGCTGATGAATACGTGGTTGTAAATACTAAGCTGTGAATGATAGTAGAGTGTTCCCAACATAGATTGCCATCATTAACTTGAAGCGTTTCTAAAAACACGACAAGTCTGTAGAGCACTCAGCTTTTCTTTAATACTCTTATTTTAAAATGCAAACTATACCTTTGATAGTGTTAATTTTCATTCAGAAAGAGTGAACAGCTTTCATAATCTGATCTCAGTTCCTGTATCATAAATCAGGAAAAATATTTCACTCTAAGTAGTAAAGAACAGTAGTGTAAGTAATTATGTTTGACAAAATGATTTCTTATCCTAATGGAAACTGAAATAGATATTTCAGTCTCTTGTAACACTAAGCCTTGGAAATATACCTTGTTTTTGATGGACAAGAGGCTTGAATCTAAACTCTTCCAAGTGGCTTCTTGATGAAATGAAAAGGACAACACTTGAGTCTTTGCTTTTGAGAACCAACATGGTTTCTGAATACAGATTCATACAGATTGACCTCTGTCAGGTAATATAGGAGTAAAGTGTCTCTCTAAGAAGAGGAACAAGTGCAGGCAATTTACATGCCAAAGCTTCAATGCAGTGAAAGTTACTGGGTTTTTCACAGAAACACTCCATGCTTACACTGTCAGTCTGTGATGTCTTTTCACCTTGTACATTTCAGGTATTGACTAATCTTAGAAAGTACACTTTCAGTAGGCATTTATAAAATAATATATTATATCACCTTTACATTGACTCCTGCGCCTGGCATTGGGACAATATTTATCATAATTTCTCAGCATGAAAAAGAGAGAAGACAAAAAATGTATGGTCCAGAGGTTGTTTCTGTAAAGCACAAATATATTTTCATCCACTGGAAGAAAATATGAAAGTAAATAAATAGGTTGCTTTGCAACAATGTACTATATGAAGATATGAAGCTTTAACAGCTATAGAAACCCACAAGCAAAGTTTTCAAGGAGAAACTGTACCAGCAGCACACAGTGGATACTACAAAAAGAAATGACAAGTAGGTGACTCTCTGTTAAGGAGCATGGAGGTGCCCATTTATTGCCTGACTGGGAGTCACGAGAGGTGTGCTGCCATCCAGGAGCTAAGGTCAGAGATGTTGCCAAGAGTGTGCCACTACTTGTCAAGAGCAGCTACTATCCACTGCTTCTCTTTCATGTGAGCATAAATGACAGTGCAAGCAAGAACCTGGGCAGAACCAAGGAAGACTATAAAAACCTGAGGGTGCAAGTGCAAAACTACTGGTGCCCAAGTTATCTTTTCTTGTGTTTTTACCAGACAGAAAAGGGTGCAGACAGAAAAAGACATATAATGCAAATCAACTTCTGGTTTCATGGCTGGTGCTATCATGAGGGTTTTGGCTTTTATGACTGTGGGATATTCTTTGATGACTACAGTCTGTTAGGGAGGGATAGAATGTCTAGAAGAGGCAAGGGAATCTTTGGTGGCAGGCTGACCAGTGTTGAGATGGGCTTCAAACTGAAGACCTTGCAGGCGGGATTCAAAATGGCAATACTCACATTATTGCATCTACTTAGGAACTAAACCAGGCAAACCAGAGAAATGACAAATGTTCCTTAGCTGCCTCTCAGATAAGAACCAGGCCAGCTACCTCAAGGGTGTGTGTGAAGAGACTGGCTGAGGAGGGATCTTATCCATGCATATGAATACTCTTTTCAGTGGTTCTCTTTTTAATGGTACCTTAGACCTACCTAACACAAAGGCAATTACATTCGTGGACCAGTTTTCATCTACTAGGGATGAATTTAACTGCCAGAACAAAGGCATCTACCATTATTTAGGCTTTTAGATAAGACAGAATATACACAAGGCCTGTACTGTTCTGGACCAGCACCTGAAGTAAGACTGGCACTGGAAGTCTTTGTAGGGGAGCTGAACCACACCCTGATTTTCCTGGGAGGAAAGGGCTTACCCTCCTGTGCTTTGATTCCTCCAACTGCTCCCTCTCTACCTCTAGTGAGAGAAGAGAGGCAATAGCACATTACCAAGTTACATACTGGGAGATTTTCAGGATCTGGCATTTTGCACAGAGACAGAGTGTCTTACATTTGTGACATTTCAGAGTTCCTATGCTTCTAGGTTTTAACTATCAAGTTAAAACTAGCTAGTTAAACGAACAAGTAACTATGGGGGTTTCTCAAAATATTTGATTTGTGCATTCAGCTGTAGGTGTAAATCTTGAACTAATGCAGCTTATTTAGTTGCAATCATAGGCTGTTCCAGCCTCAGATAAACTGGTCTGCTAAATTGGTAGCACATGTCTTGGCTAGTTCTGGGTGCAGCATGTCCTATCTCTCCATCTATAAATTTAGGTCTGTGCTTCTATTTTTAAATGCATACATATCAATCAGTGAAAACAGGGACCTCATTAGGCATTATTTCTGTACTAAGGGAAGTGGCATTCTACTTTATTCAATGAGAAATACTTGATTTCTGCTCATAAAATCTCTATTTCCCAGTAAAAAAATTAATTATCCACAAAAAAACCCCACGTTATGTCCAGACGGATCAAAGACAATACATTTATTAAACTTTGAGAAAAACAAACAAAACACTAACATAGGGAAAGTTAAATAGAAACTGAAAGACACATCTTCTGACCTGCGTATCATGGCTTGTGTGACCAGTAAAGTACCAAAATGACATTCTGAGTTTGACTGAGGTATTTAACTATTTTTTGGCAATAGAAACAGAGTAAGAAACTTCTTTCAAACACACACAGAGGCATTACTTGCATTAGTGTCTACCATCTACGAAATTTTATATGAAACTAAATAATGTAGCTGTTAGAAAAATATAGCAGCAAATTAGCAGAATATCTACTGCACATTTACCATGAAATACGTGCTAAACTTAAAAAACCCACCCAGTAGTTGGGCCCAGTCCTGTAGCGCTTGGTCACAGAAAGAGCATCAGTGAGTTCAGTTGGAGACATCATAAGCAAGACCTGCATTCACTGCACATCAAACACTTCTGTTCAGGTCAGAGTAAAGAAATGAATGTCCCTACTTGCTTTCTAAGAAGAACCCTGCAGTGATGAAACCATGGCCTAGGAAGGTAACTCCTGAAACAACAACAGTTAATTGCAAAGCTCCATCAGGTTCTTAACATATGTAAGAACAAAGAGAGCTTTCCTGATGAGTTTCAGTTTTTTCTCCTTTCCTTCTGAAAGTCTGCCTAACGTGCTTAGAGGAGATGCTGTTAGGCTGCAAAATCCACATTTGAACAATACTGCACTTAATCCCCTTGTTCCACTAAAGTATTTTAATCCTATTATAGCTTGAAAAATGAACTGCTGGCTAACTCCCGAAGTCCTTAATTCATTTTTTTTAAAAATCAAGACTTTATGTGGCACAAACTAATAAATGTAGTGGTACCTTTGGCTGTAGAAGGGCTTCAGAAGTTGGTTAAACATGAAGAGACTATGCTTCTAAGAGCTTATTTATGTATTCTCAAAAATTTTCAGTGAAAGCATAGTTGCACAGTGTTTAATACTGTGGTCAACAAAATTTTACTTATAAAAAGTATATTTTTATTAGTGTTAAGTAGAATCTGATGAACAACAGAATAATTTGCCCAAATCTTTTGTATATTTTAAAATTTTATACAGAACTGTAAATTGCATGTAAATTTCTATATTAGCTACCATACGAAAATAATAGAATCAGTTCCTTTAAGTTTCTACAATATTTCAAAATTTCTCTATAGGTTTCTTTGGAGGTATAAAATGGCTCTGTAAAAATCTTTTTTCTTTTAGTTGTGAACAAAACTTTTACAAAACAGAGAATCCTTTTTAAGATTGCAGCAATTCTATTCCTTAAATGGGTCATCATAATTGAACTACATTGTGTACTGTAATAGAAAACATTTCTGTTTTTATGACTAACATATTAAAATATATTTTATTAATTTATATAAATCAAAATAGATGTGTTATTTAGTGAAGCTACTTTTGGTTTTTCACCTAAATATGATCTATTCCCAATTATTGATATAAAGATCTCTGCCAACAGCACAGTTTTTTTTAAATTCTTAGACTTTAAATCACCTGATTTTTAGCTTTATCAAAATGCACTGTATATTAAACATAGTAATTTCAATGTTTAGTATCACAAAATTCAACAATCACAAGAACAAGACAAAACAGCGTCAAGACAAAATCATAGATAATATTTACAGAACAAAACAGGAATATTTTGATGTATATTTCATGTTGCAACATCTGAGACAAAATTCTAAGAACCACAAGAAACTTTTAGACTTCATTTTGGTTTCAGCATACAAGCCCAAACTGACTCTCTGCTGTGAAATACTGCACGCACCTAGTCAAAAAAGAGCTACGGCATGATTTTGTTCAGCTGGTCTGTGCTCACATAGCCACAAGACATGTTGAATTCCTTGTCTGGCACCGGCAGCGCAGTTGCATTGAGCACAAGGCCTTGTGGAGAGTGAACGATATGGATAGACGTGTAGTCTGGGACAGGCATCTCTGCACTTGGGGTTTCTGCTGTTGAAGCTCCAAGATTGACACCAGTAGTGGTAAGGCTCTCTGTGGTGAAGTAAGCATCTTCATTACAGATTTGTTCCTGCACGTGTGGCTCATCCTCTTCCTGGGAGATCACAGCAATACATTTTTTCACATCTGCCTCACAGAAATAGGTGTTGTCCATGGGGAAGTTTTGTTCTGTGCAGCCTTCACGTTGTGCTCTCTCCAACTTGGATTTCTGCCCCGGTGAAAGTACAACCCTGCCTGCTGGAGTAATATCACTCACTTGCGCGTAAAAGTCAGTATTTGTCAACGAATTCTGGGTACTTATGTGGGTATGGACCAATGGACGAGGTGAGTCAACGCTGTCTGCAAAGGGTGGCCACAGCTGGATGTTTTCAGACTGAGTATTCATATGCCGGTGTTGGGTGTCTCTGTTGGCAAGGCTTGCAAGTGACTCATCATCTTTTTTATCAAGGCACAAGAGATCCTCTTCTTTTTCACTAGCCTTTCTGAACTGATCACTATCAGAGATGGCATCACATGTGTCGCTTGCGCTGAAGTCTGTCTCTGGAATATCTGGTTCACAACAACTGGCCCGCCCAGAATCATCATCCTTTGCTCCCAAGCAACTGTGAGATTTCAGGTGATCATCACTCAGGAGCCTGTCAGTATCTGAGATTCTGTTCTTTTCATCAGGGTCTTCTATGTCCAACTCAATAAACTCAACCCACAAGTCATCGTTGTATAGCTTTGTCTTGTAGTCACCATGGCTGGCTAAGATGGAATTCACTTCATCTAGCTTTCCCTTCTACAAGCAAGAAAATAAAATTTATAAAGGAAATAATAAAAATTCTTGTACTTTTTATGATGTTAACTTATGTAAAAGTAACTATAGCTGATGTTATAATTGCAAAGGGCATTAAAATTATTTTATGCCAACTAATTATGTGGCAACTCTCCCCATAACAGGATTTTTTTCTACAAAATTTTTCTTCCTGGAACAATTGTCATCTGCTACTACTATAAATGTTCCCACTGTAGATTTTAGAGCTCAGTATTACCTTCAAGAGATCTGGGTCAATCCCTTTAATCTTTGGAACTGGCACAGGAGGAAAAATAAGCATTTTTAACCTGGAAAAAAAAATTATGGCTTTTAATTGACAGTGGTCCTTTTTTGAAGAAGTTAGAAAGAAGACAAGTTTATGTTGCATTTATACTTAACTACTTCAAAACCTAAATGTTTGAAAATTCAATTTCAAATACTCCTAATGAAAAGAATTATATATTTCTCTCACTGCAAATGAAGAAACAAATTTTCTGCAAGCTTCCTTCTTGAAATCACATTTATGTAGGAATCCACTTTGGAATCCAGTCTTTGATAATTCAATGCTATATAGAAAGAGATTAAATACCTAGAGGTCTCTCAATACTTTCCTGTTTTACATACTTTTCAGTGGAACGTGATACAAGCCTCAGTATGCAGTGACTTTCCCCAGACTTTTTTTCAGGGACACAGTGGCCTTGTATAAGCCCATTAAATTTAAATAGGGGAACAGAAAATAGTAGTTTTTGTAAAAAGTGAATTATTTTAAAACTAATAAATAAAGAAGAAAAAATGACTGCAAAAATCTAGGCTAGTATTTTGCCATCTCTATGACACTTCTGTTTTCTGAACAAAAAATATATTATTAAGGCAGGGTTTTATCCTTGTAGAGGAAGGACTAGTAACTTGCTTATGCATTTGCATACTGTAGAAATACATATTATTCTAATGCTTCATAAAGCGCATTCTGTGTTCTTTGAGAAGACAAAAAAACCCCCCAAACCAAAACAATACCCTAATAGGAGGGTGGTTTTCCATTAACAGTAATCCAACAATAGCAGGTCATGCCTATCTCTTCCATTTAATCCCCCTGCTTCTTTTGCATTTAAACAGATAAATTGTATTTCTCAAAAGGAAAACCAACATTCTTTTTATACTGGGTTACTTGCCTATTTTAGAAAGTAAGCTGTGGGAATGGTAGATACATATACAAATATTAGTTATGCCACATTGTTAGTGACCTTGGTGAGGTCCAGAGAGGGTCACAGGAGTCTTAAAAGAGTACTGGAGAGAAATACAGGCACCTTTTACTTAAAAATGACAGGTCCAAATTCCCCAGCTGTTTGGTTTTTTTTTGGGCAGACCCTCAATGTTCTGCCCAACAAGCCTAATGAGAGTCAGAAATTCACCTAATCCCTGGAGGGGCAGTGTTAGCTGTGCACTGACTGGGCTATCAGGGTACCAGTTTAAGACTTGTGCTTACAGTCACATCCACAAATCACCTATTCTGACAGGACTGGGCACTGCTTCTAATGAAACAGACAAAGGATTTTACCACTTGTTGCCTGCAGGAATCATTCAGGAGGGAAAAATATGCTTTGCTCCCTTCTTAGCCTAGCATAATTCAAGCTTTAATCTCTCAACTCTAATGACCTAAACCTAGGGGATCTGTCCTAGAGAGCCTTATTTAGATCCTGTGAGATCAGAACTAAGAAAAATATGAATTGGTATCTTTTCAGAATCAGGAGGAAACCAAGCCTGGGTATTTTGCATATGGAAAACCTATGCAGCCTGTTTCTCTGCACAATACATTGTATTCCACCATCACATGCTCCAGTTTGAAGGAAAGGGTGTAGGTCCACAGGTTCTGAAAAACTTTCTACATGAAGGGTCCTCAGTGGACAAAAGCCTCCTCCAACAGTCATAATTATCATGGAAGATATTTGTAAATTCTGATCAGAGACATGCTTCAGTCCTCAGTACCTCCTGTGACCAAGCCACTCCTTGCTCAGTGTGTTGACCTTAGTGAGCTTCTGGTCCCACATGTGAGTTGTTCTTACCCCCTTCTGACAGATCACGCTTTTGTCATGAATTGGATTAGGAGCCTTGCTCTTAAATGTGGGATTGGAATGATATTGCAGGAAATTGTTTCCTGAAATTAAACTCCACCAAAGCATAGTGCTGCATGTCTAAATTATTTTTCTTTTTAAAATCTGCTCTAACTGCATGATACTCTTTTCACTTCAATGACTTGTCCTTATGCTGGTATGTGCAAGACACCTAAGCGCTCACTTTCAAAGTGTATATACAAGGCACTGACAACATGCATGTGTGCACTGTGTCTTGACCATGGTGCTGCTCCCTAGTTTAGAGTGGTACTGGTAATGACATCCAAGGTCAATTCTGCCAAAACCTATCCCTGAACACACATATTAGGGGATTAATTCACTTTGAGACCCTATTGTCATTTTTATACATGTTTCTTTGTTTCATTTCTATAAATGACAAAATTTTATAATTTTTACAAACAACACAATTCTGTGCTTTGTTTCATTTTATTCCTATTATTTATAGGAGCTGCAATCTATCCAAAGACCAAATACTCCCCAAGGACTCAAGTTCTTTGCCTTAGCTTGATGAAATAGAGGTTAGTGGAATGATCTAACAACATAATCAAATATATAGATACATATAGATAATAAAGGTTTGTAGAACAGCATGTGGGTAAAAATGAGTATTTACAAAATTTGAACAGGCTAAAAAAGAAATCTCCTTCAAAGCCTAAGTAAATGAACTATGTGAATACTGTAGAATAAAACATTCTGCAATGCAAGAGGAAGAGGAGTTGTCAACTCAGATTCCCACTGCATAAGGCCCCATACATACAAATACCAGGGTACAGGTAGCATACAAGAATGGACAACAACATTCAAAATAGTTCCTAGTCACCCAGATTTGAAATAATTCAAGAACCTTTTCTGTCATGCTACAGGTACAAAAAATCCAACAAATAAAAGCTCTTTACCTTGGTTGTTTAGACAGCATGATTAAGATCACTGTTACAGCCAGCCCACATGCTCCGAAGGTAACAACTAAGAACCACGGAAACCCCATTTCTGAAAAAAGAGAGCATAAACCTGTTATCAGGAATCTGCATCTCTGTTGCATCTTTAATTTCAACCTTCTTTTCTACGGTCTAAAGTGGTAAAAACTGATGGAATTTTTGGTTACTTAGATGTGAAAGTTCTGCATTTTGCAGAAATAAAAATATGCTTCTGGTCTCAATATTTTCCATACTGAATTTATGAGTCCACTGAGACTCCTTGCAAAAACAGACTGATTTTATAAGCCAAACAAGATTCTAGTAAAGAGAATATCTGTAGAAAACCAACCATGAGGAACTTACTGCCTGCTTGGAACATGCTCTCAGTAGTCCTCATGGCACATAATACCACTTGTTCATCCAAGTTGAGAGTACATTACTAATAGCACACTAAATCATACGCAAGCTATTTTTCTCTCACAAAAACTAGAGTACAGTGGTGTCAAAAAGCATATTATTTCTCTTTCTAATGGTTGTACATCAATTATGTTGTGAACCATCAACTGAAAAAGAAATCTCCTGTTTATTTACTTGCAGGTGGCTACAAAAAATGTAGACATTAGTTGAGAAATGCAATTTAATAGAAATGAAGAACAATGCTGATAAATTAAATATTTCATCTCTTAAATACTAGCAATGCCATTATATTTAAGCTGACACTGTAGAATACAAAGCATAGAGAAATTTATTCTGCCTTTAGTCTTAGATTTTTCTCATTTGTTCCCAATTTTAAGTTTTTCACACAAACTTTACTAATTTTTTTTGGCCAAGGAATACTGGACAGAAAGCTTTAGAACTCTATACATGATTGTGAATGACCTTACAGAGAAAAAAGAAAATCAAACATTAAGATATGAATTTGAGTCCTGTGTTCCCAGCTTAAATTTTGACTAGATGTGCTTTTAGGCATGATTAAAGTCCTATATCAATATGTCTGTGTTAAAGAGATCTCTCTTTCAATGGAGAAACAGTAAGTCCTTGTCCTGTCAAAGAGACCAGCAGATGCCCAGAGTAAGAATATTGCATTAGAATGTAACTACTTTAAATTTGTATAGTACGTGGAAACCTAAAGTTTAATTCTGTTTTCCTTAAAGTGAAAATTCTCAAATCAGCTCATGTTGTTGTGTGAGATGTGTGGTTATGGATCACCTGGGAAAATCTCAGTTGCAGTGACTGAAGAAATATGTGGTTGTAGGATGGCCTTAGATTTTTACAGTATTTTAATTTTGTTCATATGAAAACCTTGACAACCTAATGTATATGGGGTTAATAAAATAATGCCACATGTACAGAACATTACTTGTTCCTATAAATTAGGAAAAACTAGTTAATAGGAAGAGTCAAAAAGGAGAATCTAGCAAGGTTTTGAAAGGTTAAGAGTTATGGGTTCTGTTATTTAACACCTTCACTACTACCCTGGAAAATGAAGTGAAGCAGCTTGTTAAAATATATTCTGAAAACCTCATATTTTGAAGAGTTAATTTAGTAGTAGTAGTAGTGCTCAACAACAGTTTCCTCTGTCTTTAATAGCAGTTTAAAACAAGCACAAGTGAGAAGAAAATATCAGAAAAACACTCACTGTCCTTCGAAGTATCAGGGTGATCAGAAAAGTGCACATAATTCTGCTAAGCAACTTAGCAAACAGTATAACACTTCAGCAGAAATGACAATTCTTTTTCCTCCTGAAGTGCTCTTTTTAGATAATGAAGTATGAGATTTAACTGTGTCTTGGGCTTTGTAAGATGTGCAACAACAGTTATGTCTGATTCTTAAAGCTATCTGTATTTTTGCTCTCTGATAAGTGAGTTGGTGAGTTTACTTCTGAACTTGCATATGGAAATTGTACATTCTCAATCTCACCAAATGATTTTCATGTAGTAGGCTAAGTAAACTATTCAACCACACAATATCAATGGCAGGGAGAAAAAACACACACGCTCCCCCTCACCAAAAAGACAAGAGTCACAGTTATAAAAATACTTTGCTTTTTTACCTTCTGTACAATGAACACATTCACTGTCTGGTTCAGAAAAAGACACATAAAGGATTTCACTGAACTCCCCAAATTTTTCAGAGGTTCGCTGTCTTGATCGGAGTCGTATCTCATAATCTCTTCCCGTCTTTAGAGAGTACAGTGGAACCATTGTTGAGACCCTGGGCTTTAACTGTAGAGACAGAGGGACTGTGATTTATTTGCTTGAGTTGTACTGGTAATTTTACATTGGTTCTTGATTTCAGAAATAAAAATGTGAAGACATTTTGCTACTGTAGATTATAAGGATATCACAAGAAGAGTTCAGAGAATATTCACACCATTTACTTTTGACTTACTAGTAATCAGGCATAGCTGTGATTCAGGGGACCAAAAGCAGAGAATCCAAGCTTTCTGTAAATACAATCAGTGAAGAAAGAGTGCTTCGCCCGGTTATGTGCCATAAGTAGGTGGTGTGAACATCTCTCACTGATCTTATCAAGTTGTAAATACTTTTTACTGTTATAAAACAACATTACTGCCTGAAAAGTGCCAAAAAGATTGTTAATACGGGAGTTTTAAAAATAGTGCAATCTCCACCAAAAGTAATGGTTCTAACCAGACATATTACATGTTATAAATGTTTTTGTTTGCATTTATTTGTAGTTATTTACACCACAGAGGTCACAAAATCTTCAACTATATATTAAATGTGATAATGGAGACTGTGTGAGAGCTGTCACAAGACTGTTGGGTTTTGAAACCTGTATATTAACTGCAACATACTTAGATGCTGCTGAATATCAAACTATGTAAGAAATCACAAAGTTCTAATAGGTGAAATTTCACTCTCTTTTTAATACACCTCTAAGAAAATGTATTTTAGCTTCAACAGTTCAACAGAAGCATACAAAAATAATGAAAATGTGCTCAAAATAGAAATCCATGTGGCAGATATTATATTTTACTTTCACTTCAGAATCAAGGATGATACCAGCAAAACTCATGATGGGCTAAGACTTAAAACACCTGGAAAACAGCAGCCATTGGTAATTTGAAGGAAGCTTCAACAATACACTCTGTAGCTACATAATCTAAACTCAAGACACACTCTGTTGGTAGCTATGATTGATGGAGTTCTCTGATCCCTGGTGACTCCAGACTACAGTGTTCTGAGAGCCAACCATTCAGATTTTGGAGGAGGCAGTAATCTCAGGCAGACTGCTTTTCTCTGCCAGGAACTGAGCAGTACCATTGCTCTAAACCCTAAAGGTTTTTCCATGTGAAGAACATCCAGTTGGAAAGTGTTGGGAAGGAAATTCAATATATACTTATTTCATCCATTGTGGCTATTAAGCCGCAGAGAAACAGTTCACTGAAGTTTTACAGGTAAGTTTACGTGCATCCCGAATAATGACGTCACTTGGACAAAGCGGTATGCAGACTAAATGAGAGCCTTCATGAAAGATCAAAGGCAACTAATAAAAATGCACTATAGCATATAGCAAAATCATTTAAAGTATGCGAAGAGGAGCTTGGAACCAGACCACTGGACTTACTGCATGCATTTCAGTCAGGTCAATGCATGTAGGGTGATGTTTGTAATTGCTGTACTACAGAAACGTGTGACACACATGCTGTCAGCTGAGTTGTGTGACTGCACTGCCTCATACATCTGGCGCTATATGAGGGGGTTAACACAGACTGCAGAGCAGTCACTCTGTCACTAGCCAGCTGGAGCCCCTGCAAACCAAGAGTGTCCACTGGGATGGGGCCATCGGGGCAGAGGCTGGCCCAGGCACAACAGGCAACACAACCAAGGCAATGGCTTTCACAGCTTTAACAAAAAAATGGTGGGAACTCGGAGATGGGCAGTACTAGGGAAAGGTTCAGAGGTACCCTGGGTATGCATAGCACAGGGTTGGGCTCCTCAGCAATGCAGAGAGACATTGGCTATATACCCAATGCAGTGCAGGGAGATGAGTTTCTCATCCTCCAGAGTAGTAAGCCCTATCTCTCAGCCACACTGATGTATGGACTCAATGACGGTATTCAGCTCTGGAGTTAGTACTCCAAGCATCCCTGTGCTAAGTGCATTTGACTGCAGTACGTAATGGACCTTTTCCAGCAAAACTTCAAAGAATAATGAGACCAAGCAGAGTCCTCCCTGGTTTGGCCCTCATCACTGTGCACTGAGCTGTGATCACCAATTTCATCCCACATTAGCTGGATCTTGACCTGGGTAAACTTTCAAGATTCCCAGTCGCACGTATATTTTTGGCACTCACAGACAAACACTCCACTATGAAGTCACCATTCTTATCTGTTGTTCAGATGATGGGTGTTTTCACACCTTGTTTAAAAAACAAAGTAGTCTGACTGGGTCTGTATAGCTATTGCTAGTCAGGACTAATAGATGTGGATAGACAAAGAGGGCACAGAATTTTAGTCTAGTGAATATAATGAGCAACAGTTCAAGGTAAGAACATAGAATTTTAGAAAGATACCCAGCAAGGGACTACCAACAATGATGAATTTTTTTTCAAACTGTGAGCCATGTTGCATTTGTCTCTGTCTCGTGAACACCATTATGTAAGGGTTGAGATTTTATTGGTTTTAGGATTTCATTGTTTGTTTTCTCAAAAAGTAACTGTGGCCTTCTTATCACTATAACTTACTGTTATAAAACACTTTACTAATTAATATTTTAGTCCTTTTTCAATTAATAAGTTATCTATTTTCAATTAGTAAATGTATTGAAAAAATGAATGCTATACATGAAAAATCAATCATCCCAAAATATTAAAAAAAATTACAAACAGGTCTCAGTAAGAGGAAGACCTAGTACAATACTAAGTATTATAAATTAATTTTTTTATTATTTATACATACAAAGCATTAAGGTATATTTTAAGCAGTCAAAGATTATCCTTTTTGTAAAAAATTAGTAACAACTAGATATGTATAACTAGATAATGCATAAGTAGATATTTATCTTTTTACTGCTTCAACACTCATTACAGAAGATATTTGTTGCAAGGAATGCAAAGAGTGAAATTGGAGCATTGCTCCAATATTATCATTCAGAGATTTGACATTGCCCTAGGCCAGACTAGGATTTGGCTCAGAAATTTGTCTTTTTTTGCTCTGATAGTGTCTCAGGGAATTATGCCATGTTTGTACGCTTAAGCTGAAAGGCACAAACCACAAAATACATACAGCTTAAGTACAACATAATCTTTAGTAGTATGTTTCTTGAGGCAAGTATAGTATTCAGCAATTCCTTATCTGTCTTCTAAAGAAGAAATTATCTTCAAATGTTTGTTCTTCTGAGAACTATTCTGAAGACATTCTGGCATTATTGATGGTATGGTAGCAAGAACAAAGCTTTATTAGGGTATTTATAAGAGTGATGTCTAAAGCCTTATAAAAAAACCATAAAAAATGTGCATTTTTAAAGAGATTGACTCTTGCTTTTGAAAATCTGCATATTTTCAGCTTCTTAAGGAGTACTAAATTTCTGCCTAAACTTGACTCATTTTAAATAGGCTTTAAAATACCGTGGATATATAGTAAGTAGAGCCTAAACCAGTAAAGAGGGCAATAGAGACAAGAATTAGGAAAAAAGTTACAGACATTATAGGCCTGTTTGGCTGTAGACTTACTAATAAGGAATAGGCTAAAGAGAATATGCTAACATTGAGAACGATCAGAGGTGAGGAGGGTGCCAAGCTCCTTCACAGGTAAGTAAACCAGTCTGACTATGTTTCAATTGGTAAATTTGCCTTTTGTAGATTCAGACAAATTCATAACAGTATCAACTACTTTCTTTCTGTCAGTGAACCCAGTTAATATCAGTAAGAGAGCAAAGGAAGAAGCATCAAAGAAGAGTTCTCCATATGCAAATATGCCATGACACACTGGCACTTAGTCTATTTATTCAGGTAAGATAGGTACAATTTCTTCCGTGTAACAGAAAAACAAACTGCCTGAGAAGTTAAGTGATTTTCAAAAAGAAAACGTAAAAGATTTGGAGTATATGTACTTTATATTTTCATAGACTATCTAAATAGTCACAAATTCCCTCTTGCTGTCTAGCATGAAATCTTGACTAAGTCTTGACTAAGTTCAATTATTTTTATTTGCTTATTGTATCAAATCTTAAATTGTAACTCAAAGCTTTTCTTTCCATTTTTTTTCCCCTACTGAAATTATAATTATAAATATTAAAACTTTACAGGTACTCTGATGAATCTGGACTGATGTGGTGACATTTACCAATCAAAATATTCCTGTTCTGGCTACTAAAAAACCATGCCCTGTTCAAGTAATTGAAGTTTTGGAAAACAATAAAAAAATATTTTATCCTTGAGAAGACTTGCATATATCTGAATACTTCTATACTTTCTAATCTAACACAGGTGTTTCAGGGTTTTACATAATCCAACATGCCAACTATCTTGACACATAAAGTTACAGTATTTGCCAGAAAAATGTCAGAAAAAATATGGTTGTTGAAGAATTGAGGTATAATTACAAACCTGTTGTTTTTCATAGTGGTACAAAACTGTTAGGGACAGAAGAAACCTGCACTGTAGTAGTGTAAACCTGCACTTATACTATTGTATAATAAATATGTGCTTCATACCTCCTTCCATTTTGTCTCATTAACTTCTTTGTACTGCAATTCATATTCCAGAGTAATCCATCCCTTCTGAACATCTGCTGTTGGTGGTGGATCCCATCTTACCTGGATATCTGCATGGAGCCCAGTGTGACTAGTATTTAGCAGAGTCCAGTTAATGTGGACAGGGGGATCAGGTAGTACTGTTTAAACAGAGTATTTGGAATAAACCATTTTTCAGTGTGAAATGATCATTCTTACTAAACACTATTAAATTATTTCAGGACTTTAAAAGCATATTAACCATGTATTTCTGATTAAAGTCTAATGTAAGTCAATGACAAAACCACTCCAAATTTGGTAACAAGCAGGTACCTTGTCACTGACAGTAGACATGCTCTGCACGAATCTCACCTGGGTGACTAATAAAGAAGACTAAAAATATATTACCTATTAAAGTATATTTCTGAATAGCAGATTATAAAACACTGAAACAATTTTTCATCAAAATTTAAATCTAGACTTCTGAATAGAAATAAAACCAATAATTGGTGTAGCACAAATACTTGATAACTAATACTGAAGTATATTGAAAAACTATGGTATCTGAAAAACCAATCTATATTTGTTCAGCTAAATAAAAGAAAATAGTGGGTATTCTAGTCACTTGTAGGAATAAATTAATTGTATATGCATACACCACCACTTTGAAAAAGCAGTAACATCTGCAAAATTCCAGACAGTCATAATTCATATTGCCATAAATAGAAATTCTAGCTTAGAAATGCTAAACATCCTGATTCTGTAGATTACTGTTGATTCAGGAACAAAAGACTGTTTTGGTTCCAGAGCTTTGCAGAATCAAAGTTTTAACGCCATCCTTGCCAGACAAGGAGATGTAGCATCCAGTAGAAAGGACTCAGAGTGACAGCAAAGACAAGCTCATTTGAGCTTGCTCACATTTGAGAGACCGCTGGTATTCAGAAAAAGAAACCACATATTTGCTTTTATGCTTTTAGCTTTCTTCCAATCTGAACAGCATTTTCTGGTGTGGATCACATTACAGACCTTATTTCAAATGCTTTCCTATGTATCATATTTTTTAGATACTAACTTTTCTGAGAAACAAAATTTAAATACAGTATGAATAATACAAAAGCTTATAGAAGTTAGATACATAATGGAAGCATACCTATTTCTTCAACACTGAAACATTTTTTATCAAATACTTCATTTTTACTGGCAAGCTGAACACAATATGATACCCAAATAGAGGTGTAGGATGAGTTGAAGTAACAGCTGTTTTCTCCTGATGTAATATAATCAGGGCAGTCTTTCCAGTCTTCATCAATGCTAGAATGACAATAAAAATGCAATATACGTGAGAGGGAGATTTATAGATCTTAAAAAATATAAATTATAGATATAACAAGGCACATTGTTAGTAAGTTGCAATCTTTATAAAAGTAAGAAAAACATCAGTATTGATGGTGATTTGCAATGAAACCACTGTGCAAGCAAGATGAACAACTGAATTTAGGTACTCATGTACCATAAGTGGCCTTTCTGAGCTTTGGCTGGTGCTTCCAAAAGCACTGATCACTCACACTTGTGAAAGTGCCTGAGCGTGGATGCTGCAGGAGACCTAGCACAAACCAACCTCAGGACTACAGGATGTGCAAGAAGAGAAACACAGTCTTGTGAGTGAGGAAGGGATACAGAACTTCTAAAACAAGCTTGGAACTACCAGCAAGAAATAATTTATATTTTTTCATTCGATTTTGTTAAAAAACCCATAAATGTTCTTTGTAAATAAAAGAAACATGGCAGGAAATACCATATCCATTTCAGAGCTTAAAAAAGATAAACCAGCAGTTATACAGAGCAGAATGAACTCTCAGACTGAGATAGTATCATTTTAATACAGCCAAGCTTAAACTACTCAGTAGCTTCAAAAAAAGTCTTCAGCTAAAGCAAAATGGGAATGTCTAAATTGTTAGGAACAGTGTACAGGAAAAGTAACTGACATTTATTCAGCATTTCTGAAATCACTTCAGAAAAACAAATATCACAGTGAACAGACCTGCTGCTGTTGGTTTTTATCTTGATACTATCTCTCAGCACAAATATAAACAAAAAAGGGATCTTTTAAAAAATTTAAGTCTTGGTTTATTAAAAAATATGCATCATAAATGCCTGGTCTTCCTAAGAGCCATTGACACTGTTCATAAGGATGATTAAATCAATTAAGTCAAGTGCAGCCTTCAATACTGGAGTGGGTGCTTAAAAACTAAAAAGGCAGATGCTACATAAATTGAGTAAGAAGCATTTCTGCCACTGATCTTGTGCCTAGCTGATGAGACCAGACACTGTTCTGAACAAAATGCTGTAATCCTGCCAGACCTAGGACTTGGGAAAGGTGTAAACAATTAGATACTATGGCTTTTGTAACCAGAAGACTGGTTTAGATGACAGAGTTCTGCCCTGAGCCTTAACTGCAGCCTGCATATTGAGATAGAAATATTTCTACCACACGTTTTATTGCGGTATTCTAATTTCTAGGACAAATATTATATATATGATCTGCTCAAGGTGTCTGGTATCGCTTTATTGTAGAATTTAATTTATTCTTAAAGTTTGTGATCTCATGATATTTGCCACTGACAACTGTCAGCTAAACATTTACACTTAACTAGCATGTCCTTGCCCATTGCAGAGATGTTGGAAAATAGGTGAGCTTTAAGGTTCCTTCTAACCCAAACCATTCTATGATTTCTGAGAGGTTCCAGAAGAGTAACAAAGAAAGCCAGCCTTGCCGTTAGGCTCCAGTTTGATATGCAGACGTATCATCATCATCACAATGTGTGGGTCGATAAAAAAGACTGAAACTCTGTTCATTAGAGGGAACAGAAACTCACATCCCCGTCTTCCTGTGAACAAAAGGCCTGTTTTCATTAATAGCCATTACTGGTAATGTTCGTGTCCTCTTTCAGGATAATCATAATAACAACCTGAAAATTAAAAAAGCTTAAGTGGGACGTGAATCACAGTTTAATAGGACTCAATGAAACCTGATCCCCAGTCTTGGAGCAGCCTTTTCATCTGGACCTGCACATTCAGACTTTAATACAGCAATTGATCAATGGGAATTTTATAAAACTTTAATAAAAATTTGAAAGGAGCTGTATCCAAACTCCACATCAGTCAGATACAATGAATCTCAGCATTGCAAGTTAGGTTAATAAAGAATAAACTGAGGTTGCCAATTAAAAAATCCTTTCTCAAGCAATATAGTGTTCAGTTTTACATTCTGCAACCTGGACCTAAATTTTGTAAGAATATGTTCTTAATTATCTGCCAAATAACACTTGTTGCTGAAAATTGCTTAATAATTACCAATAAATTCTAACATTGACAAGAATGCATTTAAAACACAGTTTTATGCTCTTAAAAACAGCATGGCCCACATGATAGCAAAAAAATTAATGGTAATGAGCTAACAAGCAGAGCAAAACAAATGACTTCTCTCATTGCCTCTTTCAGTTTTTATTACCTTTTCATGTACAATAGTTGTATTGTTCTTGGAGCAGTGAGGTTATAAAAATTTCCATCAGTCCAATAACATGAAAATGTCTCCATTTCAGGTGATCTGCATTTGCTGATTTGTGGCCACTGCAAAAGGTCTGTCAGGAAAAATGGCAGGGGACAGAAGGATACACATTAAAAAAATCCATAAGCCAGACTAACATGCTATTAAAATGAAACTCAGCATTTTTAATGAGCAATTAACTCTTCTTCTAATCCCTTATGTACAATGAGGCAAGATTAAAATTCTTCTTATGTGCATATATATAGATGACTACACCTATAGGAAGCCAAGTTTAAAAGATGGGTCAAGCTCTCTTTTGTACCATGTGGAAGTGTTAGGAACCCAGTCTGACACACCGCATGGGGATTTCCCAGCCTTATAGCGGTAGCTGTAGAGAATAGAAAAGACTATTTCAGATGGAAGAGACCAACAACAATCACCTAGTCCAACTGCCTGACCAATTCAGGGCTGACCAAAAGTTAAAGCCTGTTATTAAAGGCACTGTCCCCTTAAACACTGGCAGACTTGGGGCATCAACCACCTCTCTAGGAAGCCCGTTCCAGAGTTTGACCACGTAAAGAAACACTTCCTAATGTCCACTCCAAACCTGCCCTGATGCAGCTTTGAATCATCCCGACCTGTTTTATCACCAGCCCTCTCACCAGCTTTGTTTCTCCCCTTGGGACACATAAAAGGACCTTCACATCCTTCTCAAACTGCAGGGCCCAGCACTGCACATGGTTAAGGCTGTACCAAGGCTGAGCACAGTGGGATCACTACCCCTTTGGACCAGACATCTGTCCTGTTTTTGGTTAGTTCAGTACAGATAGACTTGAATTAGCCCTGCACTTGCTTTAAAGAAAGTGTGGTACTGTAGAGCTTGTATCAGACTAACCACAGCTTAGTATGTACCCAGCTGAGAAGATTCACAGTATGTGTACTCATGGCAGTAGCTTCCTTAAGCTGAGCTCAGGTTTGTCTATATAATGTTGTGTGGATACAACCTTATTGTGAGAGAGATAAGAGCAGCTCTAAGCATGCTGCCACATGCTGCTTCTAGATCCATAATTTCTGTTCTTTGTCAAAACTGAAATGATGTAAGGCCATAAAATGACTGGTACAATAAGTCAACTTCATCAGCCTTTGTGAGAAAAACAAGAACAAAAGTTGCAGGTGTGACTCACTCTTTCAAAGTAAGGACTTAAATTTTTTTCTGATTTTTAAGGGTGTCATGGTTTAGCTGGAGATTAAAGTACCACACAGCTGCTCACTCACTCCCCCACCAGTAGGACTGGGGAGAGAATCGGAAGAATAAAAGCTGGAAAACTTGTGGGTTGACATAAAGACAGTTTAATAGGGAAAGCAAAAATCACATACAAGCAAAGAAAAACAAAGAATTAATTCCTTGCTTTCCACAGGTAAGCAGGTGTTCAGCCACCTCCAGAAGAGCAGGGCTCCATCACATGTAATGGTTACTTAGCAAGACAAACACCATCACCCCACAGATTCCCCCCTTTTTTCTTCTCCCCCTGTCCTGGCTGTGTCTCCTCCCAGCTTCCCATGCACCCCCAGTCTCCTCACCAGCGTGGCACTACAAAAAGCAGAAGAGACCTTGGCACTGTATAAGCCATGCTCAGCAATAACAAAAACATCTCTATGTTATCAACACCCTGTTTGGTACAAATCCAAAACACAACCCCATACTAGCCACTGAGAAAAAATTTAATTCTACCACAGCCAATTCTACCCAGCACAAAGGGTCTAATACCAATGTTCCCTATTTGGCCTGGAATACTTTCAGAGGAAGATCAAAGGCATGTGCAGGTGTCTACCTCTGGTCACTGACTATCTGGGAAATACAATAATTTATTTAAGAAAATTTGTCTAAAAGGCACTTCAGATGTAGATTTTAGTCAGGTATTTATGGGTGTTAAAATGATCCCTGGCCAGGGAACAACATGGTGCTACTGACCCCTGCATGCAAAGTTCTTTGGCAGTATCACAACTGTGAATATCAGAATTCCAGAGTAGATATAAGGAAGTAATGTTTTATTATGAGGGTGGTGGTGGTGAAACGCTGGAACAGGTTGCCAGAGAGGTGGTAGATGCCCCACCCTGGGAAACATTAAAGGCCAGGCTGGACTGAGCTCTGAGCAACCTGGTCTAGTCGAAGATGTCCCAAGCTGATTGCAGGGGGCTGAAGTAGAGGACATTTACAGGTCCCTTCCAACCCAAACCATTCTGTGATTCTGTGATAATACTTGATACAAAATATTTACCCTTACAGTCAGAAAAAGTATTAAGGGGCAGTCATCCACAAGCACCATGTGCTTCCTCCTACACAAGAGGATTTTGTGGCCTTCCTGAATGTTGACTCCTTTATTTCTGGCTCAGACAGACATAGCCACTCCACACCTCAGCAATTTGTATTTCTTGGCCTTAAAGGTTTAACCTGTGTGCTTTGTATTATACACCATCAAGCATCCACATCAGGCAATAACTAATACATGACTATTATTAATTTCTGCGTGCTCATGCCATAAAATCGTTTGATTTTACATTCTGGACACTGAACAAGGCTTGAACATACACACATAAATAGATTTCACAAGCTGGGTGGCTTACACCTCTTGATCCTTCACCTTCCCCCCACCCCCTGCCTTCCCAAAGCATTTAGAATTCATCTTGCCAACCCAAAATAACTGGTCTGATTGGAAAGATTTAAACAAAGTTGGGGTTTGTATCTTTTTCTTAGCCAGTATGTTTTATTTCACTGAACTTTAAGTAAATTTGTTTTAAAAACTGGAACAAATTTTGAAATGAAGTGTTACAGCTAATGGAAAAAAATGCAGTTATTTTTCAGAAAATACTGAAACCAAACCTTTTTATTATTGTGCCTGATTTTTTTTGTATGTTATTCAGTATTTGACAGCTTTGGCAAAATTCCAAAATACTCTTGATTGACCATGATTTGAGCTTTTACACAGTTTTGCATCATTCATCAAACAATTTTCACATGTCAGAAATTATGGTTAAAAACAGCCTGTGATCATGAAATCATAGAGCCAAAATAAAAAAGAATAAAAGATTTAAGAACAGTATTATATTTATAACTTTTTAAAAGGGTGAGTGTTCCACCTTTCAAACTTGAATTTTCTTATTTAATTGAAAATCAAATAATTGATTAAAAACCAAAGAAAAATAAATTAAGTTTTCTGCATTTACTTCAAAGACATGAGTAAAATTGCCTCAATTGCATAATACCTATAATCGAGAAGACGTGTCTCTCCTTTCTTCTATAAACAGAGAGTGTACAAGGAAATACATGCTGTGGCTTTTCCTGTTTCTATCCTCAGCTACGTGCAAATATAGTTATTTTTACTGAAACAGATTAAGAATTTGAGAAAATTATATACTGGAAACCCCTCCTAAATTAGAATATTTCTGTTGATATATTTTTAGCTGTATTTATATCTAGAACATACAATATTTAAATCCTGTGCAGACCATGTTCTCATCTCCAGAGGTAAATAAAGTTGCCCTGCCACTTCTTAACATGATGAAGTGAAATGAATTGAATCAAGCTTCATTCATATTTTGAGAGGTCCAGCAGAATCTTAGATATAGGCTCTACAATGTCTTAGTAATTAATTCTGTTGAATTCACTAGCTTTATACACACTTTTAGGTGTACAAACTGTTGTAGGAAAATGGATCATGGCACAGCCAGAAGTGGAATCAGTTACAATGGAGAGGGTTAGCAATGCACAGAGAATACATATTAAGACTTGGTCTCTCACACCCTAATTTCAGAGGAATGTATTCCCAAGTCTCACTTTCTTTTGCAATTCATCGTGACAGGATTATTAATTGTTTCACAGATATTCCTTTGACAGACAAGGAGTTTTTGAACAGGGAATTCAGTACTCTCAGTTTACTGTTGTGTATAAATACGTAAGTATATAAATATATATATAAAATATGGCCATCTGTAAGAAAAAATTATGATTTATTTTCTCCAGTTTCTGTATCAAGTTTCCAGCCTTCAAAACTGCCCGCTTTTGTGATTGACTAAAGAAAATTTTGTCATATTGAGTTGTATGAGGCTTGGCACTCCTGGGGTAGATGTCACAAATCCCTTGTTTTCCACATACGACAATTATCAGCGTCGTACAGGACCCTGTGTGAGCTCCATCTGAACAAACTGTACCAGAATGTGATATACTGAAAGCAACAGCACAGCTGAATGCATTTAGGCATAAAGGCAGCAGGGTACTGAAAGTAAAGGCCGTCAAACTGAGATTTTAAATAGACTAGAAGAGCAAAACAATGCATGGATGCACATTTGCTCTTTTCCTACCAGATCCAGTACGTTCCAGTCAAATTGTCATTAATAAAGCCACTAGCTTCATTCAAGATAAAGGCTTGGCCAAATATGCAGATTCAACAGTAAAAAACATGGAAAAAATTGTCAGAAGGCTAATTCCTTTAGAGATTGGATTTTCTTTTTTTTTTTTTAAAGGGCTTAAAAGTTCCTCAAATAAAATTGGACTTTAAGTGTGGAAGAGTAAAGAACTGAAGTTCATAATTGGGGTGTAACAAAACAGTTTATAATCATCTTGGGGAAAGTCCTACTGCCACTAGACCTGTAATACTTCAGTAGGGACAATGGTGGAGGAGTACACAAGTTGTACAGAAATGTCACTTACTAATATGGGACTTCAGTAGGTAAAAGAGTAATGAGGATATGACCAATCCATAATCAATGGTAGATGAAACATTATAAAAGAGAATACATCTTCATATAACCCAATCTCAAAGCATACACACTGCATCATTGCTAGAGTGCAACAGAGAAAGATGGAAATGGCAACATAAAGAAGGGAATTAATTACATTTAAAACTGAAAGCAGCTATGAAGACCTAGAGTGTTATTTCCTGTAGCTGAAATCTGTGCTTTCAAAATGACTGCTCTATCAGTTCAGGTCCTGCTCCTCAATCTACCAAGCTCATCAAAAGCTGGGTGATTTTACAAGAGAAGGTTGATTTCTCTGCTACCAAAAAATTCTGATTTGTTTGAACTGGGCAGCAAAATGAACCACATTAAGTGTCAGTGGATAATATTTTAAATAGGTACAGTCTTGTAATTGTCTGACTTCATATACACAGAAAGTGGAATGCAGTACAGGGACACAACAACAGGTCACTTCCTCATCAGGCTGGTTGCTAGTCTGACTCAGCTTTTGCCCTAAGTACAACCTATCCATGAAGGACCAACAATAAAATTCTGGAATAACTTTTTGGGGAAGAGAATGAAATGTCTTTCATATAAGTAATAAAGAAGATCCTTTTGCATAAAATACTCCACAGAAACAAAGTGAAGCTTAATAACTCTAATATAATATATCACAGCAAAAACTGAGGGGAAATACTGCATAGGAGAATAATTTGCCCATGGAGTAAGTCTAAATGTTGTAATAGCTCTTGATAAATGCAGATGTTTTGCTGAGTAGCATGAAAAAGGAGTAAGTTTTTACCTCTGCATTGAAGACTGATTTAGTGACTGCTATCTCAAGATTTATTATGTAGGAACCCCTGCAAAACAGATAACTATTCAGGTTGCTTTTTCAGAAAAAAACTTTCTTCCTTCCTTTGTCAAGTGAGACTGATATAGTTAAAGGCATAAAACCCTGTAGAAGGAGGCAGTCCAATGGCAGTCCAGTGGCTGTGCTGGTTTCCCATACATTCTGTGCTACTAAGAGTGCACAGAACAAAAATCAATATGACTCACTGACGTGGGCCATAAGGGCAGTACACAACAAGTGAGAAAATAAAGCTCCGGACTGTGGAAAAAACAACCATGCAGCATTACTCAGTACTGTTGTCCATGAGTGCAGGGATGAGTGAAGATGTGGACATGTGCTATGTTCCATGGCATTTGGTATGTGATTTGAAAATCATGCCCTCCCATACAGTGGTGGAATCAAGTGATTTCTGTTACAGTTAAGCAGTATATCTACAGCAGTATATATATCTATATCTCTCTCTCTCTCTCTCTCTATATATATATATATATAGATATATATAGATACATATATATATCTGCAGCCAGTATATCTACTGGCCTGCCCTCATATATAACAAAGAGAAGTAGAGCCAAAGGTCATAGTATTTGTAAATGAAAAGCAGTTAATGTAAGAAACCCATTTCTAATTCTCTCTTAATTGCTTATATAGTTGTCACTCAAATTGAAATTACATTTTTAAGAAGGTATATATATAAAAAATAAGGTAAAGTGCTTTTATTTGCTACAGTGATTGCTGTAGATGTTCAGTATTGACTAGCACTATGTGGTAGGGCATATGAGGAAATATGGAAGTGAAAATGGAAATGAGGTCCCATGGGCAAACAGGCAATGCAATAAATAAACATCACAACAGGTCTTTCATGCCTTCTCAGCACAAACAAATTCTATGGTACTGATAAAAATTTCCAACATCCTTCTTTCTCCTGCACATATATAGCCATTTCCAGCCTGAAGCCCAGTTCAAAGTTAACAGCTCTCTAAAAACAAACCTGTTGCTCCCCATCCTGCAGCATTCTAAAGGCACCATGCAGTGGTGAGGGATTCTCCCTGCTGAGATGTAGTCTCTCCAAAACTTCCAGAGATGGGTGCTCAGAACCAGAACCAAAGAGACAAGTGTTCCAGAAAGACAAGTTGAAGTTAAATCCAGCATTCTCAAACCAGGCTCCAACACCTTCCCAAAGTCTAAGGGGAAAGTATTCAGAGAACCTGGGGAGTAAAACTGCAAGGTGTGAAATCAGGTTAAGAACTGCAACTCGACAAAACTTAATGGAAAGTCACTCTAGGGCACATCTTTGTTATCCTGCCTAAATTTTACAACTCACTTCCCTTGTTTTAACATTAGCTCCCTTCCTATAAACAAGAAGCTGTGCAGAGGGAGTACTTTGGCAGCACTGCAGTGAGTTCTAGCTCTGTGTAAGGGTAGCCAGGGGACAGAGGGGATTAAGCTTTGAGCCCCAGAGCCTGATAGAGGGGACTGGGGCTGTGGAGCTCACAGTGGGCAGGGCACTATGGGGCACACCTTGCCACATTGGGAGGCTGCAAACGTTTGTGCAACAGTGTAAGGGAAGCAAACAACACAAGTGCCAGCCTGAGAACAAGGGAGAGTGTTTTAACAAAGTTACAGCACAGCTAATACTTGAGGTGGGAGTGGACAAAGGGAACAAAAGCAGGGAGCACAAGATAAAGAAGGACAAAGACATAGGGGGAAAAAAAAGGATGAGAAGATGACATGTTTGGAAAAAAAAAGCACAAAAGGCCATATGTGTGTATGAGAGGAAGGCAGAGAAGGCTAGCAAAAGACTTGAAATCTTTGAAGAAACATAATGTTGACAAGTGAAATGTGGGAGCTGATACAGTCACTGTTTCTCAGCTTAAGTAGTGAAGACAACAACTCCTTGGTCTGGCACATACATATCCTGATAGCGTACAGAAGAACTTGCATGTATCTGGGATCACCCAAAAGAGATACTAAGGGAAGAGACTGGAGGAGAAGGCTGGTGGCTGTAAGGACAGTGTGAAAAGAAACAAGCAAGCACTGACATAGCAAGCCTCTGTTTAAGGACACCTCCAGAATAATGACAGTACAGCAGAAAGACTGAGGTCTTCCTCACAAATCTACCAAGCGTCAATCAGCATGTCCAATGTAATCAGTGCTCCATAAAAGCAGGGCCATAAGTTTGCCAGGATTCATTCATAGACAGATGCAGCTGTGTATTGTCAATTACCAATGACACTATGTCCCAGATTCTCTATTACATTGTCAAAACAGTGTTGGATATGCAGAAATGTGTCCTAATGTTTCTTATTATTTATTCCTTGTCCACACCCTTGTTACATTTGAATGAAGTAACTCAAAATGATACTGGCCTCAATCTGGCCTTGTTCTTGACATTCAGTCCTTTTACTTCAGACTGGTTTTGGGAGACCAGAGTCAAAATCTGCAAATGCTTGCAACTTTCCTTTGTTGAACTTTCAAATTACTTCTGGCTTCTGCAGATCTTAACCATTCTTCACAATAATGACTGCCTGATGTATGTGCAAGAACACTTTCATACATGACAGAAAAATTCTACCTCATACTCTGCAGAGATTTTCATCAATCTCCATTTGAAATTTGAAGTAGTAAAATTTGGTGAGGTTTTTATTCAAGTGAAGTAAGTCAAGTAAAAATGCCTGTTCAATCCAGAGAACAACTATCTGAAAGTCTTTGAAGGAAAATCCCAAAAGGCAGCAGCAATTTATTCTTCAGTCCAGAGGGAAGCTCCCTGTTACAGTCACCATATAGCAATATAAAAAAACTAAGGAGACAAAAAAAAGTATCCAAAGACTGTTACTAGAAAGATCATTTGTTATGTCCTGTGAAACTCCACAGGACATTACTGATCTGTCATTTAAAGATTCTTCTGACAAGTCCTGCTACAAGACCCACCTGACACAAGGCCATGGCCACTGAACAGAAGCTGAGTCCTCAAAGCAATCCAAGGACTTACTTCCCATACTCAGTGACAGTGATGACTGAAAATTTTGTATGGCTTTGAATATCTGAAGACTGAATGTCCTAGTGATTCTTCACAATTTTTTATAACTACTCAATTTCATCTTTAGAGAGACTATGAAGTAGACAGGAGCTTACATGGTAATTCCACTTTTTGCATATCTAGACCATAATACCTTCTGGATCCCACAGAAGACTGAATTGTCTATTTTAAAACATTCTGTCATGCAGTATTTCTCCTGTGCTTTTTAAAGTCTGTTTTGTTACTGTAGCTAGGATGTTTACTCACTCCACAATTCAGAGCTTTATTATTGCAATGAATCATGAACAATGAGCTACCAACTTCAAATAAGACCCAGTGAAATTTAAAAATCAAACTGAAGAATGTAAGTATTGTTTTCCATTCCTTTTATCCTCATACTTAGCAAGAACCTGAGTCGTTGCAGTTTTGCAGTGCTTTTGTAAGAGCATCCTTTCTAGTGGATTTCAAGAGGAAAATGACTTTGACAATGGATCTATCTCCTGCTTGAGTAGAGTTCTTGTAGTCCTACTAGACTTATCCTCTTAACAGCATTTTTAAAGCAATGATCTCCACTGTTAATGGTCAGAAATGGTGGTGCTATTATGAAATATCATGTAAAAATCCTACTAATTTACACAGTAGTTTTTTTTAAAAAACAACCTGTTACAAACAGGGAGTATCTGAAGTTCTTCCCAAAATGGGAAAGTTGCTGAGCTGGATACATTTTCACTTTCTCTGAAATTCAGGATGATGTAAATATCAAACAAGAGAGAAATCATGTCAATGATATTAGACTGATGGAATTAATTTAACAGTGGAAAAACACACCCCCATTCCCAGAAGTATTGGCAATTCAGCACTAGGATGAACAAAACACCAGAGAACACAGAAATGGAGGGCACTCATGACTCAAGTGAGTTGAGCTTAATGGAATAATATATATTTTATTTCAGCTTTTATTTCTATCATCTGGCTATGAGCCTAAAACATCTTCTGGTCATCTCTACATCACTGAGTGGCCTGAAGTAAGCCTTCAGACTCATCCTTCTTTTATTACTGCAGAGGAGATCTGGACACAACAATCATACTCAAAATCACAGTGAACAGATTTGTAGAGGAAATATATTTTTTTACAGACTGCCAAAAGTGATTCACATTACGTATCCACTACTGAACTTGACTTCCTCTGACACCCATTCTATCTTTCTGAGACCCCAGTCCTGTCAGTCCTGAGCTTCAGAGCTTAGTTAGGGAATGGTCACAGACAGAATACTTGAAGTACTTCTCAGTACTTGAAGTATAGGCTTCTGAGAAGTTTTTGAAGTTTGATCGCTACTAAAAAATGGTTCTTTCACATTTGTCTTGTTTCTCATCTTCCTCTAATGTTGTTTTGTAAACTAGTCTTTTCAAATAACCATAGGAGGAGTTTAGGGGAAGCTCTGATTTTTTTTCATTTGAAAATGCAGACATTTCCCGACACGACAGAACTAAGACCAAACATTCAAATTTAACTAAAGACAAACCTAGATCTTTACAATTTCTATTATTATTCTTTAGCATGCCACAGAAGACTTCATTTCTGACAAAAGCATGAGCTTCAAGAATACTATGCTAAGGTGGGGCTTATGCCACTGAGTGATATTCATGCAGAAGCAATACATTTTCATACATTATCTGGATTAACAAAAGACAAATAGGCACTATCATTGATGGCAGAGCTAATTATTTTTTAAAACTATCAAAGAAACATAGGTCAGTCAGAAAACGCTTTTACATATCTAAAGTAACACACTTCCTTCTCCTCTAGAAGCTTTTCAATATGCAGTTAAAGTCAGCAGATCCTGAACAGTCAACACACAATACATGAAAAGTTTTGTAATTGCCCTCATTCCAGTTATGCTTAAACAATTACACATAATCTCCCCAAAACTGCTGCTTTTTGCAGGGGAAAAACAGGAGAAGCAGAGAGGTTTGCTATGTGAGCCCCAACTGATCTTAGGAAGTCAGAAGAAAGAAAAGTTGCCAAATCCAAAATGATTACTCAGAAAATCCTGGCACCAGCAACTTGCTTTCTTGTAGCAGATACACATTAAAGACACACTAACTGCCCGTCAGAAAGCTCCATTTGCATCCAGTTTCTAAATGCAAGTTTCAGTCTCTGATACACTGCAATAGATTGACACGAGGTATAAGATAAACCTTGTCTGCTTTGGAGACCCTGTAGCTTTGGAAAGCCTGAAGGCAGGTACTGCAGAACTTGTCTCCCATAGCAACATGTGTCATCTCGCTTCTTGCCCAATTTTCCTTGCTCCCTTGAATTTTCTCTCAGTATCCCTCTGCTATTCTGTAAGTGTCAACAAACACACCATTAAAGCCAGCAGTCGTTATGTTGATTTTGCTCCAATGCTTTAGTAAGAGAAAATTGAGCTTACAACAGCCCACAGATCACTTGTGTGCATTTAGTCAGATTTTCCTGACTACAATCTCAGCAACTGTGATGATTCCATCTACACCCCTGCACAGTAAGAGAGTTTGCTACTCAGACAGGTCTCAAGAATAACACTATAACCACATCATTTCCTCATCAACAACTGCAAGTTGTAATTATACAAAATGATCAAAACTACATTTTTAGCACACTGAGGCACACAGGGTTAAGTGATTTACTCCCTCTGAAGGTGAGAATTAAAATATGATGGGTGCATGAGGGTTATACTTGTCTTTAAAACAATGAATAGAAATAGCTGTGAGGATGATTCATGTGAGAACATCCCTGAGTGATGATATTAAATTTTACTTCAGGAAATTGTTCTGTTTTCAGAAAAGCTCCTCTCTAGTTGGTGCTTGTTTTACTATTGTATGAATCAACATCAGCAGGTAATATGGATTTACACAAGTGTGAGAGAAGACAAAATCAAAATCCAGTTTAGTTTTGGGTAGAAAGCTACTCTTTAATCTCCTCCTACATTTAATAAGCCTTACTACGTTTTCTTACAATATTTAATGTCAGAAGCCTTGCTTCACATCCCATGTGGTTTACCAATTTTGCTTAGAATATTTAAATTTCTAACGTTTACGATTACTAACTTATCTCTCACAGTATACTATTTTCTTGACTGCAATTCAAATTTGGTTTAGAAAGTCTTCATAATTATTCCCATATTTTTGCTGTACAGACAACTGCCTTTGTTACTGCAACAAGCATCACCTTGCGAAATGTCTCCCTTTTACTTATGTGCAATTCTTGATTATACACCAAATCATACTGTCTCAGTTTATTTAAAAAAACACTAAATCTTGATGGTGCTGAAGAGCCAGTGCAAGTTTGGAAAGGTGAGATGAATTATACATTAGGGCACCTGTTTCAATAGAATTTGTCAGTCAGCTGCAGAATCTTTACCTTGAGACCTACAATGCTGAACCCCTCATTCAACCTTTAAATATTCCTGAACTTTCAGTCACTTCAGATGTTATGTGGTCCACAATAGGTAGGTGGAAAAAGGCAGAAGAAAAAAATGAAAAAAAAAAGACAGGCAGAAAGAAAACAAGAACCCAAAGTCGTGAACTATAAATACTAAGGACAGTTATACTTGGAAGCAGCTTCTTTTTAAATGAACACTACAGAAAGCAACTACTAAGCACAAGCTAAAAATGACCCTGAGTGCTTGAGGGATCACTGGAGAGAACAGAAGTCACAACAGGAGACTGGCTAAACAATTCTATATAAGAAGATAAGAAGGTAAGATATGAGTGACATACACCTGCTTGAAAACAGAAAGCCCAGGCATGAATGTTGTTATCCAATTGAAGTAAGTGACACCAGTTAGTCTGTATTACAGCTACAGGTGATATTTATTCTGATTTTCCAAAAAGCCAGAAAGGAAAATGCGCAGAAATTGGCATTTGCCTTAAGAACCAACCTAGACTCATGTACAAGCTCTCAGTAACAGACAAAAACACCCTAATTAGAAACTAACACTGCTTCTTTCAGAATATGCAATATTTGCTATTCTGAGTAGCTACAAAATTATTTTTTTTTAAAGGAAAACATGTAAAAGGAAAGAGCAAAATCTTTTTGTGGAAAGTTGACACTCAAGAAAAACGACAGAAAGGCAGGAGTTAGAGCAAAAGATTAGACCTCAAAAAGCTCAAGACAGAGGAAAAGGACTAGATGACAAAAGTAAACATACAGTCTCTTGAGCATGTTGCAACATTTCAGAGTTACTTGTACTAACTGTCATGTCTAAGAAGTGAAATCGACAATAAAAGCTTATAATGTTTGCTCTCCATCATTGATTTTGAGGCCAGAATGATCCTGAACAGCCAGACATCAACCATGATAGTTGAACTTTGCCAACTGTGAGAAACATGGTTCTGTTTCCTACAACATTGCAGTAAAAACTCCACCAAAAGAACAGTGTTATTCCCATTAAAAAGCCCTTCCTTGGCAGATATTAATTTGCATTGAATGCTGGTCACAGCTGGGCTAATCTCAGGAAAGCTGAGCTCAGCACTTCAGGCTTGGATGCTTATTTGCATCTTTAAAGACAAATTCTTTGGCTTGCAATCCAATTGGCTTCAGCCAAGCAAGTGTTACAGGTTTTGCCCCATGGCCTGCAAAGCTGAGTTGGAAGTCTAAGAACAAGAACTTTCAGCACCCTCCTTTTATAGCCATGATAAAAGTAATGCTGGCACAGGGAACGCAGTTGCGCTTTGGAAAAAATAATTATGCCTGGAGACATCATCTTGATTGCTTCCACCTACTCTGAAACACTCAGCACTGAACCACATATAAAGCCAAGTCTCCAGAGGGAGTATGCAAACTGCAGAGGGGACATTTAAGGATCAGGTCAGCATCGAGAACTGCCAAGTTCTGAGTTTATGGCAAACTTAAACTGCTTCTGTCACCTTATGTCAGTGAACAAGACAACACTATACTGAATGACATGAGCCATCACATTCTGATGGCTACCTCAGAAATAAAATGCAATTTCTGCTATGTCTGCACAAGGTATGGTATTAGGATATATGATTAGCTCCTGCAAGGAGCCCTAGGACAGACAGTCAGATCTAAGATAATACAAATAAAAATACAAACCACCACAACAACAACAGTTTAAATTTCAAAATAGGAAAAAATGGTAAGAAACATGAAGACCATTCTTTCTCCAGATGCTCTGAGGATCTGTTTCTTTTGAAAAGGTGAGAAAAAACATGGATGACATCTGACAATGTCCAGGCAATCACACAGATCTCTTTAACAAATTCATCTTTCATAAGACAGCAGGGATCTGAAATACATAAGAGCTTGGTTTAAAAAAAAAGGAAAAAAAAAAGTCCAAGTAGGTATATCCAGTAATGGTCCTTTAATTTATAATATTAAGCTCACTTGTCCCTGAGATAGAAGAGTAATAAAATAAAAAAAAGGGACTGCCACAGAGACCAAGGCTCCAGCGGTGACACAGAGAATTTGCTCTGTATTTTACAATTTCTCTCTCTGTTCCCTTTCTCACCAGCCAACCAAAAGACACGATGTCTTCAGGTCTTGAAGAAAGGAGATGTGAAGACATGAACTTTGTACACTTTGTCCTGCAGAAAGCTTCAAGATATTACAGCAGAAGAGAAATGGCAACTGTGTTGAGAACAGAGGACAACCAAACTGTGAAGGATTATGATTCTTATGATAGCACCATGTTCCTTTTGCTGCACCACATGTGGCCTGGATCAGCTTCACAAATACTGAGTTCACACTTCTGCTCTCGGACAGTGCAAACACAAAATTAATGGTGTAATTAAAATCCACAGGTCACAAAGCCATTCTTCACACTTACAAGACCAGCAATATGCTTTGATAAAACCATCTGATGAAGTTTTGCCATTATGTCACTCCCAAGAACTTCATTTACATTGACCTTGATCAGTGTGACAGCAACAAAAGATAGCCAGGACTTTGCATGCACATGTCACATATTCCCCCTCTCACTCCCATCCCTGCCACCACCCCACCCTTTTCCTTTTCTCTGATGAGCAATGTGGTTCTTCCTAAGATATGAACACCAGGTGGATTTTGCAGGAGGAACTGGATGTTCACACAATTAATGCATTCCAGAGACACAGGAACTGAAATGTTTGCATTGACTTTGGTGCATACTGGCTTGTAAAAGGGTATGAAGTGGTGCTGGAGACTGGGACAATGGGGTAAACTAGTGTCCCAAGGTTGGAGGCAGCTCCTGGGTAGATCCCTCCCTCCCCACTGGCAGGGATGCCTGCAGGGTCCACCCAGTTCAAAGATGGAATACCCACTTCTGGATACCTGAGTAAAAGCATGTAAGATCCAATCAAATACAGAGAAAAAAATCCTAAAGTAGGTCCATATGTGCTTTGTTGTCTTGTAGTTGTGAATCCTGTGAGGCCAAAGCTGTAAACCTGTAGGTTTCTAGGTGAACCTCCTCATATTATAACTCTTTAGATACTATCATTCATTGCAAAAGACAATAAAGTTGTTATTTAGATACTGCATTGGCAATATTTTAGATACTGTATTAGCAATAAATCCAATTGTAACCACTCTCATAATCACTGTGTCCTACTTCTCATGTCTGGCCAAAAACCTTTCCCTCTACAATTCTGCTACACTCAGTTTGGTCCCTTCATTGCCCATGAAGGATCCAATGCAATAAGGGATTTCCTTAAACATATCAAGATAAAGGTAAGAAACCTAAACAGTAAATCACATCCTAAAACAATGTATTTGCCCTAAGTAGGAGGGACAGAATATACAATAGTTACAGGCTGGGTAATCGACTTGTGAGTTCCCTCTTACTAGCACAGCAAGGGAGCAGAGGGAATCTTTCCATGCTACAATCTGTTGTGCTTGATCTCTACAAACAAGCCTGGCATCTCATCTTTAACATCTGTAGCACAGTGTTGTCAAAACTCCCCCCACAGAATGCTTCCCAGGGTGTTATGGATACATGCCAGCACTGTTGCCCCAAAGCCTTCCTTATTCTGGGTGGACTCCACCACTTTTCTCCCTAGGCTTCTTGGCCTGCTTTCTGGGTGCAAAAACATGGATTCTTAACTTTGAACTTCAAAGAGCTTAAATTCATGCCCTGAAGAAAGGAGCTGAGGTGCTTTGATGTGCCATCAGAAGATATTGATCTGCCATCTGGAGATACTGATCTCTCCTCGACTGCAATTGGGCCAGCTCCTGCAGCAGGCACTGCTGGCTGTGCTATAGGAATAAGGAGGCTCCAAAGCCACTCACTATCTCCTGGTCCAACAGTCTGTGTGACCAGGTGCTACACTAGACCAGGGAAGGGAAGCACCTGACTGCTGACACTGGAGGGTGGGATTGGAGGCATGGTTGAAAAAGGAGTATTTTTCAGCCAAATCAGTTTGTCAAACCAGCTTCCCATGTGACTGCAAAAAAGCTTGTGCCAGCATGTGGGAGGCAGACCTGTTTGGAAACAAGCAGCCAGGCACAGATGAGCCCAGTTCTTTCATTGGCAATGAAGTGATTTTTTTGTGGGGAAAAAAAACACCAAAAACCCAAAACAAGAAACCACCCTTATTCCTCATGAGGTGCCTAAGGCTGAGTACCAGTGAGTCTGTACAGCTTAAAAATGATGCAAAGACACACAGGGTGGAGTAAGAGGCACAAGCAGAAGTCCATTAAGTCCCTTGTCTTGACTTGTGGTGTGGTTCTGGCAGCAGGAATGAGTATAAAAGACAAAAGAAATCAGATTCCACGGTTTCCACTTGCCATGCATGAACTTAATGAGAGTAATTTATATTGAATAAGTGAACCTGAAATTTTGGATAACATTTCTGTGTTGACTGCAAAACCAGCTCCAGCACATCTGGCTCCAACAAATCTGAGATATATGTGTATTAAGGAGGAGTAAGTGAGCCAGTTTAGGAATTAACAACAGCATGAATTTTTACACAAATCTACTGCCCAGCTTTGCTTTGTTTAAAATTTGAAAAAGATATTTTTTACACTCTTTTAATTTGTCTTAATCTTTAACTATACTCTGTAGTTCTATGAGGAAGAACAAAAGGAAATGTCAAATTACCATTAAAAATACAAATTGCAAGGTATACATTTTTTCAACAAAACCAGGAACCAAAGAACATGGGAAAGACTGATGTACACTGTGTAAAATTTTCAAGTTGATTTCTAGATGATTAAGCTTGAGGTAAGGATTCAAATTAAATCACAGCATTTCAAAGGAGAAGAAAGTAAAATTACGGTACTCAAAAGACTGCAGAGACAACTGCAAAACCAAACTCAAAAACTTCAATAGTTTTTGTGACCTTAGCATGAGAGAAAAATTTTGGAAAGATGGGAGGAGCGGTGAGAGTAGAGTCAGTGTCCACATGAAAAAACAGATAAAACAGAAACATGTTAAAATAAAATATGAATCAGTAGCAGAGCTAACAATGCCATCTGCTAAGTCTTCCTTACATATCCCACTACTAAATCTGGTATTCAAATGTTTTAATCTTTGCTCTGATTTATACATTTGAGGTGACAACCTCAATGTCAGGCACCTGTGTTTTTTTTAATGAAAATCTCCAACTGAAACAGTTCAGTGATTTCTAAGCAGGTTAGAGAAAGTGGTTTGCTCATGCTAAGTGCTCTGGCTGTTCTTCATTTTAAAAATAGCTTTTGAATTAGGAATATATCATCATCTTGTGGAAATGTGCCCCAACACCATGGTGCACCATCCTGAAGGCTTCACACCATGCCTCAATTTGCATTGGCCCCTGGCACAGGGCACAATTTTATCACATGAGGTGCAGATAGACCTATTACTTTTATTAAAGTGACTGCTTATATAATGCTATTATAGGTCAGTGTAGGTCTTAGTCTGTTGGTGAGATGTTTGTGCTGTTATCTGAGCTGGGAAACCAAACATAGGAGTGATCCCTTTTGAGTCCTAAGGGCAGAGAACATGGTGGCACATGTTGGGAATTCCTACGACAGTGGCAAAATGCTGACAGATTAATCTACACCTGGCCCACAAACATTCCTATGTATGTCTCACTGGACCATAAATCAAATATGTTTTTACAAGTTTTCTTCTTTTAGAAATCACTCAGTAGATATTTTGAGCTCAAATCAGGATCCTTTTTCTCATAAAAGTGCCAAGCCCTTTTCAAGCCATGTTAAATGAGTAGGAGATTAAAGTATCAGTTACTTAAGCATCTAGAGGAGCAGCACTACAAAGAGGGAGTATCTCTAATGCTGCCTCGCAGAAGGTAAGTCAAAGAGCCATCACCCATTAGCACTGAAGAAAGCCTGTCAGCTCCTTCCGAACAGCTGCTGTCACATTTGACAGCAGCAGATTTGCACGATGGGGCTCCCTGTGCTCCAGCTTACTCCCACCCAATTGCACTGTGTAAGCGCTACCATGGAGGATGAAACTGTGGACTGGAAAGCAGAAGTGTGTGTACACACGGGTGAACACACACATCTATCTCCTTCCCTGCCCTTCATTGGAGTTGGAAAGGAAAATTGTAACCTATTTGAAACTGTTTTCAGACAAGGCTATCAAAAAAGATATCGAACATATTTTTAAATTATTAAATATGATAGGACTTTCCAGCCTGAAAAAGAGACAGCTTAGTAAGGAAATTTACAAAACTAGAAAGAATGAAGAGATAACCTGGTATTGATTAGTTACTGTCTCTTGAAATGAAAAAAAAAAAAAACAAAAACAAACAAACAAACAAAAAAACCAAAAAACCCCAAAACAACCACCCAGAAACATTACAGCTAGAGCAACTAGTAAGTAGCAGGTTGAAAGGAACAAAAGGACACATTTCTCCACTAAACTTGTAGTTGAGCTGAGAAAGTCCTCACTACATGGCATTTAGGACCCTACATGTGCATGTTCAAGAGGACACTCATCAACTTTACAGGAAGACATATTCAAAGGTAAAAAATATCAAGGTACCACCTCTGGCTCCAAACTCCCCAAGACACATGTCACTGGGGAAGGGCAGAAGGGAGTACTTACTCCATTGTTCTGCTCTTCACTGTGCATTTGGCAAGCAAACATTGAAGATACAGGAGATAGGATACAAAACTAAAGGAATTTTAGGTTTTCACTGGCACATTTCACAATGCTTTTGAAAAGAGAAGCCTGCAAGAAAGATAGACATGACTAACAACTTGTGGTGGTTTCAAATATTTTTTCTCCTGAAAAGTAAATTGGAATTTATTTGATTAGTCAACTTGGTTTTGTCATCCCTTGTCAGTAAGGCACAAAATTAATAACACTTGCTAACACAAACATGATACAAGTTTTCTCTTCTACTTTTAGTAAAAAAGGACTGGGCAAGCTCATGTTGATTCACAGACCTATGCCAACAATTCCTATTCCATTTTACTGCCACAAGGAAACCTGCGTTATGTACAATGTATGTACAGAGAGCTCAGAAGGAGGTGTATGGCACAGATAGAATGAAATTCACAGTTTAGAAAGGTGTAAAGTCCTGTACTCTTCTCTTGAACCCTACCCTGTCTCCTGTCTGTAAATGGCACCTCTCAGGCTTGCTTGCAAGTTACTATATAAGCACCAGTCTGGGAGTGCAGCCAAGCATGGGGAAGTCTAAGCCATATCCCCTGTTTAGTCCACAGCCAAAGTAATTTTTTAAACTATTTTTCATAAAAGCAGGCAGATTGTTGTAAGGGAGGCTATACAAAACTGTAGAGAAAGGTGGCTTAATAAAGTCCTTCAAAATCTACTCATTTAGCACGAATAAGACTGATACCCCATTAATTTCCCCTATTACCGCTATTAATTTCTCAGTTACCCGAACACATGCAGCATTCATGGTGGTTTTTAGACTGCTTCATGTGCTGAGCTGTGAAAAGCAACAGTGGTTTGAAGAACTAAAGGAACAAAGCATTTCCTGAACTTTTGCCATGTGCTCATTCTGCTGCTGAGATTCTACCAGAGACAGATGGAAAAAGATTTATTTATTTCTTCCCCCCCTGCCTGCATCTGTACCCTCGCAAATCTTGTGGAGCAGGTCATACGGTATTTACTCTCTTTGTGACTTCTGAACTATACATGAAGAGAAGGCAGAGGATGCAAAGCTTTGCAATCCAGTCACTGATGCAATCAGTTTAAGAGATTAATAGGCGGGCTCAAGAAAAGGGAAAGGGCCGTCATGACTTGTAAGCCTCTAAACCATCAGAACAGCCAAAATGCCCCTTGTTTTCAATCCCTGAAGAATCAAGTGAACAGTACTATTTGTGAACAAAGTGTTACAGTGGGAGGGTCTGGGACACAATCGTAAGGAAATGTGCTTAATGTAATAATCTTATCCAAGTGTACAATTAACTTACATAGATTTCAGATGCTGCCAGGCATCTAGGAAGGTGAGAGACAAACAAAAGACAATGCTAGGACTAAGTCCAGTTTGGAAAAAGAGAATAAATAACATTCTTATGATGGGAAGATGAGAGAAAAAAATCCCTTTTATGCTGTTGCAGAGCATTGAGTATCTCAGACTTTGTCACTTAACCTAGTGACAGAAATCCTTTTGTACTTCTCTCTTTTTTTTTCCTCATCCCCTCATTTCCTTCCTGAGTTCTTTGCACTGAAAAATTCCCTGCATTCTTCCTCAACATGCCTTCACAGAATTCCAGAATGGGTAAAGCAGGAAGTGTATCATGTGGTCCAACCTATCTGCTCAAGCAGGGCCATCTTAGAGCACATTGGACAGGATTGTGTCCAGACGGTGCTTAAATATTTCCATGGGGGGAGACTCCACACCCCTCTGGGCAGCCTGTTCCAGTGCATGGTCACCCACACAGTAAAGCAGTTCTTCCTCATATTCAGGTAGAACTTCCTGTGCGTCAGTTTCTGCTCATTGCCTCGTGTCCTATTGCTTGGGACCACCAAGAAGAGCCTGGTTCATGCTCTTGACATCCTCTTCCCTCAACCATTATTTTCTTCTATTTTCTCTTAGATATCCCACACTTCTTGACTTCAGCTCTGAGTTATTTTCAACATTGCCCCTGATGGGTGAATGTGGGAGTGTGTATTGTTTCTGAATGACAGCAGGCTGCTTGCTGAGGGACAAGCCCTGGCATGGTCCCAGGGCACAGCTCTGTCTTCTGTCCAGGGTAAAAAGTTCCCAGCAAACTTCCCAGAGTGGAGGTCAACCCAGAGAGAGGGGAAAAAGACCAAAACAAACAATCAGAAAGATTTACAAAGGGCTCTATCTTGGTATCTTTAATTAGGATGCATTTAACAATTGTCCTGCCTGCTCCACAGGAAACATTGGGGTTTTTACTATCAGGACAACAGAAGTCTCTATTAAAAAGTCTGAAAATACATTTTGGCAAGCATTTAGGAAGAAAATTTGATAAAGAACTAGGAACAATTAACTTTAGGAATAACATATTAGAATGAAATTGAAATTCTTTACCATGAATGAAGTGAGGCACTAGAACAGGTTGCCCAGAGAAGTTGTGGATGCCCCATTCCTGGAGGTTTTAAGGCCAGGCTGGATGGGGCCCTGAGCAACCTGGTCTAGTGGATGGTGACCCTATCTCTGGCAGAAGAGCTGGAACTAGATGATCTTTCAGGTCCCTTCAAATTCAGACCATTCTATGATTCTATGATTTGTGTGAATTGTCTTTTGCCTCTTGAAGTGCAGAAGGGTCCATGAGAACTACAGCTCCACTATGTGAGAACTTACCAAAGCATGTTTAAAGGCTGCAACAATAAACATATCAACCAAAACTCACAAGTACTACAAATGAAAGGGTATCAAGTCCTTAAAATACCACAAACCTTCCTCCAAACTGCTGCCATAAAAACCCTGACATCCTTTCTAAGACCCTTGTATAATGTGGCTGTTGCAGCATTTAGCCATTTGTTACAGAATTTATAAATGGATTTACTTCTGTCACAGGTTTTTTTTCTGGTGAAAAACCTCTTGTTGACACGGACAATGGCAATTTCTTCTAGCAAAATAATCTTTTAAGTTCACATCAAAGATAAACTGAATAGGCATTAACATTTAAACAGCTTTTTAGATAGCTGGGTTATAAATTAGGAATGTCAAGATCACAGTGACTCCTGAGCAATTTAAATCCTATCACTCATACTAAAAAGGACACAAATTAATTATGGCGTGAACACAGGGTGGGGTTGGTTCTGCCATGCTTACTCATGAGGAACAGGGTGTACCTAGACAATTGCCCCGTGGGACACTTCTGCAGAATGTACTACAGGCCTGTTCAGATTAAATTGAGAAAAGAAATGTAATAAAATGTTCTCTTTTGAACCACTTAAAATGCTAATATGTTGCTTCTAATGAGACCAAACCGGTGCACTTCTGGCGCAGTGCCTAGATGAATCTCAGTCACCCGCAGATTTATGGGGTTTTTTTCTGCAGCTGTAGTGCCCAGTGGAAATAAAGACCTATGTGCATAGAAAGAAAATATGTAATAAATATGAGCCAACCTTCCTGAATTCCAACTGTAGCAGCACTGCCACGATGGGAAATGCCTAATTGCTGGCACTCCATACCTGGCTTGGACATGCACTTCGTTAGTGAGACTTAAATCCCTTCGGTATGAAGTAGCAGATTGATGAGACAAAAGAAATACAGTTCTAATTCAGGCTCTGGAAGAAAGTAGCCTGTAGGGATTATGAAGAGACTCTGTGCATTTCTTTGCCAGTGTGATCCCTTGTGTCTCAGTATCACAAACCTGTCATTAGCTTCTGACTTCTTGTCCTTATCACAGCAGGATCTACTCTTCAAGCTGTTGTGCTCAGTCCCCTCTTTTCCATTCAGACAACCCTGATCTTTTCCTTGCTTGCCACTCCAGTGCTTCAACACACAGCAAGCTGCTGTGCGAGTGCTTTCTCTTTCATCATGTCTACAATAGTCCAACCTGACTCCTTGGCTGTGTATCCAGGGAGCCATGTCTCAGACAACAGGGACCTCCATCTGCCCTGAAGTTATGCAATTCAAGATCACCAGTAGGGAATTATCTACGTGATGTTAGTAAGTCAGCAGCATATAACAGGTACAGCCTGTACAGAGAGCTGAATCCCATTGCACTTCAGGTAAGCTTATTCTAAAAGACTATCCAAACCAAATTTCAATACTTTCAAGAATAGTCTCCTGGAATATGGAGAGCACCACTCCAGGAAGGAGCCCCAAATGCACAGAAGTGGGTAGGTAATGCAGATAGGCATCTACAGGACCACGGAACCTCTTTCAGCTCATATCTACATAGCTGCATAAATACAACCCCTGCCTGTATCCCTTGCTCCCAGTTTAGTTCTTGTCCCCACTAAATATGAACCTCCTCCACATTGCCTTGGCACCAACAAGGGGGTCACTGAACGCACACAAGACACAGGCTTCCTGCTCTCGCTTCCCGGACTTGGCCACATCCCAGCCCACAGCAGCTGGCTCTGGCTGCTGGAGAAACTCTGCTTCATCTCTGCAGCCCTGGGACACAGCGTGCTCAGACACCCTCCGTCGGGAGCACACACAGGCTTGTCAGTGCTAATTGATGGGAGAGCCTCAGCAAACTGTGATGTCAGAGTCTTTGGAGATTTTAGTTTCTAAGCGCAAACAAGCTTCTACTGAGCACAGTCATACAGAATTGAGAATTCTTGCAGGAGCACCAGAATCTGAGCACATTTTCACAAACACAGTAAAAGACAATTCCATGGTGAGACTACAGGCAACTGTGAATATTTCAGTAGGAAGACTTAGGCAACTGTAATCACAAAAAGTGTTAGCAACACTGCTTACAGTCATTCTGCCACCAGATCTTGGAAGTGCAGAGGAGCACCCAAAGTTGTGCTTATGTATGATGCAGTTATTTAGGAGAATGACAGAATAATTTAGGTTAGGAGAGACTTCTGAGGGTTATCCAGTTTAACCTCATAGCCAAAGTGGGGCCATCTTTGAAATTAGATCAGGCTGCTGAGGGCCTTGACCTGTCCTGCTTTGAGTATCTCAGAGATGGAGATCCTGTGGCCTCTCTGGCAAAACCTTCTCAGCCTGCAGGGGAAGAATGTTTTACTTATCCTGAAATGGGTCATCTTCTGTTGCAGTTTGTGACCATTGCCCCTTCCTATTTTTTGTGTGTACCTCTCAGAAGCCATAAATGCTCCTGTAGGTAACAGAAAACAAAGCCAGTTTCTCCAGCTTCCCCTTGTTTATCGTGTGCTCCTGCCCTCTATCCATCTAGTGTCCCTCTGCTGGACTGCCTCCAGCTTGTCAGCATATTTGTAAGTATTTATAAAGCTGTCCAGATTGCACAATCCCACAAGAACACACTGGCTTAACAACAGTAATATAAATATTATGAATACATTTTACAGATCTTTCATGATTCATTAAAGAAAATGACTGCTAGCAAAGTGGTACATATGGGTGGTAATTACAGCACGGTACAGGACAGTTTCTGCAGGCATGTTGTACAGTAAAGTTAAAAAATAAAGCTTATATAAGAATATAAATATTAGGTAAAAAAATATCCCAAGGAGTTTCATAACTCTAAAAAGAAATACCTTTGGGTATTTCGTGGGGTATAAGTACAGGTTACAAATTTGAGTCACAATTACTTTCCATTAGACTATTCCATGTATAGCAAAAACACGTATTTCTGTGAACCAAGATGATTTTGATTTGCTTCTGAAAAATATTTTAGAAAACAAAGCCTCATTAATCACTTTCTACACTTAGGAACTGGAAATGCTTCTTGTCAGTGAGCACCAGCTGTCTACAGAGAAGCTCTCCAAATTATTCAACTCCCTGTTGGGAAACAGCAACTGATGAACACTCCTCCAGCATAGTCAAGGCAGTTACTTTATCTTATGGCACTAGTTTTTAGCCCTCACACAGGGTTTTATGGGTTTGTCACACCACATTTGAGTTCTCTTTGACTTCATGAAGCCTATCTTCTCTCTTTTCATTATGCACAGAAACAATGAGGAAGGCAAGTATCATGTGGCACCAGTTATGATATTCCCAAAGGACAATAAAAATGATCTATTTCTGACAATGCCTGCCACTGCAAGTAGCACTTGCCAACCTCACTCCCATATTCCTAATACCAAAAACTGTATTAATTGCCTTGGGGAAATGAAGTCCGGGTTTCCTGGGAGTAACCTTCCTCAACAAAGCGCTTCAGAAGGGGAAGTGGACAGATGACCTGCATCAATACTAACACCCCTTACCCACATGACACCAGAGGTGCCACCCTATGCCCCTGGTAATGCTGTTGTGGGTCAGTGCCCATCGAAGGCTCTGCACTCCAGTGTTCACTATGACTCATAAGATTGATCCTACTTTTCCAACTATACTTAACAATACATTCAAATAATTTTAAAGATAATAAAATTAAATATTTTGGATTAGTCTACAAAGTCTGGTAGAAAAATGCACTGAAAATATCAGTATTTATAAATTAGTCTATCTGGTATGTAAAAGACTGTAGTTGCAGTGTTGAGTGAGACTGACAGAAACCTTGCAATGTAACTCCAAATATTTATAAATGTACTATTCTAAAATAATAATAAAAACATAAACACCCCCACACACACAGCCCAAACAAAACAGAACTTCCAAAACTTTTGAGAATTAGCATTTGGAATTGAAGGGCTAAGCATGTTGAGATTGGTGAAAATATATTTAAAAACCAAATAACTATTTCAATTAAACATATACTATTACTGTATTTTTAACTTCATTGGAAGTAATAAAAATAACAACAGTATAGTAATAGCATTGCTGAAAGAGGTAATAGAACAATATTTTTTTGTTACTTCTGTCTGCTGCTACGTTCTTTGCTTTTTCTGTGTCTTGATACAGTCACTAATATCTTTGCAGCTGGTCTGCCTTCTGTACACAACGATTTGATAGCAAGAGAAAAAAAAAGGAAAACAAAAACATAGACATAACACTACTAAAAAGCTTTTACATGTGGGGACAGGAGGAAAATCCATAAATGTTTTAAACATCATTCAAAGATCAGTTATGGAGGTGTCTCTTCTAACTGCTATGCATTTCTGACATATCTAAATAAAAGATAAAGACTGCTGCTGAAGAGAAGCCGGGGTCCCGTGCTTGATTTGTAACGTTACCTAAAAACCCGTAACAGCTGTCCCGTTTCCCTCCCTATCTTTACAAACAACTGCTGAACTCTCCCAACAACTCCCTGCTTCATCTTCATATATTCCTTTCCTATCTGGCACAGCACCTTCTGCTATGATTTCCAAATGTCCTCTTGACACACGCTTGTGCACGTACTGCTGCATCTGTTACTAATTAGGGAGGGATATTTAGCCTGGTTGGAGAATGACGCTCTTTGGCAGGGAAAGGAAGCCTGCAAGTTAGAAACACCTTTTCACTCCATTGCTATTATTTTTTTATACAGGCAAAACAGAAAGAAAAGAGCCTGTGAATGCTCTACAGTAGGCCAGTGTATCTATGCAGATTCAGGTTTCTCCCCAAGATGCTGGAAAATTATTTAATTTGCTTTCCTATGAACTCCCAGTCAGATTGGCATTTTTCCATGTACCTGTCCATAACAGACCTTTTCTATCAACAGTTGTTAAAATTCTGCCTAGGCTTTCACAGACTGAACAACAAATTCATACTGCCTAATCCAGCCAAAAACTATAATATGACACTGTGGAACAGGAACAGCAGACAAAATTATCAACTTGTCAGGAAATGTGCAGAGAAGACAAGAAAGCCCTTATAGCCTACATGAATTTAAAAGGCTTTGCAAAAATCTTGGAGCAAAAGAACAGGATATTTAATAAGAATAAAAGTGTTGTAGTAAATTAAAGTACATTCTTGCAATGGTCGATGGTAAATATGGTGCTGTTAGTGCCACATTTCCCAATAGAGCAGTTTCTTCAGAATATAGTAACTATATTCTGTCTTGCAGGATTTCAATATCCACAGGTAACATAAAGATGTGGTCATCTACGTAAGGCAGCAAATGTGACATTCATTTAATTCAGTTTTTGATACCCATGATGCATGCAGTACAGTCAGCATCCTGTACAATCAGTAGAGAGAAAGAGGTGACATGTAACATGATGTAACATTTGACAGATGTCTACTTTAGGGTGAGCTGAATCATGTTTGAAGCATGCCTGTCATTCCTGCATTATACTCCATCTATCTCTAGGTACAGGTGTCCAAAATTTCCCTGTTTACTTTCAAAATCCAGGTGAGCCGAGTCTCTCAGTGACAGGACAAATTAAGACATTGGACAGGACAAATGAAGGGAATGCTTTGCAGGACCTGCAGTTAAGGAACACCGGGTAGAGGATGTGAAGGTCTCAGCAGCTTCAGCTGTGGAAACCAGGAGAGTTTTGGAACTGGTGGAGGCAACAGAAGTTGCTGTAACTGTAATTCAGGTTAGACATAAAAATTGGGGGGTTTTATCCCCCACACTTAGGGTGGTCATGGACAGTAATAGGTTTGCCAGAGAGTTTGTGGAGCCACTGTTGTTGGAGACATTCAAAACTTGACAAAGGTCTGAGCAACCTGATCTAACTTCATACTCAGCCTTGCTTTCAGCAGGCAGTTGGACTAGAGACCTGAAGTTTTCTACTGATTTAAATTACTCTGTGACCGAAAGATTCCATGACTCAATAAGGACCAAGCAGAACAGCTGCTTAACTGTTAACTAAGGCGGCTGTGGTTCTTCAGTTTAATAATATGGGATTCAGAAATTCAACTTTGGATGAAAACAGTACTATCTGGAGATGTGAGAACTTCTAGGGCTTTTCAAAAGCAAAGCTTCCTCCCAGAAAATCACTCCTGACACATTTGAAGACCCAAGATAATTTCTTCCCTGCTAGTACAAAGGAATAAAAAATATGAAAACACTAAAGAAAAAAAAATCCCAAACCCAAAACTATCTTGCAGACTGTGCCAGACTTTGCCCCTCTTGATGAGCTAGCATTATGCAGCTTTCATTTTATGAAGCATTTTTAGAGCACCCCTGAGTTTCATTTTCCTCATATTGTTATTCTTACCCTTCCCTTCTTACTCCAGCACTTTTATGCATTTTTACTCCACTTCAGCCATACTCTGCTGTCCAATTCATTCTTGACTTGAACTGCATTACTGAAAATTACTTTATTTACTCTCTCTCATGTGAATATGAGATTGAAGCATTCAGTTGAATACATAAAAAGATATGGTTAAAACATGCATATACACACTTGCTGCTTCTGTTTCCATCTAGTGGACAAATAATGTTTAATTTTCCCTAATCTTACATTGTTCTTTTTGTTTTATTCCAAAGAGCTTTACACAGTTTACAAATGAGCTAGAAAATGGATATTTGTAGAACAATGTATGAAATTCAACTGATTCACTGCAGGCTTTTCATCATAACATTTAGAAACAGCCTTCTCAGACATCTGGCAGCAAGACTAGGAAAGTGATAGTTGTGCATCTTTAAACTAACCAAGAGTATTTCCAACAATAAATCTTTCTGTTTCCCTAGAACCTCTTATTTTTCCTCACAAAAGAAAAAAATCTGGAAATGCTTGTGCTCTTGTGCTTCTGTCAGTAAAAAATGGTGCCACTCATTAAGAAGGAAATGTCCTGAATTATGAGAACTGTAAGTCCTATTGAAAAATGGAACAGCTTATCATGTCCAGGATGAATGCTATAAATCAACAGTTAGTGACAACAGGCAGACAGTTAGGGCTCACTATTCTGACAGAAAAAAAAATCTACAATGACAATACCAAATGTAGATTCCAGTTGCATCTGCTCATAAGATCAGGCCAAGGCATCATAAGCCTGATGGAGTTCAGCCATTATTTGTTTTCAGAATGGATTATGTCTACTATTTAGAGAATCATCTTAATAAAGATCCTTAATCCTTCCCAAAGCATAAACAAGACTTTCCAGCTTGTGATAGCAGATAGGAAGGTCAAATTGCACACTCAGCATGATGAGAAACTTACTATTTCCTAACCCTGACCAGAATTTGTTTGCTTATTTCTGGAGGCAATCTAATTCAAATCATTAATGCATTTACGTCTTGTAACCAAAACTGCAAAAGCATAGGAATTGGTTCCTATGCTAATTGTGGTAAGTATAAAGCTCATATATAGAGCTTCAGATACTCATCAATAAAAAAATTGCCTGCCTTGTTGTCACATTGCTTTATGTCAAAATTATATAGTTGCTACAAATTCCTTTATTCCACTAGAAAAAAAAAGGTCTAAAATACTTTTTGCTTGAAGCCATTCTGCATTCAAACACAGTGAATATCAGTCAGCCTTCTTCATTTATCCCTCCTTTTCCCAGAAAGTTTTATACTGAGTATACAATTTTTAACTGCTGTGGTCTTCCAGTATTTTCTTTCTTTGCACTTTCATGTTTTGCTCAGTCAATGGTCAGAAGCATGAGTCTGGCAGAATTGGTGTCCTTCAGTACAGCTCACGATTTCCAGTGTTAGCTTCCATTAACCACTTAAAAGTGCTGACAGTTTTCTCACATGAAGTAAAATACATCCAGAAGTGCCTTTAATTGTGAGTGTTGTTGGATGTAAAGTGTTCTCAGCATCTTATAGAATAAAATTAGGGCCCGACAGCCGTACTTGATTTTTTGAAATTTAAGTGTTCTGTTGGACATTAATAAATTACCTGCATAGAACTGTAAAGTGCTGAACAGAGCACTAGTGAAAATCTACTCCTACAGGCATTTTAATACAAATGCAACTGAAAATCAGCAAACTGAATAATGTTCACTCAGAATACAGATAATATTATTCCTACCCTACAATGTAATACATATCAAATTATGCAATTATCATTACAATTATTAAAAGTATTGAAACCTGTGTGATCATACCTACACACAACTCAACCTATATAGATGTTTCCTCTCTGTTTATGAAATGGCTGGGTATTGGGTCCTCAACAGAGGTTACTTCTTATCATCCACCGTCTCAGCCCATCTGGGACCGAAAAACCACATAACAATTTAAGTGGGAAGTCTCTTTGGTGGCCGCTCAGTTCACCTTCAAAGCAAAGAAAATATCAAAGCTAGATCAGGCTTTTAAGGCGCTTGCCAAAGCCCATATCAAGGGTTCCTGCAGTCTCTCCAGAACACTCCAGTTCTCAGCCACCTGCTAGGGAAGAATCCTTCCCTTTGGTCCAAGAGCATCTTTGCTGTTGCAGCTCACCACCATTGCCTTGTTCTTCTGCGTGTACTTTGGAGAGGAAACTGGCTCCTCCTTACATGTAACTGCCCTTGCTGTACTGATGAGCAGAGAATACTAAAACCTGAGCCACCTTCTTCAGGCTAAACAAGCCCTGTTTCTCCAGCCTTCTGCACACCAAGCACTACAGTTAGTCCTCTGTATGGTGGCCACCCACTAGATTCTGGTCTGTTGTTGCCTTCTGCTGGCATGTCCTGCATCCTAAGAAAACCCTATAGAGCATGGAAATGAGGGGAACAATATCCTCTCTGGACCTACTTGAAATGCTCTTGGATAGAGTGGGTCCACTGTATGGCTAGTTTTTAATGTCACCCATCACCACCTCTTCTTTTCTGTTTTCTTCTCTCTTATGTGGCATGGAACAGTCTTTCAAGAAGTATCCTTCTGTGAACATGTGCAGAGAGCACACCCCCATAAATTCACCATTGCTAAACAACATGACCTGTACCACAACATTTTTTTCTTTGCACACTTTGCATATATTTTTTCAGGTTTCAGATATCCTTTATATCATGCTATAAAGACAACCCTCTGTTTCAGAAAAGCCAAAGTATTCTCATAAATTACATATGGTAAACAAGTGAAACTCCATATGCTACTTGCCAGGAAATTTTTATTTCAACAGACTAAAAGCTAATAAAATCTAAAAAGTTTTACCAACATTACAACCAAAATCTCTCACTGCTGTTGCAGCTCACCACCACTGCCTTGTTCTTCATGCTTTCAGTGAGGAGAATAGTAACTGAAGTTAAATAAAACACAAAATAAGAAGAAATGGTAAAAAAATTTTCTTCCACTCCTTCCCAAAACACCATATTTGACTTGCATACACAAGGATCTATTGATCTTCCAGTAACAAAAAGTCAAAATTAGTTGTTCTCTGTATTACAGGATTATAAGCTATCAAGATGGTGTGTATTTTAAAAACATCACCTTTATTATTAATATAACAGAAAAATGCAAAACCCAGTGGAATAAGAGAACTAGCTCTTCATTAGTATCTTAGTTTTTCTGCTGCCAGGTCAGAAAATTTTAACCATCACAGTTCCCTTAAGATTTCTGGAAGTTCACTGTTTCTCTACATCAGTGTTTCCCTGGACACTAGTTAAATGAAAATAATCCTCATGAACCTTCTTGTTGTGATTCTGTATTAAATCCCTATTAAGTATTTTGATATTGTCAAATGCAAGGTCCACTATAAGAAGCATATACTGTGGTCATTTTCCTCTGTGTATGGTTCTGCTAGCAAGTCTGCACTGCATTTGAAGACACAAAGAGCTTTTTAAATATCATTTATGACAACATGCTATACTACTACTATACTATTCCACTTGTACCACTAGTGTAGGCTAGAGCTTTTTTGTTTGTTTGTTTTAAATTACATTGTGTCTTGCCTCAGATGAGTGACCAGGTCATAATCCTCCCACAGCAGTGGCTGGTGAGATTGCTTGAAATTCACAGGCACTGCTAACAACTACTTGGAAACAGCTTGTCCTGTTAAAACAATGCAGTGATCCAAATCCTGTAATTTTATTATTTTTTTCACCAAATGTCCTAAGGTTTTATTGATTTACGTATCCAATACTATGGTTAGCAGTACCTCTTTGCCTTTCAGATATATGAGAAAACTGTAAAATAAGCCAACTGCACTTAGAAAACAGTATAAAACATAGATGGAACATTGATTTCCATGACCAAATTTTTTTCAATATAAGTTAAGAGGACAGAGAGAGAATTCAGATTTCATAAGTGACAGCAGGTCTGACATAATTCACTATGCTCTGTTTTATCTTTGTGGGTAAACTGTTCAGCTGCTTATTTTTGAGAGAAAATAATAATAATAAAAAAACACTCCCCAAAACAAAACAAAAAAAACCCCACCACACAGACACAAAACACCCAAACAAAACAAAACAAAAAAAACACACACACACAAAAAAAGCCAGAACAGAAACCCACCCTTAAGCTCCAATTCTCTAATCATACAAAATAAATACACTAAAACGTAACAACATTAGATAGCCATGCCTGAAGTTTTTCCCTTCGGAAAGGTATTTTCAGTTCTCCTGCTCAATCAGATGGGACCAGCTCACTGCCAACACCATGTGTTCTTGGTTGTGGCTGCAGTTCCTGAGGAGGGATAAAGCCTCTTCAGCTGGAAAAACCTGGCTGCAGAAGGAACTAAGAGAAGAGACACTGAGTGCTGCCCATCCTTGTTCTGAAACATTCTGAAATTTTTCTTCTTGTGTTTTTTTTTTTTCCCATTTTTGTTTTGTTTTTTCACTCTAACTGGAATGGTACTCATGAGCAGAAAAGGAGCCAAGGACTCCCTCAAGCTGACTACAGACTTGACAATTTCCAATATTTTCTGTGGAAATAGCACAAATACCAGAATGGAGGAGGACATACCAAAACACAAGCTGCCCTAATTCTCTACTACATTTCGATTGTTTCCACTCAATAACTGAACTTTCATTTGGGCACAATGTTTTTAGACTCTAGCTTAAGGTTTGCATACGAACAGAACAACCATAGAAAAGCAAGACTTTTGAGAACCTCACTCTTTTATTGTTTCCTTCAAAAAAAAAAAAAACTAGCTATGTAGCACTTCTCTCAATCAACTATTTTAGACCATGTTTTTTCAGAAAGCTTGTATCAGATGCAGTAATTACCATAAAAGGGATTAGACCCCACAAAAATTACTTTCACTATTCTGCACACACTGGGACACCGTGTAAAATTAGGTATGCCAATGGGCTACTTCCCTTCAGGGAATGAACCTGTGTGCTGCCATCAGGTTATGTTTGCACACAGCACCTGAGTTGATCTGAGTGAGCACAGGTGAGAGACACCTTTGTTGCAGAGGCTCTTGGTTCTTCATTCCAGGACATCAAGTATAGGAGTGTCTGAGGAGTAACAGCTTAGGAAAGGCTCCATCAAGGAAGACCTTCACAGAATCTGTTCCAGAGCTTTGCTCATCCTTATTGGACTTTCCTTCATTTTTCCAGCTCTGCTTCATGTTTTTGGTGTGGGGAGGAGCAGAAATGTGATGAGCAGTGAGGTGACCTTCTCAGGGACAGACTGTCAAAACATCAAAATCTCATCTCTGAGTCATAATGTTAGGAGTGCATGACTTTATGTGTCACATTAGGGTGTATTTTGCCTACAAGCCTCATTCTACATTAATCTACACCGAGTATCATATGCTGATTTATCACCCAGGCACTTGCCTTGTAAGGACTTTTTGCAGCTCTTAGCTTGCCCTTCATGATTTAGTGGGGCATCTGCAAACTACTTGTTTTGCAAATGTCAACATTCACCTCCTTCGCAGAGCTGGTTATGAATATGGGGAAAAAAACAGGTCCCAGCACAGAGGTCACCTCACCTCACTGACTCCTGCTCTCTGTTTCCTAGCCTGCCTGTCCATGCAAGTACTGCCTCCATTATATCTCTGTGGAATTAGCTTTTCCTTACACAAAAGTGAATGGTTTCCCTCTTATTATGCTTGCTTTGTAAGTATCTACTAGTTTATGTCTGCACACTAATGATAATTCAAGATGAAAAAAATCCAATCAACCACAATGAACCAACGAGATTTTATACACTTTCCTGAACTAATGTGCTCCACCACACTTTGCTGGTTTGACACACTGTGCCTGCTGGTTGTAAGGAAGAGCTGTGTCCTGGTTTCAGCTGGGGAGAGTTAACTTTCTTCCCAGCAGCTGGTGTAGTGCTGTGTTTTGGATCCAGTATGGGAATTATGCTGGTTGACCCAGTGATGTTTTGGCTGTTGCTCTGTAGTGCTTAAGTCAGGGACTTTTCAGAGATGAGGCTCTGTATCTGACCCCAAAAATGTAATTTTTTGGGCTTTGTAAGTTTTCTAAACATGTTTATTCACTCATTCTGCAAAAAACGTTAAATTAAGCTAGAGATATCAGAAAATAACAGAAAGAAGATAGGAACTAATTCAGCAGGAAAAATGAATCCTGATTCATGAGATAGCTGTGTTCCAATTCTGTCCTGAAAGCAAGCATTTTGAACTCCCCATACTACTTTATTTTTGAGCATGGAAGAAGGATTTCAGTTTCAACAGGTTTCAACTACACCATTTAAAGTACACAAAAATAACTTTAAATAAAATTAAAACATACAAATGGAAAAAGAATCCCTTACAGTAAGAAACCTCCCACAACACTGGACTGAAATGCCCAATATATATTTCTCTCTTCTCTAGAGAGATTTCATTTGCTGTATTTTGCTGTGCTTTATGAACAATGAACTATTTTAAGCATCTAAATTGCCATATGATTCACACTGATGATAAAAGCCAGTAGAACATATTTGAACTTTGCACACATCCATCTCCTCTTGTTTTTAATGGTTGAGAATAGCCCTAATGTATTTACACAGGTTATGCAGCTTAAAAGCTGGAACACAGAAAACATTTGGGCTAAGCTCAACATGATTAAAGTTCACAGTAATGGATGAAAAAAAAATCAGAACACACTACAAGCAGAAAAAAACCCCCAAAACCTGTTTTACAAACACTATAAATTGCAGAATTTTTTGTTGAAAAAAAGCACAAAGTAAAATACTCACAGTTATTATAAAAGGTTGTCTTATTACAGAATTTTCTTCATTTTTCAAAATATAAGTTTGGCAAAAGGATTACATATAACATTTAGAATATGTTCTTATGTATTGCATTTCATGCTTTAAAGTAACCAAATTTCTAAGAATCCATCTTCTTCAGCATCACACCATCTCTTTACAAAGAGAAAGAAAAATTAAGTAATTTAGAAACTACAATTGTGCCCATGGTTCTACAACTACAATTACAATATGACAAATTTCTGTAATTGTATTTCAATAAACTGAAACCAGATATTTTTCTACTTGAAGATCTATAAAAAATGTTTTAAGTGGCCCAAGTGGCACAAACAAAATATTATAGTAACTCATCGAAAATACAGATAACAGTTAGACAAGCTACCTTGAGGGTAGAAAAACAATTAAAATTCTTTGTCTTTTAAAACTTCAATATTAATATTTCATTAAGATACTTTCTAGGATCATTAAAATATTTTGTAGCTTTAACTATCTTCTGTCTCATTTAAGCAATTCAGTTTAACTAATTCTTAAAATTCTTTAAGACCAATTCTTTAAGACCATACAGTAAAACTTGTATGAAATATGGTTTATATTCATATGCTTTCTATAATGTCTTTTCTTCATTAGTGAATTAATCAAAATTAGGAAAACAAGGTAGTGGGCATTAGGCAGCTACGAGTAGAGATGTTTAATTCACTACTCTCACTTTCAATATTATAGAATTACAGAATCAGTTAGGTTGGAATAGATGTCAGAGATCATCACGTCCAACCTATGACTGAATATTACCTCGTCAACCAGATCATGGCACCAAAGGCCACATCCAGTCTTGCCTTAACCACCTCCAGAGATGGTGACTCCATGACCTCCGTGGGCAGCCCATTCTAATATCTAATCACAATTTCTGTGAAGAAATTCTTCCTAATGCCCAGCCTGAGGCCACGTCCTCTCATCCTGTCAGTATTTGCCTGGGAGAAAAGGCCGATCCCCACCTGGCTACATCCTCCTTTCAGGTGGTTGGAGAGCATGGTAAGGTCTTCCCTGACCCTCCTTTTCTCCAGGTTAAATACCCCCAGTTCCCTCAGCCCTCCTCATAGGATTTGTGCTCCAGACCCTTCACCAGCTTTGCTACCCTTCTCTGAACTCACTCCAGCACATCAATGTCCTTCTTGAAGTGAATATTGTTAGTATTTACATCCACAATGATAGGTAAAGGATTACAGTTGGATGTGAGCTCTCCCAGTTTTAAGCAATACTGTAGCTTAAGGAAATACAAGCATACAAACAGTACAACAATTAGGTGTACAGCACATCTAAAAATCCCACAAGTATCTAGTCACCTGTAGTTTCATAATAAATCATCATCATAATAAAATTAAATTAATAGTATGTGTATTCTCCATTTATCCAGAGGTAAAAAACCCCTTAGAAACAAAAAAGTAAGGAAAGCCAGGGAACAACCTAACAAATTATACAAAGTCAGACAGTAAGGGGATCACTAAGGCCCATGCTCCGTGACACCTGTGGTTCATTCTTTATTTAGGAAAGGACCAGCCAGTGCTAAAGATGCTCATACACAACACAAAAGTGCTAGACAAGGAACAAGTGCTAGCTTGCTGTCCTAAATGATGCTCTAATTAACATTTATATTAATCCAGTCAGTATTTGGGTTTGCAGAAGGAACTGGCAGGTTAGACTGTTTTGAAGGAAGGGAGGGAGCCAAGCATTGCACTCTGCTGCTGGTGTTTCTTTCGTCTCACTTAACGGTGCCAAATTCACAGTCCAAAGCAAATGTGCAGCTCAGCCAGTGAAAATGCAGCCTTTTCGACAACATTTCATCAATATGTTTTAATGTGCTTCACACAAATCTGCTTTGAAAGGATGATGGTACACTGAGAGAAGTCCTTGCTCTGCTGACAGACTAATAGAGAAACAATTACATTTCTTGACCCTAGTAATTCCCTAAATGCTTGCTAGCAAGAAGCTTGGCTTTAATAGCTGATCTAAACGCTTTCAGAAATTGAGCAGTTTAAAAATAAGACAAATTTAACTTGTCAGAGTGTATCTAGAATTGGTGTGAGCACCTGCTTGTACAAGTACCTTTCGCAAGCACCAGATGGTTAGTAGAAACCACGGACCAGTGACATTGCTTTCTCCTGTTCCAGCAGAGGCACCTTGGTCACTACATGCCACGAAGGATGTCACTTACAGCTTCTCCAAACCGTGATAATCTCAGCTGAAATTTTCCAAATCAGGTGTACGTCTTTTAACACAAATATTTTAGAAAACTTCACACAGGGCAACACAATTTTTTCTGACTACAAGAAAAGGGGGAAAATGGGTTCATAATTCAAAACAAAATACTTTCTTCTCTGAAAAGCTCCAGAATTTCCATTTTTATGTTTGGATAGTATTATTCTGTGGGGAGAAAGGCTGCGAGGTCACATGGGCAACAAATAAAGAAATAAAAGTGGTAATAATTTGTCAGGACTGGTTGTGCCTTTCTGTCCGTTCTGAGCACACCAGTGAATTGAAGGAACATCAAGCAGCACTAAGGGCATCTCAGCCCTGGAGCAGCCCCACAGACAGTATTCCAGATGCTGCTGATGCTTCTAAAATCTTTAACATGAAAGGCAACCTTTCATAATTCAACCTGGCTATGCTACACCAGGGAAGAAACATACACATGCAGTAATGTGCATATGCTGACACACAGATGGAACAGTATGTCTGAACACAAGCTCCATTCAGATATAAAAGTGTGGGTGGCCATTTCAGAGTTTCCCATGGCAACAATTAGTTATGGGCCCACATTAGCACAAGTCCTTGCCTGTTGGAAGAAAAGCATAGTTTCTGCAAGTATGCAGATATACGCAGAAAACAAATATGCACTGGAGGACTCTTCAGTGCTCTCTCTGCTTGTGGGTGGTGTCCCTTACCTCCTGACAAGCACACAGCCTTCCCTGCCTTGGTGGAGGAGGCAGCCTGCCAGCTCAATGCGCACTGGAAGAGGAGATACAATTTTCTATCATTTTACTCTGGACAATAAATGCAATGCTGTTGACAGAGGATATTGCACAACCTCAGTAATTTCATCACCATAATATCTGATAAACTCAAAGCGATTAAGGAGTTTATCCTTCAAGTGCCTTCTCACTTTACAGCTAGGGAGCTGGGACAGACATTAATCAATTTTCCAAGGACATGGAGGAATTTCTGTGGCACAGCCAGATGCTGAACGCTTGTTTGAGACCAATATCATTATTAGAGAACTACTAGTCTTCCTGGAGTCACGGGGATTTTGGCTTCTTTAGGACAAAGAAGTTCACCCATTCCTATTAACAAGTCTCAGCCTTTTCTGAAGCGCTCAGGTTATTGCCACCCCTTTGCCTTTCTGCTGAAACCCATGACAGGTACATCTGCTAGTGACAATTCAGGTAAATGGGGCATGTTCCATCCAGAAAACAAAAACAATGAAAATGGTAATTTCACACCAATCATGTGGGAACCACTTACAAATAATAAAAAAACCCAACAAAACAACGAGGCTCCCATCTCACTAACATCTTAGTGCTGAAATAAACACTTGAGAACTCAGGACAGCTCTGCACGTTCCATAGGCTGGGCTGCAAGGATTTGAATATGCCAGCTCTGAACTTCCTAGGGACACATCCATTCTGTAGCCATATCAAACACAGAAAAACTTTTATTCCTTATTTAAGACCTAGGCCTTGCTCTGTTTAGCAGGAAGTAAGTCTCATTTTTATGCATTTTTGTAAAAATCACATCTTTCTAAAATGCTACATTTAAATGCTACACTGCCTTAGCAACCAGAAAATGCTGTAAGTCCTCCCTACATATATAAGTAGTCAAGGCAGCTTACCTCTAGAAAAGAGACAATGGATTCAGGGCTTTCATAAAAGTAATCTGTTAGAGGACTACTGCAGCTTTTCATAGGCTACAATTGAATACCTGATGGGATTGTCACAAGCAAATAAAACAGCATAGAGAGAACACTTTTCTTTAGATCCAGGAGTCCTACCAATGTAAGTCATATATTCTTTTTATCAGTCCCCAGTTCTGTCCTTAAAAAGGGCTAAGAGCCACATACCAAGTCTAGTATTCTGTTTCTTTTAGGGATAGCTATCATGTTGGGAAAGACAATGCTGGTTCTAGAAAGCCAGTGCTTATATATAGGTATCTTGGGATTACTGGAAATGTTAATTGTGTTTCACACATCTTTGCAAGTTGCTGAGATGTGAAAACCATGAAGTAAAAAGCACTGACATGGCCATAAATCATGTTTCTTGAGGGATTTCAAGGGGATATAATGAAATTGAATAGCAATAGCTTTAACTGTTGATGCTTCTCTAAACTAGAAGAAAATAGAGCCTCATTCTCATAAGAAAAAAAATGTGCTTTTGGGCTTAACAAATTGGAAGAAAAACCATGTTAAATTCCAGTGGTAACAAGCTCTCATAACTGAAAAACAGCATTTAACAATAACTTACAATCATGTCTTCTGTTATAATGCTGGGTAACACAGACCAAACACTGACTCTGATAGACGCAATCCTTTCACAGTCTTTCCTGTAACTAGAACTGCTACTTAAGACTATTAGCTAGATAAATTGATGTAGTAAAATACCACCCCTGCTGTACTGAGAGGATAAGATAACACATCAGATTCAGAGTTCTGCAAGGAGAATATAGTTATTTTGAGATGGTCAGACCTTCTGGAAAGAAACCCTCAGCTCCTGCAGAACACTAACTGGAAGCTGTCACTCACTTATCTCAACAAAACATTCACAAGGTTGCACCACATGCAAACGTGCCAGATTCTGTAACGCATGTTCCTTCTGGTCAAAAACAAATGTTTCTTGACTCAGGAAGGAAAGAAAGGACAACCCAGAGAAAAATATACTTTAAACTATGATCAGTGTTCACAGTCTTGGAAAAGTAACAAACATAATAGCAGCTGGGTGTTTTGGACAACCACATGCAATTCTGATGGTTTTGTCTCTGTGACATCTCTTGACATGAAGTCTCTGTCTGGACGGTTCTTGCAATATTATTGCAAGTATTTCTGTAGACAAGGATGTAACTCTACTCAACAGGTTTGGCCAGGAATAGGAGGTTAAATAGACTCAGCTGTGATAGCTGGATAGCCTGAGGAGCTCCCAGTGCACCCTTTCAAGGGAGAAGTCTTGCCTTCTACCTCTATAAAGTCTGGCAGGACTTAAATTTAGTTCTGAAGGTCCCTAGGTGTGTTGAAAGGCATGTGCCAAGAGTAGGAGGAGATACCTTGAGGTTTTCTGTTTCACTTCTACAGCTCCCTATTGTGCAAGTACTATGGAATCAGAAAGGGAAGATAACAAATTATTGATCTCACATCCATTTCACTACTTGTGGAGCTGCCCTACATGCTTCTTTTTTTCACTGTGAAGTGGCTTGATAGATCTTCACAGCAGGAAGAGCTGAGCTCTGGAGCTAGGTGAAGTCCTCAGACAGCAGGGCAATTTCAGACAAGGCAGTTACAATCAAAGCTAACTCAACTAGTTAGCAAGATCAAACATTCCCCACAAATCCACTGCAAAATACACAGGAGAACGAAACAGTTCACTAGAAAATAAACTATATTGTTTATGTACACATGCCAGCTTTTCTTGACATTTTTCACCAGTGTTTTATACCCCCTTTTTAATAATTGACTCATATTTCCTTTGTCGTAGGAAATAAATGGACTCAATTAAGTTGTGGAGAATAATCAGACCATTGACTTATACTTTCAAACACCTCATTGTGATGAACCCCAAATATCAACCCACACAGACTACAACAGAAAATACTTCTGTGTTTTACACTCCACCCTTAAACATTTCTGGTGCAGGAGCCCTCTAAAATAGACACCAAGAACTTGAAAAAGAATTTCTTTTTCTTGCCAAACCATGAACCACTAATAATTTCCATCCCTTTAATAATTTCTTTTAACTTCCAGAAAAACACTTCACTGCAAGAAAGATCAACCCAGGATATATACAAGTAGATTAAAACAGATGGTTTGAATTAAAACCTATACAACAGTAACTACAGCTGACATCAGCATTTTCACTGAGCTAATTATATTGACTATTAACTATTTGATCACTAACAGCAAATAATAAATAAACCATGTTAACATGTATAGTTATTACCTTCATTTGCTTCCCCAACACTTGCAATTTCCTGTTCAAAGTCAAATTATCACATTATTCTTTGCTCTGTGTTTCAGTGATGAAGAGACTGAACACAAATTCAATGGGCATAATGACATTATTTTACTTCTACATGATCTTGTTGAAGATATCTTATTCATTACCCATTATATGTTTTTCCTTTTCAATAGTAAGCACAGGTGGCCAATACTAACTGTCGTTTAAAAGTAACATGACGTAGTGTTTGCTCATCAGGCATGTAATCTTTTTGCTTATTTTGTCTTTACAAACTGAAAAACAGAGATTTCTAGCAGATAGGGATTCAAGGATAAACTCTTGATCTAAGTAAGTTTTCAAATTTGCTTCTGAAGTTTCTGTTCCAGGCCTAAAGCCAAGACTACACATTTCTATAGGAGTAAAAACCAAGCAAAATCCTAGACCAAACACAAAATAAACATATTTCTTTCAGCATGTTTTTCTGAATATGCTCAGGGTAACAGCTTGGGATAGCCCACAGAAGACACACCTCTTGTCTGGGTGAATCTTTTGTATTTCCGCATGGAGACCTCAATCCACCATTCCACCAGTGCAGTGCCAAGCATTAGTACACATGGCTGTGGGGCTCCAGCAGCCCCTGCTCACATCCTTCTCTTTCATTCCTCTGGCACCATGCAAAACTGCACTGGTTTCCATCCCATCCTGCCACAGGGCTCTCCAAGTAGACAAGATCTTGATTTAATTTCTGCCTGTACAGACTGTAGAAGGGAGATATCCTTGGACATATCCATCATGGGAGATGGTTATTTGTTCCTTTTTCCACCCCATCTGATAAATTTTTTAATCTATACAAGTCCTTCCATTTTATCCCCTGGCATTATTTTAAAAAACCTTTGCTGTGGTGCTGTATCAAGGGCTCTCACAAAATCCACACTGCAGGGACTGAACAACCATTTTCTCTACGTGTTGAAACACTTCTTGAGTCAGTAGCTATAGGTGACAGTCACTGTCTTTTGAAGGAAATATGACTTCTACAGACTCCTAAAAGTATTTATTAATGTATTTATCAATATATGTTATTTTCAAATTTTTTCCAACTTGCTTTGCCCAAACTTTGTGATGCGCAATTTCCCTGAGTTTTTTTTCAAAACTGGTGTCAGGTCTGCCACATCCCACTTGGTCGCTGCCAAGGCTGATACAATACAAATTTCCAGCTGCACAATATATAACAGTTTCCTGTTGCATTATTTGAAACTTCCAGGAACATTTCCTTGACCAGCTAATGAGAATGAAATAAGGGACTGGCAGTATGCATGGCTCTCTAGATAATATACCAACTTTATTGAGACATTTAATTACCTGTGAAAGAAAACCAACTGTATTTCTAAAAAAAGAAAGTCTTCACTGCATTATGCAAGAAGAATTGAAAATCCCTAGTAGGATGACAGTTTGTTAGATGTTCTGCAGAAAACTAAACCGTGCTGTTACTACTTAATTTTACAGCATGCTCCTACGAAGGGCAGAAATAGCAAGCAAAGTAGAGAAATCTCTCTTGTTATGTAGTGGGGCTCATTCCAGGTTCAGAAGCTAGGGAGTCCTTATTGATAGTTTGCAGCTCTGCTGCTCACCTACTGCATCATTCTTCCATAGTTCATTCTGGACACCTCTCCAGTTGCACAGAAGGGAAGCAGACTATGCCAAGTACTTTTATTCCCCAAGGGAAACCTTGACAGAGACTTGTGGAGGGTCACACGATAGCTAAGCTTCCCAACAGTATTTCATTCCTGCTCCTCTTTCTATCCTCAGAAGTACATAATCACCTGAGTACCAGTACCTATGCTTGAGTGCATTAGGGAAGACTGGGGGAGTTGCTAAAGTTGGAAATAGGAACCAGGGGAGTTTCTGGGGCCCAACTGACCAAGAATTCCTCAAGGTTGGACATAGTCACCTTTCAGATGGTGACTTCAGTTCCAGAACTATCCAGCTGTGCTGGAGGTTCTGCTGCAACCCTGTAAACATCTGGTTCTGCTGCGGGTGGTGACTAGTTCAAAGCTTTCAGAGCCTATCTGTGTGACTCAAGAACACCATCTTGTGAACTCCTGCTCTAAAAGATTTCTCTTTCCCTTCTGATCCCTTGGAACAGCTGAATAGAACAGCAAGTTGTGCCAAAATATTGCTGAGGTGCACACAATGCTTCCTTCCTTTATACTGGCAGGAGACAAGTCTGTTCAATGACAGGTCTCCAACTTCCAGTCACACTTTAACTTGGCTTCCAGTGCAATCCTCACTGTTACTTTTGAAGAGCACAGTATGGAAAGAGAAGGTGCAACATTGCAGTCTTCTGGTTCTAAAAATCTCTTGTATTTTAAATTGGACAGTGCAAGTTACTGCACAACAACGTCATCATTGTTTATATTAATTGAAAAGTTACCACTTTTCATGACCATTTCATCCTATGCTACAATTATGCAGCACTAGAAGTTCTTTTTCTTTTTCCTGTTACAGATGGGTGGTATTGAAAGCAATTTGCCCTCCATGTACTTCATTGTATGAAATGATAACTCATGTAATATGCTTTTATAATATAGGTTAAAGTTTATTTGCTTGAGCTAGTTTTCCTTCCCTGGTGCAGAATCAGTTAATATTAACTACAGTGATTAGGCTACTTTCACTAATCCATATGAAACGTACAACTATGTTTAAAATACAAACTAGAGTTAAAGTAAAAACTGTAGCTAGAAATTTTCTCACTTGTTAAGCTTCTTAGATAGTGGTAACAAACTGCTATACACGGTTTTGCATCATTTCCATCATCCGATCTTCCTCTTTAAATACACAGACCTAATTGCATGTGTGGGTAAAAGTTCGTGTTTCAAACTGGCCTCACTCCTCCGAAAGCAAGCCACAAGTGGCCACCATCAGTCAGCGGTTCTGGGTGCAGCTCAGTCCTGGTAAAGGACGAGCAGTTCTGGTTCACAGGAGGACCAGTGTTGTGTGCTGGTGGCTTGGCTGCAGTCTGTAAGTCTGCTTGGGAGAGCAAAGACGTGTGCTGGGAGCACAAGCTTTGCTGCTGAGAGGACGAAAGACTAACCTCACCTTCTGGCTACATCAGGCACTATCTACTGATTTGTAGCTATTTCTTGCAAAGTGCCTCAAAACCCAGCAATAAGAGGACAGCAAATCAGCAAGTTTGTGTTTAAAGGAGAAGAAAATAGGATGCCAACAAAAGAGCAATGAAGGAAATACACATTATAGCAGGAATATTAAAGATAACAGAGTAACTGAATGGGAAACTATGGCATGTACGTTATTTTGCAGGGTGTCTGTGACTGAAGCTGATTGTCCATGAAGTGTTTTTGGCAGGCTTGTGGGTGAAGATATTCAAAGGCTTAAAAATCTTCAGTAAATGCTGGAGTCACAGATGTGGTTTAGGGAAAAGGACAAAGGAGACAATCTCTGCAGTCCAGGTTAGACTTTAAAACACTGCATCTATTTGCTTACAAGCCTAAACACAGACACTTAGGGGCACAGTTTCAGCACTGAAATACCAGAAAATGTTTTTATTTTCTGAGTTTTCTTACAAAATGAAGCCCTGTCTACAATTAATGTTCAGAGTGTGTTTTCCACTCTTAGAAATCCCAAATCTTCTGTTAAAATACAGACAGGCAAAGTGAAATCCTTTCTTCTCCATTAGACAGCACAGATCACATTGGCCCAGACAAACGGCTTATCTGAAATATATACTACTGGCTAGGAAGCAAGAGCAGTAAAAGTAACTCAGGAGTGCACTTTGTTGGCCTTCCCTTGGATTTTTCTGCTAGTCATCAAAGTGATCCCTAATCTCAATGGAAAATGATGATGGAAATACTGTTTTGCTCTCTGCCAAAATGAATCTTCAGCCGAAATGGCTTAGCCAGATCACAGTGGTATAACTTATGGTTCCCTGTGCCAATTTTTCTGATTCTGGCTCTTGGAATGTCTCTGTAGCAATTTCTTCTATATAACGGAACATATTTCTTGCTCAGAAACACTTAAACTTCTGTAAATAGGGCAACTATTCTAAGGGGTTTGTTTGCAGGTGGAAGTTCAAAACCTGCATTCTTGACAGTTCTGCCCCTGTCCATGTAAACCAGGATGCACTAAGATGATAATGGTTTTGAACTTTTCAGGTTTTACTCACAGCTCTGCTTGGGCTTGTGTTCCATACCCAGTACATAAAATTGAGGAAGTAGGCAACACAGGGAAAGGCCATAGTAAAGATGTACCAATTAGATGAATTAAGAAGAGAAAATGTCCACCATGAACAAATGACTTCCCACTATATTATGGCACTACAATTTAACAAGAGGAGGCAAGAAATTTTGCAATTTAAGCTAAGGAAGATTCTGCCCCTTTCCCCCTTCCTAATAAGATTAAGATAGTAATACATGTAAATATGTCTAGTCTTTCTGATTATTGCTAAAAATAAAAGAATACCTGAGAAATGGCTTGTCATTGCATTGACTGCAATCTATAAAATTTGAGTTTGCCTAAATCATAAAACAGGTTTACAGCCAAGCCCCCCCACACCTACTGATCTTTTTTTTCTGACTATTTCAACCCCGGTACCTCCTGGCTCCATGAACTGATGGATGAATTTCCCTCTCCTGGAAGAGAATATGCTGACATTCAAAGGTACCTTTCTGCTTATTCCAATTCTAATAATTTATTCATGTGTCTCAGAAGTCTTCAGGTAATATGTGTCTGCTACTCAACTTCATAGTGACAGCAAGAACTGTTGCTGCTTCCCTGTTAATCCAGTGAGAAGAACTCCTCATCTTGGCAGGAGCAGAATACCTACAGTGAGTGTCTGAGCTGCTGTAACACTTCCCAGAAGACAGCATGAAGAATTATGCATATTCAAACAAGGCAACTGTAAGAATCAGGCTCAGTTCAGAATGAAGACACCTAAAATTAGCTCTCTTTAAGCCAAGTAGGGCAAAATCCAGTTGCCTAAACATCTGTAGCTATCTCAGAATGTTTTAGGATAGTCTACCTGCCTGCCACTTTCTTAAAAAGCATCTACAGATGTGCTATCTACAAGTTTTATGCAGATATTTGAGTACCTAGAGGATACACCTACGAATCTTATCCTTAGGTGTTCAAGCTGCCAGTAGTCAATGGAGAGTTAGTCAAAACAGTCCATGGAACAAAAAACAGTGATGGAGTTGATTTAATAGCCTCAAAACAGATGGTCAGGTACTTATAAGATGTCTGGCTGTAAGGGGTTTTTAGAGCTCTTTAAGCTTCTGGTTTAACAGGTTCCCTGTTATCGCTGTGAGTCCCACACAGATGTCTTGGCTGCTCAGGTGTGTCCTTAATGGCACTGAAGTCCTATGCATGGGTCATGTATTCAATCTCCAGCTCTGTAATTGGAGCACTGATACACAGTGCACACATACAATTAGATGGTTTAATATGAATATGTAATACACACAAAGCATCCAAGCACAAGAGACACCAGCATAACAAAAGGATGTTTTGATGGAAATAAAAATTAGATCTGTCTCAGAAGGGAAAATAATCAATTCTATTCCTTACATAAAAGTTAGGCAAATTTGAGCATCACAGAATCAAAAAATAATTTTTAAAAGTTGTGATGGGAAAGCATAAATATACTTTTAATATCAGATTAGATAAAGTTAATATTCAGGCAGGAGCTCCTAAAATTGTCATTGTACCAGTTCACTCAAAATTATTTTTATTGTGCTGTCATTAAATATGAATACCTCTCTAAACCTATTTCAGAGGATGAATTAACAAAGCAGTAATAGTCTGGAATGAACTCTGATCTACCATAAAGGCATGATAAAAGACATTTCCCGCTTGTTTTCATTGGGATGAAATTCATTTTGGAACTGCTTGAGGTTATGTATCATTTTATTAACTGGGACTAATTCCCAGTTTATTCCTCTATGTCCTTATTTGACCTACACTCCTCAGTTGACAAGTAGACAACATTACAACATTTATTTTGCTTTCTAAACATATTGCAGTCTGTGTCTGGAGCAAATACCCTCAACCAACTGATGTCAGCAGGTATAGCAAACCAAAGTACCTTTGTGAGTTCTGGATATGTATTTGAAACACCACAGCTACATTAATGTAAAATCTCAAACACAATTTATGTATATATACACAAATATAAGCTTTTATTTTTTCCTGAACAATTGATTTTGCACAGATGTAGGTGATATGACATAGCACTCTTTCTTGTTCATGTACCTAATTAACTAAATTCATCTAAAGTGTCAAAATCACACAATTACCTATATTCAAAGCAACCTGAACTCTCAGAAGCCTAGTTCTGCTGATTTAACAAAAATGTCTCCATCAGCTGCGGATATGACCCTTGTGGTTTCCAATCCTGAAGGCACAAAACCCATTTACCTGTAGCAATTACACACCTATTAGGAATTACCTTCCACTTTTTGTGGCCATTACATTTTCTTTCTGCCACTTCCCTTTGTTCCTCTCTACCACTTTTGCCTCTTTTGTGGCCTTGTCATCATACACCAGGCATCTTGAGGACATGGCCAGCATGGTGGTCAGCATCCCTGGAAGAAGGCTGCAAGTCTCAGACCTGCTCAGCCCTGAAATACGAAGACCTAGTGCAGTAGATATGCTTGGTCACATTCAGCATCACCCTCCCAGAGACAGTGGACACACCTGTCACTTCATGCTAGCTGCAGTCTCAGTCTAAGGAGCCAGAAAGCCAACCTCTTTGCAAGAGGAGAGCATGAAAAACAAGATAAATCAAGGGAAAGCCTCCAGCAGAAGTGGGCACCAGCCTGGAGACAGCAAATAGGTGACAAATTGTCCAATATCTGGTCTCAAATTTTATGCTGTTGCCTGGCCAACTGCTCACCTCACACCCTAGATCCCACCAGGAGGAAACACATATGGGATTTCACCCCTCGTTAAGGGTGGATCTGACCCCATGGCACAAAGCCAGCTTGAAGCACAGGCTCTTGGAAGGCTGAAACTAAGCTTTGTTTACTTTCAAGACTTAAAAGCCTTCCATGCACAGTTCTATATTACACTGGTTCAGTAACAGGCTTTAGATGTGCAAGCACGTGTAATTTTTATTTCTTCTGCTGCCAGAAGAAATACAAGGACTGAAGTGAATTTTTTAGAGAACTATGACACCATAGATCCACTTCCCCACGCAGTGTATTGGATATGGTACAGGTACGGAGCACATTTAAGTTTACAGGAAGGCCTCAGCAAGGCTGTGCTGGGCAGAGCTCTGTAAGATTTATGACCAAGCTGTGGCTAGATGCTCATGAGAACTTTTGCAAGTATGAGCACATTCACATGGATGAAAAAAAACCCAAACCATGTAATACACAGTTCTAATCTATGTCCTAAATTACATTCTTTCATGCTGTTATCCTAAATATGCCTGTTCAACTTACACTCTCTTGTCTGATATTCTCAGCTGAGCATGTGCCCTACTCAGAATAAATGTGTTACAGCATTAGAAGCAATTTAGTCATTAGAAAACATGGAATGAACCTCTATCCACTTCACACCCACAATGCTTTAATAATGCAACAAATAAGGGTATATATATTTAATGCTGTATCTTGTACTTTAACACAGAAACAATAAAAGTAGTTTTAACTTTTCAGTTCTGAAGGTAGTCTCATGGAAGCTACTATTTCATCAGTATAGATAAAGTCACACAAAGATGATGCTGTGGTCAAGTTTTATTTATAACACAGATTTTTACTGCACATCCGGACCACAGCTCACCTGCCAAGGATCATAAAATCCTCATGTGCCCTTAAAACTCAAGAAAGAAATCAGTTGATCCAGTACACTGCACTGGGGCAAGGATTACTTTTTCTGCTGAATGAATCTACTATAAAATGCTGACACAGTGCAAGGAAGGATCAAGTCAGGACACATTTATTTTTGTTCTACTGACCATTCTGTTGTGGCAATGAATACAAGCTGGTATATGTATCATATTTTGTAAAAGTTAAAGAAAAAGCCTTAACTAGCAAGAGAGAAGACAGTATTTTAGATTCTCTTCCTGAAAACACAGAGGACAAGCATTTGAACCATACACACAGAAGTAAATAAACAGAAAGTAATGTTTTCTCTATCTAACCTGTTTGTTAATAAACAAAATGAACTTTATGGAAGAATCATCTGAGAACTGATAATCTGAGTTTCAATTATTTCTTATTTTAGCTTAGTGTCTCCATTAACATCAAAGTAACATCCCTTGTCTCTCCAGTGCTTCTGCAAATATGGATATCTAGAAATCTAAAGTATGCAACTCTAAAAAAATACAGAACTGCATCAGGAAAAAGGAGGATGGTTATATCTTTAAACTGTAGAACAGTTATGGCAGGCAACTATGCCATAGCCTTTTGGTTTAGTACCATATTCTAATCCTAACAGTAGAACAGATAATAAAACATGGCTTGCAACGTTGTTGTAGGTGTTTAATTTACATTCAGTAACATGCAAATATGGAGGTGAATTAAAAAAAAAAAAAAAGAAAAAGAACATGAGAGATGTCAGAAATTTTCATTGAAATTTGTATCGGTTTCTTTACATTTTGCCATGGAAGCTGATTTCATCCCACTTCTTAAAAAATAAATCATCAAACTGCCCTCTCTGCCTTGCACAGATTTTGGCTGGGGGGTCAGGAGGGGCACCTGCTTACAGAGCCACCTGGCTGCAGCTGCTCTGTAGCTCTAGGAGAAGCAGGGGTATGTTTGCATAAAACTAGTTATTATGGAAAACTACTGCTTTCTGTTCTGAAGACCAGAACAGGACAGAGACAACCAGGTTGAGTTGCACTTCTTTACATAATCAGATCATATCAAGTGTAAGCAGATCACTCTGACACAACACAAAAGTTCCACTGGAGTTTATGGGAATTTTTGTTAAAGGAGTTAAAGACCAGTCCAGCTGGCTGGTTGAGAGTACACGTTCTTTTTAAATCCTTTTTATAACCTCTACTCAAAAATTTCTAAGTGTATTTCTTATGAAACTTGTTCATATTGGCCAGAGATCCAAAGGGTGCAGTCTCTAAATGCTTCCTCTGTGTCCAAAAAGTCCTACGCTTAAAATATGAATATGTTAAAAGACTCGTTATGGAAAAAATCCCATTAGTGCATATAAGAAAATTGAACTTCAAAAAGTTATTTAATAACTTAAATACTCGAGCAAAGAAAATCCAGGTAGCTAACACCAATGTTGATCCAGCCTCCTTATGCATCAAAAACTGTCAATAAAATTCACTTTCATTCTGCAGCATGCCTCAATGTCATCCACTGTATTTACAAAAAGATTGACTGACATTTTTTTCACATTTCACATTAAGTACTTGGGTTTCTGCAATCAAGGAAGTTGCACAGTTGTGAAAAATTCAATATAAAAATACTGTTTATATAAAATTATACATATATGTACACACACAAAGGCACAGAAAGGTATCATAAAACTTACCATTGCTTGCAGAAAGTGAGTCATTTGCACAGACCAGTGCCAAAGTAAACAGCAGATGCCAAAGATCCATACTTCTAATTCTGTAATAACAAAAAACAATACAGTTTCTTTATAAACAAACATGATATTATATTTAAACTATTATCTAGTTTTATTGAATTTCTGATTGGGTTTAAACCAGAAGTATATTTAGTTTATGGTTTATTGCCTCATAAAGGAATACATCATCTTTCAGTCTAGGACAGAGAGTAAATACTATATTTCATTTAATATAGAGGAAGAAAAAACCCCACATATTGTCAATCTAGACTGCTTCCAGGGAGTAGTCACAACGACTAGCATAGGTTAAATGTGAAAGTAGGAAAAGAACAGTACTTTTTCAGAAAACAAAGATGTGATGATCCCCTTTCCAGTTCATGCTCTTCTGAGGCTCGATTCATCTTCCCCTAGCATGTATAACCCTTCTCATGTCTACAGCTACATGCAGTAAAGCTGACAGAAGTGATTCAGTGCCACAGGCCAGCTCCCACACCAGAAATGGCTGTTAGCAGAGAAGGACCCACTTCGTACCTACAGCCACTGCCAGGGGCAGAGAGGGAGCAGTAGTTGTGGGACTTCAAGAATGAGAGCAACATGGGCTTATTCTCTGATCTGCTCCTTACTGGCATCCTGCACAACTGTGAGCCTCTGCCTCAGTGCCCCTCCTCTGCTGTGCTGCTGTTTTGGGGCTGCCCTGGAGACTTTTACCTTTTACCTGTGCCATTTTTGAGAAAGAATCTCCCAATGGAGACTTGAGCACATCCACTAAAGCCTTCACAACCTCCAAGCACACAAACCCTTACAATCCTAGCATAAACCAACAAGCCTGTACAATTTGCCCAAAATGCACACTCCTCCTTTTCCCTAATTCATCTGTGACACACACACATATTCTAGCACCCCATGACATGATCCTGTTTTGCTCCTGCCATTATTACCAGCATCTGCCAGCAACAATGAAGGGCAGAAGCTGGTCTGTGCTGGACTTGCAGACAGTGCAGCCTTCTGCACAGAATTGTACCTTGCTCCCAAAACCTCATGGCCATAGATAATATGGGAAAAGCATACACACCATGGATTATGACCTGACCATTTACAGCCACAAATATTACCACAGACCTTCAAAACCAAAGCTGTAACACAGAAAGCTAAAACAAGCACTGATGTGGAAAGAAGTCAAACACCAGTTTTTTTGTCTGTGGCACAAAACTACCACGATTACACCCCCACTCAGTGACACAGCAGAAAGAAAGAATATAGCCCCACTTTCACATTTGACTGTAAATTCCTACGACACCTTGATTCTACACTGGACTGTTTTCAATAAGAGATACTCTTTCTTTATCTAAAAGGAGATTAAATCGCAAATGTCCAAACAACCAAGCCCTCTAATGAGTAACAATCTCTAAGTGGGTGTTAGCAATTAACAACTCCTGCTATCAAATCTGGGTGTCAAACACTAGTCAGTTTCCTAGTAGAGTTAGCAAATTATGTTAAAAGCTGTTTGAATTAGGTTAAAAGCTGTAAAACACAAGGATACAGATTATGTAAAACACAGTAATGCTGAATTTGAAAGGTAATTCCCTCAATTTTCTTACCCTAAGAGAATAATAGCACCACAGAAAAAAACCAAAACCGTTACCAGCTCCAGATTTCTCATTCATGCTGCTCAGTACAAAACTTGAAAATCAGAAAGTATTTCTCACATCCTCGTTAATTCAACTGCTCAATAATTCTCAAGTTTCAGGCTCAGTATGGGAGGCATTTATTAAAACTGCTCTAAACTAGCAGAACCTAAGCCAGACCTGCAAAGGCAAATCAGGAGATGCTTCCCATCTCACCCCCATCAGGACACGGATGTCCAGCAGCACCACCCAGGCAAACTTAGGCCAGCCTAAGTAAGTATGTGACAGCTACTCAGAGAGAAAAGCTGGAGGAGCTCTGTGGACTGACCAGGCACTAGCATGGCTTTCTCCTGGCCAAGAAGACATGGGTTTCTCCAAAGGTGACTCCCCTGTTCTCAGTGGACAGGAAGGCAAGAAGGGGTACAGAAGTGCGTTAGTGAGGATTTAGGGCAACACTGGAGTGAAGTGGCCTGGGGACCAGGACCAGGAGCAGTGATCGCCACAGTTGCTGGAGTGCAAAGTGCTGGGAAAAAGTTAATAAAGCAAATCACAGGCCAAAAATCCTCCTAACTCACAGAGAGAAGCTATACTGGCACAGCATGAGGTCCATCCAAGATCACCTACATTTTCATCTAGCTCAATTGGTCCTCCTGCTTTATCTGTACTCCTTTTTAAAAGATTCTTATTGTCTCTTATTAATAAATCTTCTACAAAAATGTGCCTCTGTATTTGCCAGTTCCTCTCCTCTTACATGATTTCTATCCTGTCAGTCTTCTCTGCATCTCAGCCCTTCCACCTTCTCCCTGAAGTTTTGTTTTGTTTCACAGGCCTGAGCACACTTCATTTGCAACCCTCCTGCACTCTTCCTGTCACAGTACCCAGGCATCCCAGGCTGCCTCCATATTCCCACCTCCCTGTACTCCCATGTCCACCGGCCTCTGCTAATCTTCCTACCACTCTTCTCCAAGCCTTCCCACTTCTTCCTACCTAGCAATAGCACACGAAAATTCTGAGAGGAGTTCTCCCATGAGAACAAATGTCATCAGAGTCCATAATTCATTTAATTTCCATAACCACACCAAACAGCTCTGTGGTGGGACCAGCATCAGCCCCCGTGTGCAGCTGTCACAGCACAGCCATCCCCTCCATCCCTGCACCCCTGACCAGCAGCCATCTCAGCTTCCTTCCAGGAAGAGTGGTTTGACAGCTGGAGCGCCAACCCGGGAGCCTGGAAACACACCACAGAGGTCAACAAACATGTTGCACTTCAGTACGGTCATGCTACTGCAGTTGAAAACAATCCCATTTCAGTATTGCTGTTCCTCTTGCACTGGCAGACTTGTTTACATACCTGCATGCAGTGAACTCCATCATGAAATTGTTCTAGTTAAGATTGGTTCATAAACATTTATTTCAATGAACCTGTTTGCTGACCGGGTTTAACAGGACTCCACAAAGACACAGCCCCGGAGCAGAGCTGGGGCAGAACAGACACGGGAGCGAGCAGTGAGTGTGGAGGAGAGGACACAGCTACCCTTCCCTTCCCTGCTCAGCAACACGACCTTGACTAAAACAACTAGCTCTCTGAAACAAGGCCCAGGACTGACTTGCATTCCTAAGCTTTAAAGACTATCAAAACTGCTGTTTCATCCCTTGCCTTTTTGCTAGTAAAACACAATATAGAAACAAATGATGCTTCTTCAGCAGATTCTTACAAATGTCACCATTGTAGCGAGACAAAACAAAGTGTCTTTGCTCTGCCTAGAGCCATATGGGATTCGTCACTGCATTATCCATCTCAACAAGTTGTATCTGTGAAAAATATCCAACTGGTATATTCTGAACACACCCAATATGGACAAGACTGAGCTCAAAAACAGTAACTGCCCTCATCTGAAAACATGGGTGCATCATGCTTCACCCTTTGTGCAACAGCCTTTGTAAAGGACAAGTTGTGCTACATCCTTGAAGGTCAAACCCAGAGCCCTCAGAAGAGGGCTCGTACTCAAGGCCTTGTCCAGGCAAACGGGGTCTGTGTGGGATGTGAAGCACCAGAGACTGCATGACCTCTGCATCCAGCACAAATACCAAAAGCTCTGCTGAGCTGTATTTATGACTACCACTTCTAGTGGGATCTAAGGTCTAGTCTTGTGGGAGAAAATCTGGTGCAAAGCAGGAGTTCAGCCATAATGATACCAATTTTTGGTGGTACAGAATAAATGCCACCTGCATCACCATCAGACAACCACTGCCTTGCAGAAAGTTCTCCCATAAATCTGTCCCATAACCACCCACTGCCCTTCCTCTAAGACACTCCTGCAACCTTGTCAATAAGAACAGTATTGTCCAGAGGCCCTAGTGTTAACCTAGCAAGAGACAGCTTCTCTGTAAGCATTAGGACAAAACTGACCTTTCACAACCTAGCACTATCTGCCTCCCAACACCTACCCCATATGCATATGAAAGACAAGTGCCACTAATAAAATCAGTCTTATTTAACAGAAAAAAAAAGAGTGTTTTTAATATATGCTATTCTAAACAATAATAGTGTTTATCTTACCCAATTCCAGCAGCTTGTAAGAATGAAGAGAGCTAAAATCAGGGAAAAAAAAATAAAAAAAAATTACAGCAGCTGACTGTCTTCAAGCCAGCTGAAACTTGACCACAGAAACATTTGGCTAGAGGTCAGCTCAGGCTAATTGCTTCAGTACAGAAAGGGAGCCAGGAGTTATAAAAAGGATAAAAAAAAATCTTGGCCCTTTTCTATAGCAATGTTGGAGTGGGGTCAATCACAAGTGAATTTAAACATGACATCTCTCCAGTGGGACATGAACATAGTCAGCATAAACAGGCGAAACTGGGCTAAGAAACTCCCTGAGAAAAGAAACAGTTTAGTCACAGCATACCAAGTGGTTTGCATCTACTCTGGTCAGGTAAAAATGTCAATGCTCAGAGTAAACCGTAAGCAGTTTTGCTTATAAACTAAACTTGTCTGAAGTGAGATCTTGACCTTCAGATAGCTCCTGAACCTGAAAAGACCAGAAAGAAGGAGAAGGACAAAGACATTGACCTGCGCCTACGATGGCATTTCTGCTTTTGCCATTGCCATTAACACTGCACTCCAAATATGAGAGAGTTTTTCCCCTGGTAACTTCCTCCAGTTTAGCATTGCTTGCCATTACAGCATATGTGCAGTTAGTACAGAACCAAATGTGGCCTCTTTGCTGCAAACCAAACCACAAAATTACTGAGTGAAGGATTAATATGTAGAGCTTTTCTATACATTGCTGTTTCATCATTCCATGAGAGCACAAACATACAGGCAAAGGCACAAGAGTGTGCAAAGCAGATGAATATATGCCAGCAGATTCACCACCATAAATAAGATTGAGTGCTGAGAAGGGAATGGTAACTCCAGGCTCTCCCGGTCTGTCCTGAATCTTCTTTATTACAAGTAAAAATATGTATGCATGCACTCATATAAAATTTTTCTGGCTGAAAGGTCTTTATTTTTCACAGTGTGGACATTTCTTAGCATTTATCTCAGGGCAGGACCAGTTACAACAAGAGGTAAACTTTTTGTTCTTGCCTAAAAACATTCAGACCAGTTTGGCCAATCATACATAGCTGAAATGTCTTTGCCTGCTTACCCTCATTCCCCTGAGTGCCAACAGGATGGAGTAATTCTGCAATCGAAATTAGTTTCAGCCCTTCCAATCAACACAATCTAAAACTGCAATGGACCTAAAGCCTTCTTCCCTTGCATGCTGATATTCCAGCTTGATTAAGTCATCAGCAGCCCTTGGACAAATGCCTGTTTTTATAGAACCCTTGTCATGGCTATATACTCAGCTGTATTAAGTAATAGAAATAACAAATTATCTCAGTTGATATGAATAACACATCATTCACCTACTGTTATCCTGGATTTGAAAAGAACAAGGAATGATACCACAGAAGTAGAAATTATGTAGTTAAAATTAAAACACCTGAAAAAAACTCATAAAGGGCACATTTCAATTAAAAAAAAAAATGTCCAAAACTGAACAACAAAAGACACCACCAATGGAAAAGAATGAAGGACTCTAGCATAAAGCTCCATTTATTATACATGTTTTGATGCAAATTTGAGGACTACTAAAAGGTACATTATAACTACAAACTTAAACTATGGAACAGAGGCAACTTTATATTATTAATTAGATCTTTCTGTAAGCTAAATAATTTATAATAGTTTCAAGAGTCAAAGTGTTAAAATTGCAAAGAGAATCTATTAAATTAATTGCCTGCTTTGGATTTAGAAAAATTAATTTTTTTCCATACACAAACTTTTAATTTTGGAATAGAGACTATATGAAATCTTTAACACCAAATTTATTTCTATCTCTATAGTAATATGCACCTTCAATGCTTTTACTACAGCTGATTTCCTTTTCGCAGGGACAGATGTGTCAGTTAATCACTCTGATTTAAACTGGTAACAGGCCAAATGGTTATCAGTTCTTGCATGTGGTTAAGGAGCTCTTCAGTGAATCCAGACTTTGGACATTGCTCTGGCCTTGTACTGAAAGCTGTTTAAAGTCATACTCCAAAAACTGGGCCTATGAAGTCTAAGTATGGATGTGGCATACGGCATATCAATTCTTTCTTTACAACAAAATCTGTTATACTTTGACAGCAGTAACCTAATGGAGTAGGTGCACAGAGGGAGGAGACCTTAGATGTAAGACCAATAGATTCCTCTAACAGAAGACAATTGCTAGTTATTGCAGTTATAGTTCTAAGTTTCTAATACACAGGTAAAAAATTTTGAACTTGTAAAAGACTTAATTGCTTTGCTTGCCTTTCAGCCCCCCAAACAGATCAAAGCAGCAAAGTAGATGCATCACAGCTAAAAGAAATTGCAACATTTTGCTGCACATCATGCAGACATGAATTGCTGAGCAGATACTCAGCTTTACATATAATTGTATCATTAAAGAGAGGATTCAGGCTTATTTATGAGAACGGTAATTTTTCTCAGGATGTAAACACTTTCTCAACTACAGTGGTAATTCTTCAAAGGCTTTTCCTTCTCTTTTTTTTTTTAAAAATAAATTATTATTATTATGGTAACACTCATCCAAAAGACAAAATTCTGCTCTCTGCTTTGCTATTTGTACAATCAATTGCAAAGAAAAGTGAGAGAATTTCTCTATATGAACAAAAGTATATTCAAGTTTGTTTGAAGAAATATGATGCATCAATTTAACATCAAGTATCAGGTCAAGAAAACAAAGAGAAATATCCAAGTCTATCTCTAGAACCAATGGCCTAATAATCTGTACTAAAAAAAAATTGTGGTTTTACTCAAAATTTCACTGAGATAATTATTCACACTTTATATAAAGAGATTAAATCATATTTTCAGTGCTGTAAAAAAGTTTTCATGCCAGTATTAAAACAACCCCACAAACCAAAAGCTCTTCACTGCCTTCCTAGCACTGAAGTTCAAAACCCATCAGGACTTAAGGAATGTAAACCCAATGCATCAAAGCAGTGAAAGACATCTGATTTTGAACAGATTATATATTTAACGTGAGAACACGGCTAAGTAATTCTCCTAGAACTGCCAGAAAGCTTAGCATCTCACCACAATTACGAAGAATTTATGAAACACAGGAATTGTGGTGGAAAACAACTCATGCAACATCGCTGGGCATTTAGGCTGGAACATGAGGGAAAACAAACAGGATTAAACTCATGCTTAAAAATAAATAACCATCCTACATGTGCTGCCCGATCATCACTACACAGCAGGCCAGTTCCACTGCTTCAGTTGCCATATTCTTTACAGGCTTTTTTCTGTGTGCTACTATCTGCCTATCACTCAAATTAGAAAACTACCACCTCAGGCAAATAAAGCCAGATAGGCTTCAGCACACATTACAAACAAATCTACATCTCATCTCTTGGAGCTTTTCTGTAACACGAAAACCCTGCTCCCTCCCTGCTGAAATTGCTCTTTGAGGTCTGGAAGGCAGATTTGGGTTCAAGGTAATTAGAAGAAACTGAGGATTCTTTCTTCAAATATGCTCATCTAGAACCAAATAAAATTCTGGTTCACCTGAGATCAACAGGAGTTTCATCATTTTCTGACAGAATTGTGTAATAACCATGCAGGGTTTTAATTTTAAATAGCATTTATATATAAAAACCACTTCTTCCAGTAAAAAACATCTTTAAGCAGCTGTAAAATTTAAGTTCAAGACCTTGGTATTTACCCTAGACTAATGGAATTACTTAACAGTTCACTACCATGGAACAAATTAATTACATGGTTTAATTGCATGTTAAATTATTCGTGTGCTTCTAATCAGATTAAAGACTACATAACAGAGCCTGTATGGCATTTAGGAAGTCATTAACTTAAATAGCACAGTAAGTGAAAGCTAGTAAATGACAGACAAAGCATTTCTGAGTGCATTTCTGGATGGCCACTCAGGACTCCAAGCATTCACACATTTACTATCAATTAGTCCACCTGATAAGATGAATCATCTTGACAGGTCTAAGAGTAATCAGTGCATTTTAAATTAGTGCAGTTTTGTAGGTCCTGCAGTTCATATCATTTTAAGCTATGGTGTATATTGATTTAATCTGTATCTGCAATATGTGGATTGAAGCTAACTTTAAGTCTCAGTTAAATGGATGCAGAGTGAGCACATGAGCACATCTGTTCAATGCAACTGTTTTTCAAAGTAACTGCAAGAAAAAAAAATCTGTTTAAGAAGTTCTGTGTTAATGAGAAGTGGTATGATTGGCTTTCCATTGGCTTTCTCTGCAACATCATACCAGCATTGTTCCCTGACCCTATTCACTGCCGATTTGATGCTTTTAAATTTGCACAAATCTGAATATATAAACAGTGAGCAAGTACCAAAACCCAGCTTACTGCATTCAGCAACTGTATAAACTACTTTGTGTAGACGTAAAGTTTTTGAGCTACATCCTTAATTGTGAAAACCAGCACAAAGTTGAAAGAAATACTGAATGAAACCAGCAAGGGAAGAAGATTATTGAATATTTTTAAATGCAGCCCTGCCAAAACACATTTTCATGAGGTAAGCAATAACTTGTGAAGAAAAGCTGATCTTTGTTCAAACCATTCACAGAAATCTTAAAAAGGTTCTGCATTGCAACGTTTGCTTTTAGACATCACAGATAAAATATGCAAACTCAGGAACTGATCAGCTCAAAGTGAAATACCCTGCAACAAACAGGTGCTACAAAAACCAGAGCTGCTCAGTGGAAAGCTGGTTGACTGACGGAGAGCACATCCACCCCCACTGATGTTATGACTTCCTCCTCTGCAGGAACTCCATCACAACACCAACTGCCTCATTAAAAAAGTGAAACTTTGGAGCATGTTCAACTGTTTATTAAAACAGAGCAGTGCATTCACATTTTTCCACTGCTGTTATTGTTATTTTACATAGGACCATGAGGCATCAGGAAATAGATGTTTACAGATAAAATTCTCATGACTGCCCTGAGAAGCAGCTGAGAGTCTGAGCCTTCACCCACAACCACCATAAGTATTTCTGAGATTTAAACCCGCTTTGTGAGGGCTACTAAAAAAAAAAAATAATTCCATATCAGCTAGATCCCAGGACTTACATAAGAGACACAGTGCAATAAAAAGGAGCAGACTACAGTGGAGGACGTTGGACAGTAGCCGGAGGGAGTTTTGTAAAACCCTGCTGGGGGCTCTCCTGGTCTAGCACAACACCCAGCTCCTCTGAACTCTGACCAGCAGCCTTTCCTCAGGAACCATTTTTACAGTGAAATAGGGAGCAAGGCTGCTTGCACTGAAGCCTGTCAGCAAGAGTCTTAGGAATTGGCTCTCTCCCTCTAACCAGCACACCAGTAATCACCCTCACAGCACCCAGCCCTGGGCTCTGAACAGTCTCACCCACACGACTATGTGTGGAAACTGTCCATGTAGAAGAAAAAGAGCATGATGATTCCTTTTTGTGCTTCTTTTACTGCATAATTTTAATATCACAGGGAGCTTTATTTTTTGAGAGATCAAAGGCTTCCATTTTAATAAAAACTCTGCCATGTATAAACCAATTTTATCCTTTTTTTAAGCAGTCATTAACAGTGATACCGTCTGCTCCTAAAGTATGTATGATACCAGTCACACTTGAATCATGCGTAAGCACCTGTGTTCACAATATGCATGGTGAGATTAACTGCTCTTAGGTTCTACTACGAAGTGTACAGCAGCAATAGATAAATCACTTCCACATAGGCTATATTTTCCCCAGTATTACTCAAACTGTGGACTATCACAGAAGGTAGAGCTTTGAATTGCTCTGAGGCATAAATTAGTCCTGATTTTTAATTCACTTACTGCATACAAGTTTTCCTTCAGCAATCAGACTTGGTAACAGGTGACTAGCTTCATACATTTAAAAGGATAAAAAAGGCTCACACTTAAATGCAAAGATTTTAAACTCTCCTCTGGTAACCCATTGGCAACAGCACATCAAATATGACAGACCCTTGTGAATAACAGAGTTTCCTAAGGATTGGGATGCTCCCTTCTGAAAGTTCAGAATTATTAGCCTTCACTTACAAACAGGGAAGTGAAACATGGCGAGGTTGCAGAGGGTGACAGAACCCAAGTGAGATTGTGGTGGAGCTCAGAAGCAAGGCCAGACTTCGTGTCCTAGCTGTGTGCTCCCAGTGCTAGGTATGCTTTCTGCACTGCTGCTTGTGGAGGAATTGAGAATAGACAGTTTTGCCAGGCATCAGCTGGCTCTCTGGGCACAGAAAGGCAGGAAAACAGAGCACAGAAGCAGTTTTCTGTATGGTTGTTTTGCCACGTTTCAGCTACAAAATAGGAGAAGTCACTTATACATTGTTTTTCAAGTGTGCTTAACTCTGTACGAGAAGGCATAGTAACCACATTAAAGAGGGCTTTGGTTAAGGAGATCTGTAATGACTAAGTTACACCTACTTTACAAGCATTTTTACAAGTAGCTTTTCACTATTCTGATCTTCTTATTTTCTTGGTGAAATTAGTATAGACAAATCTCCCAAGCAGAGATCCATGGTGAAATGAATGCATCTAGAGTTCTACCATCTGCTTTCATAAATATTAAGAACATGGATATAGGATAGCAAGTTTTATCTACTGTTATCGTAACCAAAGCAAGAAGCATCTAGAATTTCTCTTGTATTTAATGACTTACAATTGTGTACACTTAGACAGGAATAGCCAGCTCAAGTCTCATAAAACCCCTACAGCACACAGATAGCAGCTGTAAAGTCTCATGCAGCAATTTAACACCAGATAACAGCTTTTCAGCTTCACGCCATGAGTAGTCACAGGTTTGAATCCCTTATAACACAGTGTATTTCTGTAATGTTTGATCCAAATTTACCCCACTGTATTCTGATTAAGCTTCCTGTTATACCCTCTGGATATGAATTAGAACCAATACATATATTCAAACTACATGTCATTAAGTGTCATTTAAACCATGATTTGTTATCTATAATTTTTTGCTATGCATTTTCACCTTCTCTCTCACTTGTAAAATACAGATTTTTTTTTTTCTCTATTTGCTTCAGTAGTGTGCATTTTAAAAGTCAGGCAATTAATAGCCTAAATAACACTATAAGTGAGAACTAGCTCATTAAAATGCAGTATAATGATTTTTCTCTGACAATGAAAAATGGCTTTTAAACATTTCTAAGAGTCACCAAGCCTTCTGTCAAAAGTTGGCTACTAGAAATTGACATAAAAGGGCTTGAAGTAATCAATTTAAACAGGATTGATTTTGAAAGCCTTAAGTCATATATCTATTGTTTTCGGCAATAAAATATGACTATTAGATCCCAATGAGAATTCTGCATACTGCATATAATAGCTATCACCTCCTGTAGGAATGAACCATGGAATCTGTGAGGATAACCTGCAGGGCTACAGGCTACTATCGATCCCTCTGCTTAGCCAGCATTGGTAACAAAGGCTCTTGCAGGTAAGACAAAAGTTATCACACTACCTCAAATGTCAGCAGGGGATGGACGATGCTTCACACCTCCCTCAACTCAGCTGCAAGTCGTGACCTTCTCCAGCCATCCCAGCACCTACATGAAAGCAGGAGAAACAGACAAGAGATGAGTTCTGAAACAGCAAAGGTGACCTGCGGTGGGAGGGCAGCATACCAAAACACAAATGGGTGTCCTGGCACTGCTGTCCCTCAGGGAAGGACCGGCGGGGCAGTCTGCCTGGCAGCACCTGGGCTTCTCACTCAAACAGCAGCAGTGGCCTGGAAACCCATGTCACTGAGGGCTTGCCAAGCCACAGGACCCTGTGCTAACCTTGACATTAAAATGCATGAACACAGATTTAAATGGCAAAGAGACCTCAGGGTGACTGATCAACGCTCATTCTTAGCACACATTCCTGGTGAAAATCAGCTGCGCTGGAAGAAACCTCTGAACCACCAGGGGGATGACTAGTATCTCACTACTACTACTTTAGACAAAAAATTACAGTGTAGTAACTTACAAACTAGTAATTTTAAGAAAATAACATTTCTTTTTTTTCTCTAGAAGAACAGTGTCTAATCTCAGGAAGATAGCATGCTGTTGGAAAAAAAGTAGTATGTCATTTGTTATGTTCAGAATTCCTAAGCACATTATCACTGCCATGATATCTGGCATAGCAGCAGCATCCAAAATGGTTTTGAATTAGTAGTACTTCTATGTTTCATAAAAATAACATAAATTCAACATGGAAGGTTACTTCTTCCCAAGGATGCAAGTCAGCTTTTAAAAGCATTTTAAAAAGTCAGTCATGGTGCCCACACTATTTGAATAATTCATAATAATCTGGTTTCTAGTGGGTGGGTCTACTAAGAGAAGACCAGATTTCACAGTATCAGACTATTTAAATAACCAGGAAAAAAAAGCAGTCTGCAAAACCCCACAAATAACACCTAAACAAATCCTGTGTATATTCAGAGGGAATGCATACGACCACACTGCCCCAGCCTTAACAAGCCCTTAACAAGAAAAAAGTAACATATTTAAAGAGAGTTTTTCTTGACTGAGTTAACACTAGCAAAGAAAGAGCAGCAGGAATCTTTTTGTGCCCACAGAATTGTCTTCCTCTTATGTCCATAATTTTAGTGTATTGATAGATCATTAAATAACAAATAATGAACAGTAAAATGTGATTGTGAGTGAAAATTTTATTAGTATTTCTCTGGAATCCTTCTCCAGTGCAATGTCACTTCTGTATTCATATTAAAAATAGAAAACAAAACATCCAACTACCAAATGAAAAAAAAATCATTGAACTTAACGAGAGAAAAATTAAAATGATATTTGAAAAGAACAGAAGGAATATTATTATAAAATAAATTATCCTATGTCTGTTTGACTGAAGTGAAACCTGTGAGCAGGGGTCCCTCCTGGTTCACATCATGAAACCAGTGGACTACACAGGTCTGTACATAGTAAGTCTTCACCCTGTTCTATCCCATAATATCCACAGCCAAGTGCTATTATCCCAATTTTTAGAAAGAGCCTGCATATATAATTCCACCAGAGTTTTATGTTTCTTTAATTTCTGATTTTCAAATGAACTCTGAATTTCAGAGAGAATAACTGACTGGTCACAGCTCTTTTTTTTTCCCCCAAATTAAAGGGAGAGCTTAGTTTGAAACAGTTATAAAGTCCAAGCCAGCTGTTGACTGAAGTGAGCTACCAAGGACTACTGAAAAATTTCTGTTTCAAAACACTCGATAGGCCATTAGCAAGGGGAAATGACCTTTATATGACAAAGTCAGAATCCTATTACAATAGCACAAAGAAAATTATTCCAGTAGTCTTTCCAAAATATTTTGAAATCCTGCTCAACAGCAGAAAAGATCTCGTAACTACTTTATGGGCAACAAAGAGAAATGTCCTCAGTTCTGATTACCTGATTGTACTTAGAACATTCTGTTTCACTCTTGGCAGCTGTGATGATGTGCTCCAACCCTTGCTTTTTTCTTCTTGAGCAACAGCCACCGGTGGTGGTTGTGATGGCTACATCTGGCTTACAGATAACACAATAGTTAAGGTCCATAAATCTTACTTGACACCTAAGGGCCCTAAGTCTTGTTCAACAGCTAAGGGCTAGTTGAGCATGCGCCAACCAAAATATGTCTGCTATGCAAGTATGACTGTAAGTCAATCATCTTACTCCAAAAATAGTGGACAGCCCAAGGCCCATCCAGCTCTCCTGCACAGCAGCAGGCTGCATGCCAGGATGTCCCATTGAGTACAGACACCTCTCAAGACTACTCCTTGAGAATGAGAGATTCCTCACCATAAAAGATTCTTGGCAAGTGATTAATAGCATGCTAAACTGAAATCTTGACATAAAATATTGCTGGTGCACACATAATCCTTTAGATGCAAGCTGTTGACCAAGTCTGGGACTAAGTCTGGATCCAGCTGTAACTGAACTCTCCTCAGAACATTTATAACCCAAGGGGGTCCTTTCTGAGCCTCAAGACTCAATGGCAGGGTCTCTTGCATGGTTTTGTCTGACCTCATCCTCTGTGCTCTGAACAACCACATATACCTTGCCATCCAATATTGTTAAACTGCTGACACATTTGCCAAACTTTGTTAAATCACTGTTCTACATCAATTTCTACTTCTCTCTTGAAAGTGAAGTGAGTCACTTCACCGGCGACACCAGCAAGCAGTGATAGCACAAAAAATGCCAGCAGCAACAGCTTTTATTTGCAATATTGCAGTTTAGGACAAGGCACACACAGACAAAGACAGTTATACTTGCACTTGGCTTTGAGAGGTCATTATGTGTGAAAAACAGGCACTACTGTACATAAGGTAATGAGCCAGATATTTAAATGATTGAGCAGTCTCCCTTTAAATGGAAAAACTGCAGCTTCAGCAAAAGGAGAACATAGATTCATGTGAATAAAAAATACAGGTGAGGGTTTTTTTTCAGAAACACATTTTATCAGAAACATAATTGATTATTGTAACCCATATGGCAAACAAAAGAATTGCAGCACTGAATTAAAATAGGGCCCATCCAGACTAGTCTGCTTTACAAAATAAGGAACAGACTCAGATTCATCACTTCCTTGATTAGCATGTGAGGATCTTTGTCCATTACTACCTTTGCATTATGTCCTAAACTAACCTATCAAAAAACAATAATCTGCACAAGATGAGATGGATTCAAAGGTGCTGAAAGTTCTTTTGGTCTTCAAAAGAGCATCTTAGGAAAGGCCCAGTGCAGAAAAAAAAAAAGTTGGAAAAGCTTTCACCTCTGTCCCATGTAAAATCTTAATTGAAAAACTGATGAAGTGTGAACTAGGTAAGAGAACAGTGAAATGTACTGAAAACTGGCTGAAATTCCTGGCTCAATGGGTTCCAGTCAGTGGCACAAAGTACAGATGAGTGCTAGTAACTAGTGAAGCAGCCCAACAGTAAGTGCTGTTTAAATCTTCCCTAACAACCTTTTTCATTGAAGAGGTGACAGAACAGTGGAAGAGATTGCTTAGGAAGACTGTGGAGTCTGGGGCTCCTCAAACCCCAGATGGACATGGCTCAGCACTAATGAAACTGCACTAATGAAATCCTGCTCTGAGCAGGAGACTTGGACTAGATGATATCCAGGGATACCTTCCAACCTTGATAATTCCATGATTCCACAATTCTGTATATTTGCCTAAATGAAAAGCTGCAGGCAGCAGTCAAAAAAAGAGGAGGATATAAGTAACATGGAACAAAGATGACGAACTCTGGACACCCTGTGACTGCATGGGCCATGGACAAAAAGTGTGTTATTTCCAAGCAGACACATGACCTGGATTCACAAGTGTAAAGAGATAGTTCAGGAGTCTCACCCTTCCATTATGCTGGGCTACCAGCAGATGCATCAGAGGATCTCTGGCACCCATGATAATCTATTTCCAGAGCATTTGTGCTTCTAAGATTTGGCCTAAGGAACGCTAATCTTTTTTTTAAATCTATTTCTCCTGTATTTTACTTCTTGCCATTTCCACTTAAACAACTACTCAATAACTAAATTCAAAGGACAACAAAACATAATTTGTCTCAAATGTATTATAATTGTCTCTGATAAGCACTTTATCCATCTTTCACTTGCTGAGAGTTTTCTCCTAAACCTAAATATTTTGAAAATATTTATCTCAAACAGAAGGAAAAATGGACTCTTCACATGTATTCTTAAATCTTCTCCAATCAAGTCATTCCATTCATTTAATGGCAAGTTGAATAAGAGTCAGCAGTGCCCTGGCAGCCAAAAGAGCCAACAGTGTTCTGGGGTGCATAAGGCATAGCATCACCAGCCAGTCAAGGGAGGTGACTTTGCAATTCTGCTCTGCACTGAGGTGGCCTCAGCTTGAGTTGTGGGTGCAGTTTTGGGTACCACAACATAAAAATGACATCAGGTTTTTAAAGTGTGTCCAGAGGAGAATCACCAAGATGGTGAAAGGCCTTGAGGGTGAGATTCATGAGGAGCATCACTTGGCTTGTTCAGCCTGGAGAAGAGGAGGCTGAGGAGAGACCTCACAGCGTGGTACACCTTCCTCATGGGGGGCAGCGGAGAGGGAGGTGCTGATCTCCTCTCTATGGTGACCAGCGGCAGCACACAAAGAAGTGGAGTGAAGCTGCACCAAGGGAAGTTCAGGTCTGACATCAGGAAAAGGTTCTTCACTGAGAGGGTGATCTGTCTCTAGAACATAGGGCTCCCCAGGGAAGAGATTGTGCCACCAAACCTGGTGTTCAAGCAGTGTGGGGACAATGCTCCTTATTATGTGTTTTGGTCTTATGTGGTCCTGGCAAGGACCAGACTCAGACTCGATGATCCTTATGAGTCCTTTCCAACTCAAAATATTCTGTGATTCTCTGATTCTTAGGTCCAAACTTGTTACCTTCAAACTCTATTTCTCTAATATAATGAGATTTCATAATCTCAGCTGATACATCAGCCTACAACGGTGAACTCATTCTTTAAAGTCTCTCATCAACTTTCTCCTTTGCACAGGTATTCCCCTAGAACAAAACACATTAGAACCTTTCGTCATCATTCCCTTTCTCTTCTGTTCAGAGAACTAAGGCTTTTAACCTGTTTTTCTCCTTTAACCTTTACACTCGCCTCTCCAGCATACTCTGAACAAGGGATCACATTTTAGTTCCAAATCAGAGCCTTTTTCACCCCCCTCTCAATCTATTCATAAACTTAGGAGCCTAACAATAAATCTTGCCCTTCATGTTTTAAATACTTCACTGAACCACATTTCTGTTCTCAGAGTCTTGGCAGTCTTCGCCTCTTTGACATAACAATAACCGGAACATTTTCTTAGCAGCACTAAGCTGAGTAACAACTGATATTTGTTTTGGCACTCACAGTAGGGATGAAAGATGAATTTATGTTTTCCACTGCATTATGCTTACAAGTGTATATGTGGACAGGATAGCTCATGAGATCTACACTACAGTGCAAGGCCAAATATAGGAATTATTACATCTCTTCAGCTTTTCAAAAGAAACCCACCAGCATTGTAAAGGATGCAAATAGGCAAGAAATACAAACTTTCTAAGTAGGTAGCAATTTCACTTGACATACAAGATAGCTCTTGTGGTATCCAGAAATTCAGACTGTCTTCCATAAGTGAAATATGTTATTTTCCCAGCTACAGTTAATTATCTTCTTGGGCAGGAGGAATGTTATGAAGAAAAGTTTAGTCAATGTTTATAGACAGTATTTTGAGATCTGGGCAGCTGGAAATCTAGAACTCTATTAGCTGAAACTGTTGCTAACATATCAGTAACTTAAAAGGGAAAGTTTCTTGATAAATTAACAGGGAAATGTCAAGTACAAGATTAGAAAAAAGATGTATTACTGGATTATTGTAGCCATTTCTTGCGTCCACGCTTAAGAGACTAAGAAACTTCAAAAGAACATAGACCTAAAAAGGTTGTTTGAAGTCTGGGGCAACTTTTTATAATCAAGATAACAGCCCCAGTTTATTGAGAAAAATTCGTAATGAATTACTGTACCTCATAATAATCCATATGTGGAAGAAGCAATAGACATGGACTGCTTTTCTACGAAACATACGAGATTATGATGAATCGAGAATAGAAGTAAGGAAAAAAAGTCTTTTGTAAGGCTGAAACGAAAACTAGAATTTACCAGAAGCTGAATAATAACAATGATAATAAAAATCCTTACCACTTCAGCTTGTTTTTCATGTGAACAAATTACTGAGTACAAGTAGCTGGTAACGTGAAAATACAGTGGTGTAGGACTGTCAGATATTATCTGGTACAATTCCACTCTTCACAGCCAGGTAAGTTAATTCTTGCTTGACTCTCATCTCTGACTACTGGATTTTTCTAAAGACCAACAAAGACCTGTGAAGATTTTGCAGCCTCACCAGGCAGTCTATCCCAATGCAGTGCTACCCTTGCCACTAGGAAGGTTACACTGATGTGTACCTCAAGTTTCTCTTGATGCAATTACATTTCTTTACTCACCCCCACCCCCATAAGACTATAGAACAGATTATTCCTGCCTTTTTTTCAGTCTTTTACCAGCCTGAAGACTGTTATACTTTCTTGCCTCTCCAAATAAAACAAAACCTATTTTTCATCAAGGTTTTCTAGATTATGGATCACTCTCATGTACCTATTCTCAACTGACTCTCTCCAGTTAGCCCAAGTCTGAAATAGCTTTATTAAAGCAAAGCAGAAAGGATTACCTTGGGTAATTATTTTTCAGCTTTATCCATCCTACTATAGCTGTTCTTCTGCAAGTGGATGGCAATTGCATTCTTGACTCATGATCAGTCATCTCAAGATACTTTTCTGCAAAACTGGAAAACCTGGCTTTTGAATAATAAGATTCCCTTTCCTATTGCCAACTTCATCTTCTTTGTGATTAAACATTTCTCAATAGGCAAATAAAATGTGAATGGATATGGAAAAACAAAGCTATTAATATTTATTAAAGCAAGGATAAAAACTGTGGTTCAGGGAATTGGTACTGTAAAAAGGTAGAAAAGAGAAAATACAGATTTCTCCAAAAAGAAAAAAAACCAAAATTTAAAGAAAATCACCTGTTAAATGCATGTTGCCAAAATTGTTACTGTTCTAGCAAAAACATAGTGTATAGGATGATTTGAGACTGTTAGTACAGAAACATACAAACAATATATATTGGCTGAAAAACCTCATGACTAACAAACACAGTGGCTAAAGATTTTAGTGTGTTAAGATACAGGGCTTGAAATTCAGAGATATAAGTTTTATTTTAGGCTTACTGGTGCCTTAGTATGTAACTTGGGCAAAGTTAAAACCTCCACGATTCTCATTTCCTCCTTACCTTTTGAAATGCTGCAGCCTTAGGACATTGTTCTTGAGAACAAATGAGGGAGATTTAAGGGATAGCACCAAATTTACCTCTGCTCCACCACTGCTATGTTTGAGCTTCGTTTGGCTCTTCAGTCTTGCTGCTGCTAACCTAAGCATTATTAAAGATCTTAATTTTTAAATTACCAAGTTTACAAGTTCTACAAATGGCTCATATTCAGATGAAGCATTACCCCTGAGTGGTCACTTTCTTCAAACTTCTCTTTGCTCAACAGCAGAAACAGAAAGCCCACTTTGTTGTCATATCCCAAAACAGCTACTCTGTCTCTTGCCTCACTGACTGCTTTGTCACTTCTGTTTCCTCAAAAAAGTTAACATTTGCCATTTCAGTTTCACAGGGGTCAGATTTCACTGGCACAAGAAACACAACTATTTGTGAGCCTATTTCACCCAAAATTATGTAGCAAAATGGAGTGGCACAAATATCTTTCTATACTTTTGAAATACATCCTCAGCTTTTCAGTCCCGAATTGCACTTTCTCAGGCCTTTTGAAGAGTCAAGGAATCTGGACATCACTTGGCTATGCAAAGCAATGCCTAAAACAAACACTGCTGAGCATAGAGATCCAAGGTCAGCATTACTGAAGCTATCAAGAAAGAGTGCATGTAAATATGTTAAGCATTAAAGGAAGGAGTTTACAGGAGTTTGCTAGGAAGAGAAACGTTGAAGTCAGCCAGGAGCAAAAAGTACAGCTGGGAAGTGCATATGCACGAAGGGCTGAAGGGCTAAAATGTAGCCCTTCCAGCCACTCTAGATCCCCAGTCATGGGCTGTTCTTGAGTTAAGCATCCAAGCCTCATTAGCTGCTCCTACAATATGGAGATACTCATGGCTTCAAGTACTACTGAAATATGAGTGAATGTACTAACCACATGAAAAATAAACATTTTGTTAA
>JAWWEE010000085.1:58678177-58711966 GCA_035221455.1 Xenops minutus
ACAGCAAATACTGGTCTTAGTTTTGTTCATCAACAATCACTACTGAGGTCTCATGTAAGAAGCAGTGAGTGACTAAGATTTACATGTCAGTTGTGGCTTTTCTACTGCCTTCTGTTAGTTTTCTGGGATTAATTATTTGCAAGCTACATATGTACTTTATGTATTTTCATATTCTAAATATATTTCTCTTATGGCAATCCTCCACAATTTTGGAAAACAAATACTCTTAATGCTAGAAAGCTCTTGGTTTAACAAAGCCACAGGAGCCATATATGCTATGGCTTTCAATAGCTGTTTCCCAAACTCTAAAAATTGCTTAAGAAGACACATTTCTTGTTGGTTTTAGTTTTCCCTTTCTTCATGCTTTCAAAATTTCTAGTTTCTAAAATCCAAATCTGAAGAATGACCTTAAAAGAAAAAAAGCTAATAGAAAAGAAAAAAAACAACTCTTAGAGGTCTCAGGCAAAGGCACTAAGCACTTTATTTCAGAACCAGATGTTTCATTTGGGGAGATCCAAAATTCAGCTTCTTAACTCAATGAAGATTATACATAGGATTATTGGTCTATAACATCCAAGCAAATAGAGACCCAGAAGAGATCCCATATCACAAATTTTGAACCTGATACAGCAATGACACTCTCTAGTCAATTTCATATTTTTCCTCCAATCCATTTTAAAAGCCATCCCCATTTGTCTTTGCTTATTACTCAAATTAACAGGAACACAGCTCCAGAATACCTCCCTACAAGGTGATCACAATGAGGCACTTGGGAAATCTGAGCATTTAATCCATAGCCCTTCCATTCACATTCCCTAAGACTGCCTGGACTTGCATATATGTATACATTTAAATTGGAGGACTTCTGTATATGATATGAGTTTGTTTCATGTTGCGAGTTCTTTAATAGCTGTCATTTAAGTTCTGCTTCTGATTTTCACAGATATTTGCACCCACTGCCACTTTAGCTTGAAGTATTTTGATATACCTCAGGAAAGGTGCAGACAACCTGCTGCCCAGCTGATGAAAAACGGAGTCCAACTATTAGAGCATCAGTATCAAAAATTAAAGTTTCTTTAGAGGTGACTAACTAGAAAACAGAAAGTATCTGTGGCAGGAATTTTTGGGGGGTGGGGCGGTCAGAATTTGCACAGACGCAGGGTGTGTTTTACCTGAGATGTCAAGTGAGAATATGAATCTTGTGCAATTCACATTTTCAGCCAATTACTTCTCCATTGATTTAGGCTTGTTTTCTCCTCTAAAAATATTAAATCAACAATCTTAAATCAAACTAGGAATTCAAGGAGGCCTATGTTCAGGGGCTGGCTGGAACACCACTGATGGCAGGATTCAGACAGCCTCCAGCCTGTACCCAATATTAGACTGAATTAGGAATATAAATTTTCTTATGTTTTTATATTATGTTATGTAAGTATTTATTGGCAATTCTCTCATGTTTGGTTACACAGCACATGTCAGAAATGCCAAGTAATTGCAAAAGAGATTCAGGTAAACTCACTTAACACTTTCAATTAAAAGAAAGGGAGAGTGCTTTCTCTTCCTGTTTCAGTATCACAAGGGATCCCTGAAGAGATCCCCCATGTGCCAAATCAGACAATATCTAATAACTTCCTTATGAAACACTTGTAACTTGATGACAAATGATGTCATTAAAAATTCAGGGATTTTCAGTTTTCTTGCATTTCTAAGGTATGTTTACCAATTTGTTTGTAAATTTAACTTCCTCTGTATAAAAGTGCCTTGCAAGTTATCAAGTACTCACAAGTACTTGCAAGAGAAAAAGAAGCTAAAGCAAAGAAATGTGACTTTTTCATTTCTCCTTAACCTCAGATTATTTCAGAAGTTTCACAATAATAGACTAATTGATGCGGACAGTAACTGAGTAGGAGACGTCAGAGAATGCTCCTGGGCATAATAACTACTGTCTCCCATAAAGTATGTGCATTTATACAGATGTAAATTATGATTCCTTTTTCTTCCATTTAATAGTAAGTTTAATGTAAAGTTCATTTATTCTTCATACATTCTTCTAAAACTGAATCCTCCTTTTCCATTACTGAATCATTAACTTAATGAACTTCTAATTTACCTTGTTAAAGAATTTAGACCAGGGGTTCAAGGGTTTTATTTTGTTACCTTGTGAGTCTTTGAAAAGATTAGTTGGAAGCAGCTATTTCTGTAAGTAGTTCTGCACTGGGCACAAAAAAAAAAAAAGTCAATTTTGTGAAAATAAAAGCTGAACATGATTTTAAAAAAATAACATACCAAACTCATAATGAAAACAGGTGATCTATACAGAAAAATAAAAAGCAAGTTTTATTGAAAAGAAACACTGGTTTGAAAAAAAAAACCAACAAAAAACAACAAAAAAACAGGCAGCGTAATTCAAACAACTCTCAGTTCAATTTGTTCTTCATAAGTCTAGTGCATGCTACCTTGACTTGCCAAAAATAATGAATTAGAATGGTGGACAGCAGTTAGATTGCCAGGATAGCCTGAATTATAGAATAGATCACTGTCAGACTGAAAACTCACAACAATGATACTTTTAGAGATAAAAGTATAATTTCAGCATTTGGTCATAGATCTGAAGAAATGTATAAATGGATTTGTGCAATGTTCAGAGTGCTTTGCTTCCTTATAAAGTACCACTAAGTCCTCAGACCACACATTGATATCAGAACATTTTGATAATTTTATGACTTATAATTTTTGATCCATCAGTGATTTGACCCTTATATGAAATACAGTTTATCTTGGTAGCTGATTACTCAGAGACCTAAAATCAAAGACAGTCTCCTGCAACTTGAGTTGCAACAGCAATGTGAGAAGCTGAAAGTGCTTCTCACCACAGTGCCTTTCTCCAAACTCATGAATTTTGCATGAAAATTATCACATAAAATCAGACTCAAATACTAAAGAAAGATGCAGTTACCATGCCATGAATGTTTTTTCTGAATAATATTAGCCTTCAACAGAGAGTCCAGCAGAGAGATGGAATCAGCTAAACCCATCCACCTGCGAAAGCCAGTTCACAGAATAGTGAAGCAGAATAAGATTTATCCTGTGAGAGTTTTTCCTACCAGAAGCAATGCATTCCTGTAACCACAGCTGAAGTGAGGTCCATCAGGAGAAATCAGGAGAGCTTCACCCTAGCAAAACTGAATTACTTTACTAATTTACATAGGAAAGCCAGTCTCAAGCTAACAACAAAGGCTCTTTTTTTTTTCCTAAGCGTACCACAGACTCTCTCCTTCAGTATGTCCCAGCTGCCACAATGACTATGGGATATGTCAAGACTGGCAGGCAGAATACATGTCATGCCACTCACAGTCCTGTCTTTCAAAACGAGTTCATACTCTTGAGGAATGGCTCCTAAGCATCTTTCAGCTACTGGACGATAGGATATGGTGGGACCTATCACATCTCTGAGAACTACACCTGTCAACAGGAAAGTAGTGTATGAATAAGGACATACCTGAATGAGCACAGATGAATTCAACTCTGACAGTGCAAGAAAGAGCTCAAATGACACTCACTGCGCATTAGAAAAATTGAGAAAAAGAAAGAGGAGAGGTCTAAAACAGCCAGGGAAGAGGGTAGAATTTAACATGTGGAGAGAAATTAAGAGTTTAATAAAATATTATTTGCTATGTACAATTGGTTCAAAGGGATGAGAATGACTGCACAGGCAGGACAAGACAGAAGACAAGAAAAGCCTAGTAGGGTAGACACATCAGTGAGGTGGCTGCATGTCGTGTACCAAAATTTGCACATCTCACCATGAGCCAGCAGCCAGTCTACGGCAAAAATTTCATAATAGCCAAGAAAAATTCAAAACAGACCAACAAAATTCATAGGACAGCACAGACTGTACTGATCAACAGCCTGTCTCCAGGCTGTCCCACAGGTCGTCTCTTCCCACGTGGGCAATGACTCAAGGACAGCATCACTCAGGCAGCATGGGTGGTGTCTCTCTACTACCTTCTTTTCTAGGTATCCAAAAATGCTTCAGGGGCATTTGGCAGAACACTGAACAAACTTTGTGTTCACTTTATGAGTCAACATTCAAGCTATTCTAAGGCAGAGCCCAGGAAAGAGAAGGCAATTAGAAGCCACATCAATCTACCAGGAGATCTCTGAACAGCTCAGATTAAAGATACAGGGAGCTGCCTAACAGCTGCAAGAGATGGGTCACTGTCCTAATGCTGCCACAAGTCACCAGCCAGAAGAACTCATCTAAGACTCATCCCCTCCAGTTTCTTTCCTTTTTGAAGCAGGAAGAAAGGAGTGGATCAGTGTCGAAACAACCTGAAGATTTCTCTCAAGTATTAAGAGGATGAACACGTTGTTTTCGCTTATTTTAAGTCCTTCAGCTCCTTCCTCTTGCTCTCTGTCCTACCACTCTTCTCTTCCACTCCTTCATGCTTTCTTCTAACCTTCAATGCTCTTCTGCCTCTTATTTTCCATTACAAATGTTTTCAGTATTTCTTATCTTAAAAAATTCTGTCATATCAGCCCAGAACTATTATGCATCTTCCCACAGTTTTCACCTCAAACTCAGCAAACACAGTGCATCCACCTACTGAAGGTCATCTTCCAGTTTGTGGGCCTGACTCTGAAGGATGGATCTTTTACACCTAAGAAATAAAGATCTGGTTTTGGAAGAAATTCAGAATCTGAATTTCACTCTTAGTCTCCTTCACTCACTCTTCTGATTAAACTCCTAAAATCTGTTTTCTAATGGTGATGGCTTCCATGAATCTCCTCACTTCTACATTCACAGTGTTCCCTCCTTCCTGCTCATCTTTTGGAAATCTGACCCAGAAACACCAGATTTGCTTATATGTAAAATCCTCTAACTGATGATACTCCTCCTGCCTCTTACTCCAAATGAGTTTGCCTTGTCACACTGAAAAATACAACAGGAATAATTAAAATAACTATAAACTCAAACTGAATTTCATAGAACTGAGTTGCAAAAAAAGTCTGCAAATATTTTTTTTTCTTCCTCCTGGGCTTAGTACTGATTTCAGTATTATCTAAATGAGGCAATGATTTGTTTAAAGACATTTTATGTTTAAAGTGTGACTAAAATCTAATTTTAAAAGCTTAAAGGACAGCTTAAAATGAAAGAAAATATTTAAAGGCCAAAACAAATTTAAATTAATCACTCCATCTTTTGCAGATGTTAAGTAATTTAAAAATATTTTTAAAGTGACTTATTGACAGAAAATAAATTACTTGAATGGCTCTTGAAGCTACACAGAGCAAAAAGTTTTCAAGTTAAAAGTTCATAAACCACTGATTTAATTTTTCAACAGATTTCATATAGCTGAGGCCCATGTTTTTTTATTTTCTATTTTTGTATTGCCATGTCAACACAAAAGAACACCAAAGCAAATTGCTTGGCATCATATTAGGGATGCTATCCATTTGAAGTGCCTCTATCTGATAAAAAGCATTCTTTATTGAAAGTTACTTTGTTTCTTTTATTTTATGCCAAAATAATAGTAAATCAGAGCAATCAGAAAGCATTTCACCACCACTGCTTATACTTTGATAAGGACAAACAATTCATGCATTTAAATGATAGGAGCCTTCTCCATGCTAAGAACAAACTCACACTGGCTTCTGATTAATCAAAACATATCAGTCGCTGTGCTGTTAACTGAATTGAGTTACAGACAGCTTCTATCTATGTTATTTCATAAATATGCATTTATGAAAATAAAATGGCAATTGTTTGGTTCTCATAATAATTTGTGTTTATTAGAATGACTGCTGTATTTTTTTCTTCTGAAATGAACATGGTTCCATGCCATTTACTTAGGTAGATGTAAATTTCTGTAGAGTAACACTTTAATATGGATTTTCTTTTCAAATATATATGTATATATATATATATAAATAAGTATAAATTCCTTTTAAGAAAAGAAGAGCAGGTACTGAACAAAGTAGAGTCAGTGAAGTGTGATAGGCAGAAACAACACAATAGGAACCCCAAAAGGTTTTGCGTATTTGTGACAGATTTAGGCACCAGCATCTTGGCAATCCCGACTCCCTCACATACACATTGTGGCCATATTATGTGCTCAAGGAGTACAAATGTCACAGAAAGGATCAGGGCAGAGTTGAGCATTAGGAGTGTCTTATAACTGGCAAGAGACAGTAACCCAAATACCATGCACTTTAGCTGCAGAATAGTGATTTTGACATTACTCATACAACTTACCTCATTCTTAGACAGGGAAAACAAAGTGGGATGGCTACTGATTGAGCCAGCAGTTCAGTCACTTACCAACTAAATTCTTCCTTTTCCTTAGCTCAGAACTCATTAATCAAAAACTATTTATCTTCAGATGCCATTTTGTTAAACACACTTGGATGAAACAAGCCCCCAGAAGCACAGTGAAGCCCCTAAAGTCAACACATAGCAAGTACAGAGTATCTACAATAGGAACAGGGCTTCCTGGGAATAGCCTGCACCTCAGTCCTACTGATAACAACAACATGGATAACACCTGAATATTTAAAATAAGAAGTCTGAAAACAGAAGATATCAAGACTTCATTTTTCAATTACTCATTTCCTTCTACACACTACGTGAAATCTTTAAGGTGTGATATTTTCCCCTCCCGACTCCCCAAAATGCTTTTACAGGTTGCTCTGGGGTCCTCTGGTAGACAAGTGTAATCATGAGCAGAGAATACACTAGTTGAAGTATTCTGGAGTTTGATTATAGTCTTTGAAAGTAAAAAGGAGAAACATCTCTCAAACATCAAAGAAAAGAACATATAAAATTCTCTTTTTGTTTCCAGTGCTGACTAGCTAATTATGAATATGTGTAATATATGCATGGCTCCTAACACAGTCCTATTGCCCTGGACTGCTGAGAGCAATGGTCTGCACAGCCCCACTGCAGCCTGTTAGACAGACAGCTGCATGTTCTCCCTTGGCTCACTGGACAGAAAATGGGGGATTTGTAATGAAAAGCTTAAAGCTCTGTTTCCCACAATTCCTTTGCATGATTTACAACAATTATGATGATTTAAAACTGGCAACCGCAGACCAGAATGCTTGACTACTATTGTTTTAGTAGCACAATCAAATTACCCATTTTGGGCTTTTACAATTAACTTGTTACATGCGTATGTTATCACTTCCTAAAAAGTAGTATTACCAGATGAAAAAATTCAGCAGGGAATAGCAACAGGAACAATATTCTCAATATAACTCCTAATCTGAGCCACACGAACAAGTCCTTTATCATAATACATATTTTATGTCAAAATATAATTTTAGAAACTTTTAGGCAGTCTGTTCTTTTTCATTCCAGTCCTAGAAAAAGAATGAAGAAAGGTCTTTAAAAATAAACACATAAAATTCCTGAACACTAAGATAATTGCACAGATATTTAAGTATTTCCTTAGGCCCTTAAAGCTTTAATTAAGACTCCAAGCCACAAAGATACCTCTGCCAAAGCTCACACCAGCCAGATACCTGCTTCTTTCCCAAGTTAGGATTATGAATTATGGCAAGATCGCTTTGTAGCATGCCTGATGAATCAGCCACAAGTGTAAAAGGTCATTCTTTTTGTGAGGAGACTTGTTGTCAACATTAATTGGTTAATTCCACATGACTGATGTGCAGCTGTGAAGTATACAGAACATTACAATAAACATCACTGCACTCCTGTGCACTGTGGGATTACATAGAACAAGAAGGATGCAGAAGAAAGCTTTCTTTATATACCACATTGAGGAAAAAAAATGAATCACACCAAGTGGGCGGCCAAGCAGAATTTGCTCTGTAAAGTAACTATAAAGAAAAAAAGTGGGATCACCTGACATTTTACTGAGAAATTTGGATGTTTAAGGAACCACAGATCTAAGAACTTCAGTGAAAAAAGCTGACAGTTCATACTAATCAGATCCTTTCCTATCTAAGCAAGTGGAATCCAAAAATGGCATTGCAACACTGGCAGACATCAGCCATGTACACGCTGTCCTGCCAGCTGAAAAATGAGCTGAGTGTTGTATGTAGATCCTCCCTCACTGCTCAAATCCTGTCTTCCCAATCAGGTTTGGTTTACTATGGTTCTGACCATGGAGAGACACAAAACCCTTAGAGATATATTTCCTACTTGTTTACTCTGTATTTCAGCTTTCACCCAGCAATCCTTGTGGCTTGCTCTTGTTTAGTCCAGGTTACATCCATGTGAGGTGTTAAGGGAATAGCCCAGAACACCAAACCTTCTACAAATGCAGTTGCAGAAATGTGTCTTGTACAAGAAAGATTTTGCAAACAGTACCACTATTAACTACTCTTAAATGCAGAAGCAATTGTATTTCTGGAAAATTTGCTTCAATTAAATAAACTATGAGCACTCAAGAACAGTTATTTCACTGCTGGGAGAAGACACCAACACAGAGGTAAGCAGTACCAGCTTCTTCAACCACCTCCCTGGTTCTGGCAGCTGTGCGAGCATGAGGGTCTGCTTCACTATGAAAATAAAATATGTACTTGAAACCACCAGTGTAGCAAACACTGATCATTTCAAGGGTATTGTAATCTTTGAAAGCATCAAGAGATGCTGGATTTGGCTTTAACTGTATGAGAAACCTGTTCACTAGAGAGCAAACGACCAGTTCCCTCCTCAGGTGAAATTATAATGGAGATATACAACATCATAGAAACCTAGCTGGCTCTGCTTCAGGGTCTTTTCCCGTTCTTCTATGTGTGTCTTGGACTTATTTTATTCTCACTGAGAATATCAGGGATCCACAATTTCCTTAGACAGTGTTCAGAAAAAAAAAAAAAAAGGTTCTATAGTATTAAAAAGAAGAAAGTCACACAATCGTATGCATTATACAACTTAGACTTAGCTCAAGAGCCTGACAAATAACAGATAAACATTTTTAGGCTTCTGGAGACAAAGGTTTCGTGCCCATGGATCAATCAGTGGTTTTCCAGAGTAACACTTGCAATTCTTGGGCTTGTTCTTTCTATCCCAAATCCTGAAAACCTCTTGGTGTTTATTCTTTGCAGAGATCATGTGTTTCAGATATTACAAAAGCATAGGAAAAACATTCCACAGAGGTACAAATTATTACCCCTCAGCTTAATATCAGCCATAGCTATCTTCAGGTGTATTATCTTTCCTCAAAAAATCCTTGTATTTCAATATTATATTAATACAAATCAGTTTCTTTTACTTAGATAGTCCTTTCCATCTAGGCCATTCTGCTTTGAAAGTAAATTACCCACCCAGTGCCAGCTTTAGAAAGGAAACACAGAAAAATGTAAGTTAATTCACAGTTCAACAGAGATAAGAAGAATTGCTCTTTAACTGTGGGTCATCATTATGAATACATTCAAAGCTTTCACAGCTTATATTTACCTTCTGTGCAACTTGAACTTTCTTACTGAAAGGCAGAGATCTATCACCATCTGTAGAGACTGGGCTTGTAGTAATCAAATAATTCCAGCAAGAACTACATGATTTCTTTATTATTGTGCCATCCTTCAAATTGTTTAGGAGCAAAATTCAGTGGCTGCACCAGGGCAGAGTGATCTGTCTTCTCTCCAGACTACACTGGGGCACAGCTGCTGGCAACCCTAGACAGCATGTGAAGATGGCACTTCCATCAGGTGCCAGAGGAGGCATCAAGAGCCTAACAGCTTCCACAGAAGCAGCCCACACGCAGTGCACAAGAATTCCGGATAATTTTCCAAGGGATTTTGATAGATATGCTGAAAATAGTTGATCGATTTCAGATATTTTCCCACTATGAACTCATGCTGCTGAATACAGTTGACACTTAATGTAGTCATGATTATTCTAAGAAGCACCATAATAAGTCCAACATATGTCAAAATGTTGGTGATGTTTGGTTTGGAGGGGTTTTTTGGTTGTTCAGTTTGGTGGTGCTTTTTTGTTTTTTTATTTTTTATTTAGCTACTACTCATGTATATTCTAGCAGTAACAGTAGTAACAGTAATTGATACATAAAAATAAAAGCAATTACAGACCAAAAATCTCAAGGGCTGACATCCTAGACTATTAAAGTCAAGCCTCAATGGTTTTAGTTTGGATCTTCATTTATTTTTAATATAAGATGGACCACCAGGAAGCTTCTGAGGAAGCTGCTATGTATTTATAAGCTTTTTAATTTAATTAAATCTAGATACTACTGTGTACAGCTCCACGACACAGTGCTGGCAATCAAAAGTTGTGGTGATGCAAGCACTAGGTTTTCTGATTTGAACACACTGCTGCACTGACTGCCAAAACCACAGGACAGAGCCAAAGTGTGCATACACAATTCAGAGTGTCCTGATGTTAAATATGAGGTTCTGAGAAAACAGATCTTGCTAAGAATAAATTGTAACATTTAGAGATTAATTATGTTATTGAGAGAGATTTCCTAGTGGTTTGATACGGCAAGAAACCAATTATACAATATAATAAGCACAAGAAAAGAGAAACCTTTAGTGATGTCTCTGTTGGAAAGCCATTAGAAACAGTTCTATGTGATTATGAAATTGAAATTAAAATTCTCTTCTCTCCTTTCAGACCAGATCTTCATTGAGCCAAGGCTTTCCTCCTGTTCAAAATCCTTGGCCAATTTGGCCTTAGCGTCCATCAGGACATTTCTTTCTCCATCACAGGAATTCATGATGACTGCTGTTTTTTACTAAAAAAATATCCAAAACCTGCCCAGGTCTAGACCACCAGTTTGCTGAAGCCGTAACGACCTCCATATGGAAAAGCAGAAGAGGAGCAAAAGGACTAATATCACATTTCCCCATCTGGGCTGGGTCTAAACCAAGTCTAAACTAAACATGTGAATGTTCCCAGGCACATTGTCCCTGGAAGAGCATTTATCCATTTTCCATGATGTCTGGTTATGTCTAGACCTAAACTTTTATCATGATCCCTGGCAGATCCCTAGCTTGGGTCAATTGCTTACCACAGTTGAAAGCAATTCTTAAGCATGTTTTAAGAACAAAACACGTTGATAGTAAAGAGGTGGGCCATTCTGCATCAGCTGGTCCCAGTCCCAGGCATGCTTAAGGTACCAATGGCATAGCTCCCAGGCAGCCATTTCCACCCTCTGGAGGCATCCATCTCAGGGGAATGCTGCAATGCCACTTTCATGGGGCTGTGGTGTGACAGCAGGAATGCTACAGCCGTGCCTTGTCAGTTTATGACCTCTCTCAGAACAACCCTGCAGCCCTCACAAAATGCATCATCCAAGGAGGACTCCATGCAGATGTTTTTTAACGTTTTGAAAAAAAATGCAAATATCTCTGCTGGTTTTGAATACTGTGAATCATATCAGCTGTCAAGCCACTTTTAGCAGAGGTGCAGTCTCAATAATAAACAGAAGCTATTAACAAGGACCAAAACTGTGGAGGTCTGTAAGAGGCCATATTGGAAACGACACAACATAATATGCAGAATACAAAATTCTGAGACTGAAAAAAAGACAGTCCTTTTAACAAACTGTATTATGCCTAAGTTAAAAACTCTGCTTACTGTTTTATCAGATGTTCAAAAGAGCTATAAAATGTGTATAATTTTCTATTATACACAGAAAAATATTTGAAGTATTTTTTCTGTACAGGAGGGGATTTTTGACTAATCACATTTCTCATCAAATATATTACATATCGATATGTTAGTCTGTAGTAACTCCTAGGAAAGAAATCCTTAACAATGGTTATTATTTGTACAGTGTAATGGTAAAATAAAAGTGTGTTGTGAATTTGTTCTCCTGGGTTTATGTCTACATATGCCAGGACAAGACATCTATACTATACTGATCTGTAATTTTTAATGGACTGGCTGCATGCTGAACTGTTTTGTTGCACTCCTTGCCCCTTAGAACATTTACAACTGCATCATCTCTCCACTGGTTGGAGTAGTCACTTGTAAAGCACACACTGAGCTGTAAACTGTGAACCATTATCATCTCATGTCCCTTTAAGATCCAGGGATGATAGATTATGCTAATTATCTGATAAACTTGTAAACAAAGATTCAGAGTACAACTGCCCAGCCAAAATACAGATGGGATGGACAGAGTCAATAAGGACACAAACCAGCCTCCAAGGACAAATGACCCCATAAAGGGACACATTAAAGTCAGAACCTAGTTCACCAAAAAATTGTTACTTAAGTTACCCTAAGTAAAATATCCTGCTAAAATGTATAACTATTTTTCCTAATTTTCCATAGTGTCTCCTGTGTTGGTAGAGTGCTAGATAAAATTGTGACATACATACTAAAAATTTGTCTGAAATGCAATCAGAATCAGACAGGAAAAAACACACAGCAATAAAGAGAGAACAGAAATTATTTATTAATTAAATCTTTACAAAAAAAATCAGCAATTAATTCTTTTTTCTTGCATTCTTTTCAGGACAACCACTTTCAGGTCATTTGTGGAAAATTTTACAGAATCACAAAATGTGCCAAGTTGGAAGTGACCCACAAGGAGTCCAACTCCTCATCCTGCACAGGATCATCCACAAGAGTCACACCATGTACCTAAAAGCATTATCCAAAATCTTCTTGAACTCTGTCAGGCTTGGTGCTGTGAAAACTTCCCTGGGAAGCTGTTCCAGTGCCCAACCACCTTCTGGGTGAAGAACCTTTTTTAATATCCAAACAAAAACTACCCTGATTCAGCTTCAGGCAATTCCCTCATGTCCTGTCACTGGTCACCACAGAGCAGAGATCAGTCCCTGCCCCTCTAGGGAAGTTGTAACTGCAATGAAGCCTCCCCTCAGTCTCCTTCTCTCCAGGCCAAGTGCCCTCACTTGAACACACCAAGTGCCCTCAGCCGCTCCTCATGCTGCTTCCCCTCAAGCCCTTCACCATCTTCATTGCCCTCCTTTGAACACTCTCTAACAGTTTAATGTCTTTCTTATATTGTGGTGCCCAACACTGCACACAATATTCCAGTTGAGGCTGCCCCAGTGCAGAGCAGAGCGGGACAATGCCCTCACTCACCCAGCTGGCGATGCTTTGCCTGATGCCCCCCAGGACAGGGCTGGCCCTCCTGGCTGCCAGGGCACTGCTGACTCATATTCAGCTTGCCATTGACCAGGACCACCAGGTCCCTTTCTGTGGCCCTGCTTTCCAGGATCTCATTCCCCAGTCTGTATGTACACCTTACCTTCCACTAAGCATTTAGAGCAAGTCATATAAAATCATAGCTAAATCACTTTTTAAGTAAAAATACATAAAGGGAAAAAAAAGGGAAGTATCCCTTCAAAAGCTGATTACTTCCCAACCATTAAGAAATTCAGTGCCAATAATCCAACTACTGAAATGTACTCAAAGGGAGATAAGGAACAGAAAAACATGATGTGAATGTCACCACTGGATGATTTATGTCAAGCATTATCCATTCTCTGCTAATGGCAATCAAACCAAACCTCTAACTTCTACAGGAACACTAAAGGTAATCAGGGTGAAAGCACAGCTCCCACCCCTTTTGTAGACAGCAGGCTGGCCAAGGTCTGTATCATGGGATAAGGCTTCAAAACTTGATGTCTGTACACTATAGGCAAATATAAACAATAATAACCCTTAGAGGAGAGAGGAGAATGTCATCTCAGCCTTGCCACTAAACCTCATCTTCTGCACAGGTGAATCAATAATTAGTTTTTAAAAACCTGATGATACAGGGAGTAGGCAAATTCTCTGTCTTTATTTTGGGATGGCCTTTAGTCAACACAAACAGAAAATTACATTTACTCAAGATCGATAAAACTGTAATTCCTGAGGCCATAATCACAAGTAAAACAAAAGCATCAAATACTTTACAAGTAAAAGGCAGACAAGGGTTTTGAGACTTTAATATCACTCACTCTATCAAATATGAAAAACAATTACCAGAAAATTGAGCCTAAACTAATGTCAGGGGTTTTTTGGTGGTTCAACCCCCCCTTTGTTTGTTTTTAAACTGAACTGATTGCAGCAATCAATAAATAAGTTTCAAAGAGCTTTGTCAGTAAAGGCCAGGCCTAGCCAGCAGGTATTACATTAACTGTCATTATCAATTAGGACTCACCGGGAACAGACATTATTTACAAAGCAAGAGTTCTGGGAATGCACTCGTGTTAAAAAAACCCTCTGTACTGCTGCAGAGTAACATTAGCAAAGCTAAGTGCTGCTTCATTAAGTGCACTACGTACACTTCTTAATGGAGAGCAACTTTAATAGTCAGAGAGAGTCTATCTTTACTATCTAGTGTGGGATAAACACATTCATGTTAGGAATTTCAGAATAAGAGAAAACACTGTTTGCTCATTTTTCTTATTCTTTTTTTTATTTTTTTTTTTAATTATTTTTATTTCCCCCTAGAAAAAGGCAGGATGTCATAAATAAAGAATTAGTGTAAACTAGACAAACACCCTTCACAGTTACTAAGGAGTGCAAACTAGACAAATATCTTTCACATTTACTAAACTCTGTCAGCCTTCAGTAGATACAAATGTAGTAAAGGAAGAATGGTAAAAATTGCAAAATATTTCACTTTCTGAGAGCTATCTCCTCAAGCCCATTCAGGCAGACATCGATCACTCCACAGTTTATGATGGAAAGAGCCAAACACGGGAAAGAAAAAAGGACAAGTATTTCTGATGAGTCATTTTGTTATTTCTCAATAAATCCTTCCCCTCCCCTCTCCAAATGCCTCTTCCAATAGATACAAACATCAGAAACACATTTATTAAGTCATCTGTACTTTCAAAAAGATTGCTCTTTGGATGTTTAGATGATTACAAAGCATGCAAGTTACACAAACATGGATGTATCACTGTAGCTGCATTTGACTTGAACACATAGAGGGAACCTATTAGCTAATTACACTGATGGTCAGCACAGTAACAGGCCAAACCTCTATTTTGGGTGATAAAGACCTGAAAGATTTGATTTTTGGTGCAACAATATGAGCCACATGTGGCAAGGAGATAAACAGCATCATTCCCTTTGAGAGGAGAAGGCTTTGGAAAGCTGTTAGTATTTGCATTAAGACACCAAAACAAACCTGCAATCAATGTATAAGTCTCTTTAAAGAGGAAAACATCTTACGTAGTACATTTAAAGAGATAAAACATTCTCCACTGCAATCAATTAAACATAATTGTCTCTCCTTTTAACAGAGGCCATTTGTCACCACCCCAAAGGTGTGTATAAAGTAAAAAGGGCTGTTTCTCAGCTCAGCATTCATCTATCTCCTAATGGTAAGTGGAATTGAGAGTTGGATGGTTTAACTGTTGCTTAAAGAAACACTAGAAAGAAGAGAGGGCAAGATGATTTCTTCACTTTTAAAAGTAGCTTTATGCTGAAACTCTCTGAAATTCCTGTACTTTGGTATGGCTTGGATAATATCCTATTAATTGGGAAAATATTCTCATGAAATAACAATTTAACTAAGAGAATTACAGCAAGGAAGCACAACTGTTGTTTATTTTAACAATAAAAGTAATTTTATATATAAACAAATATGAATCAGCATTACACAGCAGTTTTTTTTCTAAGAAATTCCCATCCCTTCCCTGCACTTGCAACAGTCTGTCCAACACTTCCCTGCTAAAACGTGCCTTGTTGCTCTCCCTCAGCACTGCCCAGACATGAAATGAGCCCTTTTCAGAGAGATCTATGTGTTCTCATCCTGCACCAGTGGCTTTAATACTGCCTTGTGCCTAGAAATCTCACTGCAGATTCAGGACCTAAGTAGCGTCCACCTTGAGAAAGCAACTAACATACAATATGTACAATATGTACAAATCTGTATAACTCAGGTTGAGAAAGAAGATGAAGAAAAAGAGGCTGCTTCTACTCTCTTTGTTTTAAATAGCTGAGGCATTCATACACCAAAGACAGTGAATGGGATTGTATTAGGAAGTTCCTTGACTTGCCAAGTCTACCACAGGCATTCAACATTCATGAGGTTGGCTTAAAGTCATGTTTAAAAGTGACCTTTCTTATTTGTTCTGGGGCCTCAGCCTTTAGAAGCCACATTTGCAAAATTCTGTAGGCAAAATGGAAGGCTAAAGAATTTCATTAAAAGCAAGTGAAAAGCATACTGCACCCCTTCAAAAATTATATACTTTCAGACATTTTACAATACCCTCTGTATAAGATTATATCTCTAGCAAAGTGCTAGACAGACATGGAGGTAAACAGGGAGTAAAAGAAACAAAATGAATCTTGCCATATGCATGTACCTCTTTTCAGCACCGGCCCCCAACCCTGAAACCTGACATTATCATGAAATATACAGGACCAATGAGAAAAGGGAGGCTATGCCCCCCACCAGGCATTTAACTTTACTGAATTTCACAATATTCAAGTGGAGAGTGCCCTTTTCAAAAACCAACCCCTCTATTACAGTCAATAGGCTTTAGCAGAAGCTCATACTCATAATCTCTCAAAAAGCCACCAGGCTTCCCTCACCTAATTGAACATAAAGAGAAACATTGTTTTTCTGTACACTCTTCCCTCCTACCTGGTTTGCAAATTTTTATTTAAATATACATAGCATTAACTTTTTCCATGTGATTCATTTAGCAAGTTAAAAAGTTCACAGGAATATACAGCACTCATCTAAGTAGACCATGGTGAGGAGTAATCACATCCGAGCTGCCACAGTGCAAATGGAATGCAAAGTAATTAGTGCTGTACAAAGAAAAAACATTATTTCTCAATACTGACAGCCCTATCTTCAAAGTCTCAGTAAACCAGCCCTTATAATCCAGCACTGCCTTATGTCCTTCCTATTCCCCCAAACACAAGAAAAGAATTAAAAGATAAAATAATCCACCTTCTGGATTAAGACCAGCAAGCAGGCTGCTCAGCGGAAGCTCATCTTTTAACACACGTGCAGCCATGGTCAACTTCAAATGAAAAAAGCAGCTGTGATAGCAAAGAGAAGGAGACAGGTTATGAGGCAAGGAGAGTGAATGAAGGTCAGTAGACGACCCCTGGCAAATCTTACCTGCCTTTCCAAGCTACCACTCCTTCCCACTTGCCCAACAGGCAGAACTCCCAGCTGAACTCACACACATGTCCTACCTGATAATGTCCATCTCTAGATCATCTCTGGTAGTCAAATATTCCCATCTGCAGTGCTAAAAAGTCAGCAAAATGTAAAATGTCTATTATCTGTCCCACTAAGCGCTCTCATAACAAGAGAGAACCATCACCCTCAGTACAATTTGGAAACTGCTTACATTAAATTTTCCAGGAATCAGCCCTCTGACAGAATAAACAAGAAAATGTGTAAAGGGATCATCTGGAAGTTTAAGGGCAAAACTGTGCCGTGTGAGAGCAACAGTCCTGTGTACCCAAAAATCAACAACCAGATTCCAAGTATTTTGGAATATGAACTCAGTATTTCCTTTGTTAACAAAGTTTATAAACCTGAGTTGATGCCAGAGAAAAAGGGAACATTCTCATTTTGCAATAAACCTCAGGGAGAGCAAAAGCTCTTAGTAGGGCTCCCCCTCCAGCTTTGGACAATCAGCCTGCCAGTTTAGGAGCTGTGCTTGCGAAGTTTTGTAAGTAGCTGTTAGGACCAAAGGGGAAGCTCTGCTGTCAGACACTTAGCTTGGCCACTGCAGTTACTGCCCTTATCCACCAAAAAAAGCAGGGCCGGGACCTTCACTGATCAAAAAACAAACAGGACTTTGAGCGTTAGCTCTGACAAAGGACAGCACCAGCAGCAGGTCACCAATGTCATGCTTATGTAGCGTGGGACCAGTCCAGATCCACACCAAAACCTCTTATGCCCACCTGGAAATAAACATGGATTTTGTATATTTCACTAAAGCATTTTTCAGTCTGAAGCTTCTTTTAACACACATTATTTTGGGCAGTGTTTTTAAAAAAAGCAAACACAAAAAAACACCCCGCCCCCCACCGCCAAAAGACCAAACAAAAAAGCGAACACATGTAGGGATTTCCCACAATTTAATAGTTTTCTCATTGCTGTATTTCAAGATTAAACGTTGGAGTGACCAACAACTAAGGAATTACAGGCTAGGCGGCAGTTTTTGCCAGGGAAAAAGAAAAAAAAAACAAAACCAAACCCCACAAAAATCAGTGAAAACCAAAGGAATAAAGTTAATGAGAAAATGCCTTTGTCTCAGAGGCACCTGGAACTCTGCAGCACATTAATGGGAGCAGCACATTAGACAGCTTCTCCTCTCCAGTACTGCTGCCAAACAAAAGCGTGCCACAGAGGGGAACAGACACGAGGTTCAGAGAACCTGACCAGTGGAGAGAGGTTTAGAGAGTGGCAACTGGTTCACAGAGGAGACGCGAGACTTTTGAGGGAGCAAGAAGAAGGGAGGCCAGCACAGAGCCTTGCAGCCCCGAGACCACAGTGTCTGTGGTGAGGAGGAGTTTTTTCAGTAACTTTCCAGATAGGCAATTAAAAAAGGAAAAACAAGTCTGCAACAGACCCTGTGGAGCTCAGTGGGCAGTGGTGAGGGGCTCTGCTTCCTACCCAGGCTGCACCCTCTTCAAAGACAGAGTGCTTACCGTGGTACCAGCAGCATCATTTTGACTACCATAACATTTATTCGAGATTATTATCTTGCATGATCAATACCTTGCATCAGTAATAATCATGTAGTAAAATTCTATCTGCTTCAAGGCATTTTAATATCTCCATGAACATCACAAAAACACCGGCTTCTCTATTAACGAAAACTGACAGCAGTCCACCTTGCAGCAAAAACCAGTTCAGTAACTGAAAAAAAATTCACTTGGCTCCATTCATATTGATGTATAATTCTTCAGAAAAACTGGAATTTTTATTTCTAGTAAATTTGTATCATTTTTTGCAATACAAAATAAAGAAATATGTTTATAGGAATGCACTTCGAACTATTTTAACTTCTTATTTGAATTTATCTGAACTTACTTTTGTTTAGCTGGTTTTAAATCATTAAAATAATTCCTTAAGACTGATAAACTAACTTTTTTAAGAATAAGTTTAGCCAGTCCAGCATTTATGAGTAATACAGTCCCAACTACTTCTGAGAGATGAAACTATTAGACTAATTCAACCCAAAAGTAGGAATTGGCTTCATTTCTTGAAAACTTTTGTTTTTCCAGAAAAATTTATTTCATCTAGTCAGAGGCAAGCTTATAATGAAAAGCTTATACACTTCATTGCACAGAAGAGACTAATTATCTTCATCTAAATTAAATGTTCAAGGATTCCTGCACTGTCATATTTCATCAGGCTATATTCAAAATTCCCTTAAAACCTCAGATTTCAGAAAAATATTTCCTACAGCTATTTTACAAAGGCACAAAGAGGCAACTAATACTGGGGATCATGAGCTTTCAGCAGGCATACAGTCAACAACAACAACAAAAAAGCACAAATAATCACCATGCATCACAGCCACATGTGACTGTGATATTTGTTTTGTTCAGCTCCATAAATTATCCAGATACTCCTGAATGCTGCCTGCCAGTTCTCCAGGGCAGGTATCTTCATATTTATTTAGCATAGCTGACTGAATTGCAAACTATGGCTATGGCACTGTATTAGTAATAAATTATTGTCATTCGAGGCAAGAATCTTTGCTCCCGTTTATCATAGCAGACAGCACATACCAGCGAAATTCAGTACACGCCCCTGAAAGCAGGCACTAAACTGAGATGGCTGAGATGGTCTTAGACTTCTCATAGTCTGTTGAGTCTTTGCAGAAGGTGAATAATAATTCAGGTATCTAGTGCAGATACTTAATTCTACATCATGTGAGTATTCCTTAGTAGCTTCAACAAACTCTGGAGACCACCCAGACAGACAAGCTACTATTAGCTACACATTTGCCATGTGCTGCTACAGCTAAATCCTGCCCGACCTGCCTGTCCAAAATTTGTCTTTAATTGCCCTGGATGTGGAGCTCTCAGACACCTTGTCCCTGAATACACAGGCCATTGTATTTCATGATGTACCAGCGGCATCCTGCAGATGATGGAGAGCAGAACCCAGTGTTTCATGCTGCAGGGTCTCCAGCTGCCTCTTTTAGGGCTGGCAGCACCTAGTATGTAGCAAAAGGCAGCTTTGTGCCGGTCAGAACCAACTTGGCCTTGGGCTGCTGCCAAAAGAAATTGACTTGCCCTTCCTGATGACAAGGCAGACCCCTGCCACAGGCTCCTCACCTCTCCTGGTAAAAGGCAGTTGCAGGACAAGTTGTATCAGCAAAAACCAAGTGCCCAGCCAGGGGTGCAGCTCATGCACTCTTATGCTGCACCCCTCAGAGCAGAGAAATGAGAGCCTCCCCAGTTAATCAATCTTGGATTTAATCTCCAGACTCAGCTTTTGAATGTATTTCACATCTGAATCCATCGAAAGCAGCCAGTGTATTGACACACGCTCAACAAAGCTGCATCACCCTTAATTGCAGTGACTCTGAAGATTTACCTTCAGATTGAGGAACCGCAGCTATTTTGGGAGATAATAGGCTTCCAGTACTCTAGCACATTGCCAGAGTAGTCAAGCTGTCAACTGACAATCAAGAAAGAACAAAATCCAAAAAGTAAAGGAAATGCCAGCTGGAAAACTCTCTTATTTTCACTGATGCAGTTTCTATTTACCACCAGCCTCGGGAGAGTTATTGTAGCTTGCTGGGAGCATATCTCAAGGCTCAAAACTGCAAACCTACTTCTCTGTACATGGGCATTTATGAATTTGTGTGTATAAAATCTCATATGCAAACACCATGTTTTCCTTTGGTAAAACATGCCACCTTATACAGAACACCTGCAGGGAAAAATCACATACTTATATACTTTGAAAATAATCAAATATGCTTGATAACTAATTTCCAGTTATGAAATGTAATAGTCTTACTCCTTCAAGACAAAATGTGTATGGTTATAAGACAGAAAGTAAGTTACTCTTTCAGAAAGGAACAAGCTATTATGTCCACACATTTATTTCTCCCAATAGTCTTTCACCTCACAGAATGATTTGGATTGCAAAAGACCTTAAAGACTACATAGTTCCAACCCCACAGTTGTGGGCAGGGACACCTTTCACTCGACCAAGTTGCTCAGAGCCCCACCCAACCTGCCCCTTTCCAGAGACAGGGCATCCACAACTTTTCTGGGCAACCTGTTTCAGTGCTTCGCCACCCTCAAGTAAAGAATTTCTTCCTAATATCTAATCCAAATCTACTGTCTTTCAGTTTAACGCCATTCCCCCTCATCCTATCATTGCTTGCCCTAATAAAAAGTCCCTCTCTGGCTTTGTGCATGTTTTTGGTTTTGTTGTTGCTTGTATTTTGTTAGCCTAGTTATGGAGGCACTTAAGATGTCTGTTTAAAAAAAAAATAAAAATCAAATGCATTTCCCTGTCTACAAAACACCCAGGAACATGCCAGAAAGTAATTAGGAATGACAAGCATATAGTGATATGCAAGCTGCAAGTATTCAGTTTTTAGTCTGGAAAATAAAACACTTAACAGATATGGAATGCTTTTGCTCCATCTCTTTTACACATAGCTGGCATGACTGATCTGAAAAATAGGAGAATATGTGCTGGTCTACTTTTTAGGCAGAGTTCAGACAGCAACAAATTCAAACACAGGAAAAAAAAAAATCAGACTAGCCATACCAGGTGACTGAATTAACTTTGCAGTGTAACAAGGAGTGTATCTGAGGGCCCACAGGTAAGTCTCGACAAAGAGACTGGTTTGCACTTGAAGCCTGTCAGATTCCTATTTTTGCTAAAGAGAAAGTTTTCAGTCATTCTGAGATTGGTGAAGAAGTGCTTGCTTCCTGCAAAGAAACAAACTAAGATTATCTAAGAGGATACCTAGTGGTATTTGTTTATGTTTTTCTGGATTTATGAAAGTATCTTTTAAATAAATGTGACAGTATAATCTGAATTTTCAGAAAGTATGCCAAATTTTGAGCAAATACATAGAGACCTAATATGACAGAGAACTTCAAAATAAGCAGATTTGCTAATGAGCAACAGGATGTACTAATGACACTAGAAACTCTCCCTTAAATCTTAATAGAACCAGAACTCCTCTGGCTCAGCTGGCTGATGAACAGTGAGCAAAGTTCTATGGTGGAAAAAAAAGTTGTTATTTTTATCATGCAACTTGGCATCAATAGGTTATCAAAGATGTATCTGTCCCAAATAATGCTGGCACTGTATTTTAACTACTTAGCAAAATAGCTGTGCAGCATATTATTGTCCTGTGCCTCACAGAACAGGCTTGCTGCCAACTGGGTCATACAATAATCAACATACCAGACTCCAGAAAGGATGCCAGAGTCCTCCCAACAGCACCTACCAGTGAAGCAATTTAATATATTTATTGAATACAGTGCTGGATTTTCACTTTATTCACAAATTGCTTAAAGGGGTCTGAGCAGCAGATAACTTTAATGACCTGACTTCATACTCAGCCACGAATCTTTAATTCATGTAAACCTTTCAGCTCATGCTACTACCAAAGAGAACAGCTGCAAGAAGAGCAATAGTCTGTTTGTAGGCTCCCTGGACTGCTGGGTTGGATACACCACCCATAGAATACAAGCAACACCTGGCTGACTAGTAATTACAAGACTGCGTAAAAACCAAGAGCAGAATATGTTCAAAACAACACCAAAACACTCAACAAAGTAAGAGGGGGGAAGGAAAAGTGGTTCTGCTATGGTTTGGAAACCAGTACCACAGGCACAGGCTCTGAAGGCGCACATCTGGCTGAGGTCTTTCTGAACTCGCTGCAGAGCCTCCCATGAAGTCAAGGATAAGGTTATGGCTCCATTCCTAGCCACAAGCTGCATATCGCTTCCAGGAGCTACTGCTTGGGAAATGCAGACCAAATCTTTCACTCCTATCCTACAATCTATGCTACAATCCCTTTTTCACAGCTACATTGAAATCCCAAATAAAAGACGTATGCATTCCCACAGCTAACAGGATAAGGTGAGATATGTGTTCTGCATAAATATAATTTCTACCTGCTTGTCATTCAAACTGTGGACCAGTCCACAGTCTATTAATAATCACCTACAAGAACTGGACTGATAATTGGATTTGAGTAATTTTGGAACACTAAGTCCCATAGCAGTGGTTGCTGTTCTCTGATTCAGCATGAGCATCTGGCAACAAGTGATTCCACTGAGTAATCTTGGCAAAACTTGGAGATATTGTTTTGAATTTCCTTCATAACTTCTCAATGCCCAACTGTATTAACAGCTGAAGAGAAACTACTCTTGTGTGTCTTCTTGACCCCACAATTGTCATTTCTAGTGGTTCGTATGGCACTTCTTCACCATTTCAGAATTTGCTTAAATTTATGACAATTACATGAACATGCTCTACACAGTGACTTGCTGATAATAAGGGGAGGAGCAGCCAGTGTTTAATGTCTATGGATACATCTTTGAGCCAAACAATGGCCAGAAGTACTAACACTACTTAAAATGCATTCAAAATTTCTGCATATATCTGCAGATAGTTCCCTAAGATCCTACTTCTTAAAAGAAGTTATAAGGATTTGAAAAAGAAGTTATAAGGTTTTGAAAAAAATTATCATCCTTCACCCACCCCACACAACATGGCTTTGCAAAGAAAAAGTCAAAGGAATATAAGCATTTTTTTTTTTTTACTGGATTGAACAACAAAACAACATAGTGAATGGCGTTAGTGCTTTTCTGTATTAACTGAAGTGTTCTGCTAAGACAAAGAAATTAATGGTAAAAGCAGCAGGGATCAAAAGGCAGTGTATAAAACCAGAGCTGTCAATAAGCAACTATCATAATGTAGAACATCCAGGAAGGTCAGTGCTGTTGAGGCAGAAGTACATAAACTCCATCCTTGGTCTACAGTGTTAGAATTACTGTCTACTCTAGACGTCTCAGTCCCCTAATGTATCCCAGAAAACTTATGCAAAGCAAAGTATTGACATTAGCCTGTTAAATGTGCTTTCAGTGTTCCTTTGTTGTTTTGCAATGCCCAAATTCCTCCAGTTTGTGTGATTATAGCACCCACAAATGACTGCCAGTCACTTCTGCCTATGAACTACACCAGTGGAACAAAATGTGGACTGACATTCATCTTTCCCTCAAAAATGCCTCTTTTCTGTCCAGTAATTGCCTTAATGAATACAGCTGTTTGTTCAGGCTTCCTGCCCTTCTCTATTAGAAAGCTTCCAACTCCACCAGTGCCATACTTTAACCAGCTTCTGCAGATCTGCCCTCTTAGGGGTAGACAATACATGGGCTAGATTATCATCACATACATTAGCCCAAACTCAGAGAGACTTCAACTTCTGCTCAGCAGAAGCAAAGGGAGAGTGCCGGTAAGGAACAGAGGATGGCAGGTGTGCTTGCAGACTGCTGAATGGTCAGTTGAAGCCCCAGCTGCCATCTCTGGCAAAGCACAGTTCGGCACTTTCCCCAAACTAGCTTTAACGTGCATTGTTTGGAAGTGCTCCACAAGTCACAGCCTGTAAAAAAGTGTGCTGCTTCAGATATTCTTGCAACACTTTTTAAGAGCAGCTATCTGTATTGTTAAGGTAGGGAGTGATCAGAGCATCTGAAAAGCAGCAATCTACTAGGACATGGAACAACAAAAAGTTCTAAGAATTGAGAGCTGTGTGACCGCAGGGCCCAAAGTTACAGCTGAGGTTGCTGCTCTGTAATATTACTCAATCTGAATGGGATTGAATGTATTTCTCATATTTTCAAGGTATCTGGTCAGACCAGGAGTCCAAGCGGTAGAGTGGCAAGGAAGATTCTTCTTTTGCCCATAAGGACAAACTTGTGCTTCGTACAAATGAAATTGTACATTTGAGCAGTTCACATGAACAGTCACAGCCTTTTGTCAGATCAGGCTTCTTGGCAGGAACCTTTTAACTTTTAAAAATCCAGACAAATTAATAACCAGTGAGAGACACCTCTTCTGTTTTAGCCCCAGCAACAAATGGTGGCAGTCATTTTTTACTGACAGTTTACATTTCATTTTCACACTTCAGCATCAGTAAATACAACAAAAACTGCAATGTAAACAAACAGTATCTGTACCAACTGCTCACATATAAAATGAATTGGTGAACAACATCAGTTGTTTGACGCAAAAATACCATCTTTGTTTTCTCTGTATTTTCACGAGCTGTTGCACTGACAGGCTGCTACAAAATAGTGCAACCAATATGCCATTTGGAAAGCATAGCAATGCAAGCTGCTGGCAAAATCAGTCTGACTCTACCAACAACATTTCTACTCCTACCATAGTTCTATCCACAAAGTGGTATAATCTGAACAAAGATAAAGAGAAAAAAAAAAATTAAATTAATATGAAAATACACTTTTGGGTGCAAATCAAGTTACATTTGAATTTTTGAATCATCTTGAGGATATTGGATTTTTTACAGTGTTTTAGTCCAGTCACCTCAAACATTCTCAAACAAGTCATTACACTTAATCTCAAACATGTCCTTTTGATTACTGGCCACATAAGGTTCAGTCATATGTTCACATAAATGTCCACTTAAGACAGTGGAACCAAATAGTTCAAGACTATAACTTCAGTCTTTCAAATAACAACTAATAATTCCCCATGCTTTCATGTCCTGGATTTTCTATTTGCACATATTCCATTTTGCTTCAGAAATTATCCAAAATATGTATGCAGTCCCAGGCTCTTGATCCCTCAACACCATAAAACCTTCTCTCCTTTTCTGCATGATTTAGTAAACTGAAACACCGAACATGTTCTCCCACTGTGGAAAACTTCTTCCCTCTTCTAATCCAAGCTCTCCTGTGGTTAACTAGGCTCCTGGGTTCCTTAGGTTTGAAATAACAAACAATATGCCAAAATTCTTTTAAGAAATCTGCAAATCCTACGTCAACACAGAAAACAGGAGCATGGCTACAGAAGGTTCTGCATGAAGATTTCAATTTTATCACTCAGTGTCAACAAGAACAACTACTCAAAGGGGGATCTCTTCCTAAATCCCATGTTCTTTCTTTTTGGCAGAGAAGACTTTTTACTCCCACTGGATCCATAGAGGTCTCTTGGGCTCTTACAGAGTGAGCCCTTCACCTGCAGCAGTAAAATAAGAGAAGGGACCAGCAATGATTTTCACAATACATCTGGTTAATTTAATAGAATATTAACTTTTTAAAATTGGGGAAAAAAGGCAATAGAACAGGTCACAATAAACACATGGGTGCAACAGTAAACTTTTTCCATCATGGCATCAAGTGCACTCATCTATGCCACAAGCTGGATCAAAGATACAAGGACATAATGTATTGCTTATTTCCCCGTGTATGCTGGATACAGTTCTTATACTGTGATACAGAATAAGCCTGAAAAATCATAGAATGTTAAGGGATTGGAAGGGACTTTAAAGATCATCTAGTCCCAAGCCCCCACACCTTCCACTAGACCAGGTTGCTCAAGCCTTATCCAACCTGGCCTTGAACACTGCCATGGATGGGGCATCCACAACCTCCCTGGGCAACCTGTTCCAGTGTCTCACCACGCTCACAATAAAAACTTTCTAACTAATGTCTAACCTAAATTTCTCCTGTTTCAATTTGTACCTATTACTCCTTGTCCCATTACTACAGGTCCTGACACAGAGTCCCTCTCTGGCTTCCCTGTAGGGCCCCTACAAATACTGGGAGGTTGCTATGAGATCTCCACACAGCCTTCTCTTCTCCAGGCTGAACAGCCCCAGCTTTCTCAGCCTGTCTTTGCAGGGGAGGTGCTCCAGTCCCCTCATCAACTTCTTGGTCTCCTCTTGACTTGCTCCAACACTTCCATGTCCTTCTTACATTAGGACACCAGAACTGTACGCTGTACACCAGGTAGGGCCTCAAAAGAGCAGAGTGGGAGAATCATCTCCCTCCACCTGCTAGTGATGCTCCCTTTGATTCGAGATCCCTTTGACCCTTTGCAACCCAGGATTCTGTTGGCTCTCTGGTCTGCTAGCACACATTGCTGGCTCATACAAGTATTCTTGAGCTCCTTCTTCCTTTCATGCAAGTTAGGAAGGCCCCTCATACCACTTAAGGAGGTGAATGCCATCCTTCCTTAACGTCACCACCAGCATCCCTGTGGTCAGCTAAAAGCCCTGAGAACTCTGAGCCTTGTGGTGGATAAAATACATGCTGCTAAAAACCTGTGTCTCAAGCCAGTACAATCAAAGAAATTAATTTTCTCAAAGCTGCCTATTATTTCAAGAAAATTACCTATTCAGATAGAATACTTACCCAAGAACCAGCAGTACTGAGGCACAGGCTTCTTTACAACAGTGACTGCTTTTTCTGAAATGGTTTCTGGATTGACATAGCCATCCCAGTTAAAACAACTTAGAGTGGGAAGATACCAGAGCTCATCACACAGTTCCACAAAAATAGCTTTTCTCACGGGGAAGTGGAGGGGCCATTTCTCCCCATCCCAGGCTGCAGTCTCTCTGTGCTGTACACACTGTCCTACACCACCAGAACTGGCTGGTGTACAAGGGGCCAGCAGGGACTGTATCACGTAACAAGCATCTCTCCTGTGCGGTGTTTACCACCACCCAGCACGAGCAGATCCAGAGGCTCACTGATGCTCTCCGAAGGTCAGAAATCACAGCTGAAAAGTGTAAAGCACTGTTTCACACAGTCTTGATCCTGCAGCAGTAAGAACAGCTCATCCACACATGCTGGATCAGTAGGTTGGCACTGTTTGGAACAAGCACAAATCAAGCCTTGAATGTTTTAGTTGCATGTGTTTCAGTCACATATGTGCATGAGCCAAAATAGGCAGGATTTCCTACTGTACCCTGCAAATCATTCCTTCATGTGGCTCAACTCACCTAGTACATGCTCTAACTTTCCAGTACTCAACCTGGAAGACCAAAGCACCAGTATAAGCACAGCTCACTGGGTTTGATCTATGTGTGCTGTGAAATACAGATGGCCTGACCATGCAGTATTCTGCTGTGTTTACTTGACATTTGACTTAGTCTTTAGAACTACTCTATGTCCAACTTTAAACTGCCACAGCCATTAAAAAAGCAATGATTTTCTTAGAGCTTTCTTTCTAAGTGAAAGTTCCACAGTGTTTCCCCGACACACTTGACAAGGCTCAGCCATAAAACCCAATTAAAAGCCAAAGATACATCAACTCATTCCTTTTATTTGCTCTTCTCTCAAACTACATTCCAGATCTTCCTTACACTTGGCTGAACAGGTAAAGTTTGGTCCCAAAGTAATCACAACAAGTTCTCTTCAATTCATGCAAAGGAAGGGACAAGAACCACCATCTAGAAGGAATCCTGCTTTCTTTCCACTGACCTTTTACAGTATATCACATAATGCCACTAGCAATCTCATGAACCATCAAAATACCGAACAGTTCAAGCTTTTCTGGATGAAAACAGTAAACAAGGCATTGCTCAAAACAATTATAAAGTAGGTTCATAACATGGTTCTTGAGCAAACACAATTTAATAAGTATTCCATAAAAAATTCAAACAATACTTGCAGTCATGCGATAAAGGCAAGCCCACTGCACCAACTCATTCTCTAGGTAGCAATAATATAAAAAGCAAGCAAAAAAACACAGAATGCAGTAGAAATTGGGCTGAACATTTGAGAGCAGCTGGGAATAAGGCACACAGTTTGTGAAGTAAGGCAAAAATTGACATGCATGCTTGTTTAACTGAGATAGCTGAAACAAACTGTGTTGATTCCTTCAGTCTGTTTCTTCCAGCCTACAGGCTCTTCTTCATGGTCAGACTATCCTGAAACTCCAACAGGCCCTAAGGAAGTTTCTGCTTACCACCAATGCATCCTAGAGATCTATTGGAATATGGAGTTTTATCAATCTCATTTACTACTGAGACAGTAAAAATTCAAACTCAGTTTAAATGCTTGAATGCAGTAATATGATGGTTGTTATTAATAACCTAGTCCTCTTCAACTGCCCCTCCGAGCTGTTGTGTGTTAGTTGCTGACAAATTTGTTTTGTACAAATTTGCTGTCATGTGTCTGAAATAATACTTTATGTTTGGACTGAGTTCTTATAAACTGAGTTTGAAGACTGTAATGGATTTATGACAGTACTTAAACAGCTTTTAAAGTTCTAAATATTAATTATCTCTGTCTCTTATTGTCATACTCAAATGCAAGTGATTATTCATGTTTATGTCTTCATATATCATCTTTCCTCTAGGATTATGAGTAATAAGCTTAAGTGATCAGAGGCAGCAATCTTCTGCCTTAATGAGTGTAAAGCCAACAAAGCATCTTTTCTTTGTATATTCTGAGTTCAGTTCCTCACATTATGAACCCATCCTCGGCAGCCACCCTATGCCAGACACACAGGCTGTGCAGGTCTAGCGAGCACTGTAATACACTAATGCTGTGAATGTCCCTAAATGGTTACAGTAAAGGAGAAATGGGGAAGCATAAATCATTCCACGCCAAGAGAATGGGTGCTGTGCTTATCTTCTTAATGCAAAGAGGTTAAAATTTTCTGCTACATTTAACAGTTTCATATCCTCTCACCAGCAGTCGCAGTGTAGAGCTCTTTGTCTCCAGCATTCTCCATGCATCCCTTTCCGACCTTCCCAAAGGACCACAATCCCATGCAGTGGATCCCTTCCACAAAATGTAACCGCTAGTTCAGACACATAGCAGGACAAAAGACTATGTTGCAGACTGTATCACTACCAAACAGGAGTATCTCAATGAGCATGATTTAGAAGATACAGGTCAGCACTGAAATAAAAGGATTTTTTGGAAAGTCAAAATACAAATATGATTAACATGGTAAGTATGAATAGCATGGCAAATGGAGTTTTAAAGATCATAAATGCTTGATCACTGGTGTACTTGTACAGCTACTAACTACACAGATAACAAAGTGGAACCACCTTACATCTGAGAAGTTGCTCTGACCCAACCACATGCATTCACATGTTTAATAGACATATCTCATGCATTGTTGACCATCACTGGTTGTAGTAGAAGACTACAGCAAGGTGTTTTCCAGCAGTTATTACTTCAGTGAAAAGAATTTTAATTGTCTTTTACATCCTCACAATGTTGTACATCTGAAATGCCCAGAAGACAGCAAGGTATGTTACATTGATCCAGTGAGACAAAAAGTCCCATACTTACTGCAATCTGTCCTGCCACTGTGAAGCCCTTCTGAAGTTTATATTATCTTATTAATAATTTGAAAAATAATAGTAGTGGTGAATAATGTATTTTCAATGGAATACATGCTTTCTGAATAGCAATAAAGTATATCCTTAAATATATTTTCATTTCATTCTCTGCAGTAAACATGATATAGACAATGCCCACCTCTGTCAGGAAACAGCCTTTACAATTTTCTGGGAAAAGTTGTTTCTCATACATTGAAAACCAGCTCTTTGGTAAGAGGATGCTTGTTCCATCTCTCATGAACTACAATGGTGTGTAAACAAACACCCACCTCATACAAAGACTTAAATTGGGACTCATATATGGTAAAGAAAGATTTCCCTTGTGATAAACAATTTGAGCACAAAGTGTTCCTTCAAGTCCTGACATAAATCTGTTCCTGCCAAGCTAGTATCTCATTGCGTCAGCCTTTTGCCTTCACCACAGCAAAGTAGCAACCCTACCACCTCTCTCTCCCTGCTTTCCTCACACTGCCCTCTTCCCAGAATTACTGTCTCAGCTCTGCTGGGTCAAAGAATTGTCTTTCCATCAGACAAATACTTGGTAAAAAAATAAGGAAGATCTTTCATTTAAAAGAAACCTGACCCTCCAGCTAAACAATCATTTAAGGTCTCCCATGTGAGCTGAACAGACTACTGGTATCCTTGTCCTCCCTTTCCCCACCAACTTTCGGCCCCCCTTCTTGTCATTCCTATATTTTTTACTTATTTTTAATGCTTTCGAAATGTTTTGACACATACCTTAAGATTGCAAGAGCTTCAACTGGGCTGAATGCAAGTGGTGTCATGTCTCATAAAGCACTTCTTATTTTTCAATCAGTTATAAAAAAAACCCCAAAGCCCAAAACACAAAACCATCCCTGCCTACATTACTTTCTCAATGACAAATATTCACAGCTTCTACTTTGTCCATGGAAATCTGGTATTACAAATAAGATACATGATGTTGTATTTATTCACTTCAATGGTCTCATTAATAGTGCAAGGTAAATACCGTCTTTGATAAAAAAAAAATAAAATTCTGCAGCAAAAGGAAATTTCATTTAATAGGAGCAAGTCCTAGATCTAGTTTATATACACACTTACAGACATGTACATATAGGCAAGTGAAACAGACCCTGTGCGTGAAAGTCATACCGTAAAAGGACTTCAGTCTCCAGATCATGGAAAGGAAAGGTACCAACCCATAAATAGGGGATTTGCCATCAGAGTTTTTGATCATTCTTTACTGGAAAATGGCACAAGAGGTCATATACAGTATAATACGCTACTTCAGTTTGTAAAAATGTGCAGAAGTAAGCTCCATACATCTCCCCAACACAGCCAGTGTCACACAGACACGCAAGCACTCTCTGGGAGCAGAGATGCTGTGCTGCACAGCGCTACAGAAATTAACACCTCTAAAGGTGTTAAAGAGCCCCCAGTTTTATATATCTGCATGGTGCTGCACTATACTGTGCAGATCCATCAACACCAGAAGACAATGAAACAGCCTATAATAATGAAAACAATGCTTGACCATACTCAGATAATTTTACTCCAAAATATCTGGGGAGGGTATCTATGACCTCTCTATACACTAGAGTAAGTTATAACTACATATTTAGTAAAAGTACCACTAGCATTTACTGGCAATGTTAGAAATTACTCCTCAAAAGGATTGTACCCTGTTGTGTTTGTCAGTCCTTTATAACTATTAGAACATGCAAACATTGTGAATGAACGCAGCAAGTAGCAATTCTAGTAATGTGAGACTGAGATGTGGTGGAGGTGAAAGACACCACATTCCTATTCAAGGAGTTCAAGCTGTCTGAATAACTTTAAGTAATACTTACATTTATCACTCAGAGCCACAAGACATTTCAATTGCAATCTACTTTAATCTCAATATTTAAAAAAGCGTCTTCTAAATTAACACCAATATTTAAATAAAACTTACGAAACTCCATATATTGATTCTATTCCCAAATACATTTTCACTGCTGATGTGAGCAAACAAGTCTAAGTTAAGCCTTTCAGATTTAAGTTAAAAATACCTTTACCTGACAAATAACTTGTTCGTATAATTGTTCATATTAGTAAACACTTGCTTAAAGCATCTATAAAAAGGGATGCAACTCCAGCAGCAGGGTACACCTTTTAATTGCTTCTTTCTTACATCTGATTTAACCACAAACAGAAAGATGACCAGGTGTGGATCTTTTGTTGTTGCCATACGAGGAGGAAAGTGAAGCCGTGACTGAATACAGTAAGTTAATAATACAGTAAATTCTAAACAATATACACTACTGACAAGATGAGCAACTAATGCACATCCACTCACTCATCTCTAGCATTGGTCCCGTGAGAGTTTGCAACAAGTATCACTGAACACTTTGCTGTGATAAAACCCTCGTCATTCCTCTGTATTAAACCCTATGTTTTGTATACTTTTGCTCAGAGCATCTGCAGTATTTGCTTTTAAAAACATTCTCTGTATTTTTTTTATCCTGTGTAATACTTTCAGCAGGCCACATATTATGAAACAAAATTATAGATGCAAGGAAAAATATAAAACAAGCAAAAAAAAAAAAAGAAAAAAGAAAAAAAAAAAGGAGGGAATTGTATAAACTGGAAAAAAACACAAGAGAAACTCTGATTAGGTCTATTACAGACGGGAAGACTGCGACGCTGGCAGCCAAACTACCATTCTCGCTTTGCTTTTTAAATCCAAGTCCACGCAGAAGAGAGGGTTTCTCTGAAGAAAACTTTCTCCAGACGTCCGAGGCCAGGCTTCCCTCCCCCGTCACCCCCTCCATCACCCACAGCACAGGAGCTGACGGGAATTCTCGCCCTCCGCCCGCCGTCCCAGAGCCGACGCTGGGCGGCCCCGCTCCCGGAGCAGCTCCCACTCCGGCCGGGGCCGCGGGGCAAGCTCGGAGCCCGCGGGGCGAGAGCCGGGCAAGGGTGGCACAAGCCCTTCACCCGCCGGGGAGAGGGGGCGAGGCAGCCGCAGCGCGGCCGGCGGGGAGAGGCGCGGAGCCGCCCCCGGTACTCACCGACTGGCTCACAAACTTCCCCCAAGTTTCTGCGGGCGGCGGGCGCGGCGCCCCCGGCGGGCAGCGGCACCATGGGAGCGCCCGAGCGAGCGGCCCCGCAGCGGCCCCGCAGCGGCAGCGACCGCGGCACGGCGAGCGGAGCGGAGCGGAGCGGAGCGGCGGGCGCGGGGCTGAGCCCGCACTCCTCCCGCGGGGCGGGGCGGGGCGGGGCAGGGCAGGCGGGCGGAGGAGAGGCAGGACAGGAGAGGCAGAGCAGAGGCAGAGCTGCCCACCACCCCTCCCTGCACACCCGCCCGCCTTCACCGGCGGCGGCACTCGCTCCGCTCCTCTCCGCGCCCGCCCTGCCCTGCCTGTCGGGGCGCTGGGCACTCAGCGGCCGCCGCCGCGCACTCCTCCTCCTCCTCCTCCTCCTCCGCCTCCTTCCCGGCGGCTGGCAGCCCGCCCGCCGCGGGGAGGGGGCCAGGCAGCGGGGCCGGGGGAGCGTGTC
>JAWWEE010000085.1:58712066-58781137 GCA_035221455.1 Xenops minutus
TGGGGGGGGTGGGGCGGGGGGGGGAAGCGCGGCCGGCCCCGCGATCGCCGCCCCGCGCCCCGCCGTGCCGGGCTCGGGCTGCGCCGCGGGGCTCCGTCTAGGGGGAGGCGGCGGCTACTGCAGCGCGGGCGGCACCGGCCACAGCCCCCCGGCCGCGGGCACAGCCCCCCGGCCGCGGGCACGAACCCCTGGTCGCCCGACCCGGCGTGTGCCGGGCAGGGCAGCGCTCGCGTTTGTGTTCAGGGAGGCGACGAACTTTATTTTAGGGGGAAAGGGGTGTCAGCGTGCCACGGGCGCAGCTGCCAGGTGGAAGTGAAGTAGTTTTGGACGGCTGACAGGCTGATGATGGGCACCTTCTGCGACCAGGTGCGTCGCAGCGCACAGGCGGAGTTGGGTAGTGTGAGTGTAGACAGGAGCTACAGCAAAAGGGTGAGCAACTGCTAGGGATTCTCTTACAATAATAAAAGATTTATCTTTTGAGAAACACCTTAGCGGAAAAAAAACCAAACCAACAAAAAACCCACGAAAAAACCCCACAAACTAACATAAAAACACCCAAAACAAACAAACAAGAAAAGTAAACAAACAAACAAACAAAACAGCGGAAAAAATATTCAAATTTAGCATAATGTCATCAATTTATTTAGGTACCATTTACGTTGAGAAAGTACCAGAGAGAGACTCCTACGTGCAAAGGTGACCTCAGCAGTGACACACTCATCTGTAGGGCCCTGGCACCCTGTCCTCTGTGAACCCCTCACCTTCAAAATGGCTCAGCATCTGGCTTCATGGAACAAAAGCCACTCAAGGCAGCATTATAGGAGTTTCATAATCATTTGGTAAACCCCAATGCAAAGTCCCTTTTGAAATCAACCAGGAATAGAAGAGAATTTTAGCTCACCTAGGGTCCCTGCTGTGGTTTGGTGAACAGGAATACCACTGCCAGCACATGGAAGTTGTTTGGTTACAGTGGCTGGGAACGGTGCAGTTCCTTGAACCTCTGGCAGCTCATGTTGTTGCTGCCCTTCCCTTGTTACTGCACCAGGAGCTGTGTGATGGGGCACTGCTTGGCTTCAGGGAGCTGGTCTGCCTCAAATACTGACCTGCAAACACCCAAGTGATCTGTCCTGAGCTGGGCTCAGCAAGGATCCAGACTTGCTCTGCCTGCAATAAACAGGGTGGGCCCAGGGTGGGCTACAGACATGTAGGCAAGATGGACCATGTAATGTGACCTCATCAATTTTCAATTGACTTAAGGGCATTAAAATCTGACTTGTTGATAAATATAGGAGAGAAGTATTACTGAGGTTTGAAACTAAGGACACACAGGTTCATCTTTCTTATTCCTACACCAGAACCACCTCTTGCCTTTTCCTCATTAAAAAAATCACAGGAAAATAACTCTACTTTTTAACAGTTTTAAGCAATGTCATAGTCTTTCCATTAATATATGTGCAAAGGACATAAAGTTTCAGTTTTTATCATTGGTTGTGGGACTCATATCCACATCTCCTGGGAGATGCCTGTGCTGCAAAACTAGTGGCTGTTATTCAGGGCTTTCATTCTTACCTCTTGCTCCTGAAGCTTTGGCAAAGCATGATTAATAACTCACTGGGTTAGAAATTGCAACCACAGACCTGATCCTGGCCTTATGATTGAAGTACTGTGTTAGGAGAGGAACACTTGTATTCCAGGTCCAGAGATGTTTATGGGGTTTGTTTTATACAACATTCCTGTAACATGTTAAGATCTGAGACTATGACAAATTGTTTTGTATTTGCCAAGTAGCGGTGAGAACTGAATATCTAAAATACCAGATAGATAAACCAGAGGAAATACATTATTGCACCCTCATTATATGTACAAATAAGCATAGGTAATAAAAAAATCCATAGATTTATTATATATTGTGGCTTTATACCTGCGTGCACTTTCTGTATACTAGATATTTTATTTTTTTTTTAATTTTTTTCACAGGGCAAGTGGTTTAGTTTCATGGTGATTAATGTCAAACACAGTTCACTGCCAACAAGTGTCTGTCTTTTCCAATCTTTTTAAGAAGCCTGGAAAAGCAAGTCTGACTTGAGTACTCTCCAGAAAGATACCTGAATTCTGACCATTTGCTCTGACATAATATCCAGTGATGCCTACACTTACTCTTTCTCTGAACATGCAGTTGCCACTTCAGTCCATTCCAAGTAATGTATTGAAAGGCCTCTGCAACCAGGTGCAGAGGACAAAATGATGTCTTGAGTCTGGTTTTTCTCTCTGTTTAGATTAGTGTATAACACAGTGTTTATCAACAGGATGTCAAATAGGTTTCCAACAGCTCAGTTCATAACAGTTCTCCATCTGAGTTATGTTCCTTTACTTTAAAAGTCTGCATCAAGTGCTGATTGTAATTTCTGCCTGATTCACTGTGAGTGCCTAGTGTAAGCCCTGGCTAAAGTCTGAGCTTGTAAAACATAAAATTTGCAGTATTGGTAATGTCTACTAAACTCCTGTTGCTTGATTTAACAGGGAACAGTTACCTATAGTCATCAAAAGCAATGTTAATATATATATTTCTAGATCAGTATAGTGTGGGCCACATGCAGAGTCTGTGTTAAAAAAAAAAAAAAGCCAACAAAAATACCAAACAAAAGGATTTCTTTGTGTAGTATATTTTATACTGGAAGAAAATAGGTGACTTTTTTGTTGCTAAGTATTTTGCTGATACAATATTACAAAATGCACTCTTAATTGATACTGCTTTACCTGTGCAGCTTTTACGTGAGGCCTGAAACAACACAGTCGAGTCTGAGTAGTTCAAAATTCCCTGTGGCTTAAGGTTTAAGTGAGTACAAGGATGTTTCTCTTGAGTGAGGAACTACATATGCTAAATTACAAAAATACTTTTATTTTCCAAACTGCATGAAAAACTGGAGGAGACTGAGATTAAACCAAGACATTGTTCATACTACACATTCTTACTTGCAGGTTGAATCTATCTTTTTACTTATTTTCCTGGCTTCTTTTTTAACACAGTCATAGGACAATTCAGCTTGGAAGAGATCTCAGGAGCTCCCCAGTCCAGGCTCCTGCTCAATGCAGGGTCGGTGAAGAGGGCAAAGCTTGTTGCTCAGGGCTTTACCCAGTTGGGTTTCTCCATGGGTGGTGACTGCACAGCATCTTGGGGCAACCTGCTCCACTGTTGCACTGTCCTCACAGTGCAAAAGATTTCCTTTCTTCTCCCGTCTGAACTTCTTAGTTCTAATTGCACTCACTGTCTCTCTTTTGTCAACCATACACTGCTGTGGAGAGCCTGGCTCCGTCTTCTCAATGTCCTATTTGTCGTAAGGGGAAGGCTGCTCTAAGGTGCCACCAAAGTATTCCCTTCTCCATGCTGGAGCAGCCCTGTTCCTCAATATCCTTTTGGGGAGCTCATGCTCCAACTCCCGAGCTGAGCATCCTGGTGATGTTTCACTGGGTCACGGCAGTTTGGCAATATCACTGCACGGGCTCCTTTCTTCCCATGGCAGGATATTGCATTTCTCCTGGTAGAGTTCCCCTTAGCCCACTCCTCCAGCCTATCTAGGTCCTGCTGGAAGACAGCCCTGCCCTTAAGCACATTGACTGATCCCTCCAGTTTGGTGGTCATCTGCAAAGCTGACGAGAGTGCATGTTAACTTCTCCAAGTCATTGATACAGATATTAAACAGCACGGGTACAAGTCATTGATCCTGTGGTACTGCACGGTGTTCTATTGTTACTGGCCTCCAGGCACACGGACTATGAATACGTATATTTTTAGTAGTACAACACATCTTTTTCCATTTAATTCTTTCAATTATTCTCCACTGATCTTATCTAGATGGTAGTAAAAAATGGGAAATGCAAAAGCATTCTTTTAGAAATAAAAGAATGGCCTTTTAGAAATAAGAGAATGATTCAGATGCATATATGCTTCCCCCTTTATGTTATGTGTCCTGGGTTTGGCTAGGATACAGTTAATTTCTTATCAGTAGCTGTTCCAGTGCTGTGTTTTGGATTCCTAATGAGAATTTGGTCTTGATAATATTCTGATTTTTTGGTTCTTTGCTAAGGTGTGTTTGTCCTAAGCCAAGGATTTTTTTCTTGTTGCGTGCTTTGTCAGTAAGGAGGTTCGCAAAAGAAACTAGGAGGAAACATAGCTGGGACATGTGATCTGAACTGGCCAGATGGATATTCCACACTTTAGAACATCATGCCCAGTATATAAACTGGGAGGAGTTACCTGGAACAGAGGCTAGTCTGGGTTCTGGAAGGGCTGTCTGGCATTGGTCAGCAAGTCGTGAGCAATTGCATTACCCATCACTTGGATTTTCCCTTTTTTTAAAATTATTATTACTACTACTACTACTACTACTCCTGTTGCTATTACTATTACTGCTACTACTACTACTACAACTCTTATTTTACCATTATTGCAGTATTTTAATTTATTTTCAATTATTAAACTGTTCTGATCTCAACCTACAAGTTCTACTTTGATTGTCCTCCCCATTCCACTCTGGCAGGGGGAGAAGGAGAAGGGTTTGAATGAGGGGCTGCGTGATGCTTAGTTTTCAGCTGGGCTTATAACCATGACATACGACTTTAGAAAACTTAAGGGGAAAAACTCCGCTGGTGTTGTGTGAAACTTAGCCTTTATAGGGAGTAAATCAGTCTTTAGGCATATACTGTGTTTTCCACCAAAATATCAGTCATAGGATGGTAGCAAGACAAAATTCTTTGCAGGGGGTAGGTTAATGCTTTCTCATTCCTCCCTTCACATTTCTAATGTTCTTTATTCATCTAAGGAATAAGAATAGCTGAAAGAAGAGAAGCACTCTTTTAATCTAAATTTCCATCATAAGTAGAGTTGCAGAAAAAAGTACCACGGCACACGATTTCTTGCCATGAAAAGAAACCACACTAATAAAATGCATATTCCAAACATGATCAGACTTGTCCCAAAAGCTGGGAATGCACAGTGCTTGCTGTATGCAAAAATAAAAACAATATTTAATAGCAACTCTGCTCTCAGCCTCTGAATATGTGGAAAAATTTAGGTTGTGGGTTGTCTGGGTTGCTTCCTTTAAAGATACAGAGCAAAGCTCCCCTGAATACTTTATATGAAAGTAGAATAATTACCTAATTGTACACATCTGTGGAAACAAAGAATTTTCTTTGGGGAACTAATCTCCAAAGAATTAATATGAACAAGCATGCAGGATAAGAAGGCACAGACAAAGAGAGAAAAAAATGAAGGAACACTCTGCCAGAGCCTGAGGTCTCTTGCTCTCCCTTTCTGTTGTTTTTAAGTTATTCATCATGTCATTATCTACAGGTAATATAAAAAAAAGGCCTACCTGGTTGTGTAGTGAAAACATCAACTTTCTGGATCTCTAGAAAATGTGTAAATGTCAGTATTTTCCTTACCTTGTTTCTGAAGAAGGGAGATAGAGGAGAGTAGAAGTGAAGGTTTTGCTTGAACTGATATATTCACGGCTCTTTTTTTCTAAGATAAATTGCATCAAAGCTAGTATCTTGGCCTGTTTCCAGCACTACACAGGTTTTCCTGCATCCTAAATGTTACATTAGCCAGAAGAACTGCTTTAAATGAACAGAGAAAAACATCAATCAATTTTACGATAAATAATGTGTTAGTGTTGCCCTGTGGATCCTAACTGAATCCTATCACTAGTCTTTCAAGTGTTTATTGAAGATTGTCACCACAATCTGCAAATCTGGAATTCAGAGCCTGAGACCACTTCCTGCACCTACATGTGTCCACATTGTCCTTCATTTCCTTCTACCAATAGCACAAGCTTAGGTGTCTGGTGAAGCTCCTGCCTAAAATGCTAGTGTCTAAATTGTCTCAATGGTTTAAACACATTAAACAAGACTTTCTTGGATTGTTTTCCTGTACTTAAATGCCTAAATTCTAAAATGTTGGAGACCTAACTGTTCACTTTTCCAAGTATTTTACATTGTATTTCTCAGAGAATGTCTTCATTGTCTACCCATGTTTCATGAGCACATTTTTTGCAACTTTTCCTACATATCCCTGCTCTCCACCCCATGGTCTTTTGTCTGTCAGATTTATTTGAAACAGAGATCAAAGAAGCTAGAGCAGACACTATGCTTGATTATTGGGGTACTCAAATTTGCTTTAAAGTAAAACAGTAGTGTTCATGCAAAAGACAACAGACAAGAATTTGGCCAAGATCACTGTGTGTAAAGTAGGATACTTGAATTTCTTTGGCTAGCTAAATATAAACAAAGCCACAGAGTAACTTTGTTTGTCATTTTCATAAGGCTGGGAGTTCCAGGAAGAGCAGCAACTTTTAATTTAAGATTCAGGGGAAAGTCTATCATTGACAGATCTTAAGTGTATGTGACAGCAAGAGATCTGAAACAGGCAGACTAATAAAATACATGCTGTTGCCATCTCTACGTAACTAGTACTCTTTCTATTGAGGATAACATTGATCCCTTTCCGAAGAACTTGGGTCTTTACATCAACTCACCATTTGAGAAAAACTTAACATCAGTGGAAGAAAATCCTGAATTAATATTATTTTGTCATTGAAATGCTCACAAAAAGTGTCTTTCAATTCAGAATATTGTTATATAGATGAAAATTCCTAAGATGATGTGAGGTATCATTTTGACTCTTCAAAAAGGCTACGTTTGTTGACATGCTTCCCAATTCTACTCTATATAATCTATCTAATCAGGTGTAAAAAACAGACCCACAAGTATGTAGCTCCCTGATTTTTGTATTATAGAGCCCTTTTGGCTGATGTTACACTGGTAGTTCTCTCTTCAGAAATTTTAATGGAGTCATAGCCACCTTGCAGTAAAAATGCAGATCTGCGGACAATTTTTGCTCTTACTAGTCAAGTCCTCCTCCATGAGGTTCTCTCATGCAGTTTCCATTCCATTCACAGGAAGTGGTTTGGTTGTCCATCCATACAATATATTGTCCTTTGGCTCTCAACCACTGCCTGGCTGAAATGGCTGCACACATTTATTTCTGACCCTTCATCTTGCATGCTTATACTGTGATGGTTTCTAGTGCTCATAACAGTACTGAAAGGCAGTGAAGACTCAAGTCAGCTGACACAGAAATTACCTCAAGAGTCATCCAGTTCAGGGAGTGTTCAGCCTTTCAGGTTAATGGAGCTGCATAACAATGTTTTACCTTGGATGAAAGCCATGCAATGCATACCATTACCTTGGACGGGCCAAAGAGCAGGAGTCCTGTGAACAGCAGTGTTCTTACAGGACTCCTGAGCTCCATCATGGAATGTGGGGCAAGCTAAATATAAGACTGGTTTCCAGGAAAATAGGTGACTTCACTCTAAACAGGATCTGATGACTGCTTCTTTTCATAGGTGGAGACCTGTATTGAGCAGTACCTCCTTCACCAGAACAGACCACCTGCTCATCATGTGTTTGACATACTTGACATGTCATCATTGTGACATGGTAGCCACATTTGAATTACTGAGGAGACAAATACAGCTGAAACCTATGAATTACCTACTCAGGTTCACTGATAGATCCTAAAGCAGGATTTACTGTCCTTGCCTAATTCTCAGTATTTTCTTGACTAGCTTTCTTAATGTCTCAGTGGTAAAGACCCTCTTATCTACCAAAACTACCAGTGTCAGATATTCAAAAGCTTATAATCAGAGTGTTTTTCTTAATGCTCAACACATTTTTTTTGCTACAATTTAAATACCAGAATTATTCTATCCACATTGAAAACAATGATCAGATTATTGTTTTCTGTGTTTGAAAATAGTTGCCACATACTCTCCAGTTTTAACAATATCTTAAGCCAAACGATCAGTTTTTGAAGTTTTTCATCATAGATGACATTCTCTTTGCCTCTAATCACTTGCACTGTTTTGGGCTTTCTCAAGTTGGCCCACATGTTTGGTTTAATGATAGCAGCAATCGTGTCCTCCTTTCATCATCACCCAGAGACTTTCAGCAAGTCCAACTTCCTTCCCTGTCTGGAGCTCAGCCTCAGTGCAGAGCTATATCCTTTACTATTAGATAGTCCTGTTACGTTAATTTTCTTACTCATAAGTCTATTTTACCAACAAGGTCATTTTTGTGGTCATATTTTAGGTATACTTACTCTTGTTGTTTTCCTGCGTTCCATCATGCTTTTAACTTGGTTTGTGACATTCCTCCCTTCTCCACACCTTTTTTTTTTTAATTAAAATTTTTTCAAATTTCGTCTATGCACTTGAAACGTCCACATCCAGTCATACAGAGTGAGCACATAGTATATAAAATTAAATCTAATCATGTAAATTTTTGCTTGTTCTTTGATGGCAGGTTGAGTTGGTGTGAGCAGTGTGCCGTGGCAGCCAGGAGGGCCAACCATGTCCTGGGGTGCATCAGGCAAAGCATCGCCAGCTGGGTAAGGGAGGGGGTTGTCCCGCTCTGTTCTGCACTGGGGCGGCCTCACCTTGAATATTGTAAGCAGTTTTGAAAACCACAATGTAAGAAAGACATTAAGTTCTTAGAGAATGTCCAAAGGAGGACAACGAAGATGATGAAGGGCCTTGAGGGGAAGCCTTATGAGGAGCAGCTGAGGTCACTTGGTCTGGTCAGCCTGAAGGAGACTAAGGGGAGACCTCATTGCAGTCTTCTGCATGGAGGGGCAAATAAAGATCTCTTCACTCTCACAACCAGTGACAGAACTCAAGGAATCTCTCTCAGGTGAGATTTGGGTTGGATATTAGGAAAAGGTTCTTCACCCAGAGGGTGGCTGGGCACTGAACAGGCTCCCCAGGGAAGTGTTCATGGCACCAAGCCTGACAGAGTTCAAGAAGTATTTGGATAATGCTCTCAGGGACATGGTATGACTCTTGGGGATGGTCCTGTGCAGGACCAGGAGTTGGACTTGATGATCCTTGTGGATCCCTTCCAACCCATCATATTCTGTGATTCTGTGATTATTTGAAGATTTTTTAAAAGGAATTTTGTGCCACTGACCAGCAGAAAGACCAACTTTTAAAAGGGAAAAGAGGTCTCTTCTCAAAAATCTAACTTGAATTGTGCTTTTATTTGTCATTGTTTACTTTAGTCTAGTGCAGTTTAGATACCAACCCTGAGGTAATTTGTAAATGCAATGCTTAAATGTTTTCAAACAATGGCAGTAACATTTACCTAACGTGGTTTTCTCATTTTATTTTTAATCACAACAATTGTAACCCTGAAGTGGAGCACTAGCAGATGTGTCCTTTCCAGTTGCTTTTCACTGTACTCAATAATATTCCATCCATCCTGACGCTGTAAACAGATGCTTAGATATCCACCCAGACCAAACCTCTGACATAGGCCACATCTAGAAATAGCCTGTACAGAAATAATCTCAAAAAATATTTGACACAGCCAAGAGGAGGGCTCTGCTATGTTGTGACTTGTTCTACCTAATGTTTACTAAGACCACTAATGACTTTAACCCCAGCAGTTGTGCTCTAGTAAGGGAAATGGTCATGAAACTCTTTGTCCCGTTTTCATAAATTCAAACTTAGTAGTTTTCAGCTATTACTCCTGCTGCAGACATGGCCTGATGTGATGAGGAGGCCAGCAGCTGGGGCAGCTCTGTCTCACATGGGGGACTTGGGTTTAAGGGTTTGTTTCCCTCTGCTCTCAATCCCAGATCAATCCATGCTTGGCCAAAGCCTCTGCACAGGAGAACCACTGAAGTATTTCTGTTACATAGAAGAAGTTGAATTAAAAATATTAAATAAGTAATTAACTTTCTCAAGGACGGGAAAATGTGAGGAAAGTTTGTAATTCTGGAGATATATGTCATATAAAAATATAGCTTCTCTTACTTGTGGAGCACAGACACTGTTTATGTCACCCTGCAGAGGAAGTGGAAGTTCAGTGCTGATATTTCATAGCTGTCTAGAGGACTAGAACCTTCAAGCTCCATCTATTCATCTGCAGTGGAGGAATAGCTGGGGATGATGTGCTAGATCAGGCAGAGCAAGGACTACAACAGTACGATTGCTCTCTTTAATATGTACATATTTCAGTGGTTTCAACAAAATATTGTCATGACTGTAAATGTCCTCATAAGTTGGGGCTGACTCATTTATTTTTTATTTCTTCTTTCATAACGGAATGCTTTTAATGTTAACAGAGACAGTAAAACCAGAAGTGTGTGTTAAGTTTTGAATAACTGTTGAAAAGTGAAATACAGAGATCCCCAATGCATAGGATCACATATAGAGCCTACATACATCCTGACAGCTATTTGTAATGAGGTACAGGTAGACACCATTGACTCCCACTGCTTGCTCACTCAGGCAAGAGAGGGAACATTGATGTTCTTCAGCATATTCCCTGCAGTTTATATGCAGGGATCTGGTCCACAATTTCTATTGTGCCATCTTATCATCTTGAACTGTCTCAAAGACCACCTTTAGCAATGCTTCACTGAGACAGGAGCATCAGAACTCAGTTCTATTGGTGATGAGTATTTATCTCATTTCATGCTTAAATATATTCATGGCCAGCAAAAATCCATTTCTGCATGAATCAAAATTGTGCTTTACCTGAAATTACTCACTTCCTTCTAGGTGCTTTCCCTGCCTATATTCACAATTATTTTATAGCCTCTTTCTTTGACTTTGATTACAGCAGGCTGCTTTAGTCCCTTCTCAGGACTATTGTATCAGACTGATACAATAGTCAATTCTAGTAGGAATGGAGATTCATCTGACTGTGCTTTGTACTTCACTTTTCTAATAAACCTGTAGCTATTTTGCCCTAAAAGGAGAATTTCCAGTTTAATGGAAATATTTTTTTTCTTTTATTCCTTTCTGTTTGCTTTGTTTTAATTTGGACAAAAACCTGAAGATTTTGAAATTTCCAATGAACTGAACTTCTGAGAATGTAGATCAGTTGTCACCTTATTTCTGCTACCTAAGGCCCAAGCCTCTGACTTGGGCTTGCAGCAGTGAAATACAGGTACTTGGCTACCATATATTGTAACTGGCTGCCCTGGAGTCACAAAATCTGAGATCCGTATCAGTCATAGTGTGGTCTATTTGGTGAACATAGTGTGAGCCAAGTGCCTGGTTTCTGGCAACCTCCCAGAAATCCACTCCCACCTTGGGTTCTGCTTAGGCTCCTCAGAGCCTACAGGGTCACACGTTTCAGTTTGTGAAACACACTGTTCAGTGAATTGTCATTTTTGTCTCACTAATACTTCCTATCTCTGTACAAAATTCCCTTGTATGATACATCTTTTTGCCCACAGTCCCTTCTTTAGAGCAAGCCACAGCAACTACAGTGCTGGGTGGAGCTTGTGATTGCTGGGGGAAGAGAGGCCACTGCTACCTGGGAAGAGGAGAAGCCATACATCCCTGAGGAGAAGGACAGGCAGTGCTAAGGGGAGTACGTGCAGTCAGTTCCCTAAGCATTGCTTGTATGTACTTTGATTCCCTTAGTATTGCTGACAAAGCTGCACTCATCACTCCCTTTCTCATCTTGAGCTAATCCCATATTTTCTCTTTTAGCGAAAGTATTTTCAATGTGTATCTAAATAAAACAAGACTAGGCAATGATATTGCTCAATGGGCCCCATATCACCCTCATCACTTAACATGATCTTTGGCAGGTTTTGACCTGAGTCAGTACGTCCTGAATACTGCCAGGGGGATAGTAGCCTCTGGGAACTGTTTCTAGTAGAAAGTATGGAGGTGACTAAACCACTGGAGTTGGCTTCTTGCTCTTACACTCTCCTTCAGAACTGTCCCAGCAGTGTCTGAATCCCTGAGTATGCAATATGGTACACGTCATGGGTATGCAACATATTCCCTCAGTTTTGTGCCATAAAAACACTGGTCTGGCAGACTGAAATCTGAGCCTTCACACAATTTTAGCTACACAGAAATAATCATTATAGTATACAAGTGCTGGATGGGGGCCCAGAGGAAACCATGTCCAAAAGCTGTGTAGTGTGGACATTGCCCAGCTGTGACTGGTTCTCTTTCACTTAGTAGTACAGATGTAGCCATGGTCATCTGCCTTCTTGGGCTGTCTCTAATTAATTTCCATCCTTCAAACTTGTAGGGTGAAAACAAGGGGTTTTTTATTTTACTCTATCTGAACATCTACACATTTTCTGTCTATGTAAACCAACCAAAAATTCCACTTGAGCCAATGCACTCAGCTTTTAAATGGTGCTTTGTGTAAAATTCTGTGAGTTTTCCTCCCAGCTAGTGATCTCCAACCACAACACCCCTGCCTTCCACAGAGTCACAGTTTTTGGAGATCACAGTTCAGAAATACGGAGTTGAAATTAAAATTACTAAAGCAGCTGTCTTCATTGTTTCAATTGCTACTTTCAGCTGCTGCATGATATATCATGCCTCGCTTTCTGAGTATGTTCCATGTAAAAGGAAAACATTATTATACATGTTTATCAGTATTCTTTCCAGATCTCTGCCAGCCTTCTCAGGTCCCACCTCTCTGATTCTCTGCTTTCAGCTGCACAGCTCTGCTTTAGTTCAGGATAATGTTTTCAGAGACGCTGAGACTCCTTATGATCATTCCGAGCCCAGTCTTGTAATTGAACTATAAATTTCAAGGATTTGCTGGAGGAATAGTCTCTTATCTGGTAACTGATCCAATTATTTGCCTCTGCATCCATGTTGTAGTATCTTGGACTAACAGGCTTTTCTATTATAGGAAGCCAATTAATTCCTTCCCTGTTTCATGGAGGGGGGAACTGTCTTCCTTTCCCCACTCTCAAGATTTATTTACTCTCTTGCAAGTTTTTTATAGGTATATGTTTGAAAGATCCTTTTGAGTAAGTATGTTAGAGCAAAGAAGACAGGGAAGGTATTTGTCAGAAACAAAACTTTAGTGCTATTCTGAATTAACCTGTTCTTTTATATCATTAAAATGAAACCTGTGAATTCTTAATGCCAGATGATGGTTACTGTTCAGAATTCTACAGTATAAAATATTGGCCATTCCTTATCTGGAATAATAATAAGGGCCACAACGCAGGGCCATACTCATGAGAGCTTTGCTATCCACAGCAGCTACAGAAAAAATGCAGCACCTGAATTCAAGCAGAACAGCCACTACGCAAAGGTATTACACTGAGCACTGAGACTTTTACTTAATGAGAGAAAAAATTAGATGGGTCCTTGCTTGCCAACCTTTGAAGTCCCTTTCCACAGCCTACAGAGTCTGGTCTGAGAGCACCATCTCCAAGAATTCACTTGATGTCTGATAATCAAAGCAGGACTGAGAACTATGCCAACTTCTGAAATCACAGGGCAGTGGGACTAGAGGAAAAAGAAACAAAACTTTTGTGCCAGTCTCATTTGCATAATACTGACCAAGTCCTTAAGTCAGTTTGATCATGAATTATTCATACATAACAAGTACATTTACATATATACACAATATTATATGTAGCAGAGTCTAATCCTCATCTGCCTCCATTGGGTGGTAATCATCACACTTCTTTTTCCAGCAAAAAGAAGACCATGATTATTGTTACAGAGTAAAATTCGAGTCTAATGACAAAATTTGTCATTAAACTAAATAAAAAACAAATATTGATGTTAAACTGTGCCTTCATTAATAGAAGAATGAGCAATTGTATGCTATTAGTTACAGTTTTGCTGCTTGTTTTCTCTCACTGTTTTATTCATAGACCTTGTGTTTTTGTTTAAGTTGGAATGATAAACAGCTGCAGAGTGCCCTGGGTCACAAACTGAAATGGCCTCTTTCAAAGCATGTGAAGCCAATAAAACTGCAAAACAAGGTCTAAAATGAAATCCAATGCTGACAGAATATGCCTGAAGTAAACTCACTTGCTAATTTTTTTACCTAATTACACTTGATTTCAACAAATGAGAAGGACTTTATCCTTACTGATAGCAGTGGAGTAGTTGCAGTGGATTTCTTAGTCCTTTCTCTGGCTATAATAACCTGGATCATCTTCATGGTGCTCAAAAAAGAGTAAGTACAAATTTGGTATGATCATTGTCTTTCTTACCATTTTTAATATTAAGTGCTCCTTTATCTTCTCTGGTGCAGGCTTTTATTCTTTCTCACTCTGAATGCTGACAACTCTATTCATGGTTACTACTTCTCCCCTTCTCCATATACTTAGGTATCTGGAGATAAAATGGAAGTTCCTCGGGACATTAGACTTGGAAGCCTCCTATGCTGATGTATCTCTTACTGCTTTTCAACTCCCTTTTAAAATATTGAGCTATTCTTCTCCCCATCCCTAAATTGCCTCTTATACTTCCCTGTCATTAAAAAAAAGTTTCTCCAACTTCCCATAATCTAGTCTAACAACACATTTTATAATGCCTTGAGCTAGTAAGAGCAATGTTTCCCTTATCTGTGCATTCTAGCTACTTATTTATCAGTGTCCTGGCCCTTTGTAGACAGCTGAGAGTGCAGAACAACTGACTTCTGTCTATTAATGTAGAGATTTTGTTCCTTTTTTAAATCAAACCTTCATCCTGAGAAGGATGAGGCTCCCCTCTTCTGCTTCAAAGGCAGAATCAATGAAATTTGTGTTGAATGTGAAATGCAGCTTTGAAGAGCAGCCATGACTATCACAGCACTCATTCTTTTCCTTACTATTTCACAAGCATCAAAAATTGGCCCTACTGCTAGGACTCAAACAAATGAGGGGCCCAAAACTGATTAAACAAGGCAATTAAAGCAGATATATACCTCTAAGTGTTGGAAACAGCAAGACTTACTAAAGATATCCCATGACCTGATGGTCCTGTCTGCCGTGACAAAGGGAATGTTGGTCCTGTGTATCCTCTGCTGATTTTCTGTGTTATTCCATAACATTCTGCTCATTTCACAATAAGTTAATGAGCCTACTGTGTTGCAACTTCACCCTAGAGCTACCTAATTTGTTGGGCTGGCAAGTGTACTGTTTGCTGGGGTGATAAATACCAGCAGAGCTCCCAGGTCACATGGGGTTGTGACATGACCCCTGATTATGCTCTGGACAGAGGCTGGGAGCAGCATGAGTGCATCTGTGCCAGACTCCATCTTGCCATCAAGGCACCTCAAGGCCATTTCAGTGAAGGTCTTGTCCCTCCAACTAGTTACGTCTTGGTCATCTCTCTCTTTTTCCCTATCAGAAGCTATTCCATATGATGGTGCTACAGCATCTCTGTCAGTTGCTGTGAGGAAATTGTTAATACAGCAATTTCCTCTGGGGAAGGAGAGCACCTTAAAAGGTACATGTGTGGGGGTTGGCTGTTGACCTTTACAAACGTAATTTTAAATCTGACTCCACTAGGTTGGGTGATTCAGTTCACCCTTCCTCCTTTCCCAAGCTAACCTTGAAGGTGAGCCCTGTTCACACTTAGGCCCTACAATGCCACTAACAGCATTTTGCTCTGGCTGGGTACATTCCATTAACATGATATTTAGGAGACTAGAAGGTTTCCCTGTAGGATGCTCTATTCAGAGTCCTGTTGCTCTGCCAGTGCACACGAGCTTTTCATCCTCCCTGACAGGACAGGTCTCTGACTCCCTCCATGGTGAGGAGACCCCTGCATCAAAATTCAGGAAGTGAAGCAGAATGAGCAATGGAAATGAATACAGTGGTCCATAACAGAGACCCTATCCTCAGCCTGAAGAAGACCAAAGGAAAAAAAATGCAGAAGCCAACAAAAAAAGCCTACACTAGCATAAAAGTGAGGCATAAATGGCTTTCTGATGGTAATTTTGTTATACTCATCACTAACAAAATTGTAGAGAAGAGCTTTCTTTTTTGTGTGCAGAAAGGTGATATGCCTTGAGGTACGTGAAGGAGGTGTTAATGGGTGACTTGCTTTGATTAAGTCAGCGTGTGAACTTTGAGCACTTATTTCTTGGGCAATCTTCAAAGACTACATTCCCTCCAGATTCCTCTGAGAGTCAGGCCTTTACAGGAAACGTACTTTTCTTTGTAGTGAAGAGTTGTTTGCTCTTCAGTAATTCTTGCTTTCTACTCATCTTACTGAAACCCTCATTACTGCCTATGATCAATTGGCACCACCATTCATTTTCCATTTTAGCCTGGATTCATCTGTCTTTCAGAGCTCTGCTCATCTCTGAGCACGAACAGGCTTTCAGTTCTTTTCTATCTGAAGGAAGTAATTACTGTCCTCACAGCTGCTGGATCTTCAGCCATCACTAATGCCTAAAGACATTTCAGTAGCATGGGCTAAGACAAACTGTATTCCCTATCACACAGTTACCCCAACACAGTAAGTTTTCTGACATTTTTGTTGCAAAGGCTCTGTAAAATGGTCTGTCTCCAGCACTGACACAGCTGTAGTGTCAAAGTGCAGATGCCTAACATTCTTCAGTGCACTTAACCTCATGAGGAATACATTTCCGATGCAGCAAAGTGCTTTCTCCCTGTGTCTAGACGGAAACTGAGACGTCCAGAGGCTCAGATTTAAGAAGTTTCATCTTCTGGACATGTTTGTGTATCCCTACTGCCTGTGGAAAGACCATTAATAACTGCAGAAACCAGAACATCTAAACACAAGTTAGGTCCTGCCCTGAATTTTTTGCTGAGAGGAAGTAGTTTATGATTCAGAGAATTGGGCATGAGTATTTTGCAGCCCAAAATATTACTGAAGGTGTTGGTTAATTTTTCCTATTAATATTTTCTCCTTTTTTTATTTTGTTTCAAGAGGCAGTTGACATATTCTGTACCCTGAAGAAAGACTTATTTTCCTTTGCGTGTATTAGTAAAAGACCAAGAAGGTACTTCTCATTCCAAAAAGAAGCTAGAAATACAATCAGTCCATCATTTGAGAAATGACAAAAAGGAATAATTGTGATTTTGTTGGGTTATTTTCTTTTACAATTGGTTGGTCTCCAAGCAAAGAAGATGCACTTGGCAATGACAGACAGCTACTCCCACTGCACTGTCATTGTAAGTCAATGACTAACTGGAAACGCACAAATAAATATACATGCAAGGTTTGTAAACAGCAGCTGGGGGCTTTAGTTTAAAGTCACAAGTGACTTCTAACACACCTTGAAAACTGATCATTTTACATCTGCCATTAAAATTGTACCACACTGTAAACTGAAACTAGGCCATAAACTATTTTGGGATACAACAGGAGTTTTCAAGATTTAACCATTTAACAATTTTTCCCCTTTTGAGGTAGATTTTGAGAGCAGAGACCATGCTGATGTTCCTGGGCTCCAGCATGAGGACTTGCACAGGAACACCAGCCTGTTGAAATCTATGACTGCAGTGATTTTCATGGCAGCAGTAGTATCAGTCTCAAGATTGTGCCGTAGTAATCTTTACTGACTAAAAAGAGATTAAAAAACTAGTTTATTGCTGATAATAAGATCGAGATTGGGCAAACAGGGTTTTTTGGAGAGTTGTCAGAGGTCCCAGGCTTTTCCTCTTGCAATTACTGCACATCAAAAATACAGTACTACAGTAACACTCATTCTTTACAGGGGCCCATGGTGAATATAGCTGCTCAGATGAACACTAAAGTTCAGGGCACAAAATGCAAATATATTTGTTCCATAAGTTCAGTAAGTAAACCTGTAAGTTCTCAGCTAGAAGGACACAAACTTGCATGTGAAAGAAAGCACTTGACTGACTGTTGCAATGGGATCTGTTGCATTTGGAATTTTATTGGATGGCACGTACATGAAACATCTTTATAATTCATTAAAATAGTACAGAGACTGTTTAGCTTATTTTAAGACATAAATCCCAAGGGCCTTTGGCAGAAGTGAAACAACCCCAAACAAACAAACAAAAAAAACACCATCTCCCAAACCAAAACACACTCTGGAGAAGTTAAAAGTTCATTCAGAGTCAGACTCATATGTCATGCACATGTCAACTGCAGGGAAAAAAAATAAGGCTGAATCTCTGAATTGAAGTTTCTATAGTTTTGAATGCTTAGCCTTGCAAGTCAGTGAAATTAATTTTCAGAAATATGCTGCTGAATTAATGTAGCAATAAACGTACACATTTCTGATGTATGACCTTCAAATATGGAGTAAAAAGAGTCTTTTAAGAAGTCAGCTTGTAACCATTTTCTAGTGAGATTTGGATAGAAATTGATCCTTAGTACGAATTTCAATGTGGTCCATTTTTTTGTGGGTTTCTTTTTTTTTCAGAGGCAGGATAGTGGGAATATCAGCCTAGCTGTCTTGCTAGGGAAAAGAAAATAAAGAAAAAAAATCCCTCCCCTGCTAGTATTCCTTGGGAGTAAAAAGCCTGATAAAAGAAAACCCTTATTCCTGCTCTTTTCTTTTCACTGAGGCCATGCTAGCATCAATCTGTTTGTTCCTCTACTGTTTCTTATTCAGAATATGCATGCTCCGGGTAGCCTAGAACTTGTATTACCAGTTGTCACTGTTCATTCTTTCTCTCAGTGCTCTTATCCATCCACATTTCTTCCCTCTTGAGTGCCATAAGATCAAGATTTCCCATTTTCCTTTGTCATAGTTCTCACTACCTCCAGCTCTCTCCCATATTCATGCAGTCTCATCCTTTCCTGAAATCTCTGTATCCACAGCTCCATTTTCTCGGGCTCTGGATTCTTCGTACTCCTAGGTTCAATTTTATAATAACCTTTCTGCCCCACAACAAAAACACGGCATTTCAAGAACAGAAGCTTCTCCTTCCTTAGGGACAAGTAGTGAGCCTTCCTTGTTAGTCTCACATACAAATCTAAAGCTCTGTTTGAGAAACTAAAAGTCTGTGCAAAAGAAGGCAACAAAAAAGCGTATGCATGAGAGTTGAAATGCACTTAAAAATGTTCACATTCAGTGACTTTTTTCATCTTATAGTGATGTTTCTGAAGATACTCCAGTGGAGGTCGGATGCTATAAGAGCACATATAGACAAATTTATTAATTTCCATGAGATTATTATGCTGTAAGAACTCCCTTCCATTAACTTGAACTAAAGCAGATTTTATCCTGTGGGAATTTCCATAACTTCTGTCAACATGGTTGGGGGGAGATGGTTAAGCTACACCTTGTAACAACAATGTTAATAGCAAGGACTTACTCAGAAATAAAGAGGTGAACAGTTGTTCCTGATGCTGCCTTTTGGTATCTTCACGCACATGCTCTAAATCATGCTAAACATGCTCACAAAATATGCTGTTCATTTTAATCACTTTCAATCTTGGCCAACAGTACTACTGCCCCTAAATTGTTTCATTTCAGAACTTCATTTCCCCCATATATTAGTTTCTGTCTGGTTTGATATCCAAACATGGCATGTTTTCCTTTAACCACATCCATAGTACTTTGGCTAGAGGATCAATGTAAATAGTAATTAAATGAGCCAGGGAAACTTGTGTAGGTGCAATACAAAACATCCCCATAAAAAGCCTTGAAGGAGTATTGCAAAAGGATTACTTAACTCTTTCATCAGAAAAAAACCTGTCTTCCTGTCAGATTAATTCATCTTAATTTAGCAGGCATTATTCAGTACTTCAGAACATCTCTGTATTTTTCATGTATATTTGAATAACTGGTTTCCAGGCTGCAAGATAAGATCCAAATCCCACCAGCCATAAAACCTTTATACTGATTTCAGTGGGGTTGGATCCAGCCACAAAACCACACAGCCAGGAAAACAGTTACAAATGCAGGGGAAAGTACTACAATGACAAACAAAACAGACTCATACTCCATGCTGCAACTACACAGATCTCATCTGAGAAGAAACTATGCAAGGTCTTTGCAGTAAGAGTTTCTAAAAATACAAAGGAATAATTTGGCATGGAAGGTGTTGAACTCAACTCTAGGTCTTAGGGAAGATAAAGATGAGTTGGAAGTTTATGGCTGGCTAGGCAGTAACAATCATAAACTGAATATGCTCATTAACACTTGTAAGAAGACAATACGACCTCTATCAGTTCCTTCTGGAAGCTTAAGAAACTGTTCTTTAGGACTCTCTCTCAGAAACCTGAGAAATAATGCACAAGAGAGTGAGGAATACCTGCACCAGTCAAAGTGATTTGAACAAACACAGCTTCAATAAGAGGATAAAGAAATACAATAAAACAGAGATAAAAAAAAATTAATCTACAAAATAAGTTATCTCAATATTACAAACCTTCTCTCAGGTTCATGGCAGCAGTCCAAATGTAGGCTAACCTCCTTATCCCAGCCAAGAAGTATCTGAGGCAGTCAATCTCTGCAGTATGTGGAACTCCAGGGCATGTATTGCTGGGTAAAAGGTGGCTTTTGCTATTTGTACGGCTGTTCTTCAACTCTACCAACACTCTTGCTGCCTTCCTACCCACATCTGTCATCATTACAAGAGCACTTCCCCAGCTGCTGTTGGTCTTCAACATGTGCTGTTGGTCTTCAACTCTTTTAGGCCTTCCAGGAGACTATTTCAGTGCTTAACTCTTGGAGGAATGCAAACTTACTCTTCAAAAATGGACAGTATTGGCCATGATTTTTACTTCTCTCAAGATCTTTCATGCTGCCATTGCTGGCTGCTGTTGCTATCAGAGTAACATTTGTCTATGGGGATATTCGTCAGAGATTTTGTTTCTGTAAATTTCCAGACATGAGTTGCAGTCCTACAAACACTTCAACTTGATAATTTTTTTTTTCCTAATGAAAGGGTCCTAAGTTCTTGCACATCTTCCATGTAAGTGATGTCTGGTGCAGCTATTAATTTCTTCTCTTTGTGAACAAGTGACAAGAGAGGACTTGTCTCTCAGACATGTCCCTGCCCACACGGAGTTCTTTAGTAGCTATAAAGTACTTCTACTTGTGTTTACTTTGAACTGAAGAACATCTCCAGTAAGGAGAACAATGAGCTGAAATTTTCTTTCAATATTGATTTTTTTCCTAATAAATTTCAAATAATTATTTCTGAAGTAATTTTCTGGGTAATAGAATACAAGGGCATAGTGCAGGACAAGATTTGAACCCCATTCTGCTAAACACATACACCATCTACTTTCAATTACGTTGATTGCTTGATACTCAACACCTACATTCAAGAGTCTAAATTCTCTATAACAACCTGTGGAGGAATGTAGGCAACTTTAAATGGTGATTCTTAGCATGTAAATTAGACACACAAATTCAGAATATGTAGCCACACTTTCTATAAAGTACAGAGTAAAAAGAAAAAGGTAGGCAGGAGTGCATTGCATGAAGGAGTATCGGTCAGAGAGTATGTGGTGCAAAGCATCACCATTGTCTCCACCAGGAAAAAAATATTCTTTTTAGCTCTAGTTTAATAACAAGCTTTGACCTCATCATCCTTGCACAGAGCAACTACAATGCACTTGTGTGCTATCCCTGGTGCTCTGGATGGGCTTGTTCCCACTGGAATTGCACAACAGTACAAAGACAAGATGTAGCATGTGCCCTGGTGCTGCATTCAAGGCAGCATTTCCTCCTAGAAGTCAGAAAGCACTCAGACTCAGGTATAGTAAGTAGAAGCATGGAATGAGTCTTCAGAGGAAAAAGGACATGGGAAATGATGTTCTCTGAAGCAGCCAGCCCTGTCCCTTGGATCCGCATTGCTCCTCTACCTTCTGGCTTGTTTCTGAAGACTCAACACTGTACTAAGCCCAGCCAGGTCCAGGTGTTCACATGGTTTTGTATTGAATCTCACAAGCTTCTGGGACCCAGAGAGCTCTGAGGTAGAGCATATTTCTACATTATACTCCCCAAGACTCCTGATCTCCAAAACAAGATCAGGAAACACCTGACCTGGATGGGCTTGCTGGAAACCAGGTTGAAGCTTCCAGGGTTTTTTGTTTCTAGTTTGTTTAGCTGCAGGATGGTGGTCGCATGGATCCTTGAGGTAAACTGGTGTGAGATAAAGTGGAACTGTGCTCATGCCAGGTCTAAACTGTCTGTCCATAATTCATATAGATAATCTGCAATCCAGATAACCGATATGTTATCTGGATTATGTTATCTGTCTGTTGCCAGAAACACAGATTTTAGTAGTTTTCAGGCTAAAAGATTAGAAAAAAACCCCATGAGGGTAGACAGTGTATGATTTTAAAAAAATTACCTAAGTGAAAACAAAAGCAAAACCCAGGAGAAAATCTTAACATACTACCTTTATCAAAGATGAAAAATTATTTTTTTAATGAATCTTTTATAAAATAGGATGTAAAACAAAGTTCTGTCAGACCTGTCCCATGAAAATACATTTTCTTTGTAACCTAAAGTATTTATAATCTGTAATATTTACATGCTTTTTGTATGAAGTGGTATACACCACAACCTAGATGCAATCATGATTCCTCCAACAGAAAATAAAAATATCTTCACATTAGATTAATTAAAAAAAAACTTATTAAAGTGTGTGATTGTTGACTTCTGTTCACATAATAAGTAAACAGACAATCAAAACAGCTCTCTTGAATTTTTTGGATGTATTTTGGTGTTATACATGGGAAGACTCACATACTGGCATTTATAGGGTGCATATATAAGGAATTCAAAGTGACTGGCACACTCTGTCCCTAGGAAGGATTGCACTATTTTTTCCCCATGAAGCTTATGCATTTATAAAGGAGAGAATCGCATGCATTATTCAGTAGATGGAATTTAAACATAGCTATAAACTTAGCAAAGTGGGGCTTAGTACGGACTGTGGTGCACATTGATTCCAGACTGCAGTTTGTGCATTTTCATTTAATACTAAGAAAACAACCACATTGGACCATTAAGGATATGTTCCCTGTTTTCTAGGTCTCCCACTCAAGACAGACAGAGTCTGAATTTCTAGATGCTGACTAGTCAGAACAGCTGAAGCCAGCAGATGCCATGAGTGACCAGTGGCTGTTGGACACATTTCAAGCATCAGCAGTGAAAAACACAGGTAATAAATCACTTAGTTTAGAGGCTGCTTCTGTAAATGCTGGGATAAATGTTTATGATGTTTAAAAAATGCCACATCAGGGAGCTGAGGCAGCCAACTCATGTTTGCAGGATGCTCTGATCCTATGGTAACAAGCATCAGAGAGAATAACTAATTTAATTTTGGATACAAGGTTCAGATTACATACAATAAGCAAGACAAAGCCACACAATGAGTGAGAGGAATAAAAATAAATGTTATGACATCATGTCATGTACTCAGTACTTTACATCAAATGCAAAATTACCCTTTCTGGGGGACTAAGAAGAAGATCCAAGTTGCTTTCTCTGAGCACCTAAGTGACTTGTTTAGTTGAATAACAGCAGTGCTTGTGTTTGCCAAATCAACGTTCTGTATCACTTTACTACTCTGGATGACATAAAGGTTAAACAGATCTAATTTTGGCACTTCTGCTTCTTAACTTTTACCAATTCAGAGCAAGTAAACAATATTATAAAGAAACAAGAAAGCTGCACCCTTACATGTCATCTCTTATCCAAAAATGCTGCACACTTAACATTATGTGCCTAATTAATGTGCCTTTGCCTAATATAACCTTTTAATTATATTGCTATGTAATTTGTATACAACAGGTAATTTATATAACATCCAGTGTTAATATATGGAATATTAATGCTATTTTATTAAAAATATGCTGATACTATTTATAGTTAAAATTGAATATAAAGTATTATTTAGTATGTTTCTGTTTGCTTAAAAACATTTTTCTGCTGGAATACACACTTTACAGCACCAGAGACATTTATGTTTGATTAACTTCACTATTCTGATTACACCAATGATTATTTGAGGGCATTAAAATGATCTTCATATAAAGAGAGAAGTATTCAGAGAGTTATTAGGGATAGAAAAAGACTTGCCCATCCAAGCCCTTCCTAGCTCTCTAACCTCCTCTTTGGAATTAATCTGCATAATTCCCCATTGCATCCCATAAGGTATTCCACTGACAAGACTTTCAAAAGAAAGTCTATTAAAATGAGTAATTCTTACCATACATCAGTGTCATGGTAATTCTTACCATGTCAGTGTCATACTATGAACAGTTACTGCCCATTTACATTTAAAACACAACTATTGCCCAAACTTTGCAACCCTTATGATGAAGCTGAATTGTGACCTTCTAAAATTCAGGTGAGTTTGTATCTGAATATTCAGTAACTATGTGTCTAGAGCCATGTAGTATGTTAATCCCTGATAAAATCAGAAGCGGGAATTTCAAGATAGCTATTTTTTTTTTTTTTTAATACTTAATCTTCAAAGATGAAATATGAAGCTTTTTTCCAACTATCCAAGGTTTATAAGAAAATTTGACCTCTCTAACCCAATTATACTGCTGTTATAGTTATCAAAGTAACATTATTGATCATGTTATGTGATAAAATATATTGTTTGGTCTTTTTTCTTTTTTTTGTCTCTAACATGGATAGCAGAAAAGATTTTTTTTTTTTTTCAGAAAACATTTTGAGACAACTTCAGAGCAAATGTGCTGGCATAAAAGTGGCACCAAACTGCACCCTTCACATGACTGGGATTTTTGACATATAAGTAGGTTATTCCTTGCAAGAGTTTGCAGGTGCTTGAGTGGTACTTGTATTCATGTAATAAAAGAAGGGCAAGACCAGGCCTGAGTGTATTTCTCCACTACAAATGCTCTCTGTTCAATTGGAGCCATGATTATTGCCATAACAATTCTCGATGCAGTGGAACAGCTGGAGCACTAATTGAAAGAGGAATCCTAAAGGGTTCCTGCAATCAATAGAAATAATTGCCATACTCTGTTATTTAAACTTTGATGCTACCACTGCTACATGGGAAAACATCTGAATGCTGACAAATTAATGTTTTTGCATGATGTTCAAAGAAGGAACTTTTCAGACTGATAGGGCAAAAAACTTGGACTACTGCTAAGCAACAGCATCACTAGGATCCTATAACTAAACTACAGTGCATATCTTGGCATCTCCCTTTCTATAATTTTGACAATATTGCAAAAATTCTTCTTGTCTAGTAGCTCGAATGACCTCAGACAATGAAACAAGCCACAGGGAAATGGAGGACAGCTGCTATCACTGTCTTCTCTGCCTAACCACCATGGTGCATAGCTTTGTGCAGTAAACAGTTGATCTGTTTCATACATAAGAAATACTACAGAGATCATCAAAGTTTTTTGTTTGGGTTTGGTTTTGTAGTTTATTTATTTTTTTTCCCCCACACAGTGGTATTTGTAAGCACAGATTAGTTGCATATAATACTTGAAGACAGAATTTGTTGTAATGTGTGGTGTGGTGACCTGGTGACTCTTTTGGAGATATGTGTGTTTCATGGTCTGTCATGTGTGACAAGGTCAGTGCTGTGCAATGCGTGTAATGGTCTGACCCATCACAGGATCAGCAGGAGAGTTAAGCTGCCCATAGGACAATTACTACTGTGAGTGAGATCAAGCACAAGGTTTTGCCTTCCTGCTGGTGGGAGATTTTATATCCTCTAAAGTCTCAGTAGAGAAAATTTAAAAGTGGTTAGCGCTGTGATAGTGCTCACTGGAAAAAAATACAAGAAATAAGGCAGAATAAATCCTAGGGCTTAGGTTCCTGACTAAGCAAGCATGCCTAAGGCATTCATCCTGCAGACTCTCCCACTTTACAGGCACTCTTTCGGCTGCTAGTGAAGAAATAAAGATGCCAGTTTCAGGTGAAAGAGTTCAACTCCCCACAGAGGCAGAGGCTTCGTAAAGAGTTTATCAGTCCATCACTGCTATGAAACACTAACATGGACTAATGGACTGGTGAAACACATTTGTGCTACTTTGATAGATGCCCTTTGCTGTGGCATATGAACCTGCCTTCTCTTATAATGCAGAGAGTAGCTGTGCTTGTGGCTGTGTATGTGGAATGGGGATGATTTAAATTCTTAGCTGTGGGGGTCATATACCCTTCAATAGACTCACAAAGAAGTGTCTTATCAGTCATAGAGTCAGGACTATTAAATGAGCACCAACATATTTTCTTAACTCAGGAACAAAAAATGATGAAGTAACTGCAGAATAAATCACAATTCTCTGTTAATGGGCTACTTAAAAGATCAACTCAAGGTCCGTCAGAGATGCTAAAGATCCATACTGCACATCAGAAAAATATACGTGTTTTTAAAGTGCTTAATATATTGTCCGAATATGTTTTGAAGCTGTCTTAAACTCTCACAGAATACAAAGAACTTCAGTTTGTATGCCTGATCTTTCAAAAAACATTTAAAAATAAGTATTTGTGTTTTTCTAATTTGTATGTTCACATCTGTATATGTTAGGAATAAATAGAAAGACTTATTTCAAGCAGTACACTTTTATTGTGAATATTTCATTCATATTATTTTCTGATGTGGGTTACATACAAAGAAAAGGTATGCTGGATCTTCTTACATTTTTTATTTTTGTGTGACCCTTCTCAGCTCCACAGTCACACTGGAGCCAATTACACCAATTATCTGTGATGACAAGATTAAATGTTGCATATTTCTAGTCTTCAGAAGGAGGGGAGGTCATCAGAAGAATAACAAAGGTTCCTTGTTTTGAGAATAGGTAACATTTAATCTGATGGCAGCATTGTGCAGAAATACAAATGAGTTAAGCCACAGTTGAGTGAAAGCTTCTATTGCAGCCGGGAACACTTGTGCATTAGATAAAATAAGCAGGAAAATAAACCTTTAGAAAATTAAGCATAGGCTGGTATAACACTATTTCCTGAATATTCAGTAAGAATTAAAAAATTATTACTTCATCTAAAATTAGGAAACAGTAATATATTTGGATTAAGTTGACTAATACATGTTATTTATATGAAAAGCTAACCAACAATACTGTAGGTACCTTTGTCTGGTACTCATCAACTGCAGAGTATTGTAACCTAAAAAATTAAACTTGTGTCTCTAAAACCCTTTCATTTATGCATAAAACCAGTTCTGCATCTTTGTAATATCCTGCCACAGTTACAGTCTTTTTCTAGTCACTGCAAGCAGATAGAAAAATTCTTGTCCAGAAATGACATGGACATCTACTTCTCTCTTCAATGTGTCTTTTCTCTAGTTCTCCCATTACATTGTTCCAGGGTTATTTCTTATCTCTTGATTCATTGCAATTCGAGTCACAGACATTAAGATCCTTAGGAACCACCTCACCAGTGTTTTTCTCAGTTCTTTTGTCTTAGCAATACAATAAATGTCTAGTTTATATTGACAGAAGAGATACTTATACAGACACCAACAGCTACATCATGCGGAAGAAAATTGACAGTATGCATTTGTTCTGGCATTGCATATGTACAGAGAGAGAAGAGAATGGCATCAGATACTGAAGTATACACATGAAATTTAGACAGAAAAATGGCTTAGTAATCAGTGTCCAAAACCCACCATTTCTTCCTCATTGGAAGTTGATACATCATATTTCTATACTATTGTCCTACCCCAAAAGGGAAGTAAATGTTCAATTTTATTTAGAATCAAGAGTTCATTCATTGTTAAATTTGCCGCTACCTGTTTGTCTGGTAGCATTTCATTGCATACACTAATTTTTTAATGAAATCTCAATTATAAGATTAAGCATGTGTAATAGGATGAAAGAGCTTAACAAAGTAGTTAAGAGAAGTCTGTTTAACTGGTACTTATGTTTCAAAAGTAATGACTTTAATAGCAGTAATAACAGAGGACAATGTGTTTAAAAAATAGTTAATAGACTCTCAGATTCTGGTATACTCAAAGCATATTCTATTTGCTAAGATTTGTGACAAAATTTTAAGGCCATATTCCTAAAGCCTGGTAAAATGCAGACTAAGGGTTTTCAGAAATTTCTTTAGGAGCTGTCAGACTGTTGTGCTGGGTGTACAAAAGATACACAGATTTGTTTTCACAAGTTTAGCCTCACTGTAGACAAGAGTAGTAAGGACAACATACATCACTGGAATCAGAAATAATTGAGGTAGTTTATGAAGTTTTCAAAGGATTTGATGGTTAACAAAAAGTGATTCTGTGTATCTTTTAGTATGCTTTTGTGATGTGTAAAATCTCCCAAAGGGTTCGCTTTTGGTTTTATGACAGATGTCTAACAAAATTGTTTGATACTATAATGAAAGAAACTATAAATAGAACTAAAATTAGACCTCTGACAAAATGTAACTCTTCAGGAATGAAGAATCCCAAAAAATTCAGACTTTTCAAGTCTTCTAAAACTTAACAGATCTTAGGAAAAGTGACTTAAACTACATCCCACCAAAATCAGTTTCAATTTCTACAGAGAGCATCAGTTCTTTATAACTATATATAAGTTTTTTTCATAAGTTTTGTCAGTAAGTAAATCAAATCTAGATTTGAGCTATTAATGAAAATGAGGTTATTTCAATAAACAATTTTGATTGGAAAAAGAAACATGAAAGAAATTTTGAAATTGCCACAAATGAAATATTTCATTTTGATGTGCCTAAACCAACCACTATGTGTTTACAAACTGATTCACATTTTTAAAAAAAGAAAAAAACACCAGAGAATGTTTTATAAAAAAGGATAAATAGACAGGAGATAAGTTGCTGAGTTTGTAGATACAGATTTTGAAACATTTGATGTTGATTCAAAATTAGATTTTTGTGGTTTATTTTGTAGGATATCAGAAAATCTTTTTTTATTTTTACCCAAGTAAAATCTCACTTATCCCTTCCTACCTCTTCACAATTTCTTTCTAACATGGAAAGAAACCTGAATAGATTAAATAAGTCAAAACCTAAATCTTAAAATTATCAATTGTCAAGATGGAAAATTTAGATCTGAAAATAGTTAAAAACCACATTTGAAATATTAGATTGAACAGACACACTACAAGACCTTCATGAAACCCAGGTACTCCTGTTTCCAGTGCGTAGAGAAACTACAGCTTCTGTATACTTAAGATGGAAATACTCTAGCAATGTTAAAAAATGTCTGGATATACAGTTATGCTGCCAGGGTTTTTACACAGAGCAGTAGGCTTAACTGAATCAGAATTCATATGATTGCCAAACATGCCTTATGTTTCAGCACTGATCATTCTTGGAAGAACTGCATTTACCTTATGGCAAGTGTACTACACCTGTGATGCTCCACCATGGACTTTAGCACAGGCAATAAAATCCACAGATTAGTTAAATCTTGAACTAACACTAAATCTCCAGAAACTGATTTAGAGAAAACAATGTTAAGATTATGTGACTGTCAGGTAAAATGCTAAATTTATTTCCTCAAATGCAATAGCATCACACCATCTATTTAGCCATTGTTTTCTTTGTGCAAAGTGGAATACAATTATGACACAGCTAAGAGGTTGTTTATGCTGTTTACCAAGCAGACTAATGTAATTTTAAATGGTATATATTTAATATAGTTTTCTTCTCAAAATAATACCACACATCACATTTATATTTTCTTTTTTTTTTTTTTTTTTGTTTTTTTGCTGCTGATCCCAGGGTACACTGTATACAAACATAAGTCTGAAATTATTTTACCAAAAGGAAACTTTCAGCAAAGAAACAGGAAGAAAGTAAATTGTAAAAAGTAAATGTCAGATTTTTAGGCATATCACAGAACTGTCATGTAAAAATAGAATTTAAAAGCTGCTTTTTCAGCTTCCTGTATTGTTCTGAAAATAAGTATCTTTTGATCTGCAGAGATACTTTGTGTTTTGTAGATTTGTTCAAACTTTCTCCCCCAATCCCATTGCCTCCTCTCACCATCTGCAGTGCAGAAAAGAAGGAACAAAAGGAGCATTTTAGAATTGGAGGAGGGCGAGACAGATACAGGCAGTCACTACATGTGTGCCAGCTTCAGCCCCAACAGCAAGTCAGACCAGACACCATGGTTTAGTCAGATAAACTGTGGGAACACTGTCCCTCCTGTCCCCTCGGCCAAGCCCTCAAGATGAGGAAGAAAGTTTCCTAATGGGTCCATTGCTCTAGAAATGCTGGGTTCAGATTCCTCATGCTTTCTCCTGCAGCCTCCAATGCCAGCCACCATTAGGTCCGGGTTTCCTACAGAAATCTCTGTCCTCCTACCTTAGCTCCGCAGCACCAGGCGAGACCGACGGTGTATCTCCCGTGGCAGCCGCAGAGCTGTGCATCCATCCCACGCCCACTTGGGGCCTGGCAGATGGAAGGGGGCTCCCCTTCAGAAGCTGCACAGCAATGCTGGCGTGCTGCTGGACCCAAAGTAAAAGTTGTGGAACGGGTAAAGTATATCACCTTGGGCTCTCTGGCATGTTTACCTGGGTTCAAGGGTTCCTGACCAGAATTGGCCCCTATCTGCCTGACCAGAGCAGGGTTGCGAGAGATATGCCCTATCTGTGACTGCCGATGTCAACATATCCCCTGCATGGCCTTGGATCAGGGACTGGTTGCACAGTGTAACACAAAGCAATTATTTCATCCAAAGGGCCCTTACTTCAGCTGCTTCTATTTTGGTATGAGGAGTTAGAAGAACAGGTCATATTCTCCCAGGTTTTACGAATCTTATCAGTTTTGCAATCACTACTTGAACACTCTCCGAATGACAACAGGAATCTCTTTCAAGCAGACATGTTGTCTATGCAATGAGACTGGCACAAAGGCCAGAAAGCATATTATTTGCAAAGGGTTCTCAATTGGGTTTTTTGTTGGTTTTGCACTCCAGAGCCTTCGTTGGTCTGTTGGGATAGAAATGTTGCCCTGCCAAGCTTAACATTTCCACACCCCTGAAAAAGCCAAGATGATGAGAGTTGGGTAGTGAAGTAAATGGCTTATTTGAACCAACACGGGCACACATCTCCCATTCCAGGGATACCTACTACCTTCATTATGTTTGTAGGTTGTTTACTATGCCGTCTTCATATTTAGGCTATCTTTATCCCTTTCATCTGCTTTGTCACTTTGACACAAAATGTGTTTTTGTCAGTGGCCAAGCCCTTCTCATGGCCCTTAAATGACTGTTAATTGTCTGGAAAAGTAATGTTGGAGTAAATGGTATACACATATATTAAGCACTTACTCTGACAAGGGAAGGCTCATTCTTTGATCTAAGTCCAATCATTTTATACCCATGCTCCCCTATCATAAAAGGTTGATATTTTGAAAGCACTAAGGTTGTGTATCCCCCTAATATTTGGATCAGAAAGGAAAAAGAAAAGGGGAAGTGATCTCCCTCAAATGCAAAGTACATCAGGTGTGAAATTTTCCAGAAGATTTGTTTTCCCTAGTTCTGACCATGCAGGGATGAGAGGTTTGGGCAATATAAACTTCCATCAAGAGACATCTGTGAGTGGCAAAGAATTTGATCCTGGTCCAAGTTGCAGTCAGAATACTGTTAATTCACACCCAGTTTTTTATCTTTTGGGTAATGAACAAAGAATCATCAGGTTTTAAAAATATTAAAATAGAATATTAAGGTATTAGTAGTAATCTCTAATATTCCCAGTTCCTTGCGTTCTGTTTTTATTATTTGACTAAATTATTTCTCCTCTGAATGCTGAAATGTTAAAAATTCACATTTTTCTAGAATGGCTTGAACTTTAAGACAAAGGAGCTGTGAATATATCTCAGATGTAATATCTTGAACACAGGGAAAAAAACCCCAAACTTTTCCTTCCTTCAATATTTCTTTATATATCTACACATTCAACACTTTGGGTCCATCCCAAGATCTACTTGAGAGAGATCTCAGGGGCTGAAAAACAGCCTCCCTGTCAGGACAGACAACTTTCCTTCACAACAAATAGAAGTACTTCGAAGAGAGTTTTGGTATAATGAATGCTGTCACAGCTGAATTATATGAAGATTATTAGAAACAAAACAGAATAACCCAATGATTCATGTTTTCAACATAAAGCAGCAAGGTTCTTGTAACATCTGCATTTTTCCAGGGAAAAACCTGAAGCATAACCATTCATTGAAAATATTCTCCACTGATACAATATTACCTCATTTGAGCATGGCCTTCGCTGAACATTACTGGGTTGTTGCTAAGAAACAGTGATATATGATACCAAATTATATTACTGACATTGAATTTTTTCTCCTTATCATGTTATAGCTTGCTTGAAAACAGCTGCAATTATACTATAAATGGAAGGAAAGCTAGCAGCCTCTATTCAGTACCTTTTGTATTTTAGTTACAGGCAGAAGTCCTTACCTTTTTACTATATGTTTGTAACAGTCCTACAGTATTTCAGTTAAAAGGTATAATACTGACATTATTGATGGTCTGCATCTGCATCTCCTGTAAAGCCATCTCAACAATAAACCAAATGTTCTCTTTGATTTTCACTCAATATATGCCAAATTGCAGGAAGATTGGTCTTAGGGTTTCTCTGTTTTCCATCTTAATGTGACAGTACATTTTGACCTGCAGGTAATAAAATAAGAAGCATCCAATCCCATAGCTAATGTTTTCAGGGCACTTCATATTTCACTTGTTTTGATCCATGCAATTCACCAGTTGAAAGCTGAAAATGAATGGATGTTTTTTAATATGTTTTTTAGGTCTCCTGTTCTTTTGTATGGAATATGGATATTTTTCTTCTAAAAGAACTACTCATCCAATAGTTGATGTATGTCAAGTACACACAGCTTGTGCTAGGAAAAGTATATCTTCATTTACAAGTACAGCTGTTAGATTTTTTTTTTTGTATATAAAAAGAGTCCAGAACATTCATATCTGAAACTGGGATCTCAATGCAGTCAGTAGTACAGAAATACAGAAGTGGAAAGGGGAGTCCTCCCTGTAGTGTTTAAACGTCAAATAGTCAAAATGGACAAATGCTAAAATAAGTAATGTTAGATTCATAAAGATTTTGCAAAAGGACTTATGACTCAAACAATGTTTGCATGTATAACTTTTAAGTAACTTGCATGTATAACTTTTAAGTAACTTGCCCATAATTTCTGTACCTGGACTGATAGCATCCTTCTGCCAGAGAAGGGGAAGAGCCTCTTCAGTCATAGGCTTGCTAAGCTGAAGAAGAGGGATTTAGGATTTAAACTAAAGCTTCCAGGGGAGGAAAGCCTCAATCCATCCCACTCCTAGCAGTTTTCGTTTTGATGTCAGGACCAACAAGAGACGCCCAGAGCCTGGAGAAGGATCACAGGTCAACAGAAGAGCACCTGGAGAGCAGTACAAAGGAGTTCCAGCTGCTCCAGACAGTAAGTTGGATTCATTGAGGCCCAGCTAAAGTGCCTCTAAGCAAATGCACACAGCATGGGGAATAAACAAGAGTTAGAGACGTGTTCAGGTCTATAGGGCTATGATCTTATAGGCTTCATGGAGGTCTAAGGGATCCTGTGATTGGAGTGTTGGAATGGATGGATGCAGGCTCTTTTGGAAGGACAAGCAAGGGAGATGAGGAGGCAACATCACCTCCTGTGTTAGTGACAAGCAGGAGTGTGTTTGGTCTCCCCTTGGGGATAGATGAGAAGCCAACCTGTGTCATACAGAAGCTATTAAAATACACGGAAGGTGGAAAATGTTATCACATCACCATATAGGGAAAAACTAAGTATTCTGCAGGACAGAAAAAACCCTGAAACTTGTACACATGTAAAGATCAAAAGAAGAGATCAGCACAGTTGATGGAACAACATGTTAGTTGGCCAAAAATAAAGAAAAAACACAACAAAACAGATAGGTGGCTGGCAACTGAAGAAAGATGCAAGAAGTGCAGAGAACTATCTCACATTTCAGAAATCTGTCAACACTTTCTATGGACTACAAAGACCAAGACCATGATGCAGATAAACCCATTGAATCTTAGCCCATTCACACCTATCCTGAGACATCCTGGAGTACCTTTTATCCAATTCAGTTGTTGAATCTACAGTTCAGTGGACTTGCTTTTATTATGCACTAAACAGTATTTCTTGTGAAAGTTTTTTCCTTCTAAGAAAAACAGAACTTGTGGTTTTGGCCAAAAATACAAACTCAATAATTTGTATCATCAAGTACTATTTAACTGCAGTTCCTCTTACATGTGTGCCTGTTAATCCTTTTACTTTTTGATGAAATAAGAAGGGGTATATCTGTTGTTTACTGTTGAAAAGTCTGCAATAAGTTACCTTGTACACTAAAAGGCTTCTTGTTTATGTAAGTGTAACGAACTGCTGCACTACAGCACTGCAAGGACACTACAAGAATAAATTGAAAGGAGGCAGAATTAGCTCCGTAACAACATTTCTCATAAATAATATTCTTTGTTTTCCTCCTTGCCTGCAAAGAATATTTACTGGTTGTTTCACTCTAGCAAGGAGAATATCACAATTTCTTTTAATATTTACTATCACGGCAGACCTTAGAGGTTCTGATTGTTTTTCTTGATAGTATGAATTGTCTTCTACTTTCTTAATATATCCTCATTAGAACATATATATGGATTTAATTTTTAACCTTCCTTGGAACTGGTTAAATTCTGCTGTGCATTCTGGATTTCCCTTGAAGGATCTGCACATGCTTAGTATTTAAGAAACTTGGGTTGCCTATAGATAGGCTTTAATATTATTTTGGGATTATGTGTTTCGAGACTGCTGAATGTTTATATATAGAATTACATTTTTAGTGTTTCCTGAGTTTGTAAGAAACAAACAAACAAAAAAACCAACCAAAAACAAACACAAAAAAGAAACACACTCATACAAATGCTTCACCCCAAAGCCAGTATTTGTATTCTATTAGCCTCAGATTTCTCAAATCTACAAAAATTAGTAAACACCATAATACAAACATGAAGAAAAAATTCTACAGATCAGAAATTGGCAATTTTCAGCCTTAAACATTAAGTATTTATCAACCTAACACAAATATAGCCATTTAAAAAGAGGATGAAAAAAGTCAGACATGTAAATTACATAAATCTTGTTTCAGGAAAAACACAGTGTAGATAGAATTACCAGCAAGGTACTTATTACTCTCAAATGGAGTGGAACAGATGATAGGAGTTCACTGAAGTGATTTCAACATGTCTACCTTAGCTAAAAAAAATTATTTGTAAAAATGTTTTAATCTTGATTTTCCTAATTCTGATACTGTGTATCTCTCACTGGCATGAATTTCATCTTGCATTTCACAAGGACACTACAATGATAAATCCAAAGGAGCAAAGAACTATTCACTTTATTTCCTAGTATTTAAGTTTTCTGTTTAAAGGCCACTGAAACCACAGTCCTTGCAATCTCTGCACAACACAACCCAAGAGGCAGGTCATTCAGAAGACATTATTTGTCTCAGCCAATTTCTCAGCTGAACATTAAGCTTCCTGAAGTTTGATTCAGAACATGCCTGGAAGTGTCTCATCTTCCTTTCACTGGCTTAAAACTTGCCCTGGAATTAATCCTAACTATGATTTCTGAGAACCTTTTTCCCAGAGTTCAATGGTGTGTGTCTGTCAGACCAAGTTCTAGGCAAAAAGCAACTGAAGAAACCCTTTCTTGCCCTTTTCATGTGTCTCAGTGATTGGCACAACATTCAGAAGGCGGGAGATACAGATATAGTTCCTTGTCTTCCAGGATGGATCTAAACACACATGTTCTACCTCCTGAAAGAAAGATACATGTTGTTGATTCTGTAACAGTCCATTCTGTCCTCCCAGAGCTATTCCACATTGTGTGGAGTAGGTGAATATTCATTAGAAATGGTGATGCTTTTAATGACAACATGCTCTAGTGACTACAGCACTCTCCTAGGAGAAGGGAGAGCTGGAGTTCTATTTTTAGTCTAATTAATATTTCATTTTCTCTATTAAATGCTCTGTGGCATACGGATGGGAAAGACTACTTTCCAGCTTCAAGAAAGAAACCAAAATCCTCTCACTCCTGGTCCATTCAGCTCCACTACAGCTCAAAGTCCAGGAGCAGAAATGTCAATATGGTTTGCTAGCAATATGAATCAAGAAAAAATCATCATCACCCTTTTCTGGAATATAGAACTGTTTCTTTCTTCCTTAGCAAAAGAGTGGAAATAGGAATGGTGGAGGAAGGATCAGACTGAATTCTTAGTGGACAGAATGCCCTCCATGAATACAACAGTACAGGGCCTCTGACTCAGAAAGTATCACTTTTTTTTTCCTTTTTTTTTTTTTTTTTCCCCAGGTTTTCAGAACAGTTCCCTGGTAGGCTTGATCTTCAGGTTGCATTTTGTAAGCATCTTAATCTTTTCACATGTTATTTACAGAGCATAAAAGACACAGCAAAGTGGAGTAAATATACTTCTGAGATCAGATACCTGCTGTGCTCTGTGCTGTGATGACTGGATTTCTTTTCACTATAAATCCTACAAAAGTCAAAGATAATTGAAAAATGAGCAGTAGGATAAAAAATTTTGAACATAGTATCTCAAGAAACTTGTTTTGCTCATCAGTAGTGGATACAGCTGGAAAGGAAAAAAGTAATCTTAGAAAAACCTTAGAAAAAGGTTTCAAAGGGGATATGAAAACTAGAGATCTTGGAGGCAGAATGAGAAAGGAAGACATCTTTGGAAATCCTTTTTCTCTAAAATTTTGAGGTAGGAATGAGAAGTTAAAAAATAAAAGCCCAAATTCTTATGTTACTCAGTGTTAATTTACTGTCTTTGGCCTGTCAAAATCCCAGTAATCATCGCTGTAACACTGAATTTCCATTCTACTGGATATTTCACTTTTTATAGGTCATTTTCTTTGCTAAAGAAGGCAGAAATAAAGTATGAAAAAGAATCCTTTGAAAGAAGTCTTCATTCTGAGTTCTGAACTGTAGAACATCAAAGGTAATCTGCCACACAAGGTAGAACTTTAAACCAAAGACCTCAAATATTTACACAGAGAAGCAAGCAAACAAATCAGGCTAAACTAAGTATAAACAAACATTCAAATTTTTGGGCAGGATGCATTTGACTATAGCAGAAAAGCATAGTGGGAATCCTGCACAAAATGGTGTGAGGATGTTTATGCAAAAGGAAGAGGTTGAAATACTACATACACATACATTCTGCATATGAAAATGACAGCTGACATAGCAGGTTCCAGATCAGCAGAGACAGCACAATACCCCCAGAAAGTTACTCAGGGTTGCTAGGATAAAGTGTAGTATTTTATTGATTTTGTGGAAGTGTTATCCTCATCGCTCATTCCATTTATGCCTCATTTGAAATAACATGAATTAATCATTCCCAGTTACCACCTTGAGCTCATCCATTTATTTGTGTGACAGGTTTCAGTGCCTTATTATTAGTTTTATTTCTCTGTCACCTAATATAAAAGGGTTTTTTCCAAATTCTTACAGCAAAGGTACTGAGTTGTCATTTCCAAATAAGAAACTGATTTGCAAATCTCTGGTAATGATGACTCTATCTTCACAGGTATAATCTAATACAGTTACAAGGCAAATGGAATACCACAACTCCTGTTTTTTCTCTTTTGGATGGCTAAGAAGAGAATTTACATCTTTAACCCTTTCTATATTTTGTCATGCAATTCAACAATTCTGACCAAACTTTTGGGCTGGCCCTTGCATTTATCAACAGTGTTATCCACAAGGTCCCACAGTGTGTTATGTTTCCAGGCATGTTTCTTCTGGATCTTGTGACAATAGATGGTTAAAAAAAGAACAGAGAATTTTTGGTGATCATTATGAAAATTTGGTTTATGGAAGTTCTGGCTCCTCAGGAACCACCATCTCCCTGGAAATGGCTAATAAATTTGGCAAATGAGTTTTCCTGGGAACACAGGTTATACTTCCACAACAGTTATTAAAAAAAAAAAAAAAAAAGGAACTAGCTCTGTCTCACTGAGGTGGTATTTGATCTTTAAGTTGGTTTAGTCCCGAAGGCACCTGTTGGCATGTTCTGTAAGTCTGTGTATTTCTGATATTTCTTTCCAAAATAGAAAAATTGACTCCAGAAAGGCAATTCCAGACAGACACCATCTTGCTAGGAGATTTTCTGCTTTCCTCTCAATCAGCCTACTGTCTTTCTGTGTTGATAATGAGTTAGATATAAAACCAGAAAATGGTTCAGAGAGGGAACCATGTAAGTGAGCCAGGCATTACAACACTTTTAAACCCATATTTTCAGGAACTTATTATGTAAAACCAGGCCTGATTATTAAAAGAGCTCACTTTCTATTCAGAAACTTCACAAAGTGGAATTGCAAGAGAGCCCAGCACTGTGGGTGTCATCAGGAAAATAAAATACTCTTGTGTTTGTGGGTGGTGAACTCTTGTGCAAAGTTGTACCATAAAGTCACAAAGTCAAAATCAGCACTTGAAGTTTAAAATTACATTAAAAATGAAGTTATCTATGAACAATTTTTTAAAACATCATAGTGCATTGACTGTGCCCACTGAAAATTCTCATTGCTGTAGTTAAAAAACATAGAAGAATGAGTTCTGTCTTACTCCACTCATATATACCTGGGGCAGTCACCCAAATGTATCATGATTAACATGATGCCTCCAACATTTCAAAACATTTTAAGTGGATTTAAAACTTTTGGAACATTAAAGCAGCTCATGAAAGCACAACAGTGCTCAGTACCGGTCTGAGGAAGGCACAGCATCATAATAGTCATGCAGAAATTTCAAATAATTAAATTTAAAGTAGAAAGACTGTTGATTTTGAATTCCCTTCATGTTCCCATTAGAGGGTAAAAATTTGTCATGTATATTTAGGCATGTAAACATCTGAAATTCATTAAATGTCTTCAGATTCCCACTCGACCGTGACAGAATTGCAGAAGTGCCTAAAATATTTAGCTATACAGCACTGACATTCAAAATCCCACATGTCTAAGCGATGCTTGTAGGCATCTCCATATGCTTTCCAAGAAGCATGAGCAGCTATTAGCTATTGCATGCTGCTGGAACACAAAGACAAGTTGGTTGTAGGCCAGCCTTTGTGTCTGGACTCGGCCCAGATCCCTGTTTCAAGATCTGCTTATGCATTTTATTAAACCATTCTTCATGTAAAATAGATGTGAATTCAGTAGGAAATGGAAACCCCTCCATGCCTCTGCCAGCTGAAAAATATACCATTGTGAAAGCAAGTCACATTGGTATAGATATCATATCTACCATTTACTGTCATCTACCAATTGTTTTCTTTTCATGCAAAGAGAAATAGTTTTTAAAAGAAGAAGGTGCAATCCTCTCCTGTTCAGGGGCTGGAGCAATTTCTAGATCTGTAGGTATGGGTTTCTGCAGGTTGAAGTGCCTGTGGGGAAAAGACATATTTTCACTGGGCAGTGTTTGACTGTACTCAGTGTATTATGTTACAGTTATGCCTGTGGCAAGGAGTTTGTGTGCCTTACAGCTTATGTTACTTAGAGATAATTCTTTTGAAGTTAAGAGCAGATTAATTCAAGGTGTTTGTTTAGGGACTGATTTATTGCCCTTTGGACTTTGAAGTTTTTTTTCCCACTGTTCACTGGTGAATTCACTTTCGATTTTTCTTATTATAGAGTTGGATGATCTCATTATTGCATGTTGTAAAAGTCCATACAGATATATTCAGCATCTAAAAATATTTCACTGGAATACAATATTCTGAGTTTGAGAGACATGTCTTAAATCTAACATCATGTTTTTAATGAAATTCTAAATGCCAAATGCCTATTTTATAAGTCTATCAAATTTCAAAACTATTTTAATGAAGGAAGAAATTCGGGATTTACAGTATCACTCATATGGCAGGTATAATATAGAACAGAACATCTAAGTGTTCTTATACAAACAGTTTGTTCATATTTTTCTTTGAAAAATTTCAAATTTTCTGACTTACTGAAAAGTGAAATATGCTGTTTCTCAACAGCCTCTCATACATTTTTTATTTTTAATCAGCTACTGAAAAACTATAAATAATGCTACAATGTCAAAAACTGATGGCAAAGTCCGTACTACAGAAATCCTGTTGTTTGGCAACTCATGTCTTCTCCTATAAACTGAGTTTTATTCTTTTTTCAAACACTGATTTCAATCAGTTTTCCTATCCAGTGTTTTCCAGATTTCAAACAGTGATTTCAATAAATACTTTCCTACTCTATTTCAACTAAGGATCTTGGGAGAAGGAACCCTCTTGATGTATCTTTGAACGGCAGTCACCAAAATGAAGCACAGAGTTCACATGATATGCCCAGATATGTCTAGAACTGATGCAATTAGAAAGGCTGCATTAATTTTTAATGCTATTAAATTAATATTATTGAAGAACTGGTATTACTTTTTTCACCGACATGAGCAAGATCCAGCAAGAGAAGGCAGATGTAATCTCATAGAAGTCACATACAACACAGGCAGCTTAGAAAATCCTAGCTATGTAAACTTAGAGGTTATGGTCGGATTCCACCTGTAAGTATATCCTTGATCCAAATTAAATAACTCCTTTAAATGACAGAATGCTTTACTAATTTGCAGAACCACTGTTTTCTGGTAGAATCTGCTTGGGGATTCAGGGAGAGAATCCTAATACCTTTGCCAGTCTGTGGTATTTAGATCCTTACAGTAAACATGCATTGCTTCCAAAGCAAACTTAAACAGGCCCAACTACCTAAAGACACTTTAAAATGTAGACAGATAAGTTTGTTTATGTACTTCTGTAATTCTTTAAACAATCTCCACAATAATGGCAATATTCTTCCCTGACAAATATGGTCAGTCAAAAGAACAGTATAATATCCATATCACAGGTAGAAGCGAGAAACTGGCATGTGACATACTGAATCTATTTAATTTTATTTTTCCTTTAAAATTATTAGTAGTGTTAGGGCTTTACAAAAGCAAAAATAGTTGGAGGTGCTTATAAAATAATCACTAGCTAACAAGATAGACATCTTCAAACTCATAGAACATTAATCACACATGTGAATTAAATAATTTTTTACTATATTTATCTCCATGGCTAGGCTTCGCGAACGAAGATTTACAAGGGCTCTACCCACGCTTGCTACAAGCACGCTGGTGGCTAAAAAGGCCAATGCGAGATAGGCAAGTCCGGTCACAAAAAGCACAGTGGAAAGTCTCTGTTGGCACTACTGGCAAGGCACGGTTTTTCCTGTGTTGCCTTTTTTCCTCCAGGCTGATTCTGCGTGTGTGCTCAAAGAAAGCAGCAGCGTTATGAATAAATATTGTTATGTTTAGACTCACATAGGAGTTTAGCTTCTCAAGATGTGGAGTGCAGTGGATCCGCCTGTGAGTACATAGTTTTAAGTTAAGAGTGAATTGTTAAAAAATGAACAGGAATGTTGCATTATTTTAATCTTAACAAATGGTTGTTCTGAGAAGCTAATTGCATTCTGACTTTATTAAGAAAAAGCTGGTAATGCCCTTGCTTTATTTATTTGTTGTGCATGCCGTTATGAAATCCATAAACTCAGTACCATGCTGTTGTGAAGCTCATGAAAGATAAAACAATATTTTCTGAGAAAATTAAAGAAATCAGCTCTCTTGACAATATTTGACTAAAATATGCAATATCCTTAATAATCTGAAAATATTCAGCTCCTTGACATAGAACTAAGGAAAGGGACCAAGGGAGAAATGAACCTTACCAAAGTCTGACAGTGACTAATCATGACAGAATCTTTAATAAGATTCCTGTGAGACAAAAATAAAGTTGAAAAGTGAGGCTATTATTAAAAGTCTTTTTATGCTACAACTCTCTCTAGATATCTTCTAAAAGCTATTATTAATTACACTATACAGACCCTTAAAAGAAAGACATAGCACAAATGGTTTTCAACAAGAGTAAATGATTCATAATTCTTTACCTTGTTCCACTTTTTTTATTTTAAAAAAATGTGCCCTTCAAATGAAACTTCCTATGCACCATCTAAAATGCCTGCTGAAGAACCTTGTCAGTGCATGAAAGCAAAGTTTCCAATTAATCAAAATCACAATGTATTAAAGCAGCAGATTACATAGAGGTGTTTTTTTGGTTTTTAATTATTTTAATGCTGAAGGATACTGGCATATGCTAATACCAAATTTCCTTTGGCATCAGTTTTTAAGAAAGGTTTAAAGAAAAATATAATACCTTCTGGTTCTAGTTTTAACTCCTTAGCGTTATGAATAAATTGTAAAACCATGTTTTAATCAAAGCTCATTTCTAAACAAGACTGCAAATGTTTTGAGTTCTGTTGATGAACTTACCAGAATGTCAGTGTTCAGGAGGATGACAAGTGGGTGTACTCAGTCTTATTCACCACAAGCCTGGTTAGCATGTATGGATCTCTTAGTTGCCTGTACCCCAGAGTTAGATCCTACAGCCCTGCAGCTTCAGGTGGGCTAGCTGGGCTATGATGAAGCTTAAACTTCTTTTGTTGATTTACAGGGCACCCAGAAACCATCCCAATTTCAGAAGCGACAGATGAGAGCAGCATTGCCGTTGTACCTCCTATCCCATGTCATACATGTTGCCTGTGCTGGGTGGTGTGCTAAACAGCTTCAGAAATAGCTAAAATGAAATTTTTAGAAAGACAAGGGTATTCAGGCACTTCAGCCTCCATCTACTATTCAAAACAGAGCTTTAGAAGACTCAAATAAGATAAGGTAATATCTCAGAAATTGCATGAAGAGATTTCTAAAACTGATAGTAATAAATTCAATTATTGTTGATTTGTTTGGTTTGGTGTTTTTTTTGGTGGCTTCTGCAGACAGGAAAATGGTCATATATGCAAATTAACTTTTTTTTTTTTTCCTTTTCTTTAATGAATCTTTTAACAAAACTGCATTTTCAAAGTCTTTGACATCGAAATCCAAAGAAAATACTAAAATAGATTGTCTCAGATTGGTTTTGCATATCGTGCATCCCCTCTGAGAAATAAATGGATTTAAATAATATTCCTCAGCATTCACACTTCAAAGTGAACCAAAAAAATTCTGCTGCACATTCAAACACAGAAAATATTCTGAATTAGTGTTTTATAGGAGTTTACCACCACAGTAGAACTATGGTGTGATAAAATTACTCTTCTTAGAAAGAAAAAGGCAAGCATGACCACCTTTGTATCACTTCTGTAGCCTCAATAATCTTTTACATAGAGATCTGAAATATTTTAAAGTGTACTTTGATTATTCTAAGTTAGAGCATTTCATGCATTTTCTATAAAGCTCTGAATAAATCTGGAAGGTCATGATCAGTTTTTTCCAACAACATTATTATAACAGGTGAAATATTGTTTCTATTTTGTACTAGTCTTGACCAAAATCTGACGACTTAGAAGATTCACCATTGTAGTTCTTAGTTAATAAAGTTGTTGGGTTTTTTTTGAAAAAGGCTTATTCTCAATCCTATGTATAAGCATAAATGACAAATATATGATCATAAAGATATAGTATGTAAATAACTATATAACCATTAAAATAAACTAGATGGTGGAAATGATTTATTAGTCAACTGTTCTAAGACAAAGTCCTGATGTCCTACTCATTGTTCACTTTTTATCATCCAGCAGTATCTTTGTCTTTGCATCTAATTATTCATTGGTGCTGTTACTTTTTTTTTTTTTTTCCCTTTATTAAAGTTATAGTAACAGCTGAGGTAAAGCTTATGATTTAAAATAAGATGAAAGAACCAACATACAAATTTTGGACATTTTAATATGAGCTGCCTATTGGTATCTGAGTTTGTGCTACAATAGCCATTATTTCATAGCCATAACACAAACTTCTCTAAGTAGTATATAATGGTTTCTTAATAGAATTAATCTGGGCCTTAGGGAAGAATTAGATTTTCAATTATTGCATTCATAATTTAGAAAAGGAAATGCTGATTAGATTTGTTTAATTTAATATTCCAGGTAATGTGGGATTTTCCTCACTAGTATATTTATTCTTGGTTTTGGTTTATGACATTTTCTTCTGTGCTTCTAATTAACAATATGTATTTTCTGGCACTAAATCATTATAAAGGCTAACAATAATGAATTATGATACCCCTTTTTTAATTTTCTGTTGCTTTGGGAGCACCCTCCACCTCTTCTCACCAATGCCCACTCCTGTTGTACTCATAACAACATATTTTCAAAAACAAAGTGGTACAATCATTTTTTGCTAGAAAATATTCACATTATCAAGAATTTGGCTTCTAAGAGAGAAATACAAATAGTATGAAGATCTTACAGGGACAAATTTTTGCAAAGGAAAGTTAATCATCAGAAAAGCTTCTATACATAGTGGTGGGAGAGAGAGAGAGAGAGAGAGAGAAATAAAAGTCCCCTTTTCTAGAGGGCAAATTAAAACATTGAATTGCACTCATGTTCTGAACTGCCACTGCAGTAACCACTCTCCACAGGACAAGAGAAGTTTAATGGGACTAACTTCTAAGGGCATGACAAGCCTCAGTATCTTCTGATACATGTCACCAGGGGCAAGCAAGGGAAGCACCCACAGAAGTGTGTGAGATGGGACTCATCTTCCAATCCAGCAAAGAGGTGTTGAGAGAACTGGGAAGAAGGTGATCACTTAATAATCTCTAAAGAAACTAGGAGGAAGATGGAAATTACAGATTCCACTTGGAAAGCTGTGCAGATCAGAGGGATGGCTGGAAAGACTGATGCTCTCTGTTCAGGCTAGGCAAGGTTTTGACAGCAGTTAACACGCTTCTCAAAACTATGTTGTTTCACACATTAATTTGTACTAACACTTCATGAAGAAAATCAAACGTGCTAACAAAATCTCTGACATGAATTTTACTAACGTGGAATCAGTCCAGCTCTCCTGGTATTAGCTGGCATGCATTAGAACAGCTAACACTCTTGATTCACTCGCACTCAGTATTTTACTACAGAAAAATGTGAGTCTTTACTAATTTATACTGCAAATGATACTCAATATCTTGGAAGGTAACTGAGATGATCTACAAAACAAGCAAAGCTAAGAAGTTGTATGGCTCAAATTCTAGCAAAATAGTTGTAAGAAAATGATAATTATTACCCAACAGTACCAGCCATAAATGTTGAAGAAAGAAAGTAATCTGCAGCAAAAGAAAATATGGAGGTATTTTATAATGGATAATATGACCATTTCAGTACTTTAGGTTGGTTATTCCAGTGAGATTAAGTCAGATATTCTGAAATGATTCTCCATAATAGCAAATGTATCTGAGAAGCCTGAAAAGCTGTGATTAAATTTGGTTATAAAACCACAAGTATTTATTTCCTGGAATCATTATGATGCCTTCAGATTCTTCAAGATAGCAAAAGATTAAGAGAAAGTCCCAAAAGATGTATTAAATACACAGAAAAGCTTAAATTGCTTTTGAATTTGCACACATACATCTTATTTTATGAAATGTAAATGCTGAGTACATGGACTTTCTTGTTTTCATCTCACATTCTTCTGGTTATGAAACAGATGTTATTTTGGGGGAAAAAAAAGGTTAGAAACTGATAAATATTCATGTTTTGGATATTTGAAATTAGTATTGTAAACCTGGTAATTTTCTATTTGTTATTTTCAGCAAGTGAAGTAACAGAAATAACTATTTCTTTGTAAATCAGTTCTGAAGGCTAGGAATTCATATTCTGCAGTTTTGGCTGAGCTCTTTGGGCTGGTTTCTCTATCTTCATAGTTCATGTTTCTCCCTACTATCATGTATTCAAGAACATAATCCTAAAATTAAGAAACTCTCAGTCTTCTGAAAGTTAATAGAAAAAAAAGCTATCATTAACCACACTAAAAGCACTTTCACTGCATGTTATATGTCCCTTGATTTTTGTCCAGTAGAATGAACCATATCAAAGGAATGAGTAGACAGAATATTTTTTCTTCCACTCCATTCTATCCTGCTTGTAAAGAATAGTGACAATAAATTGTAAATTAAATAAGTTGGGGGAAAAAATTATATAAAAAAACACCAAACCTCCAAAAAAATGTGAATTCATTTTCATATTTGGATCCCCAGAAGTAGCTGTTTCTGAAATAAGTAAAGCATTGATAGGAACTAAATTATTCTTTCAAATGAAGAAAAGCAAAAGTGAGAGTGAACGTGTACAAAAGTTTCCTCAAGTTATGCCATTGGAGACAAAATTAAAGGACATTATCATATTTATGCTTGTCCTTTGTTCAAAGTTTTTAGTAAATCTAATTATTGTTGACCCTTTATTCGAAAATGTAATTTTTCCTTCTCTTTACCCTTAACAGAAGAGTAATCCAGGCATTTATTTCTTCTGCAATATGTGTCTATTAAAATGATTACTTACTTTCATGCTTTACTATTAAAATGGAGCAATTTTGTGTTGCCTAGATACAGATCAGAAGGCTACTTTATATAACTAATACATATGAACAAACAAAGCAATCACAGATGAAAATTATTCCTTATTCTACTATTTTCTTGAACCTTCTTTGCCCTTTTTTATTACCATTGCTTGTGACAATATAAACATTGTTACTAAAGATATATACAACTCCAGCAGGACTTTATGGTCTTTCTTTTACATTCAAAGCATTTCATCAGCTGATTTTGTAAACAGATTATTTTGCCCATTCACTAGATTGCTGGGACAAAGAAGAGGATAAGCTATGGCAATCAACATTCCTAACTTTAGTTACTTATTTGGATGTAAATATCATGCAAAATATCTTTCTTGAAAAACCCATATGATTATTTTAAATTGTATTTTCCAACATATCATGGGACAATTTTAAAGAAATACTGTTTCTCCAAGTGGGTTCTCATTCAAAATGGGCATCATAAAGAGAAAATTAATAGACAAATGCATTATTTCAGAGATCTGTTTGCAGAACTGCATAACTTCTTGTGGTTATTACACAGAAATTGTAATTCCATCCCTTGTTTTTAATTTGAACTGTACTTTTTTGCTCAGTTTATGTCTCCTACCCATATTGGTCTCCAGTGGAATTTTTATACACATATACATACACACATGCATACACACGTGTGTATTTGTGTGTATATTTAGTGTTCATTAAGTACAAATGGAGAAAAAAAATCTGTCTTTTGTCAAACACTTCTACCCACTAAGTGGTATTTACTGCTAGAAAATGAAATGTAAGAAAAACAAATTGCTGAACAGGTAGAAGCTTGCAGAATCTACTCTCTGGGCTGTGGATATAAAGGGGTTTTTTGGGTTGTGGGTTTTTTTGTGTTTTTTGTTTGTTTGTTTGTTTTGTTTTGTTTTTTGGGGTTTTTGTTTGTTTGGTTGGTTGGTTTTTTCTCATGGGAATTTCAAGAGTAATGCAAATGAAATCTAATAATAAAAAAAAAATTTCTTCGTTCCAACTATTTTGCCTTCTCTGAATATTTTCTTCATTCATGCATGCAGCTTTCTTCTGCCTCTTTGTCTTATGGCCCCATGATTTTCCTAGCCTGTCTGAAGACAGTTTTCCAGAAAGATAGAGTCTATCATTATTTGGAATATCTCCTTTGGAGCTAATTCTGTAAAATAGGTTTTCTACATCTTATGCCAATACTACCAAGGTGAGATGAGAAACAGCTGTTTCTGTACACTGCCTGCTCATGAATGCAAGTCATTCTGGTGCCTAAAGGGAAAGCTCCGAGCAGTGTCTGCTTTCTATAGGTTGGTTACTTTGTCGTAATTAGCAAAAACTCGTACTAGAAACAGTCTTTCCTAAGGTCTTTAGAGCTGCCTATCTTTCTCCACTGACTGCATTATTGACTTAAACACTTTATTTTTGTAGAATAGATCCCAAATACTAAATCAGGCATCTGCAAGGACCATAGATATAATGTTTGATTTGAGCATCTAATCAAACACAAGTAACTAATAGGCAGTGCTGCCAAATAAACATCCCATCATCTCTACAAATATCTAAAATAATATCTCCAGAAAAAAATTTCCAGCACTGCTTACTATAGAATTTGTTTTTTTTTTTTTTTTCTTTAAATTAATTTGCTGAGTGTTTTTAAAAAGCTCCCTCTTAGATCCTCATGTCTGTAAGATACAGAGGGCTTGGCTTTTGCATTGCAAATGCATACAGGATATGAGTCGCAGTAAAACAGGTAGAGGTAATTGGTATTTGCCTAACAATTAGTGGAACTTTTAATGTAGCCTGGATATTGTGAGTGTTCTTTTATGTGAGTTGGTGAGTTGTTTGTCACCATTTGCTAAATTTGTTGCATTACGAAAAGAGACAATTTTGCTTGCGTGCTACTTTGGGATCAAAGCAATGACTCACAAGCACTATTTATCTGTTTGTGACAACAAGTCTTTGTACCAACATTCTTACTGAAGACATCAGAGCTCCCAACAGGATGCAGAATTTTTATGGTGCGTTTTTCATTCCTGAACTATTTCATGGCAGGTCACCAAATATTTTTCTAAGTGGGTCATTGAGCCCATTCACAGAATCAGTTTTGTTTTGTGTTTTTTTTTTTTTTTTCCTATTTTAATCCAACATTTTTCATCTCATTAATAGTCTTCTGAGAAAGAGCTGCAGAGACATATCATCAGTGCAGGGATATATCTATCTGTGTTGTCTTATACCAAAGCATAGTGTCTGAAAATGAGAGTAGAAATGAAAAAAAACCCCAACCTACTGGACATTAGATCAGTGTATTTTTTTATAAGCTTGCTTGATCTGAAATATTTAAGATGCATACACACACACAAACACACAAGTATTTAAGGGGAAAAAAATACAAATTAAATATACACAATCTTCACTATGGTGAGCAGACAGATGGATACAAGGCTTTTCATTTTTATAGGCTGATTTGAGAACTTTTACTTCCTTGTTATTGCTTCCAGGGTCTCAAACTTTAGGTTGCATCCATGCCATTTGGCAGAAATTTTCAGCTACACAGAAAAATGAAAATCTGAAAGTGTTAAGTTCCCAGTTTCCTTACACTTCCAGGTTCACAACTCCCTGACTTCTTAATTTGAATGTAAAAAAAAACCCCAACCAAACAAACAAAAACTAACAAAAAACAAACAAACAAACAAAAAAGACAAAAAAAAACCAAAACCAAACAAACCCAAAACCCAAACCAACCTGTTTACACTGAATTTTAAAGAACCTTAGACTCTTCTCACATCAAGTTAAATAAATGCATTGTGTGAAACTGGGTTAAAAAAACCCAAAACAACAAATCTTATTTTCTTGACAGTTTAGTATCAAGGGACTTTGGCTTAAGTAAGTTTATGTCAGTGTTTCTTCTTTGTTCAGATAGTTAATACTGCAATAAGTACAATAAGTGCATGAATCCCTACTTGTTTGTTATTCTGGAAAAGGGATTGATGGAAAAGGTGACTATGGGAGAGACATGTAAGTGTGTATAAACTAGCCTCTGCTGACTCTAAGCCTACAGGCTAATTTCTGTGGTAGGATTATTTTTATTTCACTTCCCCCTGCCTTCCCGTCACCTCTTATCTCCTCCCAATGGCTTTTTTTTAGTTTTGTTTGGTTTGGTTTTGGGGGGTTTTTGTATCATATCATGGTACTTTACTAGTGCCATGCCTTTGAGAGTTGGAAAGTAAAATTATTCTTATTTTACAAATGAAGAAACTAGAGTAGAGAATCTGAAAACCCAAGACACGAGGAAAAACACTTTTAGAATTAATATTAAGTCAGCATGCTGTAAAGTAAATGTTTTCATCAAGGATGTGAAAGTAAATAGTAAATTGCTGATAAAAATCTTACAGATGACTGATCCAGTGAGGATAAGACACCCAGGCAGGATGATACAAATCCATTTAGTATTCTGTTCTTTTTCATTCAAACCAAAATTCTTTATCCAGAGCGAAGCAGACTTATACAGAAGCAAGGAATGGAAGCCATAGCTGCAGAATGTATGTGAATGTCAGAGGAGCAATGGGCAGTAACCTACAAATCAATGACTAAAAAAGCCCCAAGGGTTTGGGGTTTTTTTTTAGAGCAACTGAAGAGAAGATTCCAGTGTAACAGACGGATGCTATCTTTGGATATTTAATGAGAAAGAAGTTTGTAAGAAAAGGGGGATGACTTCATCCCTACTAAGAACACTGCAATCCATTCTGAGGTTTTTATTTTAAAAGATTAACAATGTGAAATGAGGAATAAGAAAAAAAAAATGTAGCAATTTAGGAAAATGACAGAGAAAAAACAGTAGGAATCCTCTCTCACAATTTTCAGTGTTGTCAGTGTAGACTGCTGACTTCATCCTGTAGGTCTCCCTTTAATCTCAATGGTAATAAGTATCTACTACATTTAAGGCATACACATTTAATGAAAGCAATTTGATTCTTTAGATTTTTAAGCCAAGTCTGCTGAGGTTTTGCAAAAAGAAGATTGAGACATGACTGAATTGCAATATAAAAATGCCTTTCTGACTAGAAAAACTCACTTAGCAAGGAAAAGTAATAAAAAACAACCAAAAAAAGGGTATAAGCTAAAGTGAGACAAATTCAAATGAAATACAAACATGGAGGGTTTTTACAAAACAGCAAGTACTGATAATTCTTCAATCTAAAGGTTAGTGCATGATGTCGATATAACCCCTCTAGGAAGTAGATCTAGTAGCATAAAATTTAAGTAAGGAGTGATTTTGTTTTGCAAAACACATCTCTGCCTACTGAAAGGTAACTTTGAAGATGTGTCTGTATTATCATATTTTCAATGGATATAGATTCTGCTTCAATCTACCAATAAAGAAGGTAACTGAAGTTTATGTTCTAGTCTAGCACCAAGGGTTAAATTTCTGAACACCCATTAAAAAATGACATATAAGTTCCCATTTACAACATTTGAATAGTATAGCAAACTATGAACCCACCAGTAGCAGTTACTGGAGTGAGTGAGAGTGAGTGAGAATTATAGAGTGAGAATACTAGCATAAGAAACCACCCTTTAAGTATTTCAAGTTAATGTAGATGGATGGAAACTCCTTTTCTTACAAGGAAGGAACAGTTCTTATTTCCATGCCATTTTTCTATTAATATGAAATTACTTCATTTTGCAGCTATGTTTTTATGACCAATTTTTCCTTCCCTTCTACTACTGATTGTACCAGAGGCCAGACACTGGAATGTATTCAGTTCAGCTTCCAGAAATGCACACCCTAAACAGAGACAGACGATCACAATGTTGTGGATGTGTATTGCTGTTCATCTATGATAAAAGGCTGATTTTCATGTGGCAACTTCTAATCACCTATACAACAATAAGGGAACAATTTAACCATTCATCTTGTCTTTGTTTCGGATGGCAGTTCAGCTGCTTTCCATTATGGCATTAAATCAACAGTTCTCTGAGATGCTGCCTTTTCATTACAGCAAGAAAAAAAAGATAATCCCATCTAAAATGAAAAATGTTAAGTTTCATAACGAAGTGGATATTAACTTTGCCTATGATTTCCTCTGAATGCATACTGCAGCTAGCCTAGTTTTCCTGGTGTCTTTTACAGGGATTCTTTGTTATTTACTACAACTGTAGCTGAGGAGTATTTTCTTCTAACGGTGGCTCAATTTTTTTATACAAAATGAGTCAAAGTTCTGAGAAATAAAGAGAAAAAAATCATAGACTAAGTTTTTAAGAAATTTCAGCATGATTGGGGTGGGGGACAGAATTCATGGTTTAAATTGAAGCCCAGTAAAGAAGCCCATGTTCCTTTAAAATCAATAATTTTTATTAATAGAAACACTGCAACATATTCTATCTTACTACTCAGCCATGAATATAACACAATCAATTAATATATTGCCAATATGCCGTGAATGTTCATAACTATATGTTCCTCCTATCACTGAAGTAAACAAAAAATATTTTACAGAGCAATTAACTCTTTCCTAAAAGATACGTTGAGAAAGAGAACTTAAAACATACAAATAATTATTTAATTTAAATATAAGACACAATAGTAGCAGTAACGGGCTAGACCACAAGTGTAAATTACTGAAAAAAGAAAAAAGGTTCAAATCTGTATGTTAGATTGGATTTCAACTATTACAAAGAACCCAAGGATGCAGACAGATGTCACAGAATGAAGGACAGAGAAAATAAGAACAAATTTTTAACCAGCATTTTCAGTATCTGGTTATTTAAGACAATAGGACATACTCATCTATTATAATTTTTAAGCTGAGCAGTATATAATGGAACTTACTTGCATTTGCCTACTTATTAATGCCTCACAATGTTTGTAAAAAGGACATTGCCATGAGAATGCAAAGAAATGAAATTAGAACAGAGCCCAAAACATATAACAGAGTCACAGGTGACTTAATAGGCCTCCTGTGTGAAACAAAATAAAATGCTGAAATGCAGAATTACCCCAACCTTTTCAGTTTAAAAGGACTATGATCGCACATTTTTGTTTGAGTATTTTTGTTTGTTTTTAAGGCAAAAACCTGTTTTGATTCCAGTCTTGCAAATTCTTATGTACAATGATAGCTTTGCACACATGATTAGGTCTTCGAGAATCAATAAACTTGCCTCATATTCTTAAATGTTTGCAAAATCAGACTGCACATTCTGCAGGAGCCATTTCCCAAATGCAAAATCCAGTAGCTGCAAATTTCATATTTACTATCTGAGCAAATGAGGCTTTATCTAAAAATACCAGAGTGTGAAGCACGTTCAACTAGAGAAGATTTTTTTTCCTATTACTTATTTCTTTGATCAGTCTAAAGCTAAACTATGTGAAGCTGCCTTTGCCAGTTGCAATTACATCTATATTACAGGAGGAACATCTCCCGCAAAAAGCAGCCTGTTTAACAAACCAAAAGGCAGGGCTAGGAAGCATGGCTCCTCCAGCAGTAACCAGATCTGTCAAACCTCAGGAGAAGCACCACAGCACAACATCCTTCTCAGAGTAACGTTTTCCAGTCTAAAGACTCACTGGTAAAAAAATGAGATTATCAGAATTAAATAATGAAAATGGTTGCTAAGAAAATGACCCAAACTTGAAAGTTCATAAAGTGGAATGTTGGTATTAAATGAAAATTCCAGAGAAATACTTGAATTGTGATATACCAATGCAGAATACAGTTTCATATATATATATATATATATATATATATATATATATGAAATCTCTGACATGAGATGTATTTTACACCTGACATAAAGACATTTGTGATATTATTAAGTTGTTGCATTCAGCTCTAAACAGAAAAGAGTCAATGGGAAAGGTCACTATAAATTCAACAATTTGAAAGAGGACGCTCACACAGAGAACTAAGTAAATCAGGTTTAAGTGAATGAAGCAGAAACATTATTAACAACACACTGAGGATTTTAACAGATCCCATTACAGATGAGGACTATACCTCCCAAAATTCCAAGGAAAAATCCCTGCAAAACTACTCCTCGTGAAAGCCAAATAATAAATTATTACCATTTCAGGTCCAAAAGTTATGAACAAAGGGGAGAACCTGGAAGAACTTCCTCTCATCCATGGCAGTACTAAAACATCACCTAAATTACAAAATTTGTCATTTTAACTATTATGATTTCATTCTAGTCCTTGTTTTGCTCTCAAAAGGATTCAGAAGGAAAGAATAGATGGAATATGAACTTTGAGGCAACATACCTCAAATTTTTATCAGACGGTTGTTAGTGGCCTCTCTCTCTCTTTCTCTTTCCATGAAAGGCTAGTGAGTAGTAACAACTAGATGGTAATTGAAAACTATGTACTTTCACAATTGTCAGCAGTGACAAAGGAAGAAGAAATATTAGAGACAGCTTTTCCCCCTCTCCTTTACAGACTTTAATATAAACAGTGCTGCCACTTCCTGTTAGGACAGGCTTACAATAAACCGAGAAAGAGTTTTCACCTCAAGTTGAATGACCATTGCTGCTGCAGGTGTTTCTCTAGATACTTTTGAATACAATTTTGAATACAAGATTACTTTCATATCATTCTATGCTAGGACTGACAAGGGTACTCATCTAGGAGAGAGTAGTATTAAATTTACGTCTTTTCTCCAAATCAGGCTGACCAGGAACTCCAAACTGGCTCCCTTATGTGATCTTCCTACTGCTTCCACCCACCAAAAAATCGGTATGTGTGTTTTAGCTGCACTCTTGAGCAACTCTCTCCCAGTCATTCTGTCCTTGATTTGCTAGTGAACTTTATTCTAAATAAAGAAATTTAATGAAAACATCTATTTGACAGAACTTTTCAAAAAGATAAAACTAATTGGAAATTGGGAAACAAGTTAACAAGAAATATTTATGGCATATTGAATTATGTTTCTGATTTTCTGTCTCACTCCATCTGTATTCTTGCATTTTATATTTACCTTCATGTTTTCCAATAGCATATAAAATGTTTTGCTTCTTTTAATCAAATAAATAATACAGAAAATTAATAACATAACAACTAAACCCAAAAGACAATTGCTGATTTTTGGTCAAGTTCTACACTCATGAAGATCCCTTTTGGATCTTTCTAGCATATGATCAGATATAGATGGATTTATGATAATAAGCTAAAGAATTTCACGTTACTGCTTTAGAGTGATGGTATTTATGACAGATTAGAATACTGCAGGTTATGTGTTTAGTATATCTGAGGGCTTTCAGCAGTTTAAGTTCTTACACTTAAATATTTTTCATTTCTTTTCACATGTCAAAACAGGTTCCATATTCATGTTTATATGATTTTCTCAGCTTTCAAAGCCACAGTTTGCTAATACTGACATTATAATGTACTGCGGTAGAGATGGGAATCAGACCATACCTATTTTAAGAATATTTCTTTACTATTATATGGTCAGCATAAAGGCAGCTTGGTTGTTGTTATTAAAAAAAAAAATACAATAAGCAGAATAACTTAATAAATTAAAATACTTGTTATGCCACTATGCTTACTGTCTTTTAAGATTCCTTGCAGAAAGAACTGAGAAAAAGGAATGAAAAGGATGAACATGGAGAAAAAGCTTCTGCATATTACTAAAGTGACCTAAGAAACCCTCTCTGTGAATAGCTTTATATTGAGAACTCAAAGAGATATTGCCTCTTGAAGGACCAGGCAGTACCTGAAGAGGGGTTTCAAAAATAAAAGTTAGCTATTAATATCAGTGCGTACCTGCTTTAAATTGTGCCCCCAGACTTCAGACAGATAAGTTGAACAACTCATGAGAGAAACTGTAATCATCCTTCTATTACAGAAAAAGCAAGGAGACATAATTGTACAACACAACAAATCTGAATGTTTGATCCTTATATTCTTTTGAAAATAAATCCAAAATCAGGCCTGAAGTCTGTAAATCTTTGGAACTGAGCCCCATTCTCTCAAGCTTAATTGAAAGGGCCCCCTTCAATGGCATAAAAACTAAATCCATGAAAATCCTTACAAAGATGCCCATTGACTCAAGAAGACTTGGATAAAATAAACAAAAGAACAGATGCAGTGGTTTTTAATCATGATAAACTTCCTTAAAACCAATGAGAGTTTGATTTAGAACTGCAAATAAAAAAAATTAAGGACCATAAGTACTAGTTAACTGAACTATGCATGGAGACTTAGAAAATACCCATTAAGAGTTACCATACAATTAGCACAGTAGTATTTCATCAAAACATGAAATTAGAGCTTTAACTGACTCTGTTTGATTGCATTATGTGAAGCATTAAATATGTTAAATGTCTCTTCAGACATCAACAGAAGACACAGGAGTGAAAAAAGCTAAACTTCATCCATCTGAATGTCAATGTCAGTTCAAAGCCACATAAGGACTGGAAAAGTAATTTTTTTTTTCTTTGAATACTGAAAAATGCAAGTAATTTCAAACTTTGAACAGAGTTTTGATGTGTTCTTAGTTGTTTTGGGACATTTTGTATTACTTCCAACATTTTTAACATAGAGAAAATCAAATTGCAAATGCTATGTCTTAGATTGTTGTTTTTCTTTCAGATTTTTACCATTCTGTTCTGCTTATGACTTTTCTTATGAATACAGTCTGAACACACACACACAGAGCAAGCAGTGAGGACACAGAGCTGAATTCTCTTCTCTACAGTGGGCATCAAAATACTTAGTGATGGAAATGACATGTCTACCTAAGCTCAAATTGAGGTATTGAGGTATTAAAAAAGCTTAATCAAACTTAGACACTTCAGGGAAGTTTTCCAGACTAGGATTCCTCTTCACCTAACTTTACCAAGATTAAGGACCCTGATGAACCTTATCATATAGCTTCTTCTTTTAGGCAGCTAATGGAAATTACCCAATGACAACTCTCTCCATTTTTTTATAGAGGATAAGAGTAATGAGCCTTTGTTTTAGTCCTTCTGTGCTGCAGTTAATAGCAAGGGATTGCTATTAGACCCTTTGAATTTCTGAAGTGGATGGTAAAGTAAAATACAGTCATTTTATACTAAATTCTACAGCAGCTACACACACACATGATTGCTACATGAGCATCTACCGTTATGAACGCAGAATTTAAACATGAAGCTTTATAGAGGATCTTCAGAGCTCTCACATACTCCTGCACTGGACAGTACAGCTGAAGGACTGGCAGTGGTAACTGACATATATCAACACATTTTGAATGATGTACCTTTTCATATTCTCGTCCTGCTACCCATACAACCAAGTGGTAGAGTAGCATGCTGTATATATAGTAAGTGCTATAAAAAGATATTGTTTTCATATAATCATGGCTGTGTGCCCAGGAAGTCCAAAGTACCTGTGTGATGTCTAGAAAAAGGAGAAAAGAAAAAATGCAAACGCAAGCTTAAAGAAACCCCAAACCCAAAACCAAAACAACAACAACAAAAACAACCAAAGAAAAAACCCAACAGCAACAACAAAAAGAAAAACCAAAACCCCCAACCTTGAGAACAACTGAGGTTCTTTTTATAATCTAAATAGTTAAGAAGCATGAAGCCAAATATCCCTGCACATAGGTTGTAAAGTATTCTTCAGTATCTCTTTCAAAATAGCTCTCTCTGCAGACCAATTACCATGACATGGAAGTGGAGTTATTTCTTTCCAGCTGTGGGTTTTTTTAACCTTTGCTTTAGATTTACTCTTCTCATATCAACATAAGTTGTCTCATTTACGAAGACAGAAATATAAATTAGCAAAAAAAACCACAAACAAACAAACAAACAAACAAACAAAACAAAACCCCAAAACCATTCATGTGTTTCAAACCAGGAAATAAATTTTACTGCAAGAAATGTAAGATTTTTTGAGATTGTCAGCAAATCTGCCGTGCTCAAGGCTAGAAAAAATATTTATCCTATATACACAGATCAGTATCAGCCACATTTCTAGTTCAAGTCTTAACTGACACTAGAGAATAGTGATATAGATGTGTAACAATAATGCTTTTGGATGTCTATTTCATATCCACTATTAGAGGTCTTTAAGATCAGAAGTCATTTTGTTCTAACTCAACTTACTTTCTTTGGCAAAAATGCTTATTTCAATTCCCATTTTGTTACCTGATCCCTCATAAATACTCATGGTCAGATTATTTCTTTATTTGACTTTCTCAGAAAAGAAAGCAATACCAATGCCCTGTGATTCATTTTAGTATTGTGCTCTCACAGTGAAATTTTCACACAAACCTAGATTATTTCAAAGATTAAATGAACGTAAAATTGGCATGGCTTTTAAAATCACGTGGTGGAAGAGATATTGTTGTATCCTTACAGTATCTTTCTAAAAAATCTTTTCCATACTAGACTCTTAGAAACCTCCTATAAACTAGAGGCTTTGTCTCCTTTTGTTCAGTAACTGTTCCAAATTCTCAGAAACTTCACCCAAACCTGCCTTGGCAAATCACTCCCTCTGACAGTTAGGTATGTTACAGTGGCTGGAGACTCAAACACTGAAGGAAAATGATAGCTTGCAATAAAATATTCGTAGCAGACTACAACTGAAAACATCAATTCCATTTTTACTACTTTCATAAAATGAAACATATCTGTAAATTACTGTAAATTTTTCAACAGAGATAAGGACAGCAAGGGATCAAATCAGTTCCCTCAATACAGTGTTCTGATAAAGAAGGATGAACTAAAATACCCCTACCAAAATCAAGGATAAAATTCAGTATGCTCTTTGATAGTAAGTTACAAAAGACTTCAATTGACAGAATGAAACAATTTTTAATGAAAAGGAGAGATTAGATAGAGAAATATGTGATCCAACTTATTTGCCTTATTTGTATTCGTTGCTAGGATCATTCCTTCTCTCGCCACCATGTGCCTGTTATCCTCCTTTCATTAGCCTGTGACTGCTCAACTAAAATAAGATTTTAGGAAAGAGACTGCCTGCTACTCTTTGGCTGTGCATTCTTTAACAGAGCCAGGTATCATTTGTGTAAGTCCCACAGGAAGAAAATGTTATTAATCCTAAAGGCAAATGCTACCAAAAGGGAGCACAAATATTTCCCCTGACACCACCAAAGGTTAGTCATGTTCCAAAGCATACATTCAGTCTACATAGTAGAATTACAAAAAAAAAAAGAAAAACAAAACACCAACCAATCAACAAACCAACAACAACAACAAAAACAACAAACAAACAAAAAAAAATCACCAAACAAAGTCACCAAAATCAAGGCACAAAACAACAAACAAATTCTGTTTAGTGAAACTGAAGATGACAAAATTAGTCCCTCCATTTTTTCAAGATTCCCTAATCAGTTCAGTAGTAACTCTGAAACATGATATTGGTATTTATCCCGAAGAATATCGTGAGTCAAAGGTTTATATAGAAGGATGCAAACACAGAGCAAAACCAGAAAACAGAATTCTGGTCTAGGAAAATAAATCACAGTAAGAATGAATCTCGGAATTATCAGAGAACTTAATACATACAGGAAGGTTTATCTTTATAAAGTCCATAGGTAAAAAAGACATAAAGGCATATTCAAATTTTATAAAAAAAGTCTAAAAATAGCATTTACAGCAAAGCATAATCCCAAAACCCCAGTAGATTTTCATGTTTAGTGTCGGTGAGAAACAGCAAAATGTTTTCCTGCCTATAGCTAGAATGTGCTCTGCATGAATCTTGCATCTTTAAGATATCAGACTCAATTTTTTCTGATGAATGATGGAAATTTGTGTACCTAGCACCAAAATATTACAGGGCAAATCTACTATAACAGCATTAGTAATAGCAGCAATAATATTAGCAACAATAATGGTAAACTTCAGTAGATTTTCATCAGGTTTTATTTAATTCATGAAAACCTTTTGTTACTGTTTTCTGTCAGGTCAGGATTTTATCCACAATGTTTATATAAAATGTTTGCAATTTATTTGACTTAGACACTCAGAATATCTTGATAACATTAGGAAGGCATTTTAGGCACTAGAACACTCTCTTTCTGTGAAATATTCCAATGTGAAGGGGTAAAAAAAAAAAAAAAAAAGAGCAATACCTGTATATATATTTTAGATGTTATCTAATCCTGCAGTTCTTTCATGTCACAGCACAAAGAGCCATTTTCAATTTCAAAATTAATTATTTGATCCTTTTAATATGTTGTGTCATTTCTTCTCCTCAATTTATCACAACAGTAAAATACTCAAAATTGTTTTGAGCAGGTATTGTCCAAAAGCTAAACAGAATAATAAATATTCATGAGTCAAATGCTAAAGCCACACTTAAAAGTTCAGAAATTGTGTGCAATAAAAATGGAATATTGGTGTGAAAATCAGTGTGTAAGCTGAACATTTCTTCATAGTGTTTAATGGTTTTATTTTAATGGAGAAGCAACATTTTCTTACAAGTGGGTATAGATCCACTTTGAGCTTAAGAGCAATTTGAAGTTTAAATGCTGACTTATTTCAACATGTATATTTAATTTGATTTCATATAAGACAATTTCAGGTTTTTTTAAATAAAATAGAAATTCTTCATGATTGTTCACATGTTCATAAAGAATTTATAGATGGCACAAAGACTTTGTAGGTGTTTAGTGCTGTTTCTGAGTGGGAGAATCATAGAGCGTTTCCATCTCTGTGAAAGACGGAGGCTGTGGAGTAGCTGACTACATCATGATGAACAGCTGCACTGGGAAACTACTCTGGTGGGAAATCCCTCTATTAGGAAGCACCATTTTGCTGAGTGTTGCCACCAGGTAATCTTCATGGATTCAAAAGCTCAGACCAACACTCTCTGTAGGCAAATTAGTGACTAAGTAATTAGAAATTATTAAATGTATTGGGGCTTTAGTTAAGCACTCTGATAAAGTGAGAGGCAATAACCTTGCATTCCTTAATTAATCTTGGAATTCAAATGGCTAAAAATTTGGCCGCCAAATTGTCTGCTGATGTAAATGGGTAGCATTTCAGCTACATCAACATAGCTGTTTTATGTTACATTGGCAGAGTATGTTGCTCTTTTTGCAATAGCATAAGGCAAAACTCAAAGACAAGACCAGTATACCAGTGACAAGGTAGTGCAGTACTAATGCAAAAAATAAAGCTAGTGTGTCAGGGTCAAGTGGGGTAAAGCTGGTGGCAATACATGAGTCAGAGATCTTTTCAAAGCAACATAAATAATATGTGGATTGTGAAACAACATAATGGGACCTCTATATTCTCATCAAGTGGAGTTCAAAATAATCTTTTATAGCCCCACCCTCCAAACGACCAAACAATGAAACCCAAGCAGATAGAGAAGGACATCTCTAGCACACAAACTGAATGTATTATAAGCACTGGATTTCTGTATTTTCCTGATATTTCCAAGAAAATGAGTCATTTAACTAAATTATCTCTCTGGGTCAAACGACGGAAAATGTAATGGACCCAGTACCTCTGTCAGATAGACTGAATTCCATCCTTCTATTCCATCCTCTGTAGTCTGCTGGATGAAACTCTTTAGTCATCAACAGAAGCTGAGATGGATGTCAGAAAATTAAAGACAAGCTCTTTCTCTCTAATTCTTGGTCCTGCTCAACCACAGAGGAACCGAAATCCTATTTCTTACATTCCAGAATTGTGTCCCAAACATAAGGCATTCCAGGCAAAATCCTTCTTACAAAATTTGTTTTCCTACTGACTCAAAGATGAACAAACAGAGCTAGAGAACAGAATAAACAGAAAACGTTCTAAGAAGCCCAGGTGACTAATATATTGGATTATATTTCTATCTAGGAATTAAAGTACTTAAAACCCACTGATGAACATTTTCAGCTATGAAACAGACAAATTTGTTCATATCACTGTGGCTGATGCATTTTCTCATAAATAAGATTTGTAGTCTAAGTAGGCCAACCAACAGAAGTCTCAAAATTATTCCTTAAAAACAGTCTCTCCTAAGATTAAAAAGAAAGCAAAAATATTACCCCAAATATCATCAGTAGAGGCCAACTTTGAGGATTTTTGAAATTTATTGCCACATTAATTTGAAATCAAATATTTAAGATCCTGTAACTCTATAATGTTTATAAAAGCTATCTGAATCTTTAATATATCTGAATACTTTTGCTCTCTAGTCTGCATCTTTGCAGTTTGGTGGGAAAATGATGACCTAGTCAGAAAAAAAGAAAGAGGCTCTGAACTGAATTTCTTTACCACAAAGTGACTATCTTTTCATTTACTTTACTCTGTTATTGCAAGGATCAAATTCATTGATGTTATCATTAGAATTATCAGTATCCTATCCCTGGATATTGAAAATAACCACATGAATCTTTTCACTCCAGTAATACCACAGAATATTTACACGTTCACTGCTTTATTCATTTAATATAAACAATTCTAAATTCAGTTGTCTTCAGACTCAACCTTTAAGATGGACAGTAAGAAGGCCTGCTAGTATTTTGGTGTGCGAACAAAGGATGTAAATGAGGTGTATTGTCAGAGAACTGCTACAGAGTGGGCAGGTCACAAGTATAACCAGGCTTAAGATGTAAAGAAACATAATAACGATGCAAAGAGGATCTTAAATTCAGTCATTAAAGGTTTCTTCACGAAGACATCATCTTCAACATGCTCATACCCTTTATAAGCAGTTGTTGAGCTCCTCTAAATTATGTTGACTGCTTACAGTGTTGATAAAAGCTATTCCTGCAAAGAAGCACTGCTAGCACAGATGGCTGGCTTTGCCACATGTTCTGCACTTGTAGACAAAGATGAGGATGTCTTCTAAATCAGGAGAATTCAAAAGCTCATTAATATGCTCTTAACATAAGTAGCTAGTGGAGACACTGATGCTTTTTTCCATTTCTTTCCCATTTGTCTTGAGACTAACTCAGTGCATAAAATACTTTGCATAGCAATGTTGTTTCTAGTTTGAGCAAATTTAGTAGAAGTGAAGCTGTAAATCTCATCATTTGGAAATGCAGAATGTCACCCATTTTCTCGAAGAATACCATGCATTTACATAACTTTCCTCCAGAAATCTTATGGGTAAAAAATTATTTTCTCATGACTGTGTACACATTTTAATAAATCTATGCTATTCTCTATCTTGATACAGAAAAACACATAGAGATTTATCAACCAAAATTCCATTTTAGTTGCTAATTTCAGTCAAAACTATATGCTTTAGGATTTTTAAAGCAAATTGTCATGACTGTGATTCATAGTTTCCCTACCTTTTAAAGGCCAGTTGTCTCAGTTTGCATATTTGTTAGAATATGAATTGTTTTCAAACTTGTAGAAAGCGTATGGGTAGAGTTTGAGTTCAGTCTATAGTAGGTAAAGCCAGTGGAAGTGAGAAGAATCAAAAGTCAAGCACATAAAATCTCAACACAGTAGCTTTTCTGGAAGAAACCAATTTATTTATGTAGGTATTTGATTACCAAAATGATTACAAATTTGTGAGAAAACTAGAATTAGGTCTGTGAGAGAAACTCCAGAATATTTAGGTACTGTTATATCCCATAGATTCCACTTTTATGTATTTGAAATACTGCCTTGTATTTGAAGAAGAAAAGAAACGGCAAAATGGTATCTCCTTTACATGACTCTAAATTGCATTTTCACTAATAACTCCATTCCCCTCCCACACTGGGACACTAGAAGATAAACTAATTTTAGCAACTTCAATAATTAAACACTGGACTTGGATGGTCAAACTAACTTACAAAGTGACAAGCTAGGAGACATTGTTTCTCTAAGGAAGATATTTTGTCATTATAGGAATGAAACAACAGCAGCAAGTACAACCTGCTATACACAGAAGGCAGGTTGTTGAACTAGCCACACGGCAGAGAAGCAAATGTTGTAACTTCTTATTCCACATTTCATTTTTCATTGTCCATTCCTTTCTCTTTTCTTGAGTTGTCCGAATAACTTATGCATCAGTTGAATGTAATAGTTGAACTACTTTTTTCACAAAAACTTTTTTGAGGTAGATTACACTAGAATATCTAATGTCATCTGAAAGTTATGCTTCTAATATCTCATTTACAAAATGAAAATTGCATTCATGACAAAATGGGAAAATGATGCCTTACATACATAATTTTATTAATTTGTCTTATTGCCCTTAGATATCTTTTCAGGACCTTTCAGTAACAATGAAGATATTCTCCTCCGCTATACAAAGAGCTCTCTTATTCATTGGTTTTACTGCTATGAATCCAACTGCCTGCAAAACCATTATGTGAATAGACATAGCTACTAGTGTTGTCATGTAATAAAGGAACTAATTTTAATCTGCTCTTTTCAAAGTATATGAAATTTTGCAATATATTTTTAATATTGTGTTTTTCTGGTATAATGTTGACTTGCCATGTAATAATGTAAACTGTCACTTTTGGAAGGAAGAGAATGAAAACCCAGTATATGTACATATTTGTGTCCTATTCTGTCCTGGATTTAGTTATGCTGAAGGAAATGGTGACTCAGTCACCCCATTCTGACAAATCCTTTTTATTCTTTGCATTTAATAACTAGGGAGACAGATTTTTTTTTTTTTTTTTTTTTTTTTTTTTTTTTTTTTTTTTTTTTTTTTTTAGTTATTTTAAAGGTCAGATGTCATACACTGGAACCTTATCTTCTTTTCTCAAAGGCAGTAGTGCTGTCAGGTCTTCTCAGTGTTTCTGAACTGTTCCCATTTTATATTGTGTACATTGCCCCCTCTTGGAATTGTGACTTTTATTCAGAATGTTTTACACTGCAAGCGATAACAACATATGTGTCATTATGACACTTCTATTTCGTGTTTCACTGTGTAATGTCATTTTTACCTCCAAAGTTTACATATGTTCATAAAACTATTCCTTCAATTAAGTCAGGGAAGAATACACGGTTGAGAAGGCTGGCTAAGCACGCTGTACAACTTCTGTAAACCAAGATTCCATGTTCTTGGGAATTCCATTTCACTAGCGCTTACTGGATTATCAAGCATTAAAATTATAATTTTGCTTTAAAATATCTTTAAAAGTTTGTTTAATATGTTTGTATATTTTTCTGTTTGGGTTCGTTTTCTATTTGAAAATGACAAATTATTTCCCAGAAACAAAAACTACTTACCGAGATAATGAAAAACAACTCATTCCAGAGACTGCATTCAAATGCATTAGAAGTAAATGTCTTTTGATTCTACATTTGTTGTTGAACAATTATCTGATTAATAAGGTCAAACTAAACCGTTGTTGAAGGAGCTCCAAAACTTAAGCAAGTCTGTATTTCTAGTTTTTTATTCAAGAAAGCCAACAGTTCGACTTTGAAAATAAACACACAGTATGAAGAAAGAATGCAAAAGGAATTATCTGTGTTATAGGATTACCTCATAACATAGAACTAACAGAAAAAAATTATGCCTGTACATACATATATTACAGTGTCAAGTAGTGACATGGCTCAGGCCACATAATAGACAAAATAAACATTCCATGAGGCAAATTATGCCTTTTCTCAAAGTTTTCATATTTGATAATCCAGCAAAACAGGACTGTCACAGGGTGGGAAAAAAAAAAAAAAGCCTAAACAAAACAAAACAGATGTCCCAAATCCCCAAATAACAGATAGGCAGTCTGAAACACAATTTTAATAGTAGCAAGAAATATCTTGCTACTACCCCCTTTATCTACCCCCAAGAACTAACCTTGAAAGATGCCTCTGAATGATCTCCAGTCCTCCCCCTTGTCTTGCCAGTTACTCCATACAAAGAAACCGAAAAGTGCTATAGTCTCCAGGGACAAGCCTGTGTTTTGAATTTAATTGCACACAAATTGGAATCTCCTGAACATTTCAGGTCTTTTGGAGTCCTGAAGAGTAAAGCTTTTTGTTGTTCAAATAGTTCTACCATTACTTTAATGTTGAGTCAAATTTTGGTTGCCATTACTTGGAAGCCACAGTGCTGAAAAAAGGTAATTTTTACTCTTTCTTAACTGCTGCAGCTTGCAAGCTTGTTATTATTTTTGAATTCCAATTAGTATGTGAAAACTATCCTTTTTTTAATAGACTTTCTATCTACTCTCTTAATATAATCAGCTTTATCTACTGTAATTATCAGTTTCTTAATAAGTTTCTGTAAGAACATTATTCTCCTTAAAAGTCAGTTGATATAATTTGAACTGCTTTCCAGTTCCTACTCATTAAAAAGGTCAGGATGTATTTTTTATTTTTAAAGTGCTACTCTTTTCATTCCTATTAATTTTTTAAAACCCTGTAGGAAACAAAGAAATCATTAGAACTGAGGTCATGTTTTGAATTCATGACTGACAAGCTTCAAACATGTTTTTTCTTCGTAAGCTAGTATCTGACTGTGAACGGCTACTTTTTAGATAACCAGATCCTAGAAGCTTTGAAGGCTGGTTTTGTTTTTTATTTTGGTTTCTTCTTTGTTTCTTTGTTTCCGCTCTTGCATCCTGAGCATGGTAGAGTTACCCTAAGACGATATTTGTACTTGTGGCAGGAGTATAGAAGATACTGGGTTAGGAATTTCATTGGTTCTTAAACATGTTAAATATTTTTTTCACAACCAACAGTAAAGGCACATCTCTTTCATTAAAAAATTAATATTATGCACACCTCACCTTCTATTACTGATTTCATGTGAGCTATATGTTTTTAAAAGTCCCATTAAAAAACCAAACAAAATGAAACAACAGTTTTATAGAATGCATTTGACCGTGAGAGACTGGATTCATATCTCACTAGATTGCTTAATTATTCTGTTGGATCAACCACTTTGTCTGTGTGTGTGTCGTAGGAGGGGCTGTGGCTGGGCCTGCAGCCTCACGGCAGTGTCGGGATGTTCGTGGTCTGCAGCCACCATGGAGGGCTGGAGTGCACACGGCAGTATTGGGAGCCCTGCGGTTGGGCTGTCAGTCAAATAAGGCCCGCCTGGGACCCCTCCCACACCATAGCCAGGAGGGCAGTGAACCAAAGGTCCCGCCTGGGGAGAGCGGCCACGGCAGCCAAACCCTATAAACAGAGGCACAATACCTCCATTTTGTCTGCCCTTCTCTCCTGGAACCTGCCAGCATGTGACCTATTTTTCTTTTCTCTCTGTCTTTACTACTTTCTTTTCTCAATCTTTCTCTTCTTCCCTTACTCTTCTCTTTCTCTTGTGGGTAGCTCAACACCAATGAATTATATTTCACTAAATGGTATGGGGCTGGTTCTTGCTGGAGCTTTAACATAATGCTTTTCCTTGGTTGTATGTTATTCCTGTAAGCTCTTTTGCCAAGCATCCATTTTCTTACTAAATTAAAAGAAATCTATTGGGGAAAAGTGTGCAGCTTTTCCTCTGTATGCAAATTCAAGGTATCAAAGAACTAAGATTCTGCAAATGTTTGGCGTGGGCAAACTTATTTGGAGCCTAAATATAAGTAAATGCCTTGGGCAAGCATTTGGCTTTGAGACCTGGGGCATAACACCATGCTAAAGCAAAATAATTATATTGTTAACATTAATTCATGTAGGAATGACAGGACTGAAAAGGAATAAACTTGTAGAACACTATTATTACTAAAGTTTCGATAATCAAGAAGCATGCCCAAACTCCCCCCTGAAAGTAACCTCAAAACACAACAAATGTTGTAAAGAGATTAGACTCAGCAGAACATTTTGTGAACATCAATAGGTGACTTCAACTTTTTGTGACACTGAAACACTTTTAAATTACTTTTTCATATCCAAAACTGTAAGAAAAAAATGTGATTCAGAAGAATATAACAGCATTTCAGTGGAAAGTAGGATTCACCTAAAACTATGTATTTTATATATACAAAATCACAGAATGATGTGGGTATGAAGGTACCTCTGGAAATCATCTAATCAAACATCCCTGCTAAAGCACACTCTCACCTAGAGCAGCTCAGCCAGTTCTCAATCCACCTCACTGTCCACTCAGACACCTAACCATATTTCCTGGGCTTATCTATGAGGATGTTATGGGAGATCGTGTCAAAAGCCTTTCTGAAGTCAAGGTAGACATCATCTGCTGCTCTCCCCAGGTATCTATCTCCTTCAGATATCTGAGCTGCCAAGACATTATTTGCAGTAAGTTCAGAAAATAAGGTAGTTCTAAGACTTGACTCAATTCACTGCCTAAAATCAATCAAATTAACTTTACCTACCTTTACTAGGAGGAGGAGGATATGGATAGGCATCCAAGTTGCACAAGCTTCCAGTGTACTTAATGAGATGAACTTCTAACTAGACTTTATCTCATGAGTCCTCAAGAGGTGATGTGGCTGTTTCTTGTAGAAAATATTCAATCCTCATAAATTCAAGCTTGTATATACAGTTAGCATCATTAAACATTTGAGTAAAAAATATTTCTAAACAGGAACACTTAAAAAAAGGTTTGATAATTTGCCATTTTGAGAATCATGTAGGGCACCGTAAATGGCGAGATGGCCTGTTAGAATTAAGAGACTTTGAGAATTTATTTTCCATTTCATTCTCATGCTTTTTTATTAAAACTTTGGATAGGTAGCCTGTTATCTCAACTGTCAAATTATTTAACAACCAATTTCTATTAATTCTGGTTCAACATCACTCTCAGACACAAGAACTGCAGTCTTCTATATTCACTTCAGTATCATACTCAGGTCATTTTCATGGATTCTGAAAGGTGATCCAGTCTACCCATGTCAAATATGAGTCTTAACCACTAGGTGTGGGAAATACAAAGGAATGTTACTTACTCGAACTTCAGCCTAAGGAAGAAGTAAATTCAGCAAAAGAAAGTAGTGATTTTAGACAATGCAAAGGTGACAGACACCATGTTTCCAGAAGCATCATATCCATCATGACATATTAAACCCTTACACAGTACTCTCCACTGTTCTTTTGCATCAAGCTGAGAAAATATGTGGCTGAGAATACAAGATTTCAGAAATAACAGAGAAAACGAAGAGCACACAATGAAATTTAGGATAGAAAAGGGCAGAAACAAACCTGAGCAGAGAATTACTGATTCCTTTTCCGACAATGTTCAGTACAGGCTAAGATCCCAGTTTCACTCTTCTAAAGTAAGTATTGTAACCACTACTCTATTATCCACCACAATGACGCGGTCAAAAGAAGCTAGTTATAGTCCTGACATTGTCTACTTTCTGAGGTCTCCCCAAGAGATTTACGTTCTCAGATATTTATCCAAAATCTGTCTGGTTTCGGTCTCAGTGCAACAGGTAGGTAAGGAGGTGACATTCCACCCATCCCCTCAAACTCCAGTTAATCTTAGGTTTTGTGGTGATTCTTTCTTTCTGTTCTTTCTCAAAAGCTGTTTTGTTTGCAGTCAGAAAAACAGCTGCTGTGAGTTTAAGCTTGCTCAGGGGTGGAGGTGGTTAGTTATTACTTGATATTTTGCTTGTTCAGTATAGTTTTCAGCTTCTGGTTTTTGCTATAACCTCTCATGTTCCCAAGCACTGAAAATGTAAAAATATTATTTTATTTAGGTGGTACTTGACCTCTAGAGACTTAGCCCTTTTATTTTGACACTTTCCTATCCTGAGTCTAGATACACTTGAATCAGAAAAATATTCTAAATCAGAGAATCAAGAGAATACATTAAAGACTTTATATTTAATGTTTACATTTCCATATAACAATAATAATAATGATGATGATAATAATAATAATACATTATTAAGATGTATAGCTTTTTAATAGAGTGATCCCTGTCTGATCTTTCAAAAACATTAGCTAAGAGCAGGGCAATTCCTGATAATACAAATTTTAAAAAATAGAAGCTTGCAAGGAGAGAAAATATCTTCCTCCTTACACCACACACACACAAAAAAAAAAAAAAAAAAAAAAAA
>JAWWEE010000085.1:58781237-58831579 GCA_035221455.1 Xenops minutus
TCCAATTCATTAGACAAGATAACTTTCCAGGTTTTCCTTAAGAAGCATGAATTCATTTTGGGGTGGGGGGAGGGAGGAGAAAAGGAAAAGCTGTCAGTTTACTGGTGGTTTCATAATGTGTAGATAATGTTGGTGTATCAGAAAAAAGGAAACAAACAGGCCCTCAAATTTCTCAAAAAGTTTGTCACAGAATGGGTAAGCTTGGAAGGGATCACAGTGGGTCAGCTGATCCAATCTCCCTGCTCAAGCAGGGTCATCCCAGAGCACATGGCACAGGATTAAGTCCAGACAATCCCTCTTGAACACTTCCATTGAGGGAGATTCCATAACCTCTCTGGGCAACCTTTTCCAGTGGACAGTCACCTGCACAGTAAAGAAGTTCTTTCTCATACTCAAGTGGAACTTCCTGTGCATCAGTTTCTGCACTAATTTCTCATATTAGAGTCAGAAGAAAATGATTTTGAGTACTTTCTAAAGGTCAAGTGAAAACCTATGATTCTTCCTTCCTCCACCCTTTATATATGCTTACAGAATAAGTGCCAGGGGATAAAAAACCCCAAAACATAAACACATGTAGGCAGGTGAGGTGGATGAAGAATGTTTCCTGTGCTGCTTTTACTTAGATTTGGAAAACGTCTTTTCAGTAATAGAATTTCTTACTCAATGATTTAAGAATTAATGAATTCTCTTTTTTAATTTAATTGAAAAAAAAAACAACACAGGGACTGAAAATATCTTACTATAAGCACAGTAAGGGACAAGCTATGCAGTTTTAATTGAGAAAATAAGAAATTTGGAAGAAAAGCAGAACAGTATAGGTAATTTGGAATTTCCTGTTTAGTATAGTAGCTTTTAACCTGGGAAATTTCATGTCTTGCAAATTCTCCTCAATTTACAAGCATAGATTTCTTTGACCTGAAGGAAAAAGGGAAAAGCTGGAAATGCATAAACTACAGGGATATTAAAGCCTTTTTTTTTTTGTGGAGTGGGGAAGATAAGATTGAGGTGATATTGTGTGACTGCATTTTTAAAACTTTAGAGACAGCTTTTTTGGAAGAGGCTGTCTTTTCTCTTCTTGCCTTTTGAGCTCTGTTTCTTTGACCTTATGAAAACAGCATCATTAGATGTAAGTTCTGACATTGCTTTTACTCAGATGATGTTAAAGTGACCTAAAGGAGAGAAATCTGTATATCCTAGTCAAATATCAGAATGTAGCACAGCATTCTTTTTAATACCAATGTCTATTTGTTGCAATATATGGAATCCTAACTGGCTCAAATGCATAAATTAGCTAAGGTTTTTGTTGGCAAATATTGCTTATGCAATCATCTGAAGTTTTCCACAGCAGAAATATGTTAACTCTGCCTTTCTTGTAAATGCAGCAATGAGTGAGAGCTAAGACTACATGAAAATGGAAGGTAACCAGTTTTTTCCAAAAGGCTGGCCCTTGAGCGCTAGGCAGCAGCACTGGAACCAAATTTCCACTTCTGAACTTGCATTTTTTTAGGTAAAGTGATTGAACTGGCAAGACAGTCAAGGGCAAGAAATAACCATGAGAGAATTAGAGGGACAGTACAAATTTAGATTTGGGAATAGTGCTGTGAGTTTTCCTTTTGTACCTGGAGACATATATAAGACATTTAAAAGTACATGGACAAAAAAAAAGAAATCTTAGTGAAAGGAAGAAAGATGACATTTGAACCAAGAGTAGTTATGGTGGTATTTCACAGGGCATTCCTCAAGCCAGTGCAATTTCACCCCCAGCTCCCATTCCTAGAAGCACGGGGTCATGTTGGAATACTGAAGATTACTGAAGACAGCTTTCTTTGTGCCCCAGATTGTGGTGTTGTCTTGTTGTTAGAAGATGCATTTTCTGAAGATGAATTTCCCAATAGAGAAACAAGCATGCTGGAAATGGAGCTCCAAAGAACTTGTGGGATGAAGACGGGCAATGGTGAAGTGCTGCCTCAAGTGGGTGCATGGGAAGAGAGTGCAGCACATCTCAGCATTCCTAAGTTTAATGAGTATATCAGGTAGGAGAGTTCAGCAGGAGAAAAACTTCACAGCTGTGACTGAACATACCCAGGCTAGCTGTGAATGAGGAATCTGCTACTTTAGCAGTGAATGCATGGCAAAGTGAAGTTTAGCACTCTCCAAATCCAACCATTTGCTTGCATTTTTGAGTAAATGTTCAGCTACTGCAGCTTTCCAACTGCGCTGCCTCTGAACTACATTGCTGGCAGTGTCTCACCTGAGAATTTTCAAGCTAGTTCGAAAATATTTGCACAAAAAAAAAAATTAAAAAAAAATCAGGAAAAATACCAGGATTTATTTGTCTCTGCTATGACTTCTTCCACAGCTTCATGACCAACTTTAGTCTCTGACTAGCCTCTTGAAATTCCTTTAAGGCTATGACTCATACGGCGGCATTAATATGTGAGTAGTAGGAAGAACTACATTCATGCTTTCATAATATGATCTTCCTTTTACATTCTGATCTTAAACACTTGGTGATCTTAAAGACCTCCTTCTGCTCCCACCCATTCAAACATTAATCATCAGACAGCACAACAATCTCTGTCCAGATTTGTCTGTATATATCTGCTGTCTTCAGTCATAATCCTCTAAAGATATTCATACACAAGACTTTCAGACTTTTTCTTGTACTTGGTGTTTTCCAGCTCTATATTTCAGACATGAATACTTTTTGAAATAGTGTGACCTTATGTTTTTTTTGTTTTTTTCTACTTTAATGGTTTTGTCTTGGGGTTATATACTAGCTTTCAAAAGCTGTCTTTGATATACTAGAATATCTTGTTAACTTGCATGCCTATCAGGATCTTTTGTCTCAAAAGGAGATTGCTCCATCAAAGCTACTTATCAGTAAAATTTAAAATATGCTTACATTGAATCAGGGTGACAACTTAGATTTCCTTCAGCCCCAAAGAAAGCATAATAGTGCTCTCCTTTCTAATTTTGTGTTCAAAGCTTTCTGTGCTACTTAACAGAGTGGCTGAAAAGAAGTAATCAGAAAAATGTATTTCCTACAGCAGAGGCAAAAAGAATGTAATAAGCTGTTCTTCTTAGTCTGAAAACAGATGTTACAGCCAGGGTGGACTTTGAACACATGTAAGACAACACTTGTAAGGAAAACTAAAAACAAATTAGCTGGTCTAGATCAATTAGAAAGTTTTTACATGCTAAACTGAGGTTGATATATGTATGTAAAGACTAGTATCCCAAACCCATAGTAAAGATCAGTTTAAAAGGTCAGAGTTTCTGAAATAAAGACTACAACATATGTCTCTGTAAACAAAAAAATCCACTCATGCTTAACTGGTATACAGTGAGAGCATAATAAATACAAAACACATCTTCAGAGTAGTTGGGATGAAAGGGGTATTTACTTATATATTAGAATCAACATCTTCCAGCATCGAAAATATTGCACTTTTATTTATATAATACATATTTTACTCTATGTGTTTTTTCCTTTATTTAATATATTCTGGTTTCCATGGGATTAGTTAAAACATAATACAGAACACAACAATATGATAGTTTGGTGTATAGTTTGATGACTTTGGAGAAGAGAATATAGAAATTTAAATTCTGATATCTTGGTGGATGGCAGAATATGACCCAACAATGTGACTCACAGCCCAGAAAGCCAGCCTCTTCCTGGGCTGTGTCAAAAGCAGCCTGGTCAGCAGGGTGAGGGAAATCTGTGTGAAAATTGCATACTTGTTGTCTGCTACGCATCGTGTTAGAGGGAGATGGAAGAATCCTCCTTTGAATTCATTGTGCCAGTAGGCAAATGGATATACTTTTGTTAAAGCCTCAAGTCATCTTCTTCTGATTTAAAGACTACTTCTGATAGGACTTTATTGTACAATTTTTGACAATTTCTCTGAGTCTCTTGCTTCTAGTTTTAAGGAAGTGTTTTTCTCTGTAATTAATTTCTAAAATCATTTAGAAATAAAATGAAGACTGATCTACAATTCCATCTATTATTCACATTTACATTCTATACTTTAAGAAGATTCAATGTGAACTTTTCATGAGTCTTAAAGAGTGCAGTCAGGTGCTGCATTTATATAGGAGGAAAAAAAAAATAGAAAATATATGGCATGGTATGCCATTATTACACTACACTCCAAAAAAGACACTAAGATATAGTTTTATGGAAATATCAGCTTAATTTTGTGAAACAGAATATTAAAATAATCAAAAAAGTGTAAGCCCACCTGTCTTTTAAGCCTTCATTTTAGTGCAGCTGAACTAAAACTTAAGTTTGCTATGGACATGTGAACTGTCTCTCTGTTCCCTGAATTAATGTGTATTTATTCAGAGATGCTTTTTCATGAAGGATCATTCTTTGTCTCTCAATGGGATACTGAAAGAAATGTCTTTAAGATGTTTCAAATAAAGTTTCAATACACAGGCAAATTATCTGTGATAAATTACTTTATAGTCTAATGGAAAAATATTAAGTAATTTGAGCCTACTTAGGCTTCAATGAAAAAAGTTGACACGAAGCTGAAGAACACACCAGAAGTGTGCTTTGCAACACATGTCACAGGATAATTTATCATGCAGGTACATGTTCAAGAGTCTAAACCCTGCCAATCTTCTGTACTGTGTGAGAGGACACAGGGCTGGGTGAGGTGGCGTAACAGAGTGTTCCAACAGGCTTTCCGCAGCTGTTGTCACGCCACTATCCCCTGAGCTGAGTGCTGCTCAAATGAATCAAAATTCTCCATAGATAATTCACTGTTATTGATGTTTTAATTCTATGAGACAAGGAAAATGACATTAAGAAACACAGAGTAAAACTACCTCAGAGAGCAAGGGTAATTTTATGAAGCTGAGGACTGATCCCCAGCAGTATAACTTCCAGTTACCACCAGAAACTAACAATAAAAATTCCTGCAAAAGCTGCCTCAGGTATAAAAGTCATTGTTTGCATTATTAAAATAAGTTCTATTTGTGCCTAGGAAACTCTCTCATGTTTATTTTCCCTGATATTTGACTTCTTTCAGTACTACAGAAATATGCTTAAGCTTTACATTATCTTCTACAGCCAACAAGATTTGTATACAGCTATATATGTCCAGCTTTGCAAGTGAAAAAATATTCATATTTCTTTAATCCTACCTGAAACTACAAGGATTATTTTCTGTAGATTTTGTTTTCGTCTCAAACACTACAGATCTGTCTGAAACTCAGACATTGCTATTTATTAGTACAGTATGTTCCTCTGTTCAACTACTGTGTCAGAGGTATACAGCATTGACTTGGTGCCTTAAGCAAACAAAAGAGTAAAAGAATAATCAGATAGTCGATAAAAAGATTTTCAGTTAGAGTAGACTTTGACTTTTGTAATTCTTTGAAATAGCAGTTCATTTAAGGTTGTCTTGTTCGTGCAAAATGAGAACTTCTTGTGATGAGGCTTCAAATCCAGCCTGCTTATTGACAGGGTGGATCTCATTAGCAATTTAATGTGACTGAAATTATGAAACCCTTCAATGTTACAATAGAATGCTATTTAATATTAAACTTCTTCACCAACTTACCTCTTTTGTATTCAAAGAAGCACAAACCGAAAATCGACTAAAAGAATCACTTTTATCATGGCCACAGTTTCTTTACATGAAAGCTACACACATATCTTCTCCCCATTAAAACAAATATGAAAATAAACACATGGAGATCTGCAGCTGCAAATACCTCCTTTTGAGAGCAGCCGACCTTTATGAGCTGCAGGCATGATCCAAGTTGCCCCTAATCAGTGCCAAATCCTCTTCTTGTTTCAGAATCATTACTAGTCTGAGGTACATTTTTACCCTGATACATCATGAGAGGACTTTGAGAACCCTCCCCCAGGTTATCAATACTTCACTACAGGCCTGACAAAAGCAATTTTTCTTGGTAAAATAACAACTTAATCAAGACTTGCATCCTCCAGGTGGAATCAGTCAAGAAATTCAAACTGAAACATCTTTCTGCTCTGAAATGCCAAAATACTAATTCATCTGAACATAAGGAAAAAAGGAATGATAAAAATATCTTTTGTAGGGTTCCTCAGTCTCACTAGTGGACACAGGAAACAGGTATTTTCATCAGGCAAAAGAGATATGAGAAAAGCTCCAAGGGATGCTTTAGACAGTGTTGCTAGCCAGACCAAGATCCAGAGGAAGACATAACTGAAGACAAATACCTGGACAGATATGAGGGGCAGGAGGGTATCCAACAGGACTATGAAATAAACAGATTTTAGCAAGCAGGTAACAGGAACAGAACAAGCAGATGAGTACAACAGCAATGAGGGAACAGGATCAGACACCAAGAATGAGGGAACCAAGGCAATAGCAGGGTCAGGACTGAAGTGGAGCTGATCAAAGATGTAACTGAGACAGAGGAGCAGAAATCAGATGCTTTGGGACATGAGACTTGCCTACATCCAAAGTCACACTGAAGAGGAAAAAGCAATCTGTATAATGCCATCATACACCTTGTATTTACAACAAATCATCTGACAGCATCATGGGGCAACCTGGAGCAGCAGCAACATTACACAACTATTGCAGTAGCAGGTTATGGACAAATACAGGTCTCACAACCTTGGCAAACACAGGCAGAGGTTCCAATAATCAGAAGACTGGTTGCAAATCACATAGTAGTCTTATACCACATGCAGAGGTTTGATTTTTTTCTTGTCAAATTCCCCATGACTATTAACAGGCATGAAGACCCAGCATTTAAAACACATGCTATGAAGAACCTGGGTTTCCAAGGATGATTTAATTCCAAAGATGGATTTAACCATGGTGATCATGACGAGAACTGAACAGTCAGAACTGCATGTAAATACTACTTTCTGATTAAAACAAACAAACAAAAATTAAAAATCTGTAAGATAAATCAAATTGGATATAAAAAAAGTTATATATTGTAACCTGAGCTACAGAGTTTAAGGATATCCAACTAATTTTATGAAACTGTCTATCAAAAGAGGCCCTTAATATTGATATATTGAAATATTAGCTATTTTTTCCCTTCACTGTGCTGTTTCCATAATCCCTCATGATTCAGAGTTGCAGAAATTTATATGACAAAAACTAAGGAAAATGGAAAGTGTAAGGTACAAGAGAAGAATTCGAGATGATGTCCCTAGTGTAGTGAGATTCTGATTGAATTAATTAGAAATAGGGGGTTGAAATACTTCATTCTCTGAAGAAATACCTGGGCTTACTAATTTCCAGATATCACTAAGAATCTTGGAGGTCAGCCACTTGCACTACCATCTAAAATGCAATTTTAAAAGGGAAGGAACTGTCATGGGATTTTCAGACTACTAAGCTTTGGCCTAAATGTCATCTTAAAATATGTTAGTGCTTATGGAAATGTGCAGATTTCCCAGCACCCAAACTGGTGAACTCATATATAGACATAGATTTTTTAGATGCAAATTCTGTGCTTCATTAAAATTTGAAAATTACGCTGAAATATTTATACCAACTTGGTCTTTTAGATATGGAGGCACTATTTCTTAATTATTACTGTTTATTCTTCAATAACTGAAGAGTACATAATATTTCAGAAGTTCAAATAGTCCTGTGTTCATTCAACTGCCTGTTCAGAGAGTTTCTGAAGTTTCTTACAAAGTATTTATACACTACTTGTTTGTCCAGACTGATTCTCTCAATGACATGGACTACATGTTCTTGTTTCACATCTTCATCAGTTCAACACAGTTCTGTAGGAGACACACTGTCTACCATTACTGACATACACAATGACATTTCACATTATGAGAGCTGGTATTAAAAAATAAACCCTATCGCAACATTTCCGTTCTTAATGCGGTCTTTATAAGCAAGATGGATATAGACTTTTTAATAGGGCCTGCAGTTATAGGGCAAGAGGTAATGATTTTAAAATAAAAGAGAGCAGATTCAGGATAGATATAAGGAAGAAATGTTTTACAGTCAGAGTGGCAGAACATTGGAATGGGTGACCCACCCATCCCTGGAAACATTCAGGGTCAGGCTGGTTGGGGCTCTGAACAACCTGTTCTGGTTGAAATTGTCCTGTGTGATTGCCAGGGGGTTGGACTAGATGGCCTTTACAGGTCCCTTCCAACCCAAACAATATAATTTTATGATTCTACAATTTCATTAGCAACAGTTTTTTTATTAGAAAATAAAGATTAGGACGAGATTGTTGCACAGTATAGAGATACTTGAGATAACTGTGAATGAGCTGAAAACATCCTAAAAACCTGCATAGATCTTTCTGCCTACACATATTGTCTGCAGTATATGGAACTGAACTGTGAGATGAAGAGGTACCTGAATATTTCAGTTAGTTTTAGATTCAAGCATTTTAAATAACTAAATTAGGAAATTCTAATTTTTTTGCCACATATTTGCCTGTGGAGATATCAAATACTAAATCAAACAAAGCTACATAAATTTTAATATATCAAGAAGAGGTGCTAGGCAGAAGTAACCTGGGGGTCCTGGTCAATGGCAAGTTGAATATGAGTCAGCAGTGCCCTGGCAGCCAGGAGCGTCATCCCTGTTCTGGGGGCATCAGGCAAAGCATCGCCAGACAATCTCTTCACTCCTGTGAAGGACCCGAGGAAGTCTCACCCTGCAAAATTTGCTAAGATCTCTAACCTGGTGTCTAAGAAGGACTAACCTGACATGGTAGTTTCTGGAACATCAAAAAATATTTCATAGAATAATTCCTGATTTTTCTAGTTCAGATTTTTTTTTGTTTTGTTTTAAATCTCATTAGAGACACACTGTAAACTCAACATGCAGGTTTCACCTCCACCTGTTCTGCAAGTGGCTATACATAACAGATCTATTATATGCTGCTGAAACATTTAACCTCTATTTTTTTTCTAAAGCGCTTCAAAGATAATACTCCTGCAAAAATAAGGTACTAGATAGGGACATAATAGCAACACAATATCTAAACAAAAGGGAAACCTCTCTCTGTATTTTATAGTGTTGATGCAGTTGACTTCTAGAATGCATAATTACTCAGAATTAGTAAAACAGGCTACTTCTTCAGCTACTTTTTTGCAATATTCCATTACAGCAACATATCTGCTAGAAAGAACCAGAATTATAGTTGGGAAAGATGAAATGAGAGCTGGAAAGATGAATTACAGATGTTTAACATAAACTGCCAGTTTTCCTTTTTCCTCATGATGTACATCAGGATCGAAAGGATGAAATGATCAGCTGCAGCAGCTTCAGTTTTGTTCTCTGCAGAGTGCTGACTTAAGCCTCTGAGTGTCTTCATAGAAAGACTTCTGAAAAGCTGATGCAAGGGACATATTGTAGCAAAAATTTAATCGCTTCAGAAAATGTAAATAACATTCATTATGAGCATCTGCTTGTATTATAAGTGTTAATTTCTAAAGCCAAGACCCCTATTACCTTGTGATATCTCAATACACAAATTTGAAACACTGAAGAAGCTGAAGGTTTTTGTTCCTATTAACCTAAAGGATATTGTAAAGGTGTTTGCCGTTCTAGTTAGAAATGTTGTAATTTCTAGCCTGCATTTACCCTCTACCTGAATAGTTTTTTGATTTTTGCTGATATATCCTTGTAATTTAAATGCCATTTCTTTCTTATTGTCTAGTGAAGGTTTTCAATTTATTTATCTGTCGTTTATACAAGTATGTTTTGTCTTATAATTCGTATTTCTTTTGTTCTCTGGTGGATAATCAAAGATTTCCAACACACTGAGGGAGCAGGCAACCAAAAAAAATAGCAATTTATTTACAAAAATGTTATAAACGGATCATTTAAAAAACTTCATATTGCTTGACATACCTTTTATTTGCAAAGGAATGAGAATGATGTGGAGAGTCAGGAAACACAAGCAGGTCTTAATGGTGTGCAAAGGGCTAGTTAAACAGGGAATCTCACTGATTTTCCAGTAAAAGCAGCATAAATTGCTTTTTTACCTGAATCAATTTATTTTCTACCTGTTTTGCAAAGAAATAAAGTCTTCTCATTCCTGCTGCTAGCCTTCATGAAATTCAGTTTGGTACTACTTGTAGCTCCTTCTTAGCCTTCTTCAAACTTGAACAACTAGTCTACACCATTTGTTATGAAACAAATGCTCTGAAACCGGGGTTGTAAACATCAAGCTACTGAAGTATAGCTCCTAGTAGCAAAAATAAATTATCAGGCATAATAACTCACTTCTATCATGAAACAGCCCCTTTATACAATGGGCTACTCCACAAAGAGTCCTGATACTGAAGTCCAGGGAACCTATTGTCCTTTGAGAGCTAATGTGTTTCTGAAAAGTGAGTTCTCTCATGAGAACAAGTGTTTTGCCAAGATTCTTGCAGCACCTATGCTGCTATCCAACAAATCCATAAACCTTTATGAAATCCAAGGTGTCTTAGATTTTCCACAGAGCGATCTGTATAAATCACCAAAAGCAACTGATAAAATCATGAAAAATCCTATTTTTTTCTTTGTACAACTGAATTTTTCAGTGATATCTCTAATCTCAGTTTGCATCTCTCATTTTTCCAGTTACACCTTTGACTAAGCACACTGTTAGCACTAAGTCTAATTCTTCCAGAACAGTTTTTGGCTAAGGTTTGGAATACATTTTAGCTGAGTTGATTCAGTGCAAGCTCCTTGATCTACTGCTGCATCAACAGCCTCCTGGCTACATGTACCTTGAGCTTCACACAGTGCAATGGCCTTAGAGTAAAAGTCAGCTTTCCTCTTTCAGTATTTGGTACAGTAGATAATAATGCAGTTATTTCATTTAACTGTTAAGTCATTCTTGTTAGTTTAGACAGTGAACAGATTGGGCATCCCCCTGTCTGCACTGGACTGCCCGGATATGGTACTGCAGCAGCCCTGAGAGGAAAGCACAGAATACTGAGTTTCATTAGCTTGCCCTGCCAACTGCATGGATGTTTGTATGTTTGTCATTTGAAAATTTACTATCGAAATGCATAAAATTATATTTTTTCTTACGGAACATAACTCCAGAGTAAAGAAAGTGGCCTTTTTTATAGTTTCCTGATAAACTATAGGCAAGATGAGGATTGCTGATATCCACACAGTGAGTTATACCTAAGGTTTTTCAAATCACTAACATGTAGTTTATCTGTACTAATTATCCCTGTTGACCACCTACTTTGTGCAAGAGAAAAGCAAATCTCATTTTTATCTCATCACTGAATAAAAAAACACATCCCAAAGCTGTGTCTACTGCAAAGCAGACACTGCCAGTTTTTGCAGCTTAGCTGTGAAGCAAAAACATAGTTGCCTCAGTGTACTATTTTCCAGTTATAAACATGTGCAGAAGCAGAAGTCATATTGTGAAAAGAGAAGAAGCAGAAAACCAATGAGGATTATTCTATCTTGAAATCTTGATAATTCAGTACTTTTAAATCAACATGAACTATTTTTTTGTTCCTGGGCAGTAAAACCAAATCTTGACTTAGTGACAGTTAAAATCATATTATGGACAATCACATCATTATTTCCCTGTCTGTTAAAGTCCCATGCAGTGGAATACAAGAAATAATAGAAACATGCTTCACAGAAATCTCTTGAGTAAACTCCTTTGCCTTAGGAAACTACTTAGGTATCAGGATCTTCTTTTCAAGTTATGCCATATTATAGAAATTTGCATAACAAAAGCAACAGCAACAACCAAAACAAACAAAGCAATAACACCCTCCCCTCCCCCCCTGCTCTCCCAATAAAATACCTCAAGCACACTTCTCATAAAACAGATGCGTATAAAGCAATCCATGGAAAAAAAAGAATCAGAAGAACAATTCAATCATCTATAAGTAACAAAATAATTTATACAACTGGACTAGTGAAAAAAAGGTAGAGGAAGAAATGCATTATTTAAGTGGTAAGAAGCTGAAATCCAGAGGTTGCACAATTCCAGTATCCTGAAACTGGAGTGTTAATCACGTAATAAATTGCAGGAATCTCCTTGAAAGCTGATAAACATGGACTGTAATATTAATACACATATTAAGCTAAACCACTAAACCATCTGTTGCAGTACTAACTAAATGTAGTCTCACAGATATAAACTTGAGGGTCACACAAATATTCTTAGAGGCAAGTAACTGAATTAATTTGAATTCCATAAACCTTGCTTGACTAAACAGAATGGCCATTTTTGGCTCATCAGAGGCTTTATCTTAGTCAAAGAGAAGAAGAAAGATTCATTAACTTCATCATGCTTTGTATTGGGCCATGTAAAAACAATGAATCCCTGAAGACAAATCTGTTTTATTTTCCTGATCTGGAAAGAGGAATAGCTGGGAAGCTCAATAACCTATATGCAGCATGGGACATTAGGTGAAAGTGCTGCTGATAATATTTCCCTCTCAGATATGGGCAAGGGAAAAATAAGAAAAATAACTTTAAAACTGGCATTCCAGGAATGAAGGAGAAATCTTGTTCTCAGGCAAAGGGCAGAAATCTTTTTCATGATATTCAAGAAGGCAGCAGCATTATGTCCTCACCTTATTTCAATTTATTGTCACAAATCTATCATTGTATCTGTGGTATTAATCACTTCTGCCACTGCTTTGTTAGTGGCACTGGCAGAAATCCCAATTAACAGTGCTGTGGCTGAACAGAGTCAATCCATACTACCATTTGGTCTGTTTTAACCAGCAACAGAGAGAAGGAAAAAGCATTCTTAGAGAAAAGTGACTTTCCAAAGTACTGTGTTACTTCCTCTCTCTGTCTGTTCTCTCTATTTCTGTGCACCCATGGAACAAAACTTAAAAGAAAAAAAGGTAGGCAGACCTGATATCCCAGTGCCAATGAGGCCTCCCCTCTTTGATCTTTTGCACGTTCTGCCTGGGCATTGCTCCCAGATGGGACAGCTTCAGTGTCTATGCCTCAGCACACTTGAAAAGTATCTCTGACGGTTTTCTGTATAAGCTCCACCTGGGAACAGAACTCTTGATGTTGTTGATCTCTCTGGTGAGCTCAAACGAGCAAGCAAAATAAGCTTTAAGGGTCTTTTTGTTTCTTCCTCATTAAGCCTTAGAATTTGGTTTGTTTCAGATATATACCCTATGGCAGAAAACCAAGCAAATCAGATTTCAGCTGGAGGAAGCACACAGCACAACTGTGACAATTTACAATTGAGTGGGTTAGGATTTGTTGCTAGTGTATGGCTTAATTAAATAGAACTCAATTTTAAAAGGTTACCCTGTGTGCAGCTGTTAATATGTAAGCACTCAGTATTGAATGCAGAGAAAAGCTCCAAGGCAATTTATTCATTTAAACACCAAAAAATAAGCATGAAAACAGAAACTTGGAATTGATATTTGGTTTGGGGTTTTTTAAATTATTTTTATTCTCCTTTTGTTAGTTTGGGGCAGCTCCTTTGATAGCAGATTTAATATCTGGAGGCAGAAAAGTGGACTGTGAAGTCAACAAACTCTCAGACCCACATTCAACAGCAGAAGGAAACAGAATAGGACAAAAAATATTTTTACACAACAAGTAAAAGTTAAGCCTGCCAAAGATGACTACAGTTGCAGCTATACTGCTGCCAACAGTGCATATGTTTCATATGGAGTACTGAATGCTTTCCATTCAGTGTGTAAGAATCCTGTTCTCCTGACCTATATTAACTGGAAATGCTCTAAAAATTTCTGAAACTGAGCCATACAGAAACCTCTCACATATTATTATTCCCTGCTTTGTAAAACTTCTGTAAGTTTTCTTACACATGTATATATGGGCTATTGTTCTTCATATTCAAGTGGAAAGATAGTGACTTTCAGTTAAAATTTGGAGAAAACAACCAGAAAACCCAGTAATTCCAAATATGTCTAGATTGCATGCTAAGTGTATGCTTTCTGGCAAGTCCAGGCAGTCCAGATGAGGTATACTGTCCGAACACACTCGGTCTCCCTGCTGGCCTACGTGCCCAGATTTTCTCCTTAGAAACAGAGTGTATGTATATATGTGTGTGTGTGGATGGAAAACAACACAGATTTTGTCCTACAGGGAATCAATGTGCTCAGGGCAAGTGTCCAACCCCGGAAAATGGGAAGGTTTCCCAGATCCCAAAGTACAGACATAGCCACCGAGAGATAGGATCTGCCTTCCCAGTTCTCTGGTTTTCAGGATCCAGTTGTTCAAAAGGGTCCGACAACAGGCCAAAAAGTCTTCACAGTCCTCTGAGTTTTGACAAAACCTGTCTTAAGGAAATAAAGAAGAATTGTGAATATTGACATGAAAAGTTTCAGATCCAAGCTTTCAGGTTCTCATGAATCAGTCTAATCAGTTTGATCAGAAATCAAAAATAAGGGCCCAAATAAGGTGCTTGGTTGAGATAGAAAACACCCAGTGGTAAAAAAAAGCACATGAGAAGACACAATTCTGAGGAAATACTATGGTACAGCTCTTGAACAGCATTCTGTAAGTAGAAAAAACAACAAGCCATTGCTTTTGTAGGCTCAGGAGAGAGCACTCAAAAATAAAAATGCATTGAAGAAAGATAGGTACACCCACAAATATACAACCAAGACTGTGGAAAATCTGTATCTTTGTTGGAAACCTATAGCGACTATAGTGGCTGCAGACAGTACAGTGTTTCCTCCTCTCCAGTGGGTTTGTGAACTATGTAGTCTGAAAAGATTTCTAGTCTTGTAGATCACCATTTCTGAGTTTCATATATTTTCCAAGCACTTCTCACAACAAAGATTAAATCACACCAAAACTCAAATGCAGTAGCTTTATATCAAATATGGAACTGAATCTACGAGTAATATATAAAAAAAAAGACTTTCAGATCTCACTGAAACTCTATAGAGTGTTTTGGAGATTTTTCACACAAAACAGAGAGTAAACTATATTGCTTGTTATCTGGATCAGAAAACAAAATAATAAATGAAAGTGAAATAGTAGTATAACATAATATTTTCCCATTTTCTTGACAGCAAATATTCAAATAAATAATTAGGTCACACTAGCTACATTTGGAGTGATAGCAACCTAATCCCTCCACTAAGGTTGCACTTTTCTCCCATACTTCCAACAATCAGAAGATGGTTAATATGGCTGATAGAAATCTTATATGTTGCTCTCCTTCTGGCTACTAGTAGTTTCATCTACTTCAACGACAGTTGCCAAGGGAACCAACAAATTGAGTCAGTGATAAACAGGGTAATCAATTTTAGTTATTTCCTCTGCCTTTCTATACTAAGACAAAATGTCCTTTTATCTCATTAAGCTGACCAAGCACGGGTTTGGTCTCTTATTCACTTAATACAGCTCTTAAGAAAAACAATACTTCTGCTGCATCACAACAGTTGAGCTTGACAGCTAGGTGAACTGAAAACTAGCCATATTCACAAGTGCCAAATCAAAGCTTGTAAAAGTGGCACAGCTCTTACTAACAGACTTAAGAAATGCCCAGTCCTTCAAACGCAGATAGGCAGTGTGGACATATATGCTGAACTTTATTTGATCATCATTTATCACCCAAAGCTAGTTAGCTCTGAACAGAGCACCATCAAAGAAACAAACCAGAAGGAAGCAAACTGTGGGCTCCAACTTTACATGCACATGAAAAAAAAAAAAAAAAGACACAAGACAAATCTGAGGGAGTAGAATGACAACGAGATATGAGGCTAGAAAAACATTTTGGAGTACATTTTTTGTCGCAGAAGTCTTGCTGTTATAATCCTAGCACAGATAGCAATGTGGTTATCATTCAGAGTCCCTAAAAGAAGCAAAGACAGATTATGACACAGCCCAAAACCCCAGATACTTCTTAGTTTGAGAGCAGTGTAATATGGATCAGATGTATTTTTGAAGACAGTCACCCGGACCACCACCTGTCCTTCAGTTGATGTATTCCAGGTTAAAACCAGCTGAAATCAGTTTTTACCATTAGAGCTTTGCATTAGGAGATAGCATTCAAATACATGATAGAATACACTGACAATAAACATAAATAATGTATTTATTAAAAGGGGAAAAAAGTGACAGTATAAAACTTACAGAAAGATCTACAAATATAAAAATATATACTATACAATCAAGTCCCAAATCACTGATAACTACTTTTTAAAAGAACAGAAGTGCGTCTTAATTCAAATTAGCTGAGAAAAAGAAAAAAAAAAAAAAAGTATTCCTGAATAACACTGAAAAATTAAATTCCCAGTACTACAGAGAAGTTCCTACCAGTGTTTTTTTTTATTTAATGACACTGAGTTCTTACCCAGCTCTAGTTTAATATACTTGGAAACCACAGGAAATTTATCTGTTATTTATCTCTACTGACTTCAAAAAGTAGTTTATATTATTTCTATTTATGGAAAAGAGATTCATTGCACTATGTTGAAGGGTTAAAGGGATTGCTCTTCAGCAAAGGAATTCCTTCATGAAGGCTTATTTTATAGGTTTACAGTCAAGATCATGTAAGGTCCCATGTGTTTTCAGGTCAGGATGCTGCAAACAAGGTGAAAATCAATCTCCACAGTGATGTCAAGCATGACCTCCACACTGGTGTCATGCAATGATAATACTGTATTACAGATGAACAATATTTTTATCAAGACTCTTGCTGGGACAGAAAACCTGCTCACCCTTCTCCTGTCAGTGACTGTTAACTGTGCATTGGTGGAGAGAGGGAGAACCTTTTCTTACCTTTGCTGCCTTGATGAGTGCTAAGACAATGTGGAGGCAAATAAAGGAGTGGCAAAGTTAGAAACTAGGAATAACAAGGTTATACCTTCCAGATGTAATGAGGAAAAAGACATCAACATTGGGCACTACTGGTTCTTCCCATTCTTCTGGGAAAAGCTCTGCTTCTCTTTGTACCTCCTCTACTGATAATCAAGCACATGGTAAGGTAGATTTTTGAAGTTATCCTCTGAAAGCAAGTCTTTAGCTCTGTCATTTTTTACAAACTCTTCTGTTTCTTTTGAGATAGATTTTTGTTCACTGTCAGACAAAAAATTCCTTTTTCTCATCTATTTAATACTAATTAAGATTAATTACTAATCTATTTAATATGGGACTTCATCATTAGAATCCCAGTTGTTTTGGAAGACTGTTGTTTTAACCTATTTTCAAATAGGAAGCTTGATTCAATGTTTTGCCTAATATATATGAATTTCTTTGCTTGGCTAAATTACAGATATGCATTTAAATTTTCTCTTTAGCATAGTGCTTTAAAAATCTAGCTTATCAGAAATAATTTCTTTTAAAAATATAAAACTGTATTATTAAATTAAAAAAGTAAAAAGTGCATGTGAATGCAATCATCATGTATCCAAAAAGACTCTAACCTTTGCAGTACCTATGATATTGTTGTCTGAATGTCTTTGGGTGTTTTCATCCCCCTCTCCTGCTGATGAAGTCAGTCTGGAAGGACTTTTTGGGAACTGCTGCCAGTGAGGAAGGCTGGTTCTGCTATTTCATTCATAACAACTAGACTTAAAGGCAGCACTGAATAGGTAGCTACATCCCTTCCTTGGCTTCCATACCTTCCCAAAATGTTTAGTGTCTGAATCAGACTTCGAAGATTTCATTGAAGATTGCCTGGCATCCTTTTGATAGGCATAATTAGTATTTAGAAATTATATTGACTAATTTGGGAAAGGACAGGAACTCTTCCAAAAGTATCCAGTCAGGCCTGTGTCTAAACACTGATGCTGATTAATTCTATTTTTATAACGATATCAGATATTTATTGTGGTTTTATAACATATGCAGAAATATCCCTGATAAAGAGACAACAAACTTTTGAAAAGCCTGGTTTAAAAGTTGCCCTGGACAAATATGTAGTTGAAACACTTAGAACTGGAAGATCCTAACCTACCAATTCTGGCTTCTTAAACTCATACTCTTGACAAGATGTTGCTACAGGCAATGTCTTTGAATAGTCCTCAGACCTCAGACCTCATCCCTCTGCAGTAGCTCTGCAAACCTTCACCAGGCTCGGATATCACATCAATGAAACCAAAGAGCTAGGAAGCATTTGGCAACATGCTTGGAGCCCAAAGAACTCAGTTACATCCTAGGAAAAAAAAAATCTCTTCAGTGTTTAGAATACAAATAATTCAGAGATTTGTTTTAAAGAACTACCTTCATATTCAAAGATCAAAAGGTCTGTTCAGATGCTCCCATGCCCAGATTACTTTTTGTAACATTTCACCTGACTCTTACCCATGAAAACAAAATATTGCCAGAAGTCCTGCACCCTTCCTGTAGACACCAATTCTACAAGCTCTATAAATATTCTGGCCAATAATAAGATATTCTACCGATTATTTGTCATAATAATATCTGTATTCTTTTCCATTTTGTGATGAGCCATGAAACAAGAGGTTACCTTCTATAAAAGCTATAGGATAACTTTGCTCTGCTTATGCTAAGATTTTTTGCAGTTTTTATCAGATCTCTATTTTTTAAGAGAGGGGGAAATAATTTTTAAAATTATAGTCTACTGACAGGGCCATTATTAAAACATCACAACATTTATAAAGCATGCTTAGCATTAGCACTCCTCTCAGTTGCTTTGTTAATATTTCTTAAATAGCAACATAACTAATAACACAAAGAAAATCTGTATAAAAAACAACAGATATTTAAATATAAACCATTTCTTTAGCACTCCAACTAATCTCTTCGTTCGCTGATGGCAGAAGAGGAAGTAAGATCATTTACATATATAATTTCACTCAATACAGCAGTTAAAAAAAACTCAGTGCAATACCTCCACACATCAAAACTTATTTTCTGTCACAATGGTACATTTCAGTCATCATTTTGTGTTTAGAGGGTCTCAGGGATCATGCTTCATTAGAAATTCCTTTGATTTAGCAATTTAATTTGAACAGATAAAAGAGAGCTCTAATGAAGAGATAATTAAAAGTAGAAGTTACTCTAATTGGTGATCGTGGAGGACAGGCTCAGTAGATGGTTCAACTTTTTAGTACTCAGAAGGTTTGGTTAAACTTTAACAGTCAGAAAAATGTGCAAAATAAATCAAAATATAATGATGGATGTGCTGTTGACACCTTCAAATGCTTTAGCCTCTTTAGTTTATTTTATACTGATTCTCTGGTTGCATTAAATGCTCATTGCTACTGGGTTTTTTTCTGCATGGCAAATTGTGTGAAAAAGTAACACTGCAGAGCAACCAAGTGTGATTCCAAACACAGAAGAGAATTTTTTTCTAGAACATGGCCTCTGAAGGGGTTTGGCTGCTGGAAGCCCTAGTGATGTGGTTTGGAGTGATAGAAATTCAAGACTCTTCAGTGTTTTCTAAACATTAAACACTACATCACAGAATGTGCTGACCACCAGTATCTCGTAGCTGTCAGAAGTATTTTACTTTAGTTCAGAACTGCCCTTTTAATCGTGCCCATTAGCTGTGCCTTGGGTCAAAACATGGTGAAAACTAAGAGCATCCAACCTTGTTTCTTTTCAGACAATGTCAGTATGGAAGAGCTATTTTAGCTGTTAAAGCTGATCTGGCCAGCTGAGAATACTAGAGGCTGCCAGAAGTAGAACTGCTGAACTGTGTGCTGCAAACACTGTGCACTCCTCAGCAGCAGTGCTGTCACTGAGATCCTCCTCTCCTCCCATGCCATTTTGTCTCACAGGCACTGCCAGTGGCAAGCATTGCTTGGAAGCTTGTGCTTCCTACCTAAGTAGAACTGGTTCCAGAACTGGGGACCTGACCAGTATTTGCAGGGAGCTTCATGTTCAAAACAAGGCTTATTTGCATCTGGGCTATAACCTCTTGTTCTGTAGGTGCTGCTTTGCAGGTAAGAGGAGATAGGGGGGCTGCAAAAGACAATCTGATGAGCAAGGGTTGCAAATGAAGCGGCAACAGCAAACACAGGACTGGGAAGAAATGTGACTTTGAATCATGATTCTTTTGTTTCAGGTCACTGCAGTTTCATTTCACCCTTTTTCTGCATATAATCCGTCCTCTTATCCCTCTCCTTGAATGTATTTTTCTGTCTTTTCATTTGTATTTGGTTATTCATGAGGGCGAATTTGTCCATACAGAAACTGTTTCTTCATCTGATCTATAGTCCAGCTAAGGCATATCCGTCTGAAGGAAGATGCAACAAAGAAAGACTTGCTGAAAAACTTGCAAAGTCCAATCCATTGTGGGATAAATGAGTAGCCTCAGGAATGTTTTAGCAAAGACTTGCACCAAAATAAATATGGATACAGACATGACTCTTCTTTGAAAGGCATTTCAAGGCTGACAAGTCATGTTTATTTGTGACACCTCCTATGTAGCCAGAACTAAATCGGTGTATTCAATATTTTAAAGGCCCCTATACCTTCACCATACTCTCTCATGCTGGATTTCCCCTCATAGGTGGCTATTGGTATGTAGTTAGACTGGTAAAAAGGAATAAGGTATTTTTCTGAAAATAACAACAATCTTCCTAAAGGCCCCAGATGTACTAGCCCGTTCTTTACTGGGGATTAATTTGAAAATACATTTGTGAAAATGATCATAATCTTCATGAATTCTGGATAGACCTTAAATTGTTGGGTTTATCCCTTGATCCTAAGTAAGTAATTTAAGGAATTCAACTTAGTCACTTTTATTGCTGTAAGTGACTTCAGCATTTTCAAACTGATACAAATTGAAGCCCACATCATCATCAACTTTAATACACTTAAGGTTTTAGAGCACTGCACTTCTTATACCAACATAAATATTATTTTTCCTTTTGGAATCTAATATATGCAGTATAATTCTTTGATCTTTCAGAGTCATTGTCTATATGGTTTGAAACAGAAATACCAAGTGCCATAACACAAAAACATTGCCACAATAATTTTATAAGTAATTGAGAAACTGAGCATTTATTTTCTGCCTGCTTGTAGAGTTCAAAAAAGTCCAGAGACTTCCCTGTGCTCCCTCTAATTATGTCCCTTATATGATGAATGAAACTATCATATCATAAACTAATAGATGCAAACTAATTTTTTTTAGCAGAGAACCTAAAAGAATACCACTAGAAAATCAGGCCTGAAATGTTTTTTTCAAATGACTACTGGTTTTCCAATGTACAGTTTGCAGACATGATTTTTCAGATGTGTTCATAACACTCTAATTCTACTTTGAGCTCCACATTTTCTTTTACTGTTTTGGGTGGGATTTTTTTTTTAATAAATACATGTTTATAAGATGTAATTGAAAATCTGCTTCGGGTAGAGGAACATGTCTATGTAGAAAGGATTAGTATTTGAACCCTGATTTGCACTTGGAAAATAGCAGCTATAGAGTAGCCATGAAATATTTTTATATCTCATTCCAGACCAACAAAACTGAAAATATCAAGTACTTAAACATCACACTAACTGTGAACACATTGTTCATGTGCTAAAGTTTGTGTAAGATAAAGCCTGACAACAGTAGAAGGCTGTGAAAAACCCCACAGATAATTCTAACAAGCATTAAAAAAGTTATTCATAAAGCAGTAATGCTCATTGTGTTCAAAGTCTGTGGAATCCAGGCCCATCTAATGACTATTTTGCTCAGATTGGACAGCACTGAAAACTAGTAACTGCCCACTTATTCCTTAATCAATTTAGTGCCTGCACACACCATGAGACATTCTATTATGTCATGTGAAAGGCTACTTTGCTAGACAGATTAATGACACCTTACAGCACTCACTGGGAGGGGAAAGGGGGAAAGAGAGTAGAAGAAAAATAAAAATCACGCAATTGCTATGTTTTTAGCTTGGACATCTATATAGTCTCAAATATTCCATGCAATGAATTATAATAAAACAGTGAAGAAATTTTATCTCCTCTTCAGGATTAATTGATATATCCTGTTGTTAGCTACCTGGTTTAGGATTCAAGTTAATATTTTAAAATAACCCCTGCAGAGAAATTCTTTTCACTATGTGATGAGAGGCAGTGATCTCGTTTGTGTGGTGATATTTAGCTGCAGGTATTGACACTTTTACAGCACTGTGCCTGACAGTTTGCAAAATAGAGCAGCCTCTACAGCTTTTTGAAAATTATAATTACACAGCTCCATTTCATTTATTTAGGATGTACAGGCACAGTTATCTTCAAACGGTTTAAATTGCCTGACACTGAAAAGTAATTCCACCCTTCTTTATTAGTAATTGATCTAGCTAGAATAATCCTGTGTTTCACTGGGTTATCCTTTCCTGTAAGTAACCAATCTGAATGATGCTAAGTAATACAATATAAAAAAGAAATAAACTTTAAATGTTGAGGTTTCCACTGCAGGACATCTTGCTCTTTGTGTTCAGTGTGGCAGACCTCACTCACTGTCAATCAAAGGGCAAACAGAAGCTGGTGCTGATGGCAACTCTTGAACTGCAAAATATGAGAGCTGACACCTTTCCCATAACAAGATCAGACTCAAACCTTCCTCTTCTCTGCACAGTAATGCACAGATCTCATCTGAGAAGCACAGAAGCACAGGCAAACCCATCCTGATAATGATTTCCATCCACTTCCAGCTACTTGGAAGTGTTCTCAGGTTACCACATTCATTCTTTTATTGTCTGTTAATGATCCAGTGATGAATTTTGCCCTGGATCCTTCTGAAAGACAAAGATTCAGTGCCAGCACTGCCTCAAAGAGCAATGAGCTGGAGAAACATTGGAGCCCAGGATATTCAGCTTGGTCTTGACTGATATTTCTGGAAAGGCAACAAAAGTCAGAGTACTTGCTATTTCTATTAAAAGAAAAAAAGAAGAAAAAAAAAAAAGGAAAAGGGTAAAATTCAGACAGTTTGAGGACAATTCAAACTTCACTGTGTGCTTGTTTCTTCAGATTACTGACAAAAACATCAAATGAACCCTGTCCCTCACCACCACTGTGGACTCGGTTTCCACCCTGAAAAGTCATGCTTAAGCCCTACCTTTACTTCCTACACTTTATTCAGTTTTCAGTCCTCAGAAGCACCAGTCCTCCAAATCTGTGGCAATTTACAAAAGAGGAAATACTTAGACATTCAACTGAACACTGATTATGATGAAGAAATGGACCCTTTTGAAATTTTTTCATGTTACATACATGCACAGTTGCAGACTGAGAATGAGGTGTTAATAAGACATGGCAGGGGGAAGGAGGAAGAAGAGAGAAAGGGAAAGAACTTCTGCACCTTGTTCATAGATTATTTTTTTTTTTTGACAGATTGCCACAGAAACACTCTCGGTGATCAGAAATATTAAAAAGTGCAAGAACTGTACAGGTAGTCCAGTGCTCACATGAACACACTCGGGTACATTAGAGGCACCCTTGAGTTAATAAACCATGCTGTAAAGGGAGTTACATAGGTAGCCTAAGAATAATTTGTTTGCATCATGCTTGATCATAAAGAATACCAGAAAGATAGCTGTAGTGAAAGAGCTCACAAACTAAAACAGTTACCAGAAAATACGATGCTGGAAAAACAAGTGGATAGGACAAATTAGTGGTATCTAGAAAACCTGAAAAAAGTGAAGTAACGAGTTAAAAATATTTATTTTCTCCAGGAGAGAAGGTTCTGGTGGATACAAGTCCTACTAAACTGCAAAAGATTATTGAGAAAACCCACAGTTATATCAGAGGGGAAAAAATATTCCCAGTAGAAGTACCCTAAACAACAGGCATAACTTTGTTTCTGCAAAGGCTATTCCAAAACTGGTAGGGGTGATGACACTCATAAAATATCTGCATAAATCCAATATGAAAACACACAGCCAAGATCCCTCAAAATAATCATCCCTCTCTGGTCAACTGATTTTTTTAAACACGACCACAAAATGGTGGATTATGAAATTAGTTAAGATGCTATTGGCTTCCAAAATAGGAACTAAATGGTGGCAACATGTGTTAAAACCTAGACAGCGGAGGTGAGGGCAGTGGTGGAAAACCTAATCAAACCTTACCCCCAAAAAATAAAAACACCATCACTCAGAAGCAAAGCCCTGAAGAGCAAGGAAAGGGGACTATGAGACTGGAAATTCTTGCTTAAAGATGGCATTTGATAGGCCATGAACATACAGGACATGATGAACCCCATGTTTCTTTGTCACAAATACGACTTCAAAATTGTATTATCACTTTGAAGGTATTTTCTTCTTTTGTGCCATCCTCAAAGGCTTCAGGTGTGTTGTCTATAAAAGTTCTAATTCTTGTGCAAGACTGGCTGAGATTAAATAGTTCTTCATACTGAGTGGACCAGTGTAATGAAGAGTATAAAGACAGCACACTTGCAGACTTCCATGATCTTCAAAGTATACTCATACTTGCAACAGGAGTCTTTGACAGGAATGTATTACAAGAGGACTTGAAGGCAGGTATTTTAAATCAAGCCCATTTGCTTTTAGCCATTTGAGCTCCTATCATGTTCTATTCCTTTTTAAACTATCTAAAACCTGCAGATCACACATAATTATTTCAATGAAACTTGTCTGAAAAAAGTTAAGAATGCAATGTGGCACAGCAGAGAATAATTGAACTACCATGTTCGAAGGTAGTCTGCAATGAAATTGCTAAAAGCTGCCCTGGAGTTTTCATTAGCACTAATACATTTGTGCTTAAGACAGAAATTATTGTGTTTTTCTTAATACAGACTAATTTGGTTAGGAAGTAAATTTGATTATTCTTATAATCTTTCTGCATACTAATGGTTTGAAAACAATATCCAATATATTCAACATATTTATTTCACTGAGCAGTGTAAAATGGTTGATATGGCATTGACTAGGAGAAATAAGGATATATTTTCACCCTTCCTTGTTTCCCTGTGTCTTAGCATGGAGGTCTCTATGGGCCATGGGCATGGTATGGTTGCACTGCTTATACGTGCCCATATATACATTTGCCAGTAACCCCACTGCTTGAGGAAGTCATGGAACAACAGTACAGCAGTGATGTGGTTTATCCCCAGCTGACAACTCAGTCCCACACAGCCACTTGATCATTCCCCCCTGGTGGGATAGAAGAGAGAATTGGAAGAGTAAAAGTGAGAAAAGTCATGCACTGACACACAGACAGTGTAACAGGAAAAGCCAAAGCTATGCATGAAAGCAGAGCAAAACAAGGGATTCATCTACCACTTCCCAAGGGCAGGCAGGTGTTCAGCCATCCCCAGCAAAGCAGGGCTCCATGACACCTACCTTGCTCTGAACATCTCCTCTTTCTTTCCCAGCTTTATATGCTGAGCACGATGCTATGTTGGATAGAATAGCCCTGTGTTCAGTTTGGGGGGGGATCAGGTGTCCCATCTGTCCTCCTTCCTAACTTCTGGTGCCCCACAAGCCTGCTCTCTGGTGTGAGAAGCAGAAAAGACTTTAACTCTGTGCAAGTACTGCTAAGTGATAACAAAAACATCCCTCTGTTATCACTACTGTTTTCAGCACAAGTCAAAAACACAGTCTCATACTGGCTACTATGAAGAAATTCACCTCCACCTCAGCCAGAACGTCACAGTCATACCTGTGCAGGTCTGTTGGATAGCTATGAATAGCTTCAGGAATAGATCTGTTCCTGGAAGAGGAAAATAGAAAAGCGAGGGAGACCTGGAAATTATTCAGAAAAGAAGTCTAAGACAGATCCTGACATCCATTCCTTAATCTCACCTGAACAAGTAAAAGTGGTCTCCAACTGCATAGAAAAGGAAATTTCTAATACCAGATAGTTCCTTCATCAAACTCAAAAGTCATAACAGAATGTAACAATTAGAAGTTGACACCAAAAGACATTATTGTTTTCAAGGGCTGCAAGGAGTGGTGTGTGTACACAGTGTATACTGTGTGACTTGAACAATGTACTTTAAATCATTAACTGAATATTTCTTATCATGGTATAGACATTATTGGCTTATGAGGATTTGTTTTGCAGCAGATAAGAATGATGTAATATAAGATTTGGCCTCTGCTCTTAAAATCTATGACTATGCCCTTTTCATGGAAGAACATAATTTATTACAAAGGCCACCTTCTGGCATTCCAGATTACTTTGAATACACTTTTCCCCCCTGGTCATTCCTACTAAATAAGTTTGGCACTATAAGCAGATTCCCAGAAACAGTGATGTCAGAGAGTGAATAAATAAGAGGAATGAGGGGAAAAAATAGGTGAGACAATGTTTTGAGGAACTTACCTACCATTTGCATAGTGCCTTTGCCTCAAAGTATTTTGCAAATATTTATGACATGATTATTATAGTCATGTGAAGATTAGAGAGATTTGGAAACAAACACTTAGTGTAGAAAAACTTTAGAAGGGTGCCCCGCTGTCTTTCCAGTACCCAACTCTGAACAAAGGGGACTACAATTTCTCCTCTAGAAACATTAAAGATGTGCCTTTGTTATCTTTGTCATCATCGGGAGTGGGTGGCAGGAGTGACTGGAAATGGAAAATGTTGTTTGAACTGGCATAAATTAGGCAAAAAGAAACAAAGAACTAATGTCTGAATTAACAAAAGCAAAAAAATACTTTGACATCACTGTAGGTACCTAAATTTAAAAAAAAAGTTCTGTACTACTGCCATCTAGACATGAAGATGTCTACCAGCCTTTGGTGCTGAAAATTCCAAGAGTAATGTTAATTAGGATATGAAGGATATTACCATTATACAACTTTTTATTTTTTTATTTTTTTCAGTCTTGATAATACTGGGCAGCTTACTGCCTTCCTCATACCTTGAAAATACCAGGTAGGTGTTTTCTTTCCCCTCCCTGCTCAGGACTATATTTGCACAGGCTTTCAAGGCACACCAAACAGATGTCTATGTAGGAAAATGTCATTCTCGTTTGACAAGAAGCTGTGTGTGGTGAAATGTATTTAAATTCAGTAGTGTCTGATACAACTTCAAAATCCACCTTTGTCTCCCAGAAACACAAGCTAGTTAAGAGATGATTGAGGGGTCTCTGAACCCTTCCCATGGAAGGATGTGGCAGTTAGCACAAAATTGCCTTGTCTGTCATGTGGTCAAAACTATTGTTGTTTCCTGCTCATAGCAGTTTCTGTAAGGACATTAATCCAATTTTTCAGTAGTTGCTCACCTTTTATAGTTTTTACTTGAGGCTTTTAGACTTCAACTTAAATATGAAGCATTTTGGGTATATTTTTGCACATAGTTAACTGAAAACACTCTCCACTGAAAAAGCCAGACCTGATGCTGAGTAGACTGTTCATGTGAGGTTTAGATAATTAAATTTAAGTGTTGAACTGTGATAAGAGAAGAATTTTCTTCATGAAGTCATAAGGTAAATAATTGCATTCCTAAGCTTTATCTTCAGCATTTGGCAATGGAAGTGCACACAGACACTTGCTTCCACTCCCTCTTTCCTTTCAGAGAAGAACTAGAAAAAATTGACAAGGGCACTGAATAAAAATCAGATACAAAGGAACAGGACTCTTGAGTCTTTATTCAGAATAGATTAAAGCTGCTGCTGTGGAGTGAAGCACATTTTTACTCTCTGCTTCTGTGCTTGTTGGTGTGCGGCATGTTGCAAAATCAGATACTGCAGAACTCCCCTAATGCCAAGAAAAAGCTTTCCATTCATCCTTCATCAGTGGTCTTCAGCCATTTTGTGTAAATCTTTTACTTGCTATGGTATAAAAATACAAGCAGCATTGTTACTGCCTTTAAACTTAGCTCTATCACATTATTCACTGTTTATTACTGCCACTAGAAGAACGGCTAGTAATCATCTTCGTCAAAGTCATCAGCATGGGAAAAAGCTCTCAGATATTCTTAGTTTAAGTAGCATCTAAAGCAGAGCTCCTTTCTTATTTTTCTTCAGAGGTAAGCCAGCAATGTCTCTGTGTCTGGTGTCTCCTTAAGCCTTATATGCCTGTTTATTCTTCTAAAGAAAAAGCAACTTTCTTTAAAAAATAGGAAACACTGTCTTTGTTTTCAACAGTGATGGGTTTCTATGTGATGGACACTTCCTATATCGACTGGTTTGTTAAGTAACGATCTTAACAGCTTCTTACAGTTGCAGTGAGCCAAAAGAAATATTTCCTCTCTTCCATGATATTCCATATGATTTAGGGATGCTAAACTCCCAACTGAGTGTATTTTAGCTTTTACAGAGAATACACTCTACATTTCTAATAACTAGCATACAGTCCACAGACTTTATATACATGAAAGAGGCACTTTATTAGGTGTGCAGGAGTAGAGTCGTTATTTATAAAGTATTCATTAACCTTCAAAGAATAGACTGGAATTTACTGAATATTTGTAAAATTATTTTCTCTCTTCATTTCTCTCTTCATGTTGTATTTTTGGTTATTGGTTAGTACCTTTCCACCATGAGGAACAGACTTGATTCTAACTATAGATATCGCAACACCTACTTGGATGAAAAGACCAAATTAGATTAATAAATGTTTTGAAAAATATGCATTTATCAAATAACCTATTTTTCAAACTATTTTTATGGGATTTTTGTGTTAAGGCTAAAAAGTAACTCATGAAAAAAAATAGTATTTTATTCTAATTGAGAAAGATGCTTTCATCTACTCCAAACTGCACCAACTCAATGGAAACTAGGTACAATATCTGACTCCTACAAACAGAGGTGCAAGGTAAAGCGTGTGGTCACATATCATAATTTTTGTAATGGTTATACTTTCAAAATACAAAACTTCACAAGTTTTCATTCTTTTTAATAGAACTGTTGCATTCACACTCATCTGTGAAAGAAAAAGTAAATGGAAAACCTAAACCAAGACCAACATCCCCTTTTCATATATAATTTTTAGTTAATAGCATGGAAACATTTCAGCTTACAGGCTGAAGGGGAAAATGCAGGGAAATCTGCTCTTCAAAATTAAGTAGCTCAGATTCCAGATCTTTGTGCTTTCTGTCTGTCCAGACACACTACACTCATCTTTTTGTATTGAGACAGGTTCATTTGTGCTAGCCATACACAACAAAGAGTGGTACTTCAGTGACTTTCAAGTAAGTGGTACTGTCAGGTAACTTGAAAGTAAAGAAACAAATGTGAAGCACTAAAAATGATAATTTGTCAAGGAAAATTCCCAGTCTGACCATTCAAGACACTCTCTGAGTGTCACTCTCCCAAGACCTTAACCACTGGGATTGAAGCCCCTTCCGAACGGGATGCTCCAGTGACCTGAGAGGTCACCACAGAATTTCTACACCCCCCACTCACACAGTCAGACCAGGTTTCCTTACTGGCTTGATCCCAGGTTTCCCATGGCAGAATCTCAGAAGTCTCATTTCATAAAGTGATTTATTCCTTGCACAGTAACAGAAACAGCTTCACTTGGTGCCTCTGAGGATGGACCCCCAACCAAGGAATCTCAGAGCTTTTACACCCTCACAGTCTCCCTGTCCTCAAGTCTTGCTCTTCCTCATGAGTCTGCTGCCCCTACCCCTTTTTCCATGTCCATCCACCTGCCTGGTGTCACCCGTCTACTTTTTTATCCATAAGGTTGGCAATTCCTGGATCCTGCTGTGTCTCCCTGTCCACTCACCTGGCTGGGGTGACCCATCTTCATGCCCCTTGTTATCCCAAAGGTTGGCAGTTCATGGCCTCCTGTCTCAGGCTCCCACCCAGAGCTCAATCTGCATTTTGATCTGTACCTCAATCTGCAGATTGCAAGTCCAGCTACCTGGACAAGATGTATTCTTCAATAGTGTTCCCTTTTCTTTTAATTGAGCATACCTGCTAATATACTAAAAGGGGAAAAAAAAACCCCAAACAAACAAATTTCAAGGCATTTATCCACTGCCTTTAATATAGAATATTTTGCCAGTAACAAACATAATGATCTAGGTTAAGACTGTCATAGTGAAAAAAAGCCACCTTTAACCATTTACCTTATAACATCATTGTAGGAGATAACATAGCAGGATTAAAGCTAACAAGATAGGGCAGAAATCATTATAAAGATACTACCATGAAAGATTTTCAAAAGTCAGTTATTGACCAACTGTGTGACCACTCACTATTCATTTGATATGAGAATGGCATATGCAGTTATCCTTACCCAAAGCTTTAACAGCAAAATTTTCATGACTGTATCTTGGCTAATACTTCATTCCCAGGTTGTATATCTTGTATTGCAGGTGGGCTGGGCTGAAACTATTGTGCATACTTTATCTGCCCTTTGAACCTGGTCTTAACTGTGATGTAAGTCCCTGGTGTAGCTAAGTGTCTCTCAAAGAGACTTTTTGCTGATGTTAGTCCTACGTGTTGTCTCAGAGAATTCCAGACATCCCAAAGAGCCTAATGTAAGGCTTCTGGCCATTTCAGATTAGTGCATGTGCTTATTTTTGCTATCTTTTCTTTCAAAGTCCTATTCATCTATTCTACTTCTCCTGAAGATTGTAAGCACTTCTGTCTGATTCGTATAGAGGTTAACTCATTTCCCTTTTCTCAGATGTGCTGCACATGTCAAAGCTGCTAGTTCTGCTCCCTGTGCACTCATCCTAACTGGAAGTGATTGTGCCTCTATTACCTGTCCCCAGCTTACCACATCATAAACAGAACATTACTGTCCTTGCAGGTAGTAGAATGGGCCATCTGCAATTAGAACTAGATCTGGGTTATGTGAGGGATCAGTTAAATTAGTCTGTGGTTTACTTTGTATAATTGTACAATTTCCTCCCACTGGTGATGTTCTCCGTCATTAGGTGGAGTCATTAGACCCACAGGATTCAAGATGTTGTATCTTTTTTAAGATTATACTATCTGCTGTTAGGAAGATCAATTCATATCTACATGCCCATTGCAGCATCAAAGCTTTGGCTGCATACTGGTAATACTCATGATGCCATACATGTCTCTTCAGCAGTAGGTACATTTTCACTTTAGTAATATATCAGAAGACACCAAATTGTAACACGAAGGATGTGTCTAACTAAACAAAGAAGTGTATTCAAAACAAGTCCAAAGTCTGTGTTGATACTTATTTGGAAGGGCACAAACCTGCTAATAGTAAGCAATATCCAAAAGAATGTTGTCCCAAGCCAATTTAGCATGTATTTCGTTTATCCTTAATTGAAGGAACTGTTTACAGAAACCATATTTGGCTAAGTTAGTTTTTATTGTCATCAGTAGATAACTTCAGTTACATGGGTCTGAATCTGCTGAAGGCATTACTTTCACTAAAGCTTCACTGAAATTAAATTTGGAATTTGTATCAATGCCCAGGAATTATGTAAGCTATAGCAGATTAAGTTGGCTAACATATCTTCATTTTAAATGTGTTTTTAAAATAAAGAAGATAATTCTTCCAGACTTTTGCCTTTTAATATTTTTTGCCTTTGTTAGGGCTGAAGGAAGCATTGTCCTTTGCGTTATTGAATATCAAATTTTAAATCTATTTTGTAGTACCTTTACATACAAAACCCATGGATTTAATAGACACATATGTTTCAACAATAATTTTTAAGTTGTAAAATCTTTGGTATTTTATCAGTCTTTTGCATACTGTCTCACCAGTATTTCCACCTCATGTGGAACATGGAACCAGGATGTCCCAGGATAAGGGGACAGCTCTTTTCTGATATTGTTGCTGCTGCTTCCACTGACTTACTACAGGCTGCGACTGGATCTAGCTGAGAAGAGCAATATGCAGCTGGGCTCCACTGGGGTCCTAGCAGACACTAAAGCTGCTTTTATAGCTTTACAGCTTGCTCTCTCTCTGGGACCCATGCAATAGGCTCAATTTCTCTGTTCTTGGTTGCCTCAGTCAGAGAATTAGCTAACTCCCTTAATCTAACTTTGACCCATCAAAATGTCTGTTGAATTCTAGTCCATGACTTTGGGCTCCATTTATTCTGGTGGTGACTCAGGACAGGAGAGGTGATGTGTTGCTTGGAGTTACTGGGCACAAAAGGCAGCTCAGGTCAGGTCCTTGCTGGACTACACCCACTGGTTTGAGTTGCTCCTGCTGTAGTAATGCCTGTAACACACAAATCAAGTCATGGCTTACAACAATTTAAAGATATTATAATCTCCACCCCTGGTCCTTTTGGGCCAGGTTATCACGTTTAACACTTCAATTAGCTCCTCCTCTTGATCCCAGCCTGGCTGCAACAAGGGGTTCCTGCCAGAGTTCACCATTAGTATAGTCCACATCATAGTCCTCAATGGGTTGCAAGGGGATAGCCTTCTTCACAATCATCTGCACCAAAGGCTGCAAGGAACCTGTTCCAATGTGGGACCCCCATGAGGCCACAAATCCTGCCAGCAAACCTGCTGAAGAACAGGCTTTTTGTGGGGTCCCATGTCACATCCACCTTCAGGCACCCACCTGGGATCCTCCACAGACTGCAGGTGGACCTCTGCTCCATTGTGGACTCATCCACATGTCACAGTCCCTTCAACTCAAGTTCACACTGGAATTCCAGCCTGTCCAGTACAGCCGCACAGGACCAGCAATGGTACCCTGGCCATCTGCCAGCCCTGATACATTGTCATGGCTGTTATCAAAACATTTTCACACACAGTTCCATGAGGTGACCAGCAGTATGGCACCACAGCAAGCACTAAAAGCATAAAGCTGCCATTAACAAACACTAAACTCCAGTATACAGTCAGGCAAGCGAGCCCCATGGCAAGTGCACAAGCCTGCTGATTACTAGTTAAACAACACTAACAGGTATACATCCAATCTAGCACATCCCAATCAACTATATCATTTTCTCAAGCCCTTCAAGCACCACACTAGGTGCCAAAAAGGACTGTCGTGGTTTCACCCCAGTTCAGATGCTAATAAGAGCTTGTCATCACTTCTTCTACAGTGGAAAAAATGTATCTTCCATCCATGAACACCACTTGTTGCTATCCTAATCTAGGTAGTGATAAAAAAGACATAAACTCTACTACCCCTGCAGAAGGAGTTAAATCTCAAATCAGAAGAAAAATTTATCCCAGTTGTATTTCTGTGTTGCTTTTTTCCATATTTCTGAAAGAAAAAAAAAAAAAGGCTAAAAGAAGCATCTTTTTTCCTTACGAAAATGCAGATTTCTTCAGCAATCTTGACTTTGGCAATAACAAGTCATTCTTCAGATGGGGTTTTCTAAAGGACAGATATTAGCAATAACATCTGCTGCCTGCCTGTGCTAGCCTGAAATTCACTTCATGTACCTGAATCTATTCCCAATAGATTTTTTAATTTTTTAATGTCACATTAATCTGAGTGTTTGAAAAAGCTACATCTCATATGACTGACACCTCTTCTTGTCAGAATAGGTTAACAAACATGTTTATCCAGGCAGCACATGAAGCATCATCAGATGCGCTTTCTCACACAACTCAGTCAGAGTGACACCACGACCTAAATACGTAACATTAGAGTGCCACCAACCTTTTTGATTTATTCCTTCAGTAAAAAACCACAAGAACAATTGGGCTGGAAGATACTGGTCTGCTAGTCTACTACTTCAGCAGTCTTCAACTGTCTCATTTACTGCTCCTTTTGGACCCAGATGATAAGGCCAGATGTTTCTGATCACAGAATCACAGAATCGTTTGGGTTGGAAGGCACCTTAAAGACTACCTTGTTCCAGGGATATGTTTCACTAATTGCTCAGAAACCTACCCAGCCTGGCCTTGAACACTTCCAAGAATGGGGCACCCACTTCCCTGGGCAATCTGTTCCAGGGCCTCACCACCCTCACAGTAAAGAATTTCTTCCTAATATTTAATCTAAACCTACACTCTTTCAGTTTGAATCCACTCTCCTTGTTCTGTCACTAAGTGCTCTTGTACACTGTCCATCTCAATCTTTCTTGTAGGCTTGCTTCAGGTACTGAATGGTCACAATCACCTACCACCATCACCATGGAGCCTTCTCTTTTCCAGGCTGAACAAACCCAATTCTCTCAGCCTTTGCTCACAGGAGAGGTGCTCCAGCCTTCTAATCATCTTGGTGGCTCTCTCCTGAACTTGCTCCAACAGCTCTATATCCTCCCTGTGCTTGGGACCTGAGAGCTGGGCACAGTATTCCAGGTAGGGTTTCATAAGAATGGAGTAGAGGAGCAGAATCACTTCCTCAATCTGCTGGCCATGCTGCTTTTGATGCAGTCCAGGATAAATTTGCCTTTCTGCACTGTGAGTGCTCATGGCTGTCTCATGTCCCACCCCTCATTCACCAGTACCCCCAAGTCCTTCTTGTCAGCACTGCTCTCAATCTATTCATCCCCCAGCCTGTGTTGATACTGGGGGTTGCCCCAACCCAGGTGCAGCATCTTGCACTTAGACTAGTTGAACTTCATGAGGTTCCCATGGGCCCAATCTTTGAGCTTGTCCAGGTTCCTCTGGATGGTATTCCATCTTTGAGACGTGTCAACAACACCACTCAACTTGCTATCACCTGCAAATTTGCTGAGAGTGCACTCAATCCCTTCATCTGTGTTGGGTGCATATTGAAAATATTAAGTAACACTGGTCCCAAGATTGACCCCTGAGGGATACCACTTGTCACTGATGTCCATCAGGGCTCTGAGCCATTGACCACTTCCCTCTGGATGCTATGACTTTTAAAATATCATGGAGAGTGGCTTGGTAACTACATCAGCCAATTCCATCAGGACATCAGGTCCCAAAGACATACATGTTCAAGTTCTTCAGGTGGTCACAAACCTGATCTTTACTTACAGTGAGAAACACTTTGCTTGCCCTGTCCCCATACAAAGGGTTAGCAGCTCTCTAAAGTAACAAAGTTTCATCTGTGCGACAGATCCTGTACATATGTAAGCATACAAGGGAAAAGTATTTCAGTCCAGGAAGCTTGTTTTGGTCTTTGGGTAAAGGGATTTGAATCTGGGTAACTGCCCAGAAACCTCCGAAGGATCTTTAGTCCTTTGGTGAAGGTGTAAACAACACTCAGCTTTTGAAAAAAGCAATCTCTGTCCCACTGGAAGAAGAGGAGTTTTAAACTTCTGCTTTGAGAATAGTCTGAACTCCACATCCAAAATGGAGATGGAAAAGTAATACCCATCTAACTATATCATACAGAAAAGGTTGAATAGAGATGTACGCAGAAAGCTGGCGTGGATCTTCATTATACTGGACTCTGGATCCACATTAATTGTATAGAAGCCCAGTATTGCAACACTTAAGCTTCTTTTTTGGATCTAGCCCCAGACTTATAAATATAATTGCCATTAATATGTTTTACTGTGTTTGCAAAATAAACTGCCCCACAGAAAGTTCTTCAGCACATTTTAGATGTGGTGGTTAGTCCTCTCAGGGTAGAAGTGGCCAGCAGCTAAAGTACTTATTTGTCATTGTTTTTATTAAGCACAAAGACTCCACATTTAAAAACACACAACATTAAAATATTTCATGCCTGTGAAACAGCTGTTAACAGAGACTTTTATTTGTACTAGTTTCTGTTACCGGCAACATGGAACTCTACCTCCCAAGGTAGAAAGAACCCACAACTCTCCTTTGCAGGCAGAATCCACCTTCTCCCTTACCAGGATCTGCTGCACTGCCACATTGTATACACTAGGAAAGAGGTGGACAGAAGTGGCCTAATGCAGTCTGAGAATGGGACACAAATACCCCAGATCCTGATTATTAAAAGCCATGGGAACATAGATACAGAATTTATGCCATGTATCAGACTGCTATCCAAAGCCTAGGACTGTCGTGACTGAGACCTGGAGAGCCTCATTACAGGCTCAGTGGCACTCAGCATGTACATCTCTACCAGTTCTGCAGAAAATTCTTATTTTGGCTAAAATGTGCACATTGTTTTGCAAGATAATGATGATCCTCCTTAATTTTTAAATATGTTGTAAGAACTACCCTGGAAAAGGGCTGGTGAAGGGGCTCAGGCAACTACAAAGGAAGAAATAGAAATTAACAACAGGAACAACGAAATTTGGTGGTTATAATAAAATGGTTTGTGTTGGAAGGGTTCTTATAGATCACCTAATTCCAACAGTGCTGTAATGTGCAAAGACACCTTCCACTAGACCAGGTTGCTCAAAGGTGGTCATGAACCTGATCTTCACTTATCATCTGTTACATTAGCTTTGAGATGTGATGCAACTGTTTTTTATTTGATTCTGAAGTTTATAGTACTTGTGCCTGCAAAAGTGGTACAGTTCATAACTACAGCCCACTCATCAACTTCTCAGAAAGAGCTCTGGATTTGTGAGTGCTCAAGATTTGTCAGCTATTAACAAAACCAGCAGCAGGTGACACCTTTCTGAGTGCATAAGTTTTATAGATAAGGATTGAATATTCTTGGTATTAACTCTACTCCAACAGCACCCTATATTTTGTCCTTTTTTTCCTTAACTTCACTGTACAATTTGGCCTACATTCACATCTTTAACTGCACAATTTTATTATGCTCAGCATTTTCTTTATTCATCCCATACTTCTGGGTGCATGCCAGTTAATATGAACCATGCACTGAACTTTCAGAGCTATTCTGGGGGACAAATCTATTTTCATTCCCTGTCTTTGCAACATTAAAAAACAGTCTGCAGACACATGCAAAAAATAAAAACAAAACAAAACAAGACCAAAAAATATGTAGAGAGACCACCATTATACACAAAACAGGTTGTTTTTAGGCAAGTTTTTGCAATACCACAATACAATAAAGAACAATGTAAGAGAACAAAGGAAAAAGAACTTCATGTTCACAAAGAAATCTTTTCAACATATTTGTGAAATGGAGAATTTTACAGCACTGAGAGCAAGAATATAGCCCAAGTAAACACATCAGTTGAGAAACAAAAAAAGCTGAAAAAATGGAAGAACTAGAGACACTGGTGAATGGTCTGCTCTGTAGCAATACACAAGAGGTACAATTGTCTAGACTTGAAGAACGCAGGACCACAGGACATAGTGGACTTGAAACAGTCACTTGTCCAGGGAAATGCAAAACAGTGCCTGAGGCACAGAAGCAATGTGGCTAGTGATGGTCTGGAAGAAAAGTATCAAGAATTTGCTTTGAAAATTAAAAGTTATAAAAATGGAAAGGGCATGAAGAGATAATATTTGCAGCAGCTGGGGCAATAGCTCTGGATATGCATTATTTCTTTGCAACAGCATAGCCAGTGGTAAATGATATGAAATGATTATCTTCTAGGTGAGATAGTATAAATAAAAACTGACCTGCATAACAAGCAGATTTATTAAGACCTTAACTTGGACCTTAGCCACATGGTGGTTAACAAGACATCTTTGGGATGTGTCTCTCCTTCTTGCTTTCCTCAGAAAAGCTTTGAAAATTCTTTACTTTATGGAGACAAAATAGAGATCCGTTAAAAATAGTGTGTGGTGTGTGTGTGAATGGAGAATGATAATTAAATATTTCTTAAAACAGAAAAAATTCAAGTTTTTCTCTCAAGTTTCATCCCAGGATGTTTGAGATAGGCTACAGAAATACATTCTAATTACACTGAATCAGCTGATAGAACTCACCATTCCAGCTTGTTGAGCAGGACAAAGGGGTTGGACTCATTCAAGGAATATAGACAATATACCCCTGCTACTTCAGCCTCCACCTTGGTGAGTTCCTAAGTCACAGACTGCATAAAGCCAGGAGAAATGGTAGGGAAAAGACCAATCTATGTTTGTACTTATGCCCTCTAATAACTTGCCACTGATGGAGACCAGGATATTTTGGTCTGATTCACTACTACTGTTCTGAGAAGATATAGTAATGAAAACTTTAAATGGGACAGGACACGAAATCCAGAAATCTAACACAGAGCAAACTATCTGACTGCTAGATATCCTCTCCTTCAGCAGAACAGCTTTCTTAATACTTTCCTTTCAAAGTTTACTGTCATTTCCCAATTCATAGACTTGGACTGAGAAAACAAAATGAGCACAAGTCTTTATAAAACTGCTTATTTGCTTTCAGTGTTTAGAATTTAAAACTGTAGAACAGAAACTGAATCACTGCACATGGAAAAAAAATCTGCTGCTTTTCTGCATGTCGTTTCACTTGAGTTAATATCTTACAAACTCTTTGAGCCTCTCCAATTGAGACTGAGCCAAGGTACAGCATAATTTTGCAATGGCCACAGCTTGGCTGAAGAAGCACATTCCAACTCAAACATACAAAGATGGTATTTTTATTTTTACAGTGTAACTATGGGAAGAGAATTTGTGAATTCACTGTGTAGTGGTTTCCACATTTTTAACCACATAGAGCTCATCTTGGTTGAAGTAGTAAGGATCTGATTGTCACTCTCTAAAACTATAGCAGAAAAAAAATATTGTGCCTCTGCTGTTAGGTTCTCTACAAAATTCAGTGTGAAGAGGTATTTTAAAATTATTTATGGAAGGGAATTTGAGCTAAATAGTCTTTAAATTAGTTGGTTTTTATTGTGATTTTGCTATGGAAATACGGGAAGTTTCCTCTCAAAGTTAAAAGCCAGAAATATAAAAAACTTTATATGCCTTCAAAAAAGATGGTGAATTAACAACTCAGCAAATAGTTCAGACATGTCAAGCAACTGGTAAGATTTTTTGTGCTACTCCCCAAACCAGTTGTTTCTCTCTTCACAATATTGAATACCATGTTTGTTTTCAAGATGCACATTATGCTGTAAACAAAACATCGTCTCTCTTGCCCTCAGCTTCTGCCCATTAAAAGACAAAAACAGAGCAACCAGATAACCCAAACTGTAAGTAATGCAAAAGAAAAGGGCAGCTGCGGTGATTTTTTTGTTTTTGTTGTCATCAGTTTTGTTAAGATGCTCTAGTCTGATGAGAAAAATCAAACATTTAAGTTCTAAACAACAAAGAGATTCTTAGAAAGTAACGTAGCCTCCATGTTGCAATTTGTGCAGGGTTTTTTTATTTTCTTTTCATGTCTTATGTGTTAAACATTGCTCATTTCAACATGGGATATGATTTTTAAAAAAAGTTAATTGATTTCAACATGTATTAAATTAATAATTAATATTAATTATCTAATATTAATAATATTAAAAACTTTGGAAAAGCTCAAACATTTGGGCTACACACTTTCCATGCTTCACATGCAGAATCATAACTCGTATGCCTGAAAAAAGATAGCTAAAACTATCTAAGAAGGGGGTACAGAGGCTAGGTTAAGAAGACCACAGAAATTTGTGCATAACTGAAATACAATTGCAAACTTTAATCTTTTTCAAACAGAATTCCAAAGTCTATTCATAAATTTTATTAAAAAATATGAAATGCATTTGCTCAGTACATCAGTAAACACAACTATCAAAATACAGCAATAAATACAGAAGAAATCATATATTCATGATGTGGTGCAAACCTTCTTTAACTGGATTTAAGTGTGCTTCTGTCAAAAAGGCACATTTCGTTTTCAGGTGGTTAAGTATTTGAACAGGCTGCCCAGGAAGGTGGTGGTGTCACCATTTCTGGAAGCCACCATTCCTAGAAATGACTGGGATTACAAAGGCAGCCCATCCTTAGCTTCAGTGAATGCTGTATACCTTCAGAGTTGTGTGAGTTCACATGATCCTAGCCATGACTTGTGCCATTTCTAGAGCAGTCTTAATCTTTAAAAAAAAAGGAACCTTGAAAATGCTTTCATAGTTCATTCAACTTGATGAAGACAGGCCATGAACAAATTTGTGTGTACCATTCTGACCCAAATCCTTTCTATCTTGCCTACTCCTTGCCTTCTAAGAGATGGAAAACTTCTGTTTGGTGGGAAAACACTGCGTGATCACCTGAACACACCTTCTTTATCTGGAACTGGCACCACATCCCAAAAAGCTGAGATGATGTTCCTCTTGACAAGAGATAATGCCCCTGGATGAGAAAGTTCCTTTACAGCTGCTGTGGCTGCATCCTCCCCACAGGCTTCTCATTTGGCCATCCCTATCTGTTCTTGCCCTTTGCTGTGAAAAAAGCAGCTCAGCTCTGGATCTCATAGCAAGGGTCTTGATGCCAGCTTGTCCCTGGGACTCTGAGGCAAAAGGAAGAAAGCAGAGTGGCTATGGTGTGTGGAGGGCAGCTTGTCTTAGATTGCTGATAGAGAGATGGTGATGGAGGTAGAGAAAAGAGTGTTTTTGAGATACAAACTGAAAAGCTATCCTTAAACCATACTGGCTTTTTTCTCTTTCTCTGGTGTTGCTTCTCCTCCCCATACCTTTCTTCTTTTAGGTGCTATGGTATAAATGTGTGATTTCTTTTCTTGTGTAATGTGGAGTTTTAAACTTCGTCTAAACTCTGAACACTTACATTTGCATCCCAAAATCCTGGTAAAATTGCAGACACAGACATTTTAGTGATTGCTTGCCTCTACAGGGGTGTTATCTGTAAATACAGAGTCACAAAAAGTTCTCATATAAACACATTCTTCTCCAAAATATGCAAGTACAGTTACAGGGGGTTCATCAGGGTGTATTTCAAAATGACAAACATTTTTTTCAGTGTCAATACAAATGTCACAGAACAACAGAATTGCTGGGGGTGGAAGGGACCTCTGGAGATCATCCAGTCCAACTAGGCTGCCAAGGCAGGGTCACTTAGGGCAGGTTACACAGGAATGTGTCCAGGTGGGTTTTGAAAGTCTCCACAGAGGATGACTCCATCACCTTCCTGGGCAGCCTGTTCCAGTGCTCTGCCACCCTCAGTGTAAAGTTCTTCTTCATGTTGGGGTGGAACTTCTTGTCTTTTAATTTATGGCCATTGGTCCTCATCCTGTCACTGGGCACCAGTGAAGAGTTTGGCACTATCCTCTTGGCACCTGCCTTTGAGCTATTTATAAGAATGGGATCCCCTCTCAGTCTTCTCTTGACTAGACAGGCCCATCTCCAGCAGTCTCTCCTCATAGGAGAGATGCTCCACACCCCTCATCATCTTTGTGTATCTCTGCTGGACCCTCTTCAGTAGCTCCTTGTCCTTCTTTTACTGCAGAGCCCAGAATTGGACACAACACTCCAGATGTGGCCCCTCTAGGGCTGAGCAGAGGAGGAGGATCGCCTCTCTTGTTCTGCTGGTCACACTGTTCCTAATGCAGCTCGGGATACCATGGGCCCTTCTGGCCACAAGGGGGCTGCTGGCTCATCGTCAGCTTGTCATCCACCAAGACCCCCACGTTCTACTCTGCAGAGCTGTTCTATAGTAGGCCAGCCCCTGACCTGTATTTGTAGCTGGGGTTATTCCTACCCAGGTGCCGGACCCTACACTTACCCTTGTTGAACTTCATTAGGTTTCTCTCTGCTCGGTTCTCCAGCCTACCAAGGTTCCATTGAATGACAGGACTGCCTTCAGGTATACCAGCCACTCCCCCCAGTTTTGTATCATCAGCAAACTTGCAGAATGTACATTCTGCCCCTTTGTCCAGGTCATTGACAAACAAGACGAACAAGATTGGACCCTGGAGAATGCCACTGACTACAGGCCTGAGCTGGATTCTACTCTGCTGATCGTGACTCAGAGCTCTGCCATTCAGTCTGTTCTTGATCCACCTCAATGTCATTCATCTAAATGACATTTTCAGAGCTTACCTACAAGCATGTTACAGGAGACAGTGCCAAAAGTGCTTAAATTGAGGTAGACAATATTCACTGCTATCCTCTCATTGCCCCATCCTGCCATCTCAACATAGAAGGCTATCAGGTTGGTCAAGCATGACTTCCCTTGATCAACTCCTGCTGACTTTCTACTGATGACTTTCTTTTCTTATATTCTTGTTGATGACCCGTAGAATGCTAGCTTGCACTACCTTTCCAGGGATAGAGGTAAGCCTGACTGGTCAGTAATTTCCGGGGTCCTCCTTTCTGCCCTTTTTAAAGATGGGAGTAACATGGGATTTCCTCCAGTCATCAGGCACCTCTTTCATTCCCCATGATTTTTCAAAGATAATGGAGAGCAGCAGAGTAATAGATCTGCCAGCTTCCTCAGCACCTGTAGGTGCATCCCATCAGGGCCCATGGGTTCATGGATGTTTAGTCTGCCTAGCTGATCTCTAACCCAATCCTCTATGACCAGCAGGAAGTCTTCCTTTCTCCAGCCTTCTTATCTTACCTCCAAGTTCTGGAACTCCTGAGAGGTGGCCTTAGCCATGGGGACTGAGGTAAAAAAGACATTCAGTAATTCTGCCTTCTCTGTGTTTCCCATTACCGGGACACCCATCTGATTCAGCAGCCCCCCATTTTCCCTAATCTTCCTTTTGCTTCTGACATACTTGTAGAAGCCCTTCTTGTTGTCCTTGTTATCCTTTGCCAGACTCAATTCCAAGAGGGTCTTGGCCTTCCTTGTCACATCCCTGCACACTCTGAAAAAGCTCCTATAGTCCTCCCACACGGACTGTCCCTTTTTTCACATCTCATAATTTTCTTTCTTGCATTTGAGATTTACTAGGACCTCCCTGCTCACCCATGCAGGTTTCCTGCCCTTTTTGCCTGATTTCTTCATCATGGGGATTACACTGGTCTTGAGCTAGGAAGAAGCTGTGCTTAAATTATGACCAGCTCTCTTGGACTCCTTTCTCTTCTAGAGCCCTATCCCATGGCATTCTTCTAAGCAGGTCCCTGAAGAGGTCTAAGTTAGCTCTCCAGAATTTTATGGTTCTAGTCCTGCTTACTCTTTTGCTTCCCCTATACAGGATCCTGAGTTCCACCATCTCATGGTCACTACAGCCAGTGCTGCCCCAACCTCAATTCTTTCAGCGAGTCCCTCCTGGTTTGTTAGTACAAGGTCCACCAACACTCCTTGCCTTGTTGGCTCCTCCACCATTTTCAAAAAAATTATCTTCAATAATCTGCAGGAATTTCCTGGACCATGTGTGACAGATTGTGTTGTCCCTTGGGCCTTAAAAGTATTCCTTTCACAAATAGTTCCTTCTTCATCCCATATAACAAATGAACAGTAGTTTCTATTTGTTCTCATTTCATTGCACCTGTACCCTCTGTTCTATTGGATAGAGTAGAGTTACAAAGTGATTCAGTCCCAAGGCAACAACTGGGTATTTGGGATATACTGAAGTATTGTGTATTGTCAAAAAGACCCCTGTGGCTTTTCTGACAGTAGGGCCATAGGTGAAATTAACTAAATGCTATGAATATTGGAATTCGCTTTTGAATTTAGTTGTACTACCCCAGATTACCTTTTCAATTTCAGTAGGCAAGGTGTCCTTGTGCACCTGCCCTTCTAATTGCTACATTGTAAATTTTATCCACAATAGATCTTGGATACAACTAAGAGCGTAACACATACTGGTTTGTACCGCACCTAGAGCATCCACCAGGTAGTTCTTTTCATCAATCCTGTCCCATTGAGCTAATATATCTGTTAAGAACCATTGATAAGTTCCTAATGCTGATAAGGAAGATGACGATGTTCCAATTTGTATAAACCACGTGTTAGTGAATTTATTTTGTTTGCTAGGACTTCAGCATTCATCCTATTTAATATTCCTAATGCTTTTTGAGGATGTCCATCACATCTCTCCTTTATCATTTTGGACCGTCCACGTAACCACACTAACCATCCTGCAGGAATGGGGAATAAACAGGTTTAATTGCAGATATATTAATCTGCATTGATAATTCCAGTCATTTAAGAAGTAATGAAGGACTAAATGGCACTTGTTGCTGGCCTGTATGTTTAAAGACAGAGGGTCTAATTTTAGGAGTTTGTGGGGATAAGGTTCCAATAGCCTTATCAGGGGTCTCTGCAGTAGTAGGATGCATTGTGTAGGCCAAGTTAGCTTCTGTTGTGCCAATATACATTCATCCCACTTACAGTCGTGCATAAATCTCCACATGCACAGTACTTCCTTTTCTACGTTTTGTTTTAATGCAACACTTACTGAACAGCAACTAATCTTCTGAGTATTTGGAGTACTTTGTCTCTGATTGCTACCCTCATTTCTCTGAACTAGGGGTCATCTCTGAACTGCATCGATTAAACCATGGGGCATGGATAATGCTGCCAAGCTGTCTCTGAATTGCACCTTGGAATGCTTAATGCTAAGGCTTGATTACATAGTTCTCTCCATCTCTGAGGCTTGGATGGACTATCAGGGAGTTCTGGTTCCAGGGAATTATTTATCTGATCTTGTGACCTGTGTATTTGGCTTCACTAGATGTATTATCCTATCCCATCTCTCACTCATTATTTATGGTATCATTAATGTTGCCCAGGTAGGGATATCTCTGCATAGTAGGGCTTCTCCCTGATCTCCAACAATCTCTCTTTCAACAAATAGAGCATTGAAATCAGTCCATGGCTTAATTTCATCTTGTTTTGCAATGAGATAATGTTTGAGGATGGCAGGGGCTCCCTTAATGATTCTAATACGTCATAATTCAGTGGCTGAAATAGAAATATTAATACAGTTATGCTATGGAAATGCCTGGATACAGGCATCTTTCATAATAGGTGTGGAGAACTCATTCAAGGATTTAATGAGTATTAACAGAGGCTCTCCTCTCTCCAACACTTCCACTCCTCCAGCCCAGCATGCCAGTTTGCTTGTTATTGGGTGTGGACAACATGGGGATTTGGGTTCAGAATTTAAAAGAAACCAGTACCCCACAATCCATTGGCTTCATCACCATGTAGTAAAATTCTATTTCCTGTGATTAGAGATACTCGCCATAAATATTCAGCTTCACTCTTGCCTGGCTTACAGCCATGATATTCTTATCATCTGAAGAGAATCAAATGATATCATTTTACAGGTAAAATTTTATGCTTCACCCTGTTGTCCAGTTGTTACTTTTGTTTTCATAATGGGTCTGGCTTCATATTCAGGAGGATTTGGAAGACGTATTCCATTCTGTACCATCTGGATTCTTGGAACCATCATTATCATCGCCACAATCATTATCGCCGTCATCATATATACCTTTAGTTTCAGGGACCCACATGGCAATGAAAGAAAGTGCCTGGCTTAGGCCTTGGGAAGTACAAGACACTTAGGCTGACAAAACTTAAATGTCAAATGATAAGTGGCAGAGTACAACTAATAGGCACAGACACATACCTAGCTGAATTCTCCTTACAAATCTGTGATAATAATTACTGAGAAAATAAGAACAACACGGGCTCTTTTCAAATGTCTGTTACTATTTTTGACTTCCAGGTAAAGAACTCAATTTTAGCCTCAGGAAACGTGCTTGTAAATATGTTCTTCACTATTTGTGACCTGCAAAGATTAGCTGGAGGCTAAGTCCTCTTAAATTGAAGGTTTTGAGACAATAGTCTATCCAGATTGCTTTATAGAAGTGTATCTCTGCATGGTCAATATGTAGGAAACAAAGGTTACTACCAAAAAATGGCACTGAAGTCAGATACTTAAAGCACCTAGAGTGAACACTCTTAATTCTGCCGTATTTTTGTTTACTTACTTGTGTGTATTGAATACTCCTGGACTACTGAAATGCTCAGCTGGGGATTGGGCAGGGGGAGTAATTTTTAGTCAATAGTAGAGATTCCAGGAGAGCAGTATTCCCATCTATTGCAGAAGTCACTTCTCCACATTCTGCTGCAGAAAGGCACGTGTCAGAAAAGCCAGTAACTGCCAAACTCACACAAATCTGATTGTGTGTGGTCAGGATATAACCAAAAAGAACCATATCCTGACCCTGAGATAGGAGGCACATACCAGTCCAGACAGTTCTTTAAAGTCATGTATGGTATCCTGAGATACTCCTATATCATTTTCAATATTCCAAGGGATGAGGACCGTTTTACAACTTGTCAGAATGGTGTTATCATAATACAGATCTGGAAATTGAGAGTATGTGCTGAATGCCCAAGGTTATGGTATGAGAGCACATGAGTATCTAAAGATTTGGGTATAGTGATTAGAGGGCAATTTCCATCTGCTACTGACTTCGTGCATGTTATCCATTTAGCTATGTCTAGACCATCTGGTAGAGGTTAGTGGACAGACAGAACAGTCAAAGACTGGTTGGCACAGTCATAACTGCAAGGAGTTGTGCGCTAATGACTAAGCAATGGACACCATGAATGGTGCAGTGCTCAGTTTTGCTCCTTGACAGTTTCATTTAACAATACACAGTCAATAACCATGCCAAAACATCAAATCTAGCAGAAAACTCTACCTGGTAAGGAAATTACTATTTCTGTATTTATTATTTACTGCCGTGGAGGCATGCTGCTTCTGTAAAAAGGCCAGTGTCCCAGTTACCCTCTTGACAAACTGCAGCTCCAAGGCTGGGAAACAGCTGTAATTGTGTGCAAAGTTCAATTTCTCAGCTTCTTTAAACCTTTGACTCGCACACTGGCAAGTGCACAAAGTTACACCCCTCTTAACATATCAGAAGACTAAGGGCACTGCTTGTAATCTCTGAGGATCAAAGTTACAATGGAGTGTTGGTAAAAGTTACGCAGTGTTGGTAATACGCCAGATAGCACATGTGCAGCCTAAACAGATTTATCTGTAGGACAGTTTTATCATTTATGAAATTATTCTACTGAAATCCAGTTACTCACCTCACATCATCTTGTTTGGACCACCTCCATATCTATCAGCTTTTTTATTATTATTTTTTTAATGCATTTCTTTAATTATATGTTCACATTACATGAATTGGCTCATGCTATATGACTCGGCTAAGAAAAACAGGTTCATTTTGAATATTTTTTTCTGTATGTAACTAATTTTCATTCTATGAATGATTTAACTTTAACAATGTAGAGGAGAAGCTTGGGACATAACTATACAAGAGCCATTTACTACAAAACCAAACCCACTTTTTAGAATCCATCTTTGCAAATAAAGATATTCTAGTCTTTCAATGTTAGCTTGCTAGTATTTGTGAATAAGGTGACAAAAGCAAACATGTAATTCTTCTTGCTATCAAGTAGGAAAGTTAAATTTAAATATATGTTTATCAGAAAGTCCACCTCTGCTAAGATGATATTAGCTAAATAACTTGACTTTTTGTTCTTTCAAATTTTTTCAGCACTTGGTTTTCCAATCTTACCACTCTTACAGAAATATATTATTAGAATTGTTAGAATAATATCGTAATTTATGAATCCTATTAAATGAGTTATTACATGTTATACATCGTTATTTTAGGAAGTTAAAGTGAGGCATATCTGAAAACAGCAACTTCATTCTGCTGCACAATGCAAGAACCAGTGGAAACTTGCAGTACTTTGGGGAGGACAAAACAAACTTAGGACTCCTATAAGGGAAAGTAATTCAGGATCTGGCATATACACAGAAACAAGTAATTTTTCTTGTAAAAAACTTAAGGCAGTTGTTGCCTCCCTATACTGCTAGTAGCCCTGCCCTCTCTAAGGAAAAAAATGTCACAGAAAAGTTCATTCCTAGCTGAAACCTTGACAGGATGCCCACTTAGTAATAAAACTCAGTTATAGGAGTATGAACAGGTAACACAGATTGACTGGATACTCTTTCTTTCTTCCTTTTTTTTTTTTTTTTCTTTTTTTTGGGGGCAGGTGAGGGAGGGGGGTGTGTGGGTGTGTTTGATGAGTTTTGGTGGGGGGTTTTCTTTGTTTTTGTTTGGTTTTTGCATTCAGATTTCAATTTCACAAAAACTCAAGGAGTGGAAGATTTATACTTACATGTTTTCAATTCAAAGCACTAACAATCAATTAAAGAAGAGAAGTGCTGATTATGAAATCATGTAGAAAATCAGGGGATTAAAGGCACTCATATAAGGCCCATTCACTTAGGGACCGAAAGCTGGAATTCTAGAGAACTGACATTGTGTATTTGTGCACAGTCGAATCACAGGCTTATAAAAGTGAGTGAGACAGAACAATAAAATCTCCAGTCACTGCCCTCGTATGGGATACATCAGAAAAGACAGTCCAATATTAAGTGGTGGATTCCAGCACTTACTGAGTCCCTGACTGTTCTGGACTCCCCAGTAAGCCTCAGCAGACACAAATACAAGACTCATGCAGAAAATTACCACAAACACTTTGGTCTGTCAGTGATCATCTTTGGCCCCATAGAGGAAAGACTCAATGGTGCTCCCCATCAAATACCATGCTACACTGACAGGCCCTCACTGTGAAGCCACTGTGGAGTGAAAAGACGCTCCACTTCTGAGTGGTCCCCAACAACCAGTGCATGTTCCACAGACAGTGCTAGAAAAAAGTAGCATATTTGCAATGCTTGAATGTTCTGTAAATATAAGCAATAGGAAAATTCCATGGTATACAATATGCAAGCAACAGCTCAGCACATGTGCCTTTTTTAGTTGTACCAGCTCATTTGTCAGCGCTTATTGCACCCAGAAATTTCACTTTTTGACTTCTTGACGTGTGTAAAGACTTCTAGCACAATTCTACAACCACATGCCATAGAGTTACATCCAGTAAGGATGGTAGAAGATCCTTGAATTGGAGTTAAATATTGGACCAAGGCATGACTCATAAAAATTTTGCCATGAATGCTTGTAAAATAATCCTGGAATGAGCTCCTTTACACAACAAATGTTTGATCAGCACCGCTCATAATTGTTTTATCTGGAGTGAACTGATTTTTTCCTACCAGTTCTTAGACGACTGATGTGATCCATTTAATACAATGTCTTTTGATGCAAAAGACAGGTAAATGATAGCAAAATATGCCCATTGCATTGTCATTTCATGGCAATAGAAAGGTACCACCAAAGTATGATAAAAAAGGGACCACAGCCCTGCATGAGACATCACTGCCATGATGAGATGCTGCCAAACATTCTCTATCAGCCTAGAAAAGGGGGTCTGACAGTGCCTGTTCAGAGTGAATCTGTAGTGATCATGTAGGCAAAAAGTGCTGGGGCCATGTATCAACCACATGGCTGAAGCACATGTTGATTCCAGAGTACTGCATTGTTGATACACACTGATCGTAAAAGACTGTCCATTATTGTTCTGTGCTTTCTTCTCTATCTGATTGTACTTTGTTTCCATGCTGCCCTTCCTTCCTTCTTAAAATTTATTTCTGTATCTTATATATAGAGAGCATCCAATAATTAATGTTCTTCTATATAACAATCTTATATATATAACCTCTTACAAATAATGTTTTCTTCATGTTGTTTGTCAGGAAGAACCTTCCCTTCCTTCCAGTTGTAATTGTCAATTAAGTCATTAACTGATGCTCAGCATGGCTGTGTTTGAATACTAAGGTCTCCATGCTTTGTATGAAACAGTGACAACTAGTGAATTCTGTCAGTTCTAAACCTCCTTGTTAACAGCATGAAAAAAATAGGCAAAATTATTTCTGTTTATATGTCAACAATAATATGAAAATGGCATTTTATGGTTTTATAATCAGAATTGCCTATATTATGAGATAAAATGCAAGTACATTCATCTTTTATTAATATATATTACAATGAGTTGAACACTGATGAGTTGGAAAAACAGAGCAAAGGTTTATTTGCTTCATCTAAGAGATACATTAAATAAACTAAAGCAGACAAAACAAATAGTCTGGTAAAATGCTGACAGTGGCTCTAGAATTAACTGCAACTGCAAATATGGACAATCTTTGTTAGTGCTGAATCACTAGTAAAAATAACATTCAGTTAATGATAAAAAGAAGATCAGTTTAAAGATAAGTGAAAATTGATCTGACATTAAATGAATACTGTTCAAAAATTCAGCTAGTGAGAGTCTCCCCTACCTCTCTCTAGAAGCAATTGAGGAAGAATTACACTTGGGGGGGGGGAGGGAGGAAGAGAGAGAAAAATGACAGAAAAATAAAACTGTCAGTAAAATTATCTGGAATCTTAACAGTGACATTTGAATAGTCAGATTACAGTAAATGAAGAAATCAAATTCCTGAGCACAGAGTATAGTGACGGGTTGTAATATGAGTCTTTCCAGTATCAGCTTCTGAACTCAGCTATTTTTTTAAATTCTGCCCAGTCATTCGGAAGACTACTTTTCCCAGAAAAATTGCAAAATAAATCTTGGTGAGCCAGAAACTGAGCCCAGAGGCTGAGTTTCTCAGTTTACTGACCAAAGGAAATCTTGTTAGAAATAGGAACAGTAAAATACTGTTTTTCTGTAAAATACCTTTGCAGAGAAAAAAAACAAAACAAACAAACAAAACTGATAGGTGGGGTCAGGACTGGCAGAAAAATGAGGGAATGAGTAAAACAATATGGGAAAAGGAATCAATGAACTAATTTAGTAAACAAGAAGAGGAAACTTGGTGCCCCACAGCACCAACAGTACGCCAGCTACCAATCACAGGGGAATAAAATTAGGAAGGTAATCTGCAATGTGGTAAATTGCTTTGGAAGGGGCTCTCCAAAAGCTATTTATAACCAGCAAGACTTTGAACGACTTAGTGCTCTTGAAGTTCAAGGCTACCTCAAATCCTTTAA
>JAWWEE010000085.1:58832384-58850558 GCA_035221455.1 Xenops minutus
CTGATCTAATTTAAGGGAAGACCCAATACTGCAATAATGCGTGTTCTGTGCAAAGTTTCCCAAGTGAACCCCATCAGAACAAAAAAGAGGACAGTACTGCCAAGCCCACCACTCAACTATGGCATTAAGTGGCACACCTACATATTTTTATATACCTCTGGGGTTGGTGACTTCACCAAGTCCCTGGGCAGCCTGTTCCAGTGCTTGACAACCCCTTCCTTGAAGAAATCTTTCCTAATATCCAATCTAAACTTTCCCTTATGCAACTTGAGGCCGTTCCCTCTTGCTGTCACTTGTTACCTGAGAAAAGATGCTGACTCCCATCTCACTATAACCCCCTTTCAGGTAATTGTATAGAATAATAAGGTCTCCCTTGAGCCCCCTTTTCTCCAGGCTAAACACCCTCAGCTCCTTCAGCTGCTCCTCATCAGGCTTGTGTTCCAGACTCTTCACCAGCTCTGTTGCCCTCCTCTGAACTCACTTCAGCCCCTCTACATCTTTCTTTAAGTGAGTGGTTCAGAACTGGACACAAGGTTCAAGGTGTGGCCTCACCAGCACCCAGTATAGGTGGACAGTCACTGCCCTAGTCCTGCTGGCCACATTATTGCTGATACAAACCAGGATGCCTTTGGCCTTCTTGGCCACCTGGGCACACCTGGGCACACCTGGACTCATGTGCAGCTGACCAGCACCCCCAGCTCCTTTTCTGCAGGCAGCTTTCCAGCCACTCTGCTCCTGGCCTGGAGCATTGCATGGGGCTGTTGTGATGCAAGAGCAGGACCAAGCACTTGGCCTTGTTGAATCTCATACCACCATCCTCAGCCAAACAATACAGTCTGTCCAGACCCCTCTGCAAAGCCTTCCTACATTTCAGCAGAACATCGCTCCCACCCAGCTAGATGTCATATGCAAACTGGCTGAGGTGCACTCAATCCCCTTGTCCAGATCATCAGTAAAGACACTAAACAGGAATGGATCCAATACTGAGCCCTAGGGAAACCCACCAGTTACTGGCTGCCAGCTGGATTTAACTCCATTCACCACCACTCCCTGACCTGGCCACTCTGCCAGTTTTTTACCCAGTGAAGAGCACAGCCACCCATACTGTGAGAAGCCACCTTTTCCAGTAGACTGAGGAAAGACAATGAACAATGCTATATGTTACAAGGATCATTAACATAACCACTGTGGACTCCAATCTATCTCAAAGAGAATAATCTCAAACTGTTAGAGAATACCCTTGTAAATTGTGATCTTCCATTCCACATGGATGCCTGCACTCAGGCAGAGTAAATTATGATTAATACAGCATCCCTGATGCACAACAATAATAATGCTCAAAGAAAAGACCTTTTATCAGTGATAGTAATCTGAATCGTCATCACTGGTCTTATCACCTTCTTTTCTATTTTACTCTACTTTTTATATGTTGCACCATTACAGCCTGTTCACTGATTTGGCTGCACATTGACCATAGCTAGTCTCTTCTTTTGCTGTGTGTGTAGCGCTGCCATGGACAAGTCCAAGTGACAGTGTACCCTGTAGAGCACTGCCCCCTAGTTTGATTTGATGTCAAATGCTATTTGCATTCAACATTTGCACTTTTTGCTTTGCCAGGACAGAGTCATTATATGATAACTTCCCAATGATACTGTTGTGAAAAAATTAAACACTTATTGGCACATGATACAGATGTACCATGTCTTTGATGAATTTTCTAATCAGCAGTTCAATTCTCTCCCACATTTTTGGGCAACAAATATTTAAGAATTTTATAAAAAGCGTATCAGCTTCACCAGGACATGGAGAGACACACTTTGAATAACCTGATGGTTGAAACACATAACCAGAAGATAAAGAAACAAAGCAAGGAGCTCAAAGTATGTGGATGATTCTCTATTATATTTATGCAATTGTTTAGCAGTTATAATACCATAACTGCTATAATACATTAGTGTTAATGACAGGAAAAAATGTTCCAAACCAAAACAGTTCAAAAGCACTTCAAGAAACTTTTGGCAAATAATAGTGACAGTTGTCTAAACCTACAACACATTTGAGCCGTGAGAGAGATGAACATATCAGTATGAATAATCCCCCAATTTCACTAAATTTTTAAACAGAGTTTTATCCCAATGTTCTGGGAATTTGTTTTTCTGGCCAATTTCTGATGGATGACAGGATCCTCAGGGCACCAGCAGGCCTCGTAGCCCAACCCAACACTCCCCCAGGACCTCATCTAGCCCTGTCTGTAGCTCAGGAGCCCACTTGACATAGCCCAGAGCCAAAGATCCCTGCTCCTGCCTAACTGTGGAACTCACTGAACATGATGCCTACACACAGGACAATGTCCTGGACCAGCCTTTGCTTTTGCCCATACACAGGGAAATGCCTGCTGTCTGGAACTGGGGCTGTCCAGATTCCTGGCTGGCTGCTAGGATGGGGCCTGGCCACCAACCTCACGCCCTCCCATCCTGGGGAGCCTCTGCACCCCTGTGGAGCTGCCAACCTGTGCAGTGTCATGAAAATTCAAATGTAAAAACATAATTTTCTTTTGGGACAGAAGATTTGTCTGACTAATTTTAAAGTCAATAGCATGCACTAAAAAGTGAAAAAATACCTATGTCTGAGTATTGAACTCATAGCAGTTATTTGCTCCAGCTTATAAATGCATGACTGAAAGTACCAGAAATACAGACAAAAATAATGACTGGTGAAATACCACAGCCCCAAAATAAATCTGATATGATACAGAACAGAAGTATAAGGCAAAGCATTTTTCTTTCCTCCTTCTAATATTATCTCTAAAGTGGGAGAACTTACGCCATTTGTCCTGCCCAGTGGCACATTTTTATCTAATTGATAATTCATATTAAGCACTTTAGGCTTGTTCAGTGATATCTGTCCATTTACTGCTGTTGAGATGAAAGCAGTGCTATAAAGATCAGGCTGAGTTGCATTCAAAAGGTGAAACCTGGCATTCAAAGCAGCATGTCACTTACTTATAGATGTGTGAAAAAAACCAGAAAATTTTACTATCTCAGACATGATACAATTAGGTGATAACCAAAAGATAGCTCGGAAAGCATACAGATTATCTGGAGAGGGTAAGTGCCTATATAGACTGCTGCTTAAAGCTAATTGATGGGGTTTTTGACAGAATAATTGGTTATTCACAACAGGACACCTTTGATCTCACTTGTTTCAGCTGTGGAAATGCTACTGCTCAGCAAGGACAGAGATCAGAAAAGATCTTAATGCAACATTTACCCCACACTGGATGAGCGACACTAATGGCCATGCATACTCAGCATGTTAGCAGAGTTATTACCTAATTAGATGATGTATTATACAGATGCAAGAGGCAAGGCTGACAAATAGACCTTAGCGATTAGGAAACAAAAAACTTGGAGTTACAATTTCTGCTCTGTCGTCACTAAACCAAGGCTCCTATGGTGCAAGGCCCAGGGTGCAATGCCAGACTTCTGCATGTCCCTTGCGTGCCACATCACAACATAAAACAATCTGAAAGAGGAATCTGAAGTCAAGTATTGGATTTGGGCAGGGTAGAAAAGTGATTTCTGGAACAATTACAATTGGAAGCATCCAGTTACAAACTATAGGAAAAACAGACTGAACATAGCTATATGGGGTCAGGTTGTTAAGTCCAATACTCAGTCTTGTACAGGAATCCAAGCACATACCTAAAAGTGAATAAAGGTAGTATACGCAAATAGGGATGCTTTTGAAAAGCATTCACCCAGATTTCAACAACTTCCAGATCAGATTGCGCCATATATATTTAAGAATTATCAGAGGATTTATCTCCTGCAATCGTGTCTTGTCTGCCCTAAGTCTTCTGGCACTCATAAAACCCTTGTAAAACAAGGGGCTCCTCAGGTCACCAGTGTAGTGTATGAGTAGCCTCATCATCATTGTATGTCTTGAACCTGGCTTCTAGTAACTTAATTTGAGGACACTCTTGTATACTAAAAGATCCTAGCAGTTACTTTGCCTGTCATCTCCAATTTATTTGTCATCTTCAAGAGGGGTTAGAGAGGGGTCAGAGGATACCTAAACCAACTCGACATCCACAAGCCCACAGGCCTTGTCAGGTTGCATTCATGATGGCTGAGAGAACTGGCAGACACCATGGCCAGGATGTTCACAATCATCTTTGAAATGCCATGGAGATCAGGAGAGGTACCTGAGGACTGGAAGAAAGCAAATGTCACCCCTTCAAAAGGGTGAGAAGAATGACCCGGGGAACTACCAACCAGTCAGCCTCACCTTAATCCCTGGAACAGTGATGGAGCACCTCATTCTGGAGACCATTTCTATCTACCTGGAAGACAAGAAGGTGATCAGGAGTAGTCAGCATAGATTCACTAAAGTTAAGTCATCTTTGACCAACCTGATTGCCTTGATGATGACACAACTACCTGAACGGATGAGGGGAGAGCAGTGGATATTGTCTACCTCAAATTCAGCAAGGCTTTTGACACTCACAACATCCACATAGGTCAACTCAAGAACCATGGGCTAGATGAGTGGGCAGCGAGGTGGATTGAGAACTGGCTGAGTGCCAGATCCCAGAGGGTCATAACCAGTGGCAGAGAGTCTAGATGGGAGTCTGTCACTAGTGGTGTCCACCACGGTTCTATACTGGGCTCAGTATTATTTAATTTTTTCATCAATGACTTGGATGAAGGGGCAGAAGCCTCCTCAGTGGGTTCACTGATGATACAGACCTGGGAGGAGTGGCTGACACCCCAGAGTGCTGTGCAGCTCTTCAGAAGGACCTTGACAGGTTAGAGAGAAGGACAGAGAGGAATCTTCTAAAATTCAACAAGGGCAAACACAGGGTCTGCACTTCGGAAGGAATAACCCTGAGCACTGGCTGAGCTGGTTGGCTGAGGGCCAATCTGCTGGAAAGCAGCTCTGCAGAGAAGGACCTGGAGGTCCTGGTGGACAACAAGCTGTCCATGACCCAGCAGTGAGGCGTTGTGGCCAAGAAGGCTGACGCTGTCCTGCGATGCATCAGGAAGAACTCTCCCAGCAGTTCAAGGGTGGTGATACTGCCCCTCTGTTCTGCCCTAATGAGGCTTTGTCTGGAATGTCCAGTTCTGGGCTCCTCAGCACAAGAGAGACATGGAGCTCTTGGAGCAGCCAGTGGAGGGACACAAGGATGATTATGGGACTGGAGCACCTATCCTACAAGGAAAAGCTGAGGGAGCTGGGCCTGTTCAGCCTTGAGAAGACAAAACTGAGGGGGAACCTTATCCATGTCTCTAAGTATCTGAAGGGAGGGTGACAAGAAGACGAAGCTGGGATCTTCTTGGTAGTGCCAGCCAACAGGACAAGAGGCAATAGGCAGAAACTGATGCACGGGAAGTTCCACCTGAACATGAGAAAGAATGTCCTTCCAACCTGTTCATGCAACCTGTTCAGGTTGCCCAGAGAGGTTGTGCAGTCTCCCTCACTGAGGATATTCAAGAGCTGTCTGAATGCAATCCTGTGCCATGTGCTCTGGGATGGACCTGCTCGAGCAGGGAAGTTGGATCTGATGACCCACTGTGGTTCCTTCCTGGATGATTCTGTGATTTTGAGTGAAAAACTAATTTAAGTTTTGTTTGTTGTTTGGGGTTTTTTTGTTGCTTGGTTTTTTGTGTGTTTGTTTGTTGGTTTTTTTTGTTGTTTTTAAATATGTTTACCTTTTCTGTGTACTCTTTTCTCATGGTGGTATCTATTGACCCAGTACACTGTCTAGAAGTCTACCTCCTCCTGATGCCTTTAATAAAGGTTTTTACAATAAATTTGGCTTTTGAGTCCTGCCTTTTGCTATATGTTCCTCTAGCTTTCCTTCCTGTTTCATTATGTTTTACATTTAACTAGTAAATACTCCCAATGCTGTTTGTGCTTTCTGAAAGATACCTTTTTGCTTTTAGTAACTTTTCCCTTATGTTGATAATTAGTCATGCCAGCATCCTTTTGCGTTTTCTCAGCATCATATATTTTTTTATTGGGTAAGTAGTGTGGATTTTCTCTGTACCTCCGCCATGGTGTTCTTAAATATCAGCCAGAAACATCAAAACTACAGAGTTGCCCATCCAAGAGATACAAAACTGATTCTGCATTCTGTCACTGCCTTTTTTCTCAACTCAATGAATACAGGATTTCAAATGCTAGTTTATTTCCTCTTAAATACTCCATATGTTTCTCCAAGCTATAATTTTCTGCTGATTTTAGCTGGGATAGAGTTAATTTTCTTCATAGTCCTAGTGTGGGGCTGTGTTTTTTATTTGTGCTGGAAACAGTGTTGTTAATACAGGGATGCTTTCATCATTGCTGAGCAGTGCTTGTACAGAGCCAAGGCCTTTTTGGCTTCTCATCCCACTCCATCAGTGAGCAGGCTTGGGGGCACAAGAAGTTGGGAGGGGACACAACTAGGACAGATGATCCCAATTGACCAAAAGATATTCCATCCCACATCATCTCATGTTCAGCATATAAAGCTGCGGGAAGAAGGAAGATGGGGACATTTCTCTTTACAGGCATCTGCTACACATGGTGGAGCCCTGCTTTCCTGGGAATGGATGGACACCTGCCTGTTCACAGGAAGCGGTGGATGGAACCTTTGTTCTGCTTTCTTTGCGTGTGAGGCTTTGGCTTTCTCTATTAAACTGTCTTTGTCTCAGTCCATGAATTTTCTTGGGTTTACTCTTCTGATTCTCTTCCCCATCCCCCCAGGGGAGACTAAGTGAGCAGCTACATGGGGCTTAATTGACTGCTGGGGATTAACTATGACAAACCTCAAAACTCTTGAACCTTAAAGGTACTTATTCCCTTTCATTGCCCTGGTTCCAGATCCCTATACAAGCTTGCATACCTGCAGCTTGGTCACCAGTGTAGGTGCCTAAGGATTGTGAGTAATGCAACAGAAGGGCTGTGCTCTCCCATATAACACTGAGGAGGGAAAGAGGTCAAGTGTAAGGAATATTTTTTTACCTATCCTTCACCTCAAACTGTGTGTAAAGCAAAGACACAAGGTTTGATTCTTCCATCATGGAGAAGTGTGTGAAATTACAAGACTGTGTATGATACACTACAAAAATAATAAGGAACGAAGGACCATGCTGGCACTTGTATCTTTGCTTTTCTATCAAGCAATATCTGGTATTCAGACTCACAAATGGTGTCTAGCTACTGAAGGTATTATTCTCACTTTTTTTTTTTTAATTAAATGAAAATTCAGACTCCATTACACTCTGTCCCTATCTTTGTCTTCTCTCATACTGTCACAATAGACAGCTAGATAGTTTTTCAAAAATGTGCAAGAGACAAATGTAGAAAAACTGCAGCAATTTTCCTATTTCTATTATCAAAAGAATAATAGTGAGTAAAGAAGTGAAATTGTTAGGTTTCAGTGACATAAGCATGATTTTTCCAACAATTCTCATTCTTGCCATGAAGTTATATGGTCATGGTTTGTAAATACTATCAGCTAGAATGTGTTCCAATTTGCATTAGATTAAACCAAGGGCAGCTGCACTGGAGTAATGACACTGAAACTGGAACCTGATCTTTGTGCAATTCTTGGGTCCACTCTCTCTAGAGTTCCAAAGGCCTTGGCAAACCCTCTTGCTAGTAAAGGAATTACAGTCCCTGAGACATGGGAATACAGTGACTGATCCTTAATATCCATGTCTTAGAGCACCTTGCACTGCACTGTCATGGTGCCTTAAAAATAGGACATTCTCTAAATGACAGGAAGGTAACACATGCCAGGTACTGGAGACCCACACAGGGATGAGGCACTCTCTGTGTATAATGTCTGTCAGGGCACAATAAATGCCCCAATTGCCTTCTAGAATACATTCCACATGGAACAGCTACTTTCATTTAATGACAAAAACAAGACAGACGTGTGATACAGGGAATGGTGAAAGACAGACAATCAGCTATGACATTTAAATGAGAGTAGGCCTTTAGTCTCAAAGCTTTCTGCACATGCAACCAATTTTGTCTCTAAAATTAAATTCTTGCATGGATTCTGTTTTCCAGCACATCTGCAATAATACTGCCTCTTTTGTCTTGCTATCTTAATGATGGCAGTAAATATTTTTTTAAGTAAATTTCACAAAATAGTATTAAATAATAAAGTTGTGCTGTTTCTCCCAACATCATATAACTAAGATTTGGGTAAGATTTCAGACTGCAAGTCGTAAGAGACATATTACACTTTTTACCTAGCAAAACAGAAAAGAAAAATTTTCAGAGGAAACTAGGAACAATAATATTTCACAATAAACCAAGACTTCACAAAATACATTATTATAAAATTTACACGTTATAATTTATTTTTACTATTTGGTATATTGTAAAAATCAAATAAATAGCATACACTTCTATGTGACTCTGTTCAAACAGTGTAATTTTTCTTCTAAAGTTCTCTTGTATATGTGTATATATATATACCTAATAAAAAATGTTTTAGCCAAAAAGCTGTAGGATATTTCTTAGATTTCTTTATAGAAGAAACCCACCTGAAATCTGTGTTCAGCTCAGGTTTTCCATGGTCTTTTTTTAAAAGCTAAACAAAAAACAACTTTACACTCACATCAACAGCTATATGTAGCTTCCATGCTGAAATTGGCAAATTCAAACTGATGCTTAAGGTCTTTTCTCAAATATTTCTCGTGTCAAATTTACAGCTACTTCTCCCACAACACACAGCACCTCCTGTTGGCCATGACAGCTTTTAAATTCTCCTGGAAGAACCATGTTCCCTATGACATCTGCAGGAATTATCACAGTGATACTTACTACTTTATGCAAATCAGTTAGTTGGTAAAATTGAAGGAAATAACAAATGATACAAAAAGAAAAACAGATCATGGACTGTAGATTTTTCCTCCCAAAACCCCAGCTTTAAAATTCAGAAAAATTCTGACTTTCAAAATATATTGTCTGGACTAAGGATGTCCTTTATTCAACCTCTGTTCCAGGCTGGCTCTGTCGTTGCATTTAAAATATCACTCATGTTACTGTGTGTTCTGATGTCGCTAACACTCATTATTGAAACTAAATGTTTTCTATTGAAAAGCACGTTTCCTGTCCCTACAGGCTTTCTCCTTAGTAAGGAAAGAGATTTAATGAGGTTTTCTTGTAAATTAATTCCAGTAATAAATGCATGAACTGGGAACAAGAAACAAATTATGAGAGACTGCTGTTTCCTTGTTTTGAGGGTCTTCTTTTCAAAACAGTATGTTCCCTTTAGATCTCAAATGCTGTGGCCCTGTGAAAGGCCATAGACTTCGGAAACATATACGCTTCACAAATTCTCAAACCTAATTTGGTTCTCATCCTGTAGGCAGCAACAGAACGACAATCTTACTTCAGGATACAAGTGTAAGCTACAGTAGAAATATGGAAGAATGTCCCTTATATGTGAAAGTGAGACAGTGGCACAGACCAGTCCTTGTTCTGAGACTCTGAAAATGGAAAACACATACAACCATTGTTTGTGATAAAGGTGTGAAGGAAACAATCAGCAGCTGGTTGCCTACTGCACAGATGAAAAAGAAAATACATTCTGCAGAAAGCTATGCCTGCAGGAGGAAACAAACACTGCAGAAGAAAACAAATCTCTCCTCCTGAACAAGCCAGGTGCTTGCCTGTGTGAGTGAGCATGCTTGAACAGTCAGTCTGCTTCAGTGTGTGTTTGCAAATGGAAATTAAAAGAGTTACTATATATGCTAGTGAGATATTTCCCATCTCATCAGCTAAAGAGACATGAAAAGCATAAAACTGTATCAGACAAAGACAGTCTGAATGGTATAATTCTACTCTGTAAAATTGTTAACCCCATAGAAGATTCAGCTCCTTCTGTATGTATTTTTTGGATTGTATGCTATGAAAATGACCTCCAAAGGTCCTTTCCAGTCTCTTTCATTCTGCAGTTCTGTGAGTACTAACAGAAAATAGGATCTTCCCTGCAAATTTATTTATGATTCCTTACTATAACATATATCTCAGCATTATCAGACAGCAAATAAAGTGCATATGTTTCCAGAGAAAAATGGACAACACTTGTAGTGCCAGAGGTATTTGAATATGGATGACAGAAAAGTTACATTGACTAAAAAGTTTTGGGATTCATATTGTACCTTTGCAACATTAATGTATTTTTTATGAAAATTAGAGTATCTGGCAAGGTAAAAATTTGCTCTCTTTCAAAGGAAATATAAGGAAGTGCTAGCACATCTCAGTCATCAAGTCACAACTAGAGGGACAATTCAAGGTTACCCAGAAAGAATTCCAAGGACCTAAGACAAAACACAGAAGAGCTAAGATAATGTAAATAATACACATATGACCAGTAAATTTAAGAGCTTAGCTGAGACTGGAGATTTGAATCCAGATATTCTGTAAACTGCTTCAACTCATCTAAGATCTATTCTTCCCCGCTACTTTAATACTGATATAATATTTTAAATTAAAATAAAATTAAAAAAATAAAAAAAGTTATAAAGCTCATTCTTTAGTGTGCCATATAGCAGGAGATCGATGGCAGTAATTAAAATCAGAGCAACACAAGCAGCAGTTCAAACAGTTGCCTTGTTGAGGTCCTTCTTTCATTTTAAGTCCACAGTTTTCCCAAAAGGGATGATATGAAAGACACAGATAAGGGAGGTAAAACCAGATACCAGAGACACAACTCTGACATACATATCTTCATTTTTGACATAAAAAGGATTCATACTGCTGTTGTAGCTGGGTGCTTTGCGAGTTTCAATACCTTTGGTTCTTTATCCCCATGATGAACTGATTTATTCTTAAGTGTCTGTTTTTTACTGATTTGGGAAAATTACTTAAGAGAAGAAAGGTCTAGGGCTAAAGACAAGCTGTAAAGAAATAGAAATTAATTTCTGCTACCTGGCTGATGGAATATGGGTTTTTCAAGAACTGACTCAACCAATCTATGGAACACTAGACTTAATGTAACATGCACCTTTGATTTCTCATAACATTATTACTAATGCCACAAAAACATTACATTCTTCAGCATGAATGAGAGTCAAAACACAGAGATTTATGTCTAATTAGTTAAAAATTCACATACATTTTCTCCATGCTATTTTAGGTTTACTCTCTAAATGAAGGACAAACCTTTAGCTGCTTTGATGAATGCAAAAGCTGTGGCTAGCTACCTTATGCCCTGATTACCAGTCTATACTCTTTTCTGACCATGACAAGCAATTCTGCTAATATCTATCCATAATGCTTCTAGTACAGAAAAAAAACCAAGAGTATAGGAAAATTACTTCAGAACACATAGAAAATGTCATTAATTTTTTGTACAGATTTTTCACGACAAGCAAGACAAGTTGCTTGTCTTTTATCTTCAAGACCTTTCAGTCCTTGTTCTGGCATTGCAGTTCTTTATTAAGTATGGAAAGTTTGAGTCCCCTCTAAAGAGGCAGCCAGCATTGCTTCCTACTTATTGCCGAGCAATAGCTGTGCTTTTTAAACATCATATTTTGAGGAAACTACTTGTACAGATCCATGCGACTAAACTTGTTCTAAACCAGTCCTAGCTCAGTGCAAAATATTACAAATATAGATAATTTTTTTTCCACAGAAGAAACAGCAAAAATTGCTCCCTTACAAAATCACACTTACTATGCTAATTAAGATATCCAACCCACAACACCACTGGGGAAGTGTGACCTCTGCTATCTGATCCTCATCTAGATAGGTCTTTCCTTCTAAAAAATAACACCCCCCATACCTTTTCATCAGATTGTCTCTTGTAAACAAACAAATGGTATAGGCATTCTAACCCACTAAACCTGCTTTCCTTGGAAGTGCTTCAGGAAGTTGTACCTCAGTATGGATTAGACTGAGGTCTGCCTGCAATACCCACATTTTCTTGTCTTTTGAGCTAAGATTCTCCCGGACTCCTATAGCTGGGACCAGGAAGGTCCCTCAAGCTCTGTGCCCTGGAGATATGTCAAATGGCTTTAAGACTCCAATATCAGCAAAAAGTGCATTTACCTAAAAGCTGACATTTGTCTGGGTGTTTGCCAGTATAGAAAAAAAGCTTTCAAATACCCTTTTTAGACTGGACATGAAGGTTGTTCCTCATCAAAAATCATGTTATTTGTTTTCCTTGAATAAACAAACCACTTCATATATAATTTTTTCTGGTCAAATTAAGCGATGTCTTGCTAAGACGTAGATGTAAGCTAAAGCCAAACATATAAAGTCAGGAACATTTTGTTCTTCCTGACAATGAAATACTGCCACAGCATTCAAAACAATATAAATCAGTACACTATTTCCCCAATTAAGATAATTTTATTATATAAGTTGATTCAGCTGGCACCACACCAGATTTTCAGTCTTTTGTATGCTTTCTTTTCTCCTTACTAGCAAAATAATTTAATTTTGATTAAATAATTTTGCTGAAGGTACAATTTTTCTATTTATTCTCTGATAAAACAGGAGTCAAAGCTGCACTGATTTACAATCTCAGCCTTATCTAGTCTCTGTGACGTATTTCATTTGCAGTTCTGTGTCCCAGAACAATCATAAGGGTCATGCAGACCTGTTAGCAAGTTAGTCAGTTAAAATCCTGAATTCTTTGAGAATGGGGAGAAGTTACTTGTGAGCTTCTACTTATTGCTTGTTTTGCTTGTATTGCCCCCATGTGCCTTGTCTTTTCTCCAGCATTTTGGTATTGAGGAACACACTTGGTGCAGGTAGCTCAGGGTGCGGCTGCAGTGTCAGCTGCAGATTGAGCTCTGGGTGGGAGCCCAAGGCAAGAGCCATGAACTCCTGACCCTTTTAATAACCAAGGGCATGAGGAGCAGTGGCATCTGTCAGGTAGATGGACATTGGGAGACACAGCAGGAGCAGAAGACCTGGGAAGAAGAGAAAGACTTGCACACACCTGGGCTGTGAGGGTATAAAAAACGTGGGGTTCCCTGGTTGGGAATCCCTCCTCAGAGGCAGTGAGTCGAGCTGTTTCTGTTACTGAGCCATGAATAAGTGGCTTTACGGAAGGAGACATCTGAGACTCTGCCACAGGAAACCTGGGGTTGAGTCAGAAAGGAAACCTGATCAGAGTGTGTGAGTGGGGGGTGTGGGGAGTCCAGCAAGGACCTGTTGGGTCACTGGAGCCCCCCAGAGTGAGGGGGCTTTGTTCCCAGCAGTAAAGCTGTCTGGTATGGGGAGTGTGGCTGCCAGGGAGCACAGCGAATGGTCAGACTGGGAAGTTTCCTCAGCTTCGGTTTGATACAGACTCTCTATCTCACTCCAGAGAAAGATTCTGATGTAAATTTCCCTACGACTTCTACTAATAGCTTTATGCTACAGATCATATTAGGAGTGTTCTGAATACATACAGAACACAGTACACCCGTACAACAGTTCACATGGCACCTTACTATTTTCTAAAAGCAAAAAACTTTGAAGAACAGGTAGAATTCAGTGTTCCACCTGTGAAGAAAAAAAAATTAAACTGATCCACATGCAAAGCACTTATACCATATTCTGGTTAAAGTACTAACAAATTTGGACAAATAATTTTTATCTCTCATTGAAATTTTTTAAAGCTTTGGTGTTGCTCATGTGCAGCACAATATATCAGCAAAATTCGCTTAAGAATTTTTATGATTAAGCAGCACTTGGAGATTACTGCGAGTGACACTTTAATTTTCCAGCTCTTTTAAAGATATTCAGATGTCTAGGCAGTGAATGTGGCTGTGGAAAGGTATGAGCTATCACAGTCTATCCTCCACATGTGAAGTAAGCGTAGTTTCTCACCATTTATATCACTTTAGCTCTACACTTAATGCATTTAATTTACTCTTTTAGCACTTACTCATTCTTACAAGACTTTTCTAGATGCTTCTGGTTTCTTTTTATTTTCAATGGTCTAATATTAACAACAATCTAACCTCAACACTTTCCAACAGAAGTTACTTACTGCTGTATCACAAAGCTATGTGACATTTAACTTCCAAGAGCAAAGAACCTGGAGATGCACAGATGCATATGATTTTATCAAATAAGATTAAATGAAATTTTGTGTCTGTCTTTATACATACAAAGGTTTTCACACTTAAACGAAACCACAACTTCAATACACGAAGAATCCAAGAGGCTCCTTTTCTCTAACAACAGCAGATAATTAATCCAAACTTTTCCCTTTCACATCCAGTTCATGGCTGTTTGCTATTCCCTTCCCACCCACTCTAGAGACCTTTGCCATGAGAGCACTCAAGTGGGACTCATGGCAGAGGGGCCTGGGAATAATTATCAGCCTGGGAAAAACTATCATGTACCTGTATTCTTACCAAAAGTAGACTATGCAATACAAGTACCAAGATTATTTTTGGTTTTGTAAGGAGTATGTAGTAATGACAGCATATATGAGTGAGTATTTACCCACTGAGTTCCATAGTTTCAACTAAATTAGATGGAGATAGTGTGGATGTTCCTGAAAGAGGCACCAGAGCCACCTCCCTCAGCCGAGAAATTCACCTAGCATTCATAGCCTCCATATCAGGAGACCTTCAGGAAACTTGAAGCCTTTGAAGCCCTCTTCTAAGCATTTTGATCCTTGAAGGGAAGGTGTAAGGGTAAGAAAGCATGTGTGAAAACGAATAGGAGGAGTTCCTCCAGCTTTACCAGCTTGGCAGGAGAGATGAAATCGTTGGGAACAATATGGGGGGAACTATCCATATTGTGCTGTTATAAAGAAGCAGTTTGTGGTTACAGCTGCTCTGTCCTTCATGCTCTTGGGTGAAGGGCTTAGCATGTCCATTGAAAACTGTCCTAACAGACCTGTTAAAAAGATTCTGTGACTGGTGAGAGGAAGGAGAGGTACAAAAGTACTCTAAGTCATAGATCTTAGAGGTAGCCTGGTAATTTTAATGTGTAGTCTCCATGCAAAACTGACAGTGAAGTGGAAATCATTAATATTTTTAAGCTATGTGGATGGTGATGTCTAAAAGGTTTTACATAGTTTTATAATAATGAAGGTTTTACATAGTTTTATAAAAGTGGAAAAATAATAGTATTCAAATAATCATGAATTCACTTAGGAACTCAACAGGTGCTGAGATACATACCTTTCACCAATGGAAGAGGAATAGTATCAAGGAATGTTGTGACCTGGAAGGGTGACGAGGATGCAGAAGCTGTCATGGGCCGAAGGAGTATCACTCCGGACCAACTCACAGACATTCCCCATTTCTTTAAACTGCTTTCTGAATATGATTCAATGTTTACGGTTATATATATATGTATATATATATATGTAAAATACATGTTTTATTGTATTATTCTCCCTTTTCACAATCCCTTGTTCTGACTGACTGATTTTTGCTGCATTGCAGCACCTCCATATATGGTTAACCCCTCCTCAGTTCTCCCTATGTGGTCATGTTCCACCCTATTTTTCTCTATATGGTTAGTCCACGCCCAGGCTCCTCCCCTTTTTCTGGCACCTTCCTTGACCACCCTATATAAGTCTGTTGCTCCTGTTAATAAATGCCATTCTCTAGTAATCCCTCCACGGCAGTTGTTTGTTCCTTATCCACCTTCGCAAGATTGTGACAAACAGGCATTAAATTTAGAAAATTGTACAGTGGGGTTAATTTCAGATAGGAACTCTGAGAATCTAGCACTTAGGAAGGGAAAAAACAATATGTAGTATTTTCCATAAGACCATGAAAAGTTTTTAAGACCCTGTCCTAAAAACAAATGAGTTCTTTGCTAACTTAGGCTGAGAAACATGGACAGAAAAGAAAGCACACGTTATATGAATCCTTCTTACAGGTTGTACCATGTTACTTTACTAAAAAAATCCTTCTACATGATGTTCTCTAGGACCTGAGGATTCAAGATTTAATAAACAAGTTTGAACTAGCTTGAAAGGTATTTCAGGTTACTCCATCTATGATCAGAGTTTAATTATTCTTGAAATTGAAAGAATATTGAACAACAAGCCAAATAAACAATAGCCTTACTATTCAGCTAGCTGCACACGAGCCAACAGTGTGCTTAAGTTGCCAAGAAGGCCAGTGTCATCCTGTATCAGTGTGACCAGCAGGACCAGGGCAGAGATCCTCCACCATATTCCACACTTTTGAGGCTGCACCTCAAATCCTACGTCCAGGTTTGTCCCCTCATTACAAGACAGACATTGAGATGCTGGAGTGTGTCCAGAAAAGGGCAATAGAGCTGGTGAAGAAGGGTCAGGAGCACAAGTTTGATGAGGATTGGCTGAGGGAACTGCAGGTGTTTAGTCTGGAGAAAAGGAGGCTCAGGTGTGACCATATTGCTCTCTACAACTGCCGGAAAGGAGGTTGTAGCCAGGAGTGTGGGGGGGTTTCCTCTCCTGGGCAATAAGTGATGACAGGACAAGAGGAAATGGCCTCAAGTTACGGCAGTGGAGGTTTAGATTGGATGGTAGGGAAAATTTCTTCCCCATAAGCATTGTGAAGCATTGGAACAGGCTGCCCAGGATGTGGAGAACTCACCGTCTCTGGACGTACCTACAAGATGTGTAGATGGGGTGCTTTGGGATATGGTTTAGTGGTGCACTTGGCAGTGCTGGGTTAACATTTGGATCTGATGATGTGAAAGGTCTCTTCCAACCTAATGAGTCTGTGTTTCTTTGATCCATATGCTGTCACACTTGTATGATACTGCATATCCACAACCAATGAAAAGCACTGAAGGATGTATGATATGTAAAGAGTATGTTAAGAATAAGAGCATATCAAAGTGTCATTGGTACGTGGTAGTTCAGGCTGTATATTATGAGACTGGTATTCAGGCAGTGTGGCTGTGACAACTTTTTATGTAACATGTAGATAAGAGAATGACTGAACTCAGATACTAAGGAATGTTTCATCTGCAGCTTTTGCAAAGAGAAAGCTTGTTCTTCATCAGATGTCTGTTTTCTACCTGGTTTAGCCAGTTTGTCTAGGTGCCTTGCAGATTACACTCGGAATTTACTTCTTAGGTTAAGTTTTAATTTTGTTGTTGATGACACCTGGTTTTGTACAAATAGTTGGTGTGAAAAATATAGTCATGGATAATGCATCCTGCATGGGTTTCACTGTGCTCATTGTTTCTCTGGTGGTGTGCCCTGGAAAATGAGATGCTGCGCTATTATGCAGCACATGCAGCAGTGGTATCTTTGCCCATTTGCTGAATTTCACAGGACTTCCCTGGCTTTCAAAAGGCACTCCCCAGACTTTTTTAACTTTTTCCTGTGTGGTGATCGAAGTGAAGGTCTGGGCTGGAAAAATGCAAGAGTATAGGCCAACTTACGTCAAGACCTTCTGGAGAGCTAATGACATACACAGGGTAGTGCTGGATTTTACGTCATTTAGTGTTTTATGCACTTGTTATACTGAAGAATTCTAAGTAGTTCAAAAATATCTGAGGACACCCTTTCCCCAAGTATATTGTCAGCTGCTTGATAGGGCACTGTAAGGCACTTGGTAGGGCGCTGCTAAATAATGCTTCATTTTCCCTGAGTGAAGAGGAGCCACCTCCTGGTACACATTCTGGACAGAACAAGACCAACCAGATTTCTTTTAGTTTATATTTGGTTTTGTCCTTTCTGGGTTTGCTTTTCTTTTTTTTTTTTCCCCCCCCATTGAACAGACCCTGCCACAGAAACAGTTATACCTGACCTGCACATCTGGGAGGAGAGGGCAAGAGAGGAGAACACTGAAAGGGTTGAGGGCTGCAAACTGCCTGTCAGAGATGGAGTTTCTTTCTGCAAACAGGTATATTGCAGTGTTCCCAGACCTTTTATGTATGCCTTGAGACCATAAATTGTTCTTGCTGTATTATCAGTGAATATCTCTCTCTGAATATTGTCCAGAGAAGTGATCATTAGATAACATACATTCTGTGTCAAGTTTCTTTTCTACAAAGAAACAACAGCTCCTCACAAAAAGTCATAATTATGCTGGGACACAACTAAACAGACCATGTGAGGGGTATTCTGAAAAATTGTCTGGAAAGATTCTGCTTCTAGTTCTGTTTTCTTTTTCATTCTGGTGGTGTTCACCTGTCACGTGGGAAACTTTGCACAGAACACATTATTGCAGTATTGGGTCTTCCTTTAAATTAGATCAA
>JAWWEE010000085.1:58850658-58867187 GCA_035221455.1 Xenops minutus
TTAAAGGATTTGAGGTAGCCTTGAACTTCAAGAGCACTAAGTCGTTCAAAGTCTTGCTGGTTATAAATAGCTTTTGGGGAGCCCCTTCCAAAGCAATTTACCACATTGCAGATTACCTGCCTAATTTTATTCCCCTGTGATTGGTAGCTGGCGTACTGTTGGTGCTGTGGGCACCAAGTCTCCTCTTCTTGGTTAACAAATTGGTTCACTAAATCCTTTTCTCAACCCATTTCGTACTGCCCTCATTTTTCATCTCTTTTCCCCCTCCACTTTACAAGCTAAAGTATATTACTGTCCTTATTTCTAACAAGAGTTCCTTCTGTCAGTAAACTGAGAAACTCAGCCTCTGGGCCCAGTTTCTAGCAACTCAGCTGGATTTGTTGTGTAATTTTCTGGGGAAAAAGTAGTCTTTCAAGTGACTGTGCAGAACTTTAAACAATCTCCTGTATTAGAAGTTGGAAAGATGCATATCCCTTACCATACCTTGTGCTCTGAATTTTAATTCCTTATTTTACTGTAATCTGGCTGTAGTCAAATGCCATTGTTAAGGTATCAGAAAACTTAATTGCCAATTTTATTTTTGTGGTGTGTTTGGTTGGTTGATTGGTTGGGTTTTTCCTCCAGAACTGTAATTCTGCCTCAACAGCTTCTAGAGAGAGAGAGAGACATGGGAGGCTCTCACTTGCACAATATTAATTTAATGTCATAGCAGTTTTCACTTATCTCAAAACCAATCTTCCTTTTATCATTAAGCTGCACCAGGGGAGGCCTAGATTGGATATTAGGAACAATTTTTTTCACAGAAGGGTTTGTCAAGCACTGATCCAGGGAAGTTGAGTCACCACCCCTGGAGGTATTTCAAAGATGTATGAGTGTGGCACTCAGAGACATGGTTTAGTGGTGGACTTCTTAGTGCTGGGTTATTGGTTGGACTATATATTATAGTTTTTTCCAACCTAAATGCTTCTGTGTTTCTATCATTCCTTAAAATGTAGATTTTTCTTACTGACTCATACAGATAACCCAGAATCACCTGTCTAAACAAACCTTTCCTTTGACTTTGAAGCTTAGAAAAGTTTTAAAGTAAAGACAGTGAAAGAAAGTTAAATATTTCGTGAAGTCACTCTTGTAGGTAGAATTAATGTGTCTTTGCTAAACAGTAATAGTGCTACATAAAAGGATAAGAAAAGCAACTGCAGGGCAGCTCCTAGGGCACCCCTCGAGAGTTGAATAACCATGATATCTCTTTATTAGCTTAAAAATGTGAATATCCGGAGAGCAAGATCATTTTAGTTTTCTCACCTGCTAGTTCTTCAGATTGTATGGTTCTCACAAAAAAGAAAACGTAACCAAATGAAAACTCTGACAGGCTCTTCTATAAGACCATGTACAGAAAAATGTGTATAAAACAACCATGATTTCCTGTTTTATGAAAGAAATATGCCACAGCAGAGTAGACTATTTTCTGTGAAGGTCTGCAAAACTGCATTCAGGTAAAAGGAATGAAAAGACTCCTCTGAGCTGAAGTGCAAGCTCAGTCTCATCTTTCTTCAGGAGGCTGCATGTTATTGTGGCTGGTTTAGGCAAATGCTTTTTTGTGGCTGAAGAAAACAGGAAAATCAGTGCAGCTCACTGTACCTATCTGAAAACAATAAATAATTCTACAGCCTAGTTAAGCAGTGAGCTGGGCAACAACACAATACCAGGCGTGAATGAAGGCTTGGGCTCCTTTCCATAGCAATCAGAGCACTGCAAGCTAACTTACCACTTGCACACACAACTAAAGTTTTAGCCTTCAGAGAGTCCTATCAAAGGCACGCCACTGAGCTTCAAGCTTTCTGTCAGATTAGGCAAGAGCACTGGATTGCTCAGCATCTTGCAGAACTGAGGCCTTTTGAAGAGGTGAAGCCCTGAACCCGTAGTAGATAAAAGACTAGGAGAAGATAGCAAGAAAAAGGGCATTTCATTTTATTTTCCAAAATAGATCACCCAAAAATTTAACCTCAAGTCAGACTGGGTGTTCTGCTCATGAGGCTGGGTGAATAGGTGTACTTGTGTCCAGTACTGACTGCTCTGCTGTTTTTGTTTTCTGTGTGTGACACTGTAGGGCACCTTGATGTAATCAGGAAGCCTACTACTACTGAAAAGGCATCAGTCAGCCTACAGTGTTTCAATAGAACTATGTGAGGGAGCAAAACCACACCAATTACTGAAAAACAATCCAAAACCTGCTATATTTGTAATGCAGAAAGTGCAAAATGCAATGTCTTTGAAATTAAAAAAGAGATGTGTCATGTCATCTGAATTACAGCATCTGATCTGCAACTGAAATCTTTTGAACAGATTAAAACAAAAACTAAGTACCTAGCCTTTTAACATGACAGCGGAGTACTCTTTCTGTTCCATTAGGTACATCTAATCACAGTCCAAGGTTCCACAGGCTTCTTCATCAATTTATAATTTGTTTTTCAAAGCATTCTGAACAGAAAGAGAATGAGTCAGAGAAGAGCAAGAGGCATGCTGATTGATCCTCGAATTAGTACTTTCAATGTTCACTGAGAAGAGGGAGTTCGAAGGCAGACACTGCATAATGAATGCTTCCTTGTTCCTTTTTCTAGAGAATTAACCTGATCTGACTCAGAGCAACACCAATAAAAATAAGGGATTCCTGTAAGGTGAAAATGAACCATTTTAATTATTTGTTACACTGTTTGGACATATTTCATTTTAAAAAAAAAAAAAAAAAAGAGTCTTCCATCTTTGACACAAACAGAAAGATGGGGCAATTCGAATTCCAGCCTGAAAGAGACAAATGAAACTAAGAAAAAGAAAGGGTAAGAAAAAGTTAACAGCAATAATCACAGTATTAACCTTTCCTTTAACTCAAAGCATAAACAACCCAAGCTTGTTCTCATCTCCTTTATTAGATGATTTGCTGCTTGAACTATTTTATTAGAAAGGGTTTGAGGGAAACTGCCCTTGAAACTGTTTGTTTATACTTTATCAATCTGGTTCTAGGTACCTGTCTATACCAAAATTAAAGCAGTGTCCATGGAACACTGTAGAAATTCCTGATCTAACTCTAAATTAGCTATTTTTTAATACTAGCCTTACCTTAAATACATAGAACTTAGAAGGCTGATTTAGACAAAATTGTCTGCCTCAGATTAATCTATACTAAACTGCTAAATAATTTCCTATTATCTTGAAGGAAGAAAGATTCTTTTCAGTTTGAACTTGACATTTAGGAACTGATCCAAACACCTAGTTTGTTTTTATATCTGTAACAGCAGGAAACATCTAATGTGCCAAAAGACTGCAAAATTCTCAAACTAAGAAATCAATATAACCTGCAAGAATCTCATTCTAATTTCTCAGACAGGTTTAAACTCACAAAATTGAACCTTCATTTATGTGAGGTTGTCTCCAGTTATGATTACTCCAGGTAAATTATTTCTTCTGTATCTATTCAGTACTTTGAAACAAGAATGCACTGGTCAATATAGCCATATGTGGGTATCAATTTCCTGTGTCAGCATTATATAAACCATTATATGACTTCCTTGTGACAGCGAGCTCTATTGTTTGTATAGATGTTAACATTACAAAGTGTAAAAAAGAGAATTACCATGGCAAATTCATCATAGAGAAACAAGATAATGCTGCACCAGGGCCTCCTGAAAGCTCATCCAAAATTCAAAATACGTGATTCTTTAGGTAAAATACTTATTCCATAGAATATACAGAATCTTGTTTCCTTTAGGTATTGCATTCTGTAAAGCATGGTACATCCACACAGAAGTTGCTGAATATTGTGAGCTAGACTTCTAAAATAACAGTAAATTTACCGGCTTGAACGTGACCAGTAGTAGACCTCTCACCAAAAAGGCAAAATGTTATCAAATGTACACCAAAGAGAATAAAATTTATTACAGTGTTGTAAAATTGCTTCTAAATGTGAAAAGTAGATGGAGAAAGTTCTGAAATACTGAAGGGATGAAATATTGGTGGAGTGAATACATATATGCCTATTACCAAAACTGCAATGATGAACAGCATAGGCTGGTGCATTAAATTTCTGTTTGGTTTCAAAGTCTTCACTTCTGCTTACATTTCTACTAACCCTATGGAAACAATTACAACAATTATTTTCTCTTTATATATGCAAAATGAAAGTAGAGATTAAACTTTTATATAATAAAAGTTTTATAAAAAGCTTTATGAAACTGGAATCTTCTTGGTCAGCAGCAACTCAAGATCTTACTGCATTAGATCTTCTATTGATGTGTTCTTACAATCCCTATATACATAATTAAAAAACAAATCTATCTTGCATTTATCTTCTGGATATAGTACAGACTATTCAAGTTAGTAATACTTTCTTTTTTACATGAATTTTTGCCAGGTTTTGTGGATTTTTTTGCTAATCCTTTTATTGTTTATTCAGTTTTGAAAAACAATACGTATTTGCTCAAGTAATTCCACTAAATATTTTTCATTATATTAAAATATTTCCCTCCAGGTCTCCTCCTCTCTTTCTTTTTTTTTTTTTATTTTTTTTTTAGGTTATAATTTTAGGTTGTTTCTGGAGGTGTGCTGTGAATGCTAACATTAGCAATTTAGTGAATGTCTCCTAAATACACCTACAGTCACATATACATGTCATAATACTTACAAAACTGAAATAATTTTTACATGAAAAATTAAACCATTGAATAGACATTGTAAATGAGGCTGGTTTATATTTCCAAGATTTCCATTGGATCAGAAATTAGGTTCAATGGCAGATCTGTAAGAAAAAGCCCCCTCTGGTTCTGTGTGAAAGACAACAAAGGTGTAAAGACATCAAATAATTTACTTTCTGTATTGCAAATATTTTTTCCAAAACCACTGAAAAGTAGTAAGCACAATACACTCACCACCATTAATTACAGTAATCTTTAACAGGCTTTGAAAAAAATATTTATAGCAGTGCAATGTAATCTTAATATTTTTTCAGTAATCTGTAATTTAAAAAGCATCAGAAAAACTTATTTCAGAAGGATAACCCATTTTATATGAATTTGTTAAAATGAGCCTGAAATTTTCCAAACGTATTAGCTACCTAGCTTGTGCTCTCACTGATAATGAAAAGTGAAGTCTAGGTAGGATAATTTTTATATTTCAAAGCTTAAGGAGAAGCTGCAAAGAGGACAGTTATGATACAGACTGAATTACCATCTAATGCAAGAATTTAAAATAAACATATCCAGAGAGAATAAATTTATTGGACAAGAGTGGAAGGAACAAAAGCCAAACCCAACTTTCCTCAGTCATGAAAAATTTCCCAAGTCCTTTATTATTAATCACAGAAGAACACAGAATCATCAGGATTGGAAGACACCTACAAGATCATCCAGCCCAACTGTCCACCCAGCACCACCACTGTAACCCCTAAACCACATCACTCAGCATCAGATCCAAATGCCTCTTAAACATCTCCAGGAATGGTGACTCCACTACTTTGCTGGGCACCCTTTGCCAATGCCTGACAACCTGAACAGTGAAAATATTTTTTCTAATACCTAGTCTGAATCTCTCTTTTCTCAGCTTAAGGTCATTTTATCATGTCCTCACTGCAGGCACAGTAGAAGAGGCCAACCCTGCCTCACCACAACCTCCTTTCAGGTATTTGTAGAGAGCAATGAGGTCCCACCTGAGTCTTCTCTTCTCTAGACTGAACAAACCTAACTCCCTCAGCCCTCTTCATATGACATGTTTTCTAGGGTCTTCCCCAGTTCCATTGCCCTTCTCTGGACACGCTCCTTAGCAAGTATAGGGGAAAAATCACTTCTCTGGCCCTGGTGGCCCCACAATCCTTCATACAGTCCAGGATACCATTGGTCTTCCTGGCCACCTGGGCACACTGCTGGCTCATGTTCAGCTGCTGTTGACCAGCACCCCCAAGTCCCTTTCTGCTTAGCAGCTCTCAAGCCACTCTCCCCAAGCCTGTAGTGCTGCAGGGAGTCATTGTGACCTGAGGGCAACACCTGGCACTTGGATTTACTGAACTTCATGCAATTTTCCTTAGCCCATTGATCAAGTCTGTCCAGGTCTCTGTAGAGCCTTTCTACCCTTGAGCACAACAATACCCCCACCCAACTTAGGGTTGTTTACAAATTTACTGGAGGTTTATTCAACCCCCATGTCTAGTTCATGCCACCACTGCTGAGGTTCTGAAGTAATTAATCTTTGGGAACCAAGAAAACTGATTAAGAGACTGTCCATGAAGGTGTTAAAGCTTAGGTTTCAGTGGCTGATTTTTTGAGGGGGGGTTGTTTTGTAGGGGGTTTTGTTTTGATTTGTTTGTGGGGGGTTTGCTTACAAGATAATAATTTTAAAAATCAAAGTTTCCTAGTAATGCTAGTTAGATGTAGGTTTCCAAGTTAACCTTCTAAAGCTATGTCAAATGGTGCCCAAACAGGGACCACTCTGAATACCTCTGGCATCCAGAGGGTTGAGCTGTAACCAGTGCTACAGGTTGCAAACAGAGCTACAGCAGGGAGTCCCAGCTGACGATCTCCGACCCCGAGAGCTTCCCCTGACATCTGAAATGGAGGTGAGCGCTAGGAGGTGAAATCCTTCAGTATTATTCCCGGAGCCCGTCCCAAAAATCCTCACCCTAGTTAATTGCAAAAATGGGAGCCTGCCATTCTAAAAGGAATAACACCACATACAAGTGCCTTAAGTGCCTCATCAAGATCAACAGGCATTCTCTCAAGATCCCTGAAAATACTATCCAAATGGATTATTAAACATCGTTACCCTCTCCAAACTCCTACAAATTTGGAAGATTGGGACAAATTAGAATTCCAAATATGGTCCGCAGCTGAAAACAATGTAGACATAGATGCGGCAAAAGCCTTAATGGCTTGGACTCTGATTTACGACATTTTAAAACATAAAGTGGCCGCTCCAAATGTGATATTGGTTAATGATTGTGGGGTGAAGGGAGGAGCTGTATCAGGATCGGCTCCTGTCCCTGCTGAGTCATCTGTGGGACTCCTTGCTCAAAATGGCACCTCAGGCTGCTTCCAAAATGGAGAGCTAGTCCCTCATGGCATCCTAACCCCGCCTCCCTCCATCTCCTTCATGGAAGCTGGGGGAAAGGTGGGGGAAGAGCTGCTGGAAGGGCGGGAACAGGCTCTTCTGAGGGGCAGACAACATCCAGCCCAAGATGGCAGCCCCCTTGACTTCTGGCCACAACATCCGTCCCAAGGTGGTGCCGTCCATAACACCAACCCGGCTGCTTTCCCAGTTAACAACGCACATTCCACTGCCTTTCGCTGGGAAGAAGCAAGGAAGCAAGCCGAGGCCCAGGGAGATCTACAGTTCCTAAGGAGCTATCCGGTTTTCTACAGCCCCGACTGTCCACTAGTGTAGGAGCCCATTCATTATCCTATAACGAAAAATACCATGAAAGCTGTAAATGACTATGCGCTTAGAGCTTCCTTTACCATGACTCTTACTGAATCTCTTTTTTCTGCCTATGTGTTTACATCCCATGACATCAGGACAATACTAAGATCTATTCTATCTGCCATTCAATGGAGATCTTTGATTAAAGGCAAAGACGAGGAGCTTTTTCCCATCAATGCTATCCTGGTAACGCACACAATGCAAATGATGCTTAGAGAAGGGCCATATACGGCAAATGTTGACGCAGACCTGCTAGGGTAAAAGGAAGGACCACTCCACGAAGGGTGAGGTGCGAAATGGCCGTTTTATTAAGAAAGGCGCCGGCTTATATAGGGTAGGCATGGAAGGGTCCAGAACAGGGGTGGAGTCTAGGGAGGAGATAGGGCAGGTCTACATCAATAAAAGGAAAAAGGAGGTAGGGCTTGTACAAATAAGAACATAGGGGGGAGGATATGAGGAGTGGCTAGCCGTATTCAGAAAAGGACTATGTGCCGTTGTTCAGGGCAACGACTAGCCAATGAGGGAAACCAGCAAGCCCACGAAATCATTAACCAATGGTGATGAGTAACTGGGGAGAACTGGGGTACATGGAACCAATCAGAACATTTGGAATAGTGACTATTCTATTACTAATCTAATACAATTAAAATTTTCCTCTCTAACAACCTTTAATTTTCAAAAACTCAAGTTATTCCACCACGGGAGACTGTCCTTTAATCCACAGATCTGGTGAGTTCGTATTCTTGCTGCTCTTTGGTGATTTTCCTCTTTTCCACATTCGATAGTTCTTGTTCCCGATCCCTACAAATGTGGCCCGAGCGAGAATACTTAAAAGTGACTTAAACCTAATTCATAATTTTAGCCTTCAAAGCACTGAATGTTGTTGCCAATGCCACCAGGGTGATGCCTTCTTTTGCGGCTATCCGGCAGGGCCCTAGGGAGCCTTTTATGGACTTTGCTGAGAGGCTGCAGGAGGCAATAGTTTGTCAAATCCCACACCTGCAGTCACAGGATGACTTATTCTTAAAACTTGCCATCAAGAACACTAATGAGGATTCTCAGAGGGTGTTGGGTCCTTTTGTTTAGGTTCTTTAATCATCGACATGATTAAAGCTTGGCAGAATGTAAGGTCACATACATGCAAGTCAGCAAAAGCGAAAGAGAATTTGGAAGCTCAAGCAGTGCATACATCTGTGATCAGGGAAGCATTAGAGGCCAGCTCTGCGCAGACCGCTGCCCTGGTTACAGAGGTGTTGGTGGCCCTTAAACCATCAGGGCCTCACTCTGATACATGTGGCAATGCAGGGCATTCACAAAGTGAGTGCCCCAAATGGAAGACCAGGCCTCCAGCATTTTGTCCTCACTGTAAGAAGGGATATCATTGGTCATCTGACTGTAGGTCAACCTATGACAGACAGCTGGCCCCTGTCACCTCAGCCCTCACCGAGGGTCAGGAGGAGATCTGACCTGGGAAATGGTGTAGGTGCTGGGAGTTGACAGAAGATCCCCATACTATATTCTTGCCCTTAATGAAAAAGCAGATTGACCAACTTTTTGTCACCAGTATTGACTTCCAAATAGCCTTAGCAGGGTTCAAAGGAACCACTACATGTCACCTTCCTGCCTTATGGCTTTTGCTTTTTTTTTTTCAACATCTAGGTCCTGCCAAGTTCTAAGTTTTCCAAGACACAGGTGCTGAATACCACCACGGTTTTCACCAATGGCTCAGAAAGGACGAAAAGGGCAGCCATATGCTGGAGGTCTGGCAATTGCTGGGAATCTGATGTCCACTATGCAGAAGGGTCGCCCCACCTAGTCGAGCACCTGGCAGTCCTCTGCGCTTTTTGTCTCCTTCCTGGGCCTCTGAATATATAGTATATGTTGTCGGCATGGTCACTAGGATGGAACAGTCTCATCTAAGAGACATAGGTAATGGAAGGTTGATGTGTCTATTTTGGGCCCTTCTGGTGGAGATCAACCATCAGCGCCATCAGTTCTTCATCACGCATATCCAGTCACACACTTCTCTGCCAGGTCCTCTCATGGAAGACCATTGCAGGGCAGACCTATTGGTAAGTTCAGCTGTGCTCCCCAATCATTGTGAACAAACCAGGTTGTCCCACGATTTTTTCCATCAGGGGTTCAAAGCTCTAAAAAAGAGCTTTGATATCACCTACTCCCAGGCCAGAGCCATAGTTTCTGCCTGTGGAGACTGCCAGCAGGTTGCGCCCCTTGTCAGTAAAGGGATAAACCCTCACGGGTTGGCTTCACGGCAGATCTGGCAGACAGATGTGACTCATTATCCTTCCTTGGGGAAGTTAAAGTATGTCTACATCTTGGTTGACACCTTTTCTGGACTCATGGTGGCAACAGCACACATGGAAGAAAAGGCAAAAGATATTACAAGATACCTTGACGCAGACCTGCTCAGGAAAGAGGGAATGACCACAGCACACCAGGATAGGATGAAAGCGCTGTGGCAAATTTATTTAACAGCAAGCCGGCTTTTATAGGGACGGGTAGGAAGGTTCTGGAACGGGTGGAGTCGGGGAAGGAGAAATGCAGATCAATGTCAATTACCATAAAAAGAGGAGGGGCAAACCAAATAAGGGGAGACCGGGGAGGAGCAGAGGATGGTCAGCCGCGGGAAGTATGTGAGGGACGTGCAGTTGTCAGGGGCAATGGCTGACCAATGGGGAGGGGGACCCAAGCCCGGGAAAACAAGAACCAATAGGAATTGTAACTGGGGAGAACCGGGATACAGAACAACCAATCGTAACATTTCTAATAATGATGATTCCTTTACTATTGTAATACATCAAATAACTATCTAAGTATTATAAACTTAGAACTCTTTTCACTCAGGAATGGAGGACCACATCTCAATCCAAACATCCCCCGGGTCAATAGCCTTTTTCTTATTTCGTCTCAGATCTTTACTCTCTTTCCAGGACTTAATATTTATTTTCCCCAATCCCGACATCTCCCCCTTCTTTATTTAAAACAAGGTGGTCTGAGAGAGATTTCAAACAAAATCCTTTAACACAAAACAACACACATGAAATAATAATTAAAACAATGATAATAACGAAACTCCCCATTATAAATAATACAAGGAACCTCTTCAAGCCTTGAGAAATATTGAGATCAGGAATCCAATCCAATATCTCCACCGGTTTGCCTTGCTCTCTCACTTCCATCTCATTGACCAATCCCCTGAGGTCATTAATATGCTGGTGGATGAAGTGGGAATGGGTGGAGAAGTTCAGGCAACACATACCCTCGAACTCCTCACACCCATGTCCATTGACCAGCAGGAGATAGTCAATGGCCGCGCGATTCTGTAGGGTTACCTTTCGGATAGTCGTGGTATCCGAAAGTAACCCATCCAAGGTGGCCGAAGTGGCATTCACCTCCTTGGATATCCAGCAGCCCAATTTGTTTAATAATTTCAAAGCATGGGACGTACCGATGGGGGCCAGGATGGAGCTCAGTATGTCCTGGTTCGCCGTCCAGTAATGGATTACAGAATCACAGTTGGCACTGAAAGGAAGAGCGGGCAAAGGGGCATTTCTTTTTGGCCTTAGGTGTTCTCCTTTATTGACCCAGAGGAGGTGACTGGAAAGATTACAGTTTGGAGTAAAAACCGTCAGTTGTCCAAATGTGCAGGGACCACCATGGGCCCCTGCAGGGATCCCCTTCCACACGCGATTGCCACAAATTAGGAAGACTTTGTCGGGAAGGTTGATATTTCTAACTGGGGTAACAAATTGAGTAACTTCAGAAAGGCGTCTTTCGCACCAAGCATTGAACTTTGAATAATTGGATGAGATGTCAGGGCTGATTGATAACCAGGTATCGAAGAAGGAGCCAGACCTAAAAGAGAGGTAAAAGCAGAAGGGGGCAGGGAGCAAACCTTTTATTTTTATTTCTTGGAAGGATATGTTCCGAAAATCAAATTGGGTCGGACGTTTTGGAATTTGGGGCCAATGTGGTGGAGGTATCCCATCTCCATAACATCTAGTAAAATGCGAGTTCTCATAATCTATGGTGTTACAGTAAGGAGTATATTTGCTAATATATGCCTGCCACTGTTCTTGGCGCCAAGGGACTTCGACAAGACATGATCGGAAGGGGTCGCCTGGGTCTGTCACCGATAGACACAGTGAGTCCTTCCCAATCATGTCTGCTAACTGTACCCATAGATTACCTTTGTACATTTTAGAGGCCAATTCGTTCTTTGCGTCACCAATTGTTCTTACTAATCGCCGATTCTGATGAGGGGGTCGTCCAATGCCGAAGACGCTGGTCGCGATGAAGATGAAGAAAGCAAATATGGCCACACTCCTTTTGAAGGCACCCATCTTGGTCCACTCTCTGTGGAAATACAAGCATAGCCCCTTCCCCATGCAATGATGGGAAAGGGGCCCTCCCACTGGCCTGATTCTAAATTTTTGCACAAAACTTTGGCGCCTGAATCGCGTAGGTCTTTTTTATAGCCAAAATGCCTCTCAATAGGCGACAGGTTTTGTTCATCTAATCTATTAAAAAAATTTAGGACACAGAGGGCTTTGTTTATCTGTTCTTGGGGGGATAGACCTGCACTCCTCCTTTTTAGTTTTATGAGCATATTTTTGAGAGTATGATGAGCCCTCTCGACAATGGCCTGTCCTGTGGAGGAGTGAGGAATGCCGGTGACATGCTGCACTCCCCACATGTCCAAAAAGGACTTTAAAGAGGCAGACAAATAAGGGGGCCATTGTTGGTCTTTATTTTTTCTGGTATCCCCATGATGGCAAAGGCGCTAGTAAGATGTTTCTTAATGTCTCTGGCTTTTTCACCAGCGTGCGCCGTTTCTACCATCAGGCCAGAAAAAGTATCAATCAATACATGGACATGTTTTAGTCTGCCAAATGACACAAATTGAGTGACATCCATTTGCCATACCTGGCACACCTGGAGCCCTCTGGGGTTTGCACCACCAGGGGCTAAAAGTGCAACCTGCTGGCAATCCCCCCAGGCTGAGACAATTGCTCGAGCCTGTGAGTGCGTTAAACCAAAGCTCCGTTTCAGAGCTTTGGCTCCCTGATGTAAAAACTCGTGGGAGAGGCGAGCCTGCTCCACACGGTCAGGGACAACAGCAACACTCACCAGCAGGTCGGCTACTGCGTTACCTTCAGAGATGGGTCCTGGTAACTGGGTGTGAGACCTGGTATGGCAAATGAAAAATTTATGAGTTCGGGAGTGTATTTCTTTAGAGAGTGTCCTGAGCAGGGAAGCCAGAAGGGGGTTAGACACCTCCTTCAGGCTTGTGTATTCAATCCGTTGGACTATACCCACTATATAAAACGAGTCTGAAACTATATTTATCCTTTCAGGGAATAAGTGGAAGGCACGGCAGACTGCGGAGAGTTCGATGATCTGTGGAGACCCTTTTATGAGATGGATATCGTATCTCCACTCGTCGCCGAACCTCCAGCAGACTACTGCCTTCCCAATCCGCCCTGAACCGTCAGGGAAAACTGTTCTCGCCCTTGTCAGAGGAGTATTTGAACGAAATGAATCGGGGTAAATCTGAATTTGAGATAAGAATTGTAACAAAGGGACTCGGGGTAAATGAATAGAAATGACATTAAAAAAATCGGCTAAAGCTATTTGAAACTCATCAGAAAACTGGATTAACTGTAGATAGGTTCTGTGGGTTAGGGGAAGGAAAATGGTGGAGGGGTCCTCTCCTGTGAGCTCCCAAGATCTTAAGCGGGATTTGCTACACAGGAGAGCCACCATTTCTGGCAGGGACATTACCGTTTTGGTAAAATTACTATTAAGGAAGATCCACTCCCAGATGTTAACTTTTTTCTCAATGGAATCATACTGTCCCAAGGCCACAAAAGGTTGTGGCTTACCCCTAAAGACGAAGGCCACAGGTGGACTATGTGGCCACCTCTTCGAGGCAGTAGGCTTAGCCAATTTTTGTTCCACTATTTGGAGTGCTTCTACTGCCTCGGGAGTAAGCAACCTTGGGGAATGGAGTTCAGGATCTCCTCTTAATAGCTCAAACAATGGCCGCAGGTCGTCTGTACTGATTCCTAAATTTGGTCTGATCCAATTAATGGAGCCTAATAAAGACTGCAAATCGTTTAATCTTTTGATGTTGGAATTTAGAGTAATGCCAATGGGCCTAATTGCTCTTTCGAAGATTTTCCACCCGAGGTATTGCCAAGGTGCAGCAGACTGAATCTTCTCGGGGGAGATCTTGAAATTGTGCTTTTTTAGAATTTGGAGTATAAGATTTGTGGCCGAATCTACGTGCTCCTGACTGGACGAAGCAATGTCGTCCATGTAATGACAAAGGATTACATCAGGGAATGATCTCCTCATGGCCGATAACAACGATGCTATCACAGTTTGGCAAATCGTGGGAGAGTTTTTCATTCCCTGAGGCAACACTGTCCACTGAAATTGCTTTGCCGGCTCCTGCACATTAATTGATGGCACAGAGAAGGCAAAGCGGGAGGAGTCTTTTGAATTTAGAGGAATTTGGAAGAAGCAATCTTTTACGTCCACGACTTTAATTTGGAAGCCTTGGGGGATCATTGTGGGTGATGGCATTCCTGGCTGAACAGCCCCCATAGGTTCAATGATTGCATTAATCTTTCACAAATCGTGGACTAATCGCCAATTGCCGTTCTTCTTCCGGACAACAAAAACTGGGGAATTCCACGGACTGGTGGATGGAATGATATGATTTTTGTCCAGTTGTTCTTGGACGAGACGGTTGAGCGCGCGCAGCTTATCCCCTCTCAGAGGCCACTGATCCACCCAGACTGGCTCATCAGTGAGCCAAGTCAGGGCGGGGGTGTGCTGCTCCTCAGTGGCCATCATAAATTTGTCGAGAGGGAAAAGCTCCACTGGTTCAAAACGTCTCTTCCCCAGAGTGTCATCGGAAGAGGAAGTATAAATGGAAAAGTAGATGCCAATTTGGAATCTGGACCGATAATAGAGATAAGTTGGGCACTCAATATTGAACTTTGTGCTCCTCCTATGCCCGATGTCTGATTGAATGTATTTTGGACCTTCCAGGTTTTAGGCCAGTCCTTTTCGGCGATGATAGTCACATCAGCCCCTGTGTCAATCAACCCTAAAACCTGGATAGGTTTGTGGTCAGCTGAATGATATAGTTGGCATTTTAGAAGTGGACATTGTTGCGACACAGGCTGTGCCCACATCACCTGAATCCCTTCATTACCTTGAGCGACACCTTTATGGCAGATGTAAATGTCCAATGGAGTGACGACTGCAATTGGTCTCCCTGCCGGAATAAAAACAGGGGGGGAGTTAGTCGTAACTGTAAGGTCAATCTGTGTCAAAGGGTCGATTTCACAAACTAAAGGAATGATTTGTATCCCTTCATCTGTTATTCTAGGATGTGATACACATAAACCTAAGAAGGAATTTTCAGGTACAACATCAGAAAGAAACAGGAACATTAATAGTATTGCTTGAAACAATATTAACAGGGAAAGGAGAATATAAATTATAAAGAACTACTCCTCCTTTATTGTCTTTAGGTTCGGGGAGTACCGTGGCTTCCGAGGGGGGATTGGTGTCCTGGCGCCCCCTGAGCACTCGCGGTACCGTTTCCCGGACCGGATCTTGTAACGGGGTCCGGTGATGGTCTCGGCGATGAATTTGGAGATGATCTTGGAGAGAGGGGCCTATTTTCACTGTCGTATTTTGACCTGCAGTTATTAACCCAGTGGAAGCCTTTTCTGCAATGGGGACAGGGAGCTTTAGGGAATGTTAACTTCTGGTGTCGGTAGGGGCACGTGGTGATGAAATGGCCGAATCCATAACAGTATATGCACTGACCCTTTGACATATAATCTTTAATGTCCCTTTTCCTGGCCTCACTGGCTTCCTCTACTTTTTCTACAACAAAGGCCCTTGTAGAATTGTTATATTGATCAAGTTCATGTTTTAATTCCTGTCTCATAATATCCGTTGTCTCTAAAAGTTCATCTTGCAATTGGGTGGCGATCTCACACGTGCTATCCGCACGTACTTGCGCCGAGACCAAAAATACTTCTTTGATAATATCAGCCTTTGATTGTTTTTTATATGTGACGGTCCCTACGTTTCTGCAAGCCTTAATCATATAATTTATGGTCGGGTTTTTCAGTGCTCTTAAAATCGGTTGACAGTCACTGTTAGCATTTTCGATGACAAGCCTGCTAAACAGTTCATCCTGAATGTCGGTCTTTGCCACTTGTCTATTGATGCCACTCGTCTATTGTCTCTTTTAATCTTTCTGCAAATTTTGTAAATGGCTCATCCCCTTCTTGAAAGATAGTAGTATATGTTGAAGTGGATTGGGAGTTTTCTGCCACAAGCTGGACTGCCCTTAGTGCCAGATCTTCAGTGGTGTTTAGTTTTGAGTGGGCAGTCGGGCTTGCTGGAAGACATTGGTGTATGCCCCGGTACCTAGGAAGCCGTCGATGATCTGGCCGACTGGGACGCCTTGGTGACGGAAATTCGTCTCTACGTATTTTTCATCCAAGGCCCTCCACTCGTCCATAAACATCGACCGCTTGAGGGATTTCAAGATGAAATTTGCAACTATTTTAATGTCCCTCGGGGTCATAATATATGCCTGAAACAAGGCATTGAGAAGGGATAGGGAGAATGGAGCAGCAATCCCATAATCGGCCACCGCTTTCATTAGATCCTTCATAATGGGATAATTTACTGGTTCCCATGTTGGTGGCCGATTAGGGTCATAGAAAACTGGGAAAGCTTTCATTAGCTCCACATCCCCCTCCATCTCTGCCTGTTTCCGCATTGCCTCCCATCTGTCTTAGTTCGTGGGAAGAACTAAGATATGTTAGCCAATAAAACAATTTCTCTCCTTTAAATTTAGAAACAGAACTTTAATTAGAAAAAAAGGAAATATATATAAAAGGATAACAGTTCTTAATCACAATACACAGATATATATATATATATATATATAGATATACCAAGGAAAGAACCAAACAACAACAATTTGTAATAAACTCCTCCACCCCCAA
>JAWWEE010000085.1:58871472-58889190 GCA_035221455.1 Xenops minutus
ATTAGGTGATAAAAATCTGGCCATCTGAACACCCTTGGGAAGATGTGTAACTGGAAGCAGAGCAACGCAGATCTCCACCCAGGCACAGGTGCCTCACACTCCCACCTGCTATGCAAGAACCCAGTTTGCCTAAAATGAAATACCATGTCACACTGCAACTGCTAGATCTCTAGTAGTCCTCAGTCTTTCTCTTAGGGCAATATGATCCTGTTGTGTTCATACCTGCAATCACATTTCACAAATCCAACAGGTTCAAACAGATCTTTGCCCAAGGTTTAAAAAAATAAATAAATTAAAACAGTAGTATGAATATATTTTTGAAATAAGTCTGAAAATACATTATATCTAGGTGTTATGGACTAACCAGCTTTCCTTGCTTAAGGCTAACCCCTCTGTTTTCCATTTAATCCCTCTCTTTTTCATCCTACTGGCAATGAAGACCTCCAGAAATAGATTGAGGTGATTATTAGATAAGATTATTAAGTTTTTCAGTGTATTTGTGCCTCAGGAAACCTGTGTGTGAATAAACTTTACAGAATTGTCTGCAATCAAGTAGCCTATTTACAAAGCTGGTATTAAATTATAGGTGGTTATTGTTGCAGTGTTCCTATATAATATGCTGAATTTACAGTAGGTGTGATTGAGTTATGACTCAGGACTGAAACACTGAGTGTTCTTCCTGAGTAACTAGATTTCACAGTGATCTGTCAGAGTTCCTTAGTTATTGAGGAATGGAAATATGTAGAGAAATATTTAATGATGCACATAAACTAAGGAAAAACAATTCCTATAAAATCATAGAATCATGGATTCATTTATGTTGGAAATACTCTGTTCAGTATTTCTCTAAAATACTGAGTTCAGCCTTTGATGGATCACTACCCTATCAACTGGAACCATGGCACTAAGTGTCACATCCAGTCATTTCTTGAACACCTCTGGAGATAATGGCTCCACCACCTCCCTGGGCAGCCCATTTGAATGGTTGACAGCCCTTTCAATGAAGAAGTTCTTCCTAATGTCCAACCTGGACCTGCCCTGGTGCAGCTTGAGACTGTGTCCTCTTGTCCTGTCTCCAGTTGCCAGGGAGAAGAAGCCGACCCCCAGATGGCTGCACCCTCATTTCAGGTGGTTGTAGAGAGCATTAAGGTCTCCCCTGAGCCTCCTTGTTTTTCAGCTAAACACTCAGCTCCCTCAGCTGCTCCTCATGGGACATATAGTCTCTGGACCCTTGGCCAGCTTTGTTGACCTTCTCTGGAGTTGGTCCAGCAACTCAATGTCGTTCTTGGAGTGAAGGGCCTAAAACTGAACACAGGATTTGAGGTGAAATCTCAACAGTGCCAGGTACAGGGGGACAGTCACTGCCATTGGCATCCTTGGCTAACTTGTTTTCTCTCTTCTGTCTTCCAGTTCATCTTATTTGTATCCTTACCAAACTGCAAACAATATTACAACAATCAGAATAAAATAACTGCCTAAGATATCTGTCTCCATGGAAAGAAAAAAGAGCAAAAAAACTTTTTATCTTTTTGAACAATGTAGTAAGTTTTACTCAAAGATAACTCAAGGCTCTAATAATACTCATTGGTTTGGTGGAACAGATGCAGTTCTTGGCTTAAACCACCAGTAACAGCCATGAAAAAATAACTATTCATAAAGTAGTTAAATCTATTTTTGTAGTAAATTCTTCCACTAGTCACATAAAAGTAGCTGTACTTGGGGAAAATATTGCAAGATAGTCCCAGCATTGCTGCACTCTCTGCTGTTTGTACATTTAGTAGCAGACATACCAATTTCAATCGGTGCAAGTTTCTTCTTAGTTTTAGGTAAATGGGTGAAAATAGTTGGTATGAGCACTTCAGAGAGGGTATAGAATTGCCTCTTACCAAAGCGCTGGTGATCCTTCTCAAGTGCTGTGCATGTTTTTTGCAGTACAATGTGAAATACAAAGTCTTCCCTTCTTCAGTGTGCATCATTGGGGCTTATTAGTACCCCCTATGCAAATGGAGCTTGGACTAGCTGACCTTTAAAGGCCTCTTCCAACCCAAACCTTTCTGTGATTCTATGGCTTTGTGTCACTACAGCAGCAGCTGTTCTGTGCTTTCTGCTCTTTTTTCAGTGACAAGCACATCCACTGTCATTTCTGCAGCAGAGAGAGAACTAATTAGGCAGCAGTGATAATCTCCCTCCTTGTCATGAAGAGAGGAATATTAAGGATTTCATGTAGAATTCTGTTAGAAAGATAGAATTTTAAGCCTGTGAATGTCTGGCTGTTGACCCTTGCTTTGAGATTCTCTGCAGAGCCTTCCTGCCCTCCAGCAGATCCTGTAACAGAGTGTCCCAGTATTTCCATACTCCATTTTCCATCCTAAACCAAATTGTTTAGGAGCAGTGGTGTTGCAACATTCTAAAGCAGCATGGAATCTCCAAAATGCTCTCTGGTAATCTCTCTGCATCTCTATAGGGACTTTGGGTCTCTAAATACCCTCAACATCCTACTTAAGCATCCCTGAATACTCATATGATGAAAACTGATCTTTAGAAATCTTGGTGACAAATACAGGAGGGACTATTTATTGGTTTCTTGATCCTATTTATCGGTTTCTTGATCTACAGGAGTGAGTTAGAGGATCCCAGCTCTCTCTTGACTTGAGACAGTAGAAACATGATTTTAGTGGATTCAGCCTACATCTTATGCTCTATTTAGGAGCTGGTTCCAGCTCTTTATCAATGTGACTGGGAGTAAGTTTCAGGTCTTGAGTGGGGTCCAGTGCACTGGCACCTCAGAGCAGGTAAGTCCACATTAGTCTTTGTGGCTTGCTGCCAGCCAGGATGGACTGTGTGAGCTGGGCCTTCTCGACCTGGGTCCACACACACACAAGCTCACAATGCACTCTCTTGGCAATAAGCAATCATACAGGGATGTCAGGGTGTAAACACTGCCACAGTGCATCTTTTTGGGATGTGCTGCAGCTCAAGTACAGTGCAAGCACAGCCCACAGCTTACTGAGTCCAGGTTGTGTATTTCACAGAGCCCTTGTGGTCACAGTGTGTCAAACCAGTAAGAAATGATCCAGGAAGAAATAAAAAGACTTAATCCAAGGAATTAGCTAATTGCAGCTTTATTTTGGAAACACAGTATTTTTTTATCTTACAGGATGGTGTAGTTTAAGGCTTACCTTCTGTGGACTTTGGGACTGTTTTATGGTATTTTATCACAGAGTATAAATCTGGTATACTGATGCTCTCTTCACAGAAAAGGAGTATGTCCTTCTGGCTTAGTTTTACCCACTTCAAGTGAACAAATGCTCTTATTTTGGAGTAAGGGTATCCCTACATATAGTTGTTCAAGAACAGTATTTTTTTTTTTTTAATTTAATCTCTAATTGGAGACAACTTTCAACTGCAGACAGTCTGCTTAGGTATTTCAGAGATGTTAGGAAGATACTCATTCTGAGGAGTTGTGCCCTAACTGTTCTGCCAAGTTCTACCTGCACTAAGATAAATATGCAGCCTGACAATCTCTGGGTGTGTTGGAAGCCCCTCTCTGGAGCAACCCGATCTTTCTGCCATTGCAGGGAATGCTGTGACAATAGTGATGTTCCAATATCAAAGTATCTTCACTCCAATTTGCACAAAATAAAATCAAACTAGCAACATCTAAATGCACAGAAATATCTAAGAAGCATTTTCATCAAGGACAGAGGATCAGACTTCAGGAATTTCACTGTGTATTGTGCCATAACTACTGAAATTCTGTGGATGTGGTTCAAACATTCCAAGACCTTCCTTTCTGCCAGTGTATGCAACGGTGTGTGTAGAAATATGTGATAAATTTATATGCCTGGGATGTGATTAGGATTAGAAGAGAATTCCTGGCATATGGATGCACCTCATAGTGCAGAATCTCACTTGGACCACAGGGTCCAGCTGAAGCACAGCTCTGCAGTCTCTTCTGCCCCTGACTTCAGAATCATCTGCTCAGCAAATCACAAGTCAAGCAAATAAAATTAATTCAGTGCACAGACTGTAGAGCAGGAAGGAAACTGCTGTGCTGGAATGCTTAGAGACCAGAGATGCATGGAATGTAGCACTGGGGGAAAGTAAAGCAGGAGCCATCTCAGCTTGTGAGGCTCGAGGGGATGACTCGGGTGGCAACAGGAACACCCATGGACAATAGGCACTGTGGAAACATCATTATCATGTTATTGAATATTAGCCAGAATTTTCCATGATTGGTGATTTTGGTTGCCTACCATGAATCTTGTTGGTTACGGTGGCAGCAGTTTCCAATGCCTCCTTTTGAGGTGGGCCCCTCAAAATCATTTCACCCTTCAAGCATACCAAGACACTCCTATGAATCTTTACACAAGTATGTCCTTTAACTCATTTTATTTTTCAGTTTGTTTCTGTTTTATTAAGTATGTGTGACAGGAATAAGTGATCAGAGAATACTGGGGGAAAAGATGTGTGTCTGTAACACCAGCTGATTTATATAAATTCAGTTCCTATTATGAAAAGCAAGTTAAAAAACTAATTCTTGATAGAATTTTTCCTGTTTTGTTTCACTGAGTCCAAAAGAAGTTCAAGTGTATCTGCTGAAAAGGATATTGATATTGGCTCAGCAGCAATTCTTTTCAATGAAAGACTGGAAGATGCTTGAATTGAAGTGCATAATTCAACAACATATTGATTATATTCAGAGTTGCCCCATTTGTTTCAGATTAGTATTCCAGTAATCAGGTAGCTGGGTTCCTTGTTCTCAGTAATTTATATTTTTTCAAAATTTGCATCTCTAATTTTGGGAAAAAACACATAAGATTGCGTTAATGTATTTTGTTAGTTAAACTTGTAATTTGCATATATTTTCTTGTCAATAGCTTGTGCTTTTTAAAAGAAACAATGTTCAGCTGTTATCAGTGTATCTTTATGCTATACTGTCCAAGGTCTGGACATGTGATAAGTAAAGGTTAAATCCTCATGATTCAGATTCAAGACAAAATTTAAAATGATTTATCCCACAGAATTTTGTGTGCAACACATAATGCAGATAAAATTCAACCTTTTGCTTTCACCTCATTTGAACCAAGTTTGCTTTCATATGAACTAAAGGTAGGGACATTGCTTTAAATCTTTTCTACTCTTGTACTTCAGAAAAGTAATTTATCCAAAACCACCAGTGCTAAAATGGCATGAAAGACACACTAGAGGCACTCTAGAGCAGTGCATGGGTGCACCTGCCAGGCTGGCAGGACAGACACAGCACTGTCACTTGTGAGGTGTCTCGTGGGTTATGACAATGGAGCAGCCCTGGGTGGTCACACAGGCTCCAAGCAGGACCCTTCTCCTACTTGCAGCTTCAGAGGAGAGCTGTGGCCCACTGTGTGCCCTGCAGGGTGGTGCTGCTGATCCACACCAGCCACTGACACTGTCCCGGCAGTGTCCCTATGCCCTTTGCCAAAACTGCCTGTACTGATCCACCACAGCACTCAATCATGGAGCTCTGTCACTGCTGAATGGACTTCTCAATTCCCACTGTTGATATAAGGTATCAATAAGGAACTAACACTGAGAGGGTTAATCAAAATAATTGTAGGGAGTTTTGCTGAAGTCACAAAGACAGACTGCATGGTTGAGGCCATAAATAGCTAGAAATACAGAAACAGACAATATGTTATGGTTGCTATCAGTACCCAGTCTTGAGGCTTCTAAAATAGAATGGACACCATATGAAACTAAGATAAATCAGGAAATATGTCAAGATAATAAGATAATTGTAGAAGTGTGCTAATTAGACCAGTTCCAGTTGCCAACAAAACTGGTTTAAGTTACTTTTTGAGCCAAGTTGAAAAGGACACAGTGAAGAAGACCCACAATCTTCATCCCCAAGACCCCCGAAGACCCTGGCCCAGGAAAAATGGAAACCAATGCGTAAACTCAGATGGGAGGAGTGCAGGGTGGAGAAAATGGAAATTACTTCTTGGAACTGATTAGAATAACCCTGCCTTTTCTAAGAAAATAATGCATATGTATAAAGAAATAATGAATATGCATGTTTGAACTGTATTTAAACAGGCCTGTGAGCACAGACAGGTGTACATGTTTTTGGTGGAGCAATCCCCCATGCACCCAGCGCTGAATAAATGTACCTTCTCTACAACTACCTAGTTGTTGGGGTCTTTTTCTACACATCACTGTTTGTTTTCTAAACTGCACCCTTAAAACTTGTAAGTCCCAAAGTTATCCTCTCTTTAAATTAATGTAACTGATGTTCTTAATGGATTAAGAAAAATTATATACCCTCCATTATCCTGACCTTTTGAAACAACAGTGAGTGAATAGCTGTTAACTGAACGGGCAACATAAAATAACTTTGTTCGTTATGGTGACAATGATAATTTGTTGTGACAGTGTGATTGGGGGCTTAACACACATAGAAAGACTGTAAATATCATTCTTTGAAAAATAATTTATTCCTTATGAAGATCCTGCATACAGCCCCCCATATTTGTAGCTAACATAGCATCACATCGCTACATTCAACCCTCTATACAGAGATCACTATGAAATTGTTATAACTAGCACAAAAATCACATACGCCAAGTCACAAAGCATGGAATTTTACCTAAAATACTCATGAATCTAGTGTCTGCTCTATTTTGAAAGGCAAAACACACATAACGCTATTAAAAAAGAAAAGGGATAAACCACAGAATTTTCGCAATATATTTTCCTATGGCTTTTCCCTTGAAAGTCCCCTATGTCCTGATTGGGAGACATACAAAAATATCTCTAGGAAGGTGAATTAATTGTGCATAAAGATTATAAAGGAAAACCAAAACAAACAACCAAAAAACCAACAAAACCACTTTCTAGTACATTAAGAAAACCCAACATTTTCTCAAATGGAGTATTTCTGACATAGCTGTGTGGAGCATCACTCACATATCCCAGACCAAGGGCAGTTACAGCTGTATGTGCACCATGCAATCATCTATCTAGGTTCCAAAGAAAAGTTGTGAGACTCATGAATTTCCATGAAGAGAGCAAAGCAAGTTAAGGGTCACAGAATAAATCAAATAAATGCACAGGTAAAAAAATCCAAAGAAAGTTTCTGAGCATTCATCCAATAATAATAAAAACATGAAAAAGGTGGAAGACTATGACTATCCAAATGACATCTATATGAAAAATGCAATTCCAGCTTTAAAATGCTTCTTCCCTTTTTATAAAAGTATCTGCAACTGTGTAGAAAATTTCAAGACAGGTACACTTCATACCTGCAAATGGCCACAATTATTTCAGTAACTGATAGTTTATGTATTCAATAAAGTCATGAAGTACTAATGATTTTATTTAACATTTTGTCATGACATCAGAAGTCCATGTCCAGTCCAAGCTAATAATTTCAACAGAAAGCAGAAGATGCTGAAGTCTGTTGTGGCTGGTTTATAAACAAGATCACAAATAAGAAACAACAATTCATACACCGCCGTTTGCTTCTAAGAATTTTGGTCTAGGCATTGTTTCTGGAAAAAAACCCGTGAATTTACTGTCTTTCTGTCAACCTACTTTGGTACAGCATGTTTTCTTTGGTTGGCAAGTGTCTCTGCCAAGATCTTCATTGTGCTGATAAACTAACGCAGCGTTACATGTATTTACAGATGAGATTAGACAATCAGATATATTGAGAAGATTGTATATTCTAAAGGCCTCTGGTTGAAAAAAAGAAAACAAAACACCTAGACTTCCCCTGTCCCCAAAGCACTTCTTCATAGCTGCTGAAATCCAGGCAATCCTACTTGTCCTTGGATTCAGGACTACAGCTGAAAGAATGTTAATTCTTTAAATACGTGCAGTGAAATATATGCAGGTTTGTCTTTTAAATTTCCATTTGACAGCACTCAGGCAGAAAGCACAAGACTCTCACTTCAACTGAAATGCAAAACACCAAAGGGTTTATACAGTACAACAATGCACAGTTCCATTACTGTGCATTTTTACAATTTGCTTCTTCCAAGAGCCACTCAATTCCATTTAGCAATCCATCTAAAGTTGCAGCTACAGTGTCCTGCACCTGTGAAAATAAAATTAAAAAAAGCTGATTTATTAAAGGTAACAGGATCTAACAGTATTTTAACATCACTCCATGTCCATCCATGAAGTCAGAAACACTCATAACAAATTTAAATTTTTATCACTGCTGTAAAGGTCCCTTAGACAAAAAAGGCTTCGTAAGAGAAAGAATACAAAAAAACCAACATTAAGATCCATCAGAAAAGCTTTCACTCTTGGTACCAAGGTGCATTTTTTCTTAATCATTCCATCAGCTATTCTGGAACATTGTACTTTCTCTACAGATAACAATCTACTTGAAAATTCTCTCTTAAAGCAAAAATGCTGCTACAGATACCATTAATACTCAGATTTTGTAACATTTTATCAAGTGCCTATTATAAATGGTATGTTTTTTAAAAAGCCTGTTAACATTTTCCTTATGAAAACAAAAGATTACTTTAAATCAGAATTTTGTTTTTTTTCTGGTTTTATTATTCTTCAGCTACACAAGATTAACAAAAATTAATTCTGTGTGGCTGAACCATGCTGATATATACTGTGCTTGCCAAGCATAAAAGAACAGGCTCAGGACCTCACATGCAGGTAAAAACCTGATCTGTCAAAAACTCAAGACATCACGTCAAGCAAGGGACAGTCTTCTAAAAATGGCCTAAAAATCTTGTATCCAAGGCCTTGGGCTGTGACTGAAGTAATTTAGATTAAGTGAAGCTTCATAGTCCCTTCAAGACCAGCATTTGCCCTTCCTTACATTCTGGCTCTATCTGAAGTCTCTTGTGTGTTCCTGGGCAAGCCACTTAGCTTCCTGTGCTCAAATAGGCTAACAATTCAGCTCAGAGAACCAGAGAAACTAAATCCTTCACTTAAGTGGAGAGCTCATGTACTAGTGTTGAAAGCTGCACACTTACCTAAGTAGGTGTGGTTCAGGAACCTGAAAGACAACTATAAACCACAGAGAAACAGAAAATATAAGTTTAAAAGCAAGTACCATCCAGGGCTGACGTAGCAGATTTAGTTGCAACTGATGTGCTATGTAAACACACGGAATTCTTTCCACACCCATGTGAGACACACAGGACAAAACTAGGAGAGGTCTGTTTGGAGGCCCAAGGGCTGGATCAATCATTGCTGAAATACGAGCCAGTTCCTCCTGACGATCACGCTCTAAGAAACAATTTTTAACACACAAGTCTTAAGTACATGCTAATCCAAGAAGGTGTTTTGTGGTTTGTTTTGTTTTATTTTATTTCAGAGGTGACAAAACAGAGGGCTGGAAGGGCCAAATGATCCAGTTGTGCTTATTAAGATACTGATTGACCTGCACTCATCTCACACAGATATTGGTGTCACCTTTAGATGTTATTTAAGGATTCTACAGGCAGCCTATTTCAGTCCTTAACATCAGTGCTTTCTGAGTACCTTACAGAGATCAAAATTGCAACAAGCCAGTCAGAAATACATACTGTACAGTCAGCAGTTCTTCCCTACTGAATGTACTTTTCTCCTTAGTACACCCCCTCACTTCTTTTTTACCCATTTCTTTTCTGAACTAGCCCTTTCTCTTCACTTAAACCTGACGAATGTAAAGACAATTACAGTAATAGTTATTTGGATTATCTTCTTACAGGACTATCCTGATTTAGACAAACTGCATCTTTTACTGAAGTTTTCCTGGTGAAGCTTCTGTTTCCAGACTGTTACACCACAACGTATTTCAGGCTTCTCCTACACACACACCCAAGGTTTTCATTTGTGTTGGTTTTTAATCCAGATTATTTCCAACATGTAACTCAGAGAGCAACCGTATCAGTATGTGCCATGGACAAAAGAAGAAGCCATAACCCCTGAAAGGTTGGTGAGAGTGTCTAGAATAGGAGACCTCTTCAACAGGATAAGCCACGAAAAAATAACACTAATAAAGCAGATTTTGAAAGGATGAGGACATAGATTATGATGTATTGCATATTCTCTGTAATTTCTGTAACATTTCAATAATTCCCAAAATATGAATAAAAAAAGAGAAACACCTTACTTTTAGGAGCTTCTGCATTAGCAACATAAATGAATCCATCAACTACTTCGCACACTTTCTTCACTTGATCTATGACACTGTAGTGCATGGCTTGCTGATCCCCTTCTGTGCTGTTCTCTTGGTAAAACATCTTATTCACAGCAACAGCTTGCTCTGCCCTTGCTCTCTTCCTTTCCACACTGAAAGATGGTTCAATATTCAGCAGTCAGGTTAATTGAGAAAGCAAAAACTCAGTCTTGAGAGTTGAGGTGGCACAGAAAAGGGACAAGAAAATAGTGTGAGCCAACAAGACAGTTTTGTTTCTCCCTGCCCCCTCCTGCCCTTCTTTCCTAGCATACATATACAGATGGTTAGCAGGACAAGCTTATATAGTGTTTCAAAAGGGAATCAACTAAGATTTCAAGAGGAATAAAAGCACCTGTATTGTACCTGTCACACGCATTTGGTATGTAAGAGGCTTGGAAAAGGTTTATTTACTTCCATGTGAAAACTTAGCGGTTGAAAAAAGAAAGGAAAAGTAAAGACATGCATTGAAGCTTCAATTTATAGGGAATATCCGTGCATGTAGACGTGCACATAAAAGCCACATGACAAAAATACAAGGAAGGTATGACATAAATCAGAAACTGTACTTTTTACTTGGTGGAGAACAAATCTTATCTTACCTGGTGGTGGAATACAATGTCAGAATATTGAATTTTTGATTGTTATTAAACTGAAAACTGACTCCTGATCCAATTCCTACAGGGGGAAAATGAATATATGAGATTACAACTATCTGGCTATGGAACAGAATTAAGTGGTAGTCTGAAAATTCCAGTGGTGCTATAAAAAGGACATATTCAAGCCTAGGTGTTGCTGCTAGGGGTAGCAGATTTATTACTTTACAATTAAATTTTATATATGCTCTAATTGATCAGACTATTAATTCCATGAAAATCGATTCAATTATATTAAAAGAAAATAACGATGCATTTCTGTATTTCTGATAATTAGACATGACCCTAGAAACCTAAACCACAAAGGAGCCAGACTTTTGTTTACTAGCTGAAATTGGTATAGCAAAGGCTCTAATCTGTTTAAGACAAGCTGCATTGAAAAGGACATATGAGAAAAATGAAAAAAAAAAACACTAAAAAATAATTTTCACACTTCCTGTAAATAAAATTTAATTATTCTAATTCTCATGTGCTGAAATAAACATTAGTTAAAAAGTGATACATTTTCGTCTCTGGTTTGGATTAAAGTGAAATTAGATGTTCAAAGCTGTTTTCTAAACATAAAAAAAAAAAACCCTACACCTGCTCTTCTAACTCTTCTAAATGAAATTTATACCATTTCACATAATCATATAAAGGATCAATCTTGAATTTTTGTATAAAAACACAAGTGTGCTTTTTAGCCACTTACTGCAAGCAGTACCTAAACAAAGTTCTGTCTACATTTATCCACTACAACAGCAGCTGTAATGTTGAATTTTGGATGAAAATAAGGAACAAAATGATCCTTCTTACATCATGCAAATTGAGCCATACATTCACTGCAGCTATTTTTGTCCCAAATATTCACTGCATTTTTCATTTTGAATCAATACAAAGAAAGAAAATGGTTTATTTTTACCAGATGCTACTGAGTTTCAAGGGGACCAAAAAAGCATCCCTTTTTTCCACTTCATCCACATTTTTTTGTGTTATATCTGTTTACAAAATATAAAGGCCAAAAGCCAAAACCATCATTACCATGAATTTGTCGTTGAGGTAGGCCAGCTACTTGCAGAATTTCTGGGCAGGTCATCATCTTTTGCACTAAAGAGTCGTCCAGCTCTTCCAAGCCTGGCCCAAACATGGCAAACCGAGGTTCTGCCTGAGTGACCAGTGACTGCAAAAAGGAAGTCACAGCCCCATACCGGGGTCGGCTTGATTTCGAGCTTCTTCTACCCTGAGGGCAGCATTTTTTGTATCTGTGTAAAATAGATGCAACTAGAAATTAAAATATAAAAGAGGTATTAAACAACATAAACTGACTTAGGTCCCATACATCCCATGCCTTGCTACTCGTACAACTCCAAAGCATAGGTCAAAACCAGTAAGAGTTCCAAACTGATGGTTTCAAACACCAGTACAAAGCAGACAAAGGCATCAGTTCTTAAGTCCAAATACTGACTTTTTTTGGACCTTAGAACCCTTCCATCTATAAATATTTCAGCTTATTTTTTAAAAAAATTAAATAAAATTACAAATTCCCTTACCCTCACTAAACACAATATAGGTAAAATAACATCAAAGCAGATGCGTGACATAAAAAAATAAAATTTAAAAAAATGAGACTGGTGAATGCATTTCAAACCTTAATTAGGCTGCTGTTGTATTTGAAACAGGTAACCACCTGAAATGGACCATGTCTCCTGTGGGTAGTACAGAGCATTCACGCTCTGATAGGACACAAGTATTGTTTCCAAGCTTATGTGCTCCTCTGGTGCAGAAGCTAGAAGCCATGAAAAGACTTTGGTAACCAAGGGAAAGTGTAAGTCAGACACATTCTAGAGCAGCAGGTTCAGTCTGATTCTGCAGTCATGGTAGGCTGCTGCTGGATCAATTCTTTAAGGAAACATCAGATGTGTGCTCCTCTACACCTACACTGAGATCCTTCAGCTGAGATCAGCAGAACCCTCAGCATACACAGACACAAAGGAAATCAGTGACAGGTGCTTTCAACACTCTGAAGCGCTCAGATCAATATCAAAATCAGTGTATGTTTTTCACTTCAAATTCTGCGTGTGTCATTCCTGTCTGGAAAGCGGGGTTGAAGGGCACAGAGTTTGCAGAAGATAGTGCACTTAACATGAAAAACATGTTAAACATCACATTTGGAAAATTTAACTGCAAATAAATAAAAAAATCCAAACAAACCCACAAACCACTACTGCAGGTTAATTAAGGGAATTGAATGAAGTTTAAAAAAGAAACCAAACACAAAATCATCTGCTTGTTTTAAAGAATTCTTCTCAGTCATCCAAACACATAATGAGTGTTGCTATGATTTCAGCTATATGGGTTGAAATGAGTCTTTTACAGCTTTTGCCAATCGGTGCTAAAGCAATGCTACCTGTTCTTCTGTGCACATTCAAAAATCCTTTACTATTAGGCCTCCCATGTAAGACAAAAAAAATTTCATTCCACTTCCTGTAGTTTGAAAACTTCTTAGTACTTTTATTAATCACTTGTACTGAGAGCAAAGAACACTTTATCAAGATCAATAGTATGCAGAGCTTTTGAGATGACTGTATTTCTGTGGCATAGAAGATATGGAGTTTACAAAAAGCTTTACTTTTATAACACTAGCTGTCTTTTTTTTACAATGTTTTACATTCCTGTCGAGTTCCAAACAGAAGAGCTGACTAGACTATTGAACAGGAAACTGTATTTCCAAATTAAAAAATGGAATTGGTACAAATCAAAATTTAAATAGGTTACAGCAGAGCTTTATTGCTGTAAATATGAGGCCTGTGGGCTCAACGTTACTGCTGAAGAGCGACTTAAAGTCGTGTAAGGGAACATGAACATACTTACACTTCCATGTAATCATGCAGCGCATTATCGCTGACCTCTGAAAACACCTTATTAAAAACCTCCACATCAGGGAGTGATTTCCAATCAACAGACGTCCAGAGGGGGAGATCCCTCAGGAGAAAATACCTCCACAACAAGGGGTCCTGCACAGCCGCCCTCCAGTAACTACTCGCGCTTCCCAAGCGGCACAGGTCTTGGGGCGACAGGAAGGACATGATGCTCAGCTGCACGTCGACCTGAAAACCACGCAGAGCGGCTGTTTAAGCACTCGGGAGCGCCGTGGTACCCTCCACACCCTCCAAAGCCCAACTCACCGGCAGCATCTGCAGGGCGCTCGCCTCCTCAGCATCCCCAGGCGGCGCAGGACGCGGGGGACTCGTGACCGTGGTGGTACCGCTGCCTTCGCGGGTCCCCCGCATCCAGCGCTCCCGGAGGACACGCAGCCCACCCCTGACAGCAGCCTCCAAGCCTCCTCCTCCTCCTCCTCCTCGCTCCTCCGCTGCCATCACGCCACCGCCCCCGCTGCTCAGAGCGCCGGCGCCGCGGACTTTGGCTCTGTGCGGGGCTCAAAAGCCATCCTGCCTCTCGGGTGGGGTTATTTTTGTTGGGTTTTTTTCCACCCCCCTTTTTTTCCCCTGGAAATACTTTTGTGCCCGTGTTCCGGGAGCTCTCTGAGCGTGTATGTGTTTCTGTTTGGTTTTTGTGGTTTTTTTTTTTTTAATTGCAACAGAAGTATACAGTTTGATTTAAAAAAATAATTAAAAAAAGAAAAAAAAGGAAGGAAGTCAGACACTGAAGCAGAGACAGAATTGTGCTCTGAGGGCAGAGGTTTTCTTCCGGCACAGGGAAAGCGGGCGGGTCTTAGCTGTGGGATTTCACAAGGTCGCTCAGCATTTGTTTTGCGGTTGTTGTGCTCCACCCTTGGCCTTTTAAAGGTCCCTCACATACAGCCACGTACTTTGTTAACATGTTTTTCCCTGTTTCTTGGAAGTCCAGCGATGTGCTCTGTGATCTGCTGCCCACGTCACTGTTAGATACAGGATCTACCGACTCAAGTCTTTCCTGCTTCCCATCTCCACAATGTTTCAGTCCCCAGTAGCACATTTCTCCACTGTACATCATTGCCAGTAAGTGAGTGTCACTAAATATACCTGCAAAAATAATTTAGATCACGTACTTTATTGTTCTAAGCAAGTACACAGCTTGTTAACTTTTTTATTTCATTAACACTGGTAAAACAATTCCAAAATGACCATATAAGCCTGTTAAAACACATACACCAAAAAAACCCAAATCTTATTCATGACTGACAATACCCACAAGAGAACCTGGATTAAGACTGTGTTCAATACCATTTTGGCCCTCCATAATGCTAAGTCTTTAAGACTGCCATATAAGTATTATTCTGGTAATTTTGTTTGCCTATTTATCCTTGAGAATTTCAGTATTTCTTAACAGTCCATTAAGCACAGGCACAATTGTATATATTTGCACTAGGGTATTTCTGTGCCTGCTGTAATTCATGCCCAAAATTCAAGCCTATAGATTGCTCCATAGTAATGCAACTTAAATAAAACTACATGAAGTGGTGAGAATTTGCCAAATCTGACCAATTCTGCATGTAATTTTCACCTCTGTGAAGTCCTTAATTCTTTGTACTTGTGTTGTTCCAGAGCTAAACGGGCAGACCAATATGTGAACATCTAGCACCCTCTGCAGTCAGATTTGTGCCTTAAGCACCTGTCAATTGTCAACTGAATGGTTAGAAAATACACATGCTGTGCATAAAACTCCCATTGCCTGTTCACTTTCATCCAGTGCACTCAGAAACACAGGCAAAATGAGCACTGCCACTTCCTAAAATCCACAAGTCGAAAATGAAAGGGGAGAGTACTGCTGCCTGCTTGCCTCATTATTACCTGCTTGTTCTAAAAAGGGAGAAGTTTTAAAAACAAATTCAGTCGAAGAAAGAAAACATACAAAAATGCATTTTATAAGGTGGAGCAGTTATTAAGAGGAGTGGGTTGTGGGGTTTTTTGAGGGTTTTTCACATTTCTTTACCTTCACTGAGTAATCTAGCTGTGTCTTTATCTTGAAAGGAGACATCCTCATTCAGCTGAAGAGGGCATCTAAAGCTAAGCATCATCATCAAATAATGAACTCCATCATTAAGACACTGAGTACAGTCAAAAAATGAGGAAAAAAAAAAGTTCTGGTTAAATTAATGATAGGCAGAAATACTTCTTGCTATGAATGCCCCCCAACCATATTATTTAAAAAAACAAACAAAAAAGAGGCACCTTTATTTTAAAAGTGAAGAGTCAAACTTTAAAGCTGGATTCACAAGCTCATTCATAGAACATTTTAATTTCCTTTACCTTTTTAAACGTGGCAATATTTTCTCGTAGCCATTCACTCCTTTCTTTTGCTGTGTGACAGAACATGTAAAGCAGGGCTCCTTTCCTCCAATAAAGACATTCCAACAATTCTGCACCAAGGATGTTAATGGGCTGAAATAAGATCCAACAAATGGGGCTAACACAGAAATAAACCACCTCAACTAGTTGTAAACACAGTCCCACACGCCAACAGTGTATGTCTCTTACTTTAGAGGCTATACTTGACAGCAACACTCAGAGACACAAGACTAACCTAATACTGCAAACTGCTAAATGGAATTATCATTAACATCCTGTGCAAACATGAAATGTTGGCAAAAGAAATTCTGAGCATGCAGTGAGTTATTTGAAACAGTATTTTCAGGAGCCACCATTTAAATACAAGTAAGACTTGAAAATGTTTCAAAACACCTTCAACTCTGCCCATCAAAAAGACAACTACTACTATCCTGTTTCAGATCTTTTATTTTTAAAAAAGTGAAATAATTAACCCTCTGTCTCAACAATGTTAATACTCACTTCTTCATTTACGGTGCATTCCCTCACTATGTCTTCTGGTTCTGAAAGAATACAGATAAGTTCTTTAAGTTTTTGCAAGGAAGATTCTTCTGGAAAATCTTCATCCACAAGCTGGTTTTCCTCAAAATACGTTATATCTAGGACAGCCTATGAAAACAAGAAGATACACAAAAGAAAGATGCTGCCAGCAAAATAACCCAGTGGTGGTGTGCTACAGTTACATAAAAAACTTGTTTATAAAAATTACAATTTGAAGGTATTTTTTTAACATTTATCTTACAAAAGGAGCAAGTTAGAAAGATTGCTGACAGTGGATGTAAAGTCAAACCCCTTTCTGTCCCTAAAGTATCAGTACAATTACTGACTCCAAGTCATCCAAGTCAAGCACTTCATGGATGTTCACCATACACAATTAGAGAGATTATTTTCTGTTCTACCCTCCTTTGTTTTTTACACCAAACCCTCTCACAGCCTACACAGATTTTCTTTAAAGTAAGTTCGATGTTTTAAACACAATACCTGGGCGTAGAGCTGGAAAAGCGTGGAGGGATGCTCTTTCCCTTCGTCACAGAGGTCGTTCAGCCTGTCCAGCGCAGCAGAGCCTTTTGCTAGGAAGGAATCTGAGGGCAGAACACGGGGCCTCCATAGCACCGAAGGGCACTCAGCAGGAGCCCTGCTCGCTCTCCCCCTTCACACGGCTTCAGCCGTCCTGGCGGTGCCCAAGGCAGGAGCCGAGCCTTCACTCTCCTGTCACCGCGCACCTTTCGCACCTGAACACAGGGCTCCCGCACCCCAGCCCCGCCGGCCCCGCCGCCCTCCATCCCCGGCCCCCCGTCCATCCAGCCCCCGGTCCCTCCATCCATCCCTCCGTCCATCCATCCACCCCCCGGTCCCTCCATCCATCCGTCCCTCCATCCATCCCCCGGTCCCCGCTCACCCCCAGCGGCCCCGCCCGCCCCGACCCGCCGGGCCAGCGCCGCCAGCCGCGCCCGCAGCGCCGCCATGGCCAGCGCACCGCGCAGGCGCGGAACGGAACGGCGGGGAGGGGGCCGGGGGAGACGGCGGGAATGGGGAGTGGGGAATGGGGAGAGAGCGGGAATGGGGAGCGGGGAGAGAGCGGGAA
>JAWWEE010000085.1:58889483-58908915 GCA_035221455.1 Xenops minutus
ATGGAGCAGAGCCGGGAATGGGAATGGGGCAGAGCCGGGAATGGGAATGGGGCAGAGCCAGGAATGGGGGCAGAGCCGGGAATGGGAATGGAGCAGAGCCGGGAATGGGAATGGAGCAGAGCCGGGAATGGGAATGGGGCAGAGCCGGGAATGGGAATGGGGCAGGGCCGGGCACGGGACACCTCTGCCCCCGGGCCGCAGGGCGGGAGCGGCGGGGCCGAGAGGAGCCCTGTGTGCGGAGGGGGCCGTGGGGCCGGCGGGCCCGTGTGGGGTCCCCGCGGACAGCCCCTGCCTTGGGCCTGTCGGCAGAACTTAGGGAGCCAGCTTACAGGCTGGAACAGACCCTCTGGGATCACCGAGCCCGAACCGTGACCAACCCCGCCATGGCAGCCACACCAGGGGACTGCGTGCCATGTCCGGTCCCTCCTTAAACACATCCAGGGACGGCGGCACCACCTCCCCTGGGCAGCCCATTACAGGGTCTGATCACTCCATGAAATAATTCCTCATAATGTCCCACCTAAACCGCTCCTGGCACAGCTTAGGGCTGTCCGCTTCTCTCTTAAGGACCTGGGCAAAGTGGCCTTTCCCCACCTGGCTACACCTCCTTCCAGGTGGGTGTACAGAGCAATAAGGTCTCCCCTCAGCCTCCTCCTCTCCACACCAAACACCCCCAGCTCCCTCAGCCTCTCCCCATTGGAATTGTGCCCCAGACCCTTCACCAGCTCCATTGTCCGTCTCTGGACCTGCTCCAGCACCTCAGTGTCCTTCCTGAATTGCGGGTCCCAGAACTGGACACAGGACTTGGGGTGTGGCTTCATCAGTGCCAAATACAGCGGAGCATCCCTTCCTTGGTCGGGCTGGCTGACACACTACGGCTGACACAGGCCAGGATGCCACTGGCCTTCTCGGACACCTGGGCACACTGCTGGGCTCCTGGTCAGCCCGCTGGTGACCAGCACCCCCGGTCCTTTTCTGCTGGAAAAACCTGGTGGGGTGTTACCCCCATCATGTGATGCTTTCCAGCCTCACTTCAAAACAGTTGTCACCTGCAAGCAAACTGAAACAAAGGCAGCAAGGATCAAACCACTTACTTATCAAGAAATGTATTTTTTTTTTAAACTTACATTTTAGTATTGAATTACTTGACATATGGAGGTACAGCTGTGAAAGTACAGTTAAATCATGCTGAGACCACATACCTTTGATTAGAGGAATGAGACACTTGCTCCAGCTTTAAATAGCACTCTTCATGAACTTCAGGGGTGATAAATAGCCTCCATGTATGATGGGAAAACAGTAAATTTTCCTTTTATTTTTTAAGAAAAAACTGCTGCTACCTGACAGTACATCATCCACTATTTTATGTTGTTTAGTTATAAAAATGCTACATTTCATTATATTGTTACCCTAGCCTTCTCCATCTCTTTACCTGCCTGGAAAAAGCTAACGGCTCTGTGTCTGTTGGAGTAATGTGTCACAAACTCATACAATATTCACAGTCTTGTTAACTTGAATATTTTAAAAAAATAATTGATTAAAGACATTCTCCCCTTTTCAAGTCATACACTGTTCATTCTCTAAGTGCCTGTATTCCACTAAAGTACTTAAGAAAAAAGTGCCATTCACTTGGGTACTTAAGACCAGGAAAAGCTGTCTGCTTGCAGGCACAGATGTTTTTGTGATTGTGTTGTCTTATGAAAGAATTGCCAAACATTAAATGCAACAAAAAATGTAAAATCTAAAAGGCAAAATTGTGCCTGCTTCCAAAAAGGCTTTGATTTATAGAAAAAAATCATTGTTTTGACTGGATATGTATTGTTGTTTATTCCTGAATAGTCAACAGTCAGATATAATTTTCCTATGAGGAACAGCCAATACCAGAGTTATTCTGGTAGCTGACCATATATCTGTGAGTGTAAGAGATGGTGCTTCAGGTCTTAAGTGAAACAACACTTCCATGCTGTCATCTTTGGAAGTGAAGAATGTCTGCAACATTTCTAAGTTCCCTTCTTCAAATAATTTGCTTGCTTGGTCCTGCCCTTACTTCTCTATTGCAATAGCCAGCTATGATTTATGTGTTGTTTTTTTTTAAATAGTCAAGTGGGCAGGTGCATCAGCCCTTAATAGTGAATGAGATGTCATCCAGCTTTCAATATGTCTTCTGTAAAAAAAAAAAAAAAAAAATTAAACCCAAGGAACCAATACCAAAATAAAACACCAAATGGTTGTCTGCTGACTCATTTGATAAAGGAAGTGGTATGTTTTCTTCCTGTACCTCAGGCACTAATGCAGCTTACTTTAGTTTTATCCATTTTGAAAGCTAGATATATATGCAGTGACTGCTTTTTTTCCAGAAATTTTTATTCCCTTTTTCTTTAAATATACAGTGAAATCTGCTTTGACCTTATCAGTGGCTGAGATGGAAGAGGTGTATGTAAATACCAAGCTAGTAAAATAGAAGGTGCTACAAGTGTTAAAGAAGGGGGTGATGTGCATTTGTCTTGGAAGACTTGTAGTTTGGTTTTTAATTTCCCCAAACATGATTGTGCCATGAAATGTATGAGGGAGCAGAAGACATCTCTAGTGGCATTTTTCTTGTATTGTACCCTACATACACCTATTGGGAGCTGGGTTGTGAGGAACAGAGGTGGAAGGACTTCTGGGCAAATACCCAAGAGACTGCAGAGCCTGGAAGAGGGGCTGGGCTGAATTGGGTTGGGGGTGCTTCCTCTTCACCACAGTGGGCAATCCTTCACCCCTCCCTGGTAGGGAGCTCTGCTCTCATGGCTGGAGTGGTCTTTGAGCATGCTTTCCTCAAGCTGTATTCCCTTTGACACTAAACCCCCAAGCTGAATTTTACAAAGTGTGGAGCTGCTGTGCAAGTCTTTTCCCCCACCTTCCCCAAAGGGCTTTGGTCTGAAGACTGATGAAAGATAAGGTGTCTAATTGTTTGAGGGAATAGTGACTTCAGTTTGCCTTCTATTTTGCTTTTGCTAAGGACCTGTTCAAATAAACTCCCTGCTAGGTATTTGAAAGAGACCGGCCCAGTTTGGGCTTTTCTACCTCTCACTATTCTTTTCAGGGCTGGGAAATCTTAACAATCAAATTCTTAAAGCTTCACAGAAAGTTGCTTCCAATATTTTTCTGAAAGTATTCCATGTTTAAGAAGAAACATTCTTTCTGAGTGACCCAACATAAATTATATTGAAGCAAAAAAAATGTTTCACTCCAGGTTCTAGGGAACAGTTACAGGTGTGGTAAAACGATCTCGGATGCAGGGATTCATGCTGGATTTGTGATCTTTCAGTGCCTGGCACTACCTGGTTTTAAGGCTACTGTTACTAACACAAGAAGGTGTAAGTTGTTGGCTGTTTAGAGACAGACTCTGTTCCAGAATTGGTGGAAGAACAATAGGAAAAGTGTGGTGTCAATGCTGATGGTTGATGGAAGAGGGAAAGCAAGCTGTTGTGATTTTGTCCTTCAGAGGCATTGTCACAACTGTTTAGTTATTTTGGGTCTGTATATAAGTATCTGTGTGTGTATGCATATGTATATATGGTGTGAATGTAAAGGAGATTCTGTAGATTGCTGCAGTAGATTTTGATGATTCTTTCTTTCCAAACTGTATACTCTTCCTGACCTTCTGGGATGCATGTATAAATGTGTATGCTACTAGAGAACAGGATGGTTGTAATGATACACTTTGGAATTATTTTTGTCTTATGGTATTCTGTCAACAGTTGCTAACTGCCCGGATACATGTAAGTGAAACCAGGCTAGCCTGACATCTCCGAATACTTGAAAACTTTGAACATACTAGAACAAGTAATGTCTTGGATATACATAATTAACCTGCTTTAGTAGTTCTGGGACATCTTTTATTTGTATTGAAAGTTAAGGAAACAGAATTTAAAACACAAGGGTATTCTTCCTCTATATATTTAATGTTATTTAAGTAAGGAAATGTTTTTAGCTTTAATTAAAAATACAGAATCATCTAAAGAAAGCAGATTTGTGCAGCAGTGACTGATACATTTTTATCATTATTAATATCTTCAAGAGCTTTTAAATTATGCAAGTTGTGCAAGTTTTCTTGAACTATAGCAGTTAAAATAGGTGATAGTGAACTCATACAAACTCTTGGAGAAAGTAGCCAAGAGAGGAATTTTAGTGGGTTCGAGTGAACTGTATATGTTTATAGAATCGTAGAATACCTCAGGTTGGAAAAGACCCGTAAGGATCAGCGAGTCTAGATCCCTAATGCCCACCCTGAACTTCCCCTGGTGCAGCTTCATTCCATTTCTTCATGTCCTGTCGCTGGTCACCAGAGGGAGCAGGTCAGCACCTTCCCCTCGTCTGCCTCCCACACACCCCATGAGAAAGGTGTAGACGGCCCTGCGGTTGCCCCGCGCCTTCTGATTGTTGGCCCTTTTGTCTCTAGAAAGAAAGCTGAAAGAAAAAGGCTTTACTTTCAGCAAATTAGTCCTCTGACCAGAGGTTACTAAGCCTGATGATGATCACTGGATTACTTACTGCTTGCTTTCGTTATAAACTAATCCTAATGTATTAAAAACAAACAAACAAAAAACCCAACAACAAAAACAAACAACCCCCCAACCCCCCCCACCCCAAACAAAAAAAAACTCATGTGTTTGGAGGTGGAAGTAGTTAGTAATGGAAAAAAATTACAGAGATGGAAAAATAGATCAGACCTGATCAAACAAGACTGAAAGGATATCAGACATTATCCCCTCTCTAGCAGTCATAACAGGTTTAGAGTCTGTGGTTAAACTTTGTATTTGTAATGAACAGGATATCCATCATGGATGTTAACACATGTATTTGGCTAGTTTGAGTTTATAAGTATAGCATGCTTCAAGTCCTGTAGAACCTGGGAGAAATTGTAATACTGTATTTGGTACAGGATCTTAGAATGACTCTGGATTACTATGATTTCAAGGCATGTGCTGTGACTCTTGGGAATGGCCCTGTGCAGGGATAAGGGTTGGACTCAAGATCCTTGTGGGTCCCCTCCAACTCAGCATATTCTGTGATTCTGAGATTTTGTGCGTCTGTGAAATGTTTGCCCTTATCTTGCAAGCATGAATCATGAGTGACCCTCATAAATTCTTATAGATAATTTAAGTGTTAAACAGCTGTCTCTGAATTTTATACAGCAGTTATGACTAAGACAGATGTGAACTGACTTAGGAAAGATGAGATAGACATACTCAGCTGTGCAACAGGTTTCACAAATTTGATCTCTGGTAAATTGCTTGAAGTAGGGATGTGTTTATAAAATGTTAAGCAGTAATGGTGTATTTTTGTTAGCAAGGAAATTACAATGACTTACCTTCTTTGGTACTTTTCTGTTGAAGAAAATTGTGAACTTTAATAGTGTACAAAAGGATAACTGCCTAGACGGACAAATTCTACTTTACTGATTGTTAGTGTGAATTCAGGATTTGATCAGAATTTTGCCTCTGTAACAATTGGATTATTTCACTCAGTCTTAGCTCTCAGACTTGCACCATAAACTGTTAGTTGAGGAGTAAGAGAAATGTTGTTTATAAAAGTACTTAAGAGAAATTGAATTTATTAAAATGTGTTACAGAATATTTGGTCCTCCACATGTCACTATATTATTTGAAGTAAATATTTCTGCTCTTGAAAATAAGCAAAATAAATATTTGTATTTATGCACAGAAAATACGAAACAGAGGTCTTTATTTATTCTATGTGAGCTTTGTGAGTTCGTTGTATCTAATAATACCTGTAAGAAAAATGATCAATACTATGGTATCACCTTTCAGATTTCTCAAATTCAGAAATCCTCAGTGCTATTGCCTTTCAATTCCTCAAATTCAAAAAAGGAGATGCACATTCTGCCTCTCTTTAACTGCATGACTTTGCAATTACCAGGGAAGGGTGTAAAATTGAAATTTATTCAGAATAATACTGACAAAGTGGAAGACAGCTACCAAAGATTTCCTTCCAGTTTGTGGGGTGAAGGACTATGAAATAATTTCCAAAATCCAGTGTCATATTGAATAATGTCATGGTATTATTCATATTTTCTTTACTTGTGACATTATACAATGCATTATCAAATTCAGTCAGTCCTCTTAAAATGAGGCTGTGTATTTAGTCTGAAATATATCCAGTTCAGAGCATTTTATATACTGTCAATGCCAAAAGTGAAATCAGGGAATAGAGGTGATCTGTAATGGAATTTTACCATTGTGTCAATAGATGTGAAACATATTTATTCTGCAGAGTTATGTGAGTGCCAACGATTCGTAGGAATTGCAGGTGTGTCATATTTTTGTTTGCCTAACCTTGCATGACTGTTCTTTGTTCTACCTGCTTTCTACTTTGTATATAGTTCAGGGGGTGCCCTGACAAAAAAAAACAGCTGCTTTCTTACAGCCTGCTACTGGGAAAAAATGGTACCTGATTTGAAGTAGGGTCTGAACATAGAAAATGATTTAGCAGTTTGATTTCTGGTCATTAGAGTGGCATGCACTGGACTTTGATGTTGGAATTGCTCCCTTCTAAAGTGATCTCCCTAGAAGAGGGAAACGTTGTAGGCTGACAAATGAGAATTTCTTGCTGTTTGAGGATGAGCTGAACTTTTTTACCACAAAGTGTACAATATTCTATAATGGAATGAAACAGTTTACTTGCAGCAGGCAAGGAAGCTCATGTTTTTCTGCTACATGGTTAATGAACAAAGAATGGTATTTCCTGCAGATGTCTTCATCCAGAAGAATGCTGTGACTGCCACATATCATTTATAGGCTTCTGTCACTGTTGCCCTGGAAGAACTTGCTTACAGCAATCTTCACCCCAGATTCCAGCTGTTACAGATCACTGTGCACATAATTGAGGGCATTACTTCACAGTCCACTTCTAGCAAATGCAGAACTAATGTCCTTTGGTCAAACAGACTCATGTCTCTAACTGCATGTTCCCATCTTTAATTGCATTAATTCTAGAGTCATGTGATGGCTTGGCGTGTAAGGTCAGATCGCTTATCTGACTGAATGCTGCCCATTTTTTCCACAGACCTAGCCTGCAGCTGGATCACAAAGCTGATCTGAATGGCTGTAAGATGAGACTGTAACTTCCTTCTGAGGCTCTAATGTGTAGTGTGGGTGAGAAAAACTTTATTTGGCCTTTACTCAAGCTTTTTGCCACCATAAGAGGTTTTATACAGTTAATTCCCTTGGATCCTAGCAAAATTAAATCTACTAATTCGGGTATTATATTAATCTCTGCAGCACTCAGCATTTAAGTTTTTCCATTTCTTCTAGAATCTTTCTCTAGGAAAAAAACCAAACCAAACCAAACCAAAAAAAAAAAAAACAAAAACCCTGCCAAAAACAAAGAGAAAAACCCAACCAACCAACATTCCTGAAAAGATCATGGAATGGATAAGAAGCAATGTGTATCTGATGTGTACAGAACACAGCTTTCATGCCTTCGTCTGGTAAGCATTACTCTTGGAAAAATACTACTTTAAACAATTGCTCTGCTCTCTTGCCCCTTTTTCCCACTCTTTATGATAATGCCTTTTAAGTTCTGCTCATGCGATTGTATCTTTCAGATGAACATGACTGGGGAGCTCATGTCTATTAAAAGCCTCTCCACCCCCTTTCAAGTACTACAGTTGAATGTCCAACAATGTGAATCTATGTACTGCTCTTACTAGAGCAAGAAATCCATGTTTATTGAACATTAGGTGTGGAGGAGGATGTGAAATGTCTGTGGTGTTCTTGCTGGCTTGTGGAAATCTGCTACCTGGGAGGGTGAATGTTGACAGTACCCTCTTTAGTCTATGTTCAACTAAATACCCAATCTTTCAAAGAAATTAAATACAAACATACTGATTTTGAAGACATAATCTTGTCACAAGTAATTTGTCATAATTCACAACTGCTGAAGTGGCAAATTATGATAATGATAACCAAGGCTTTACCCTGTGAGGTAAGTATAAAATCCAAGATTGCTGACAAATTTTGTGGTTCCCATTGCAGGTAATTTGCTAATTAAGTGAAATTTTGGAAGTGCTTTCTTGAATTTATTAACAATGTAAATGCACTACAAGCAAAAAGCACCATGTTTATTACTTGAATAAATGTTCTAGTCATGTGAGTTACACATTTTAAAATTATGTGGGAATCTGAGACCCTTTTTGCCATTCCCATAGTAATTATTTTCAACCCAGTCTTTCTGGTTACCACTCGTATTTGATATTTATGCCCAACTTGCTACAGAAGTAGCGCCTCATTGGGGGCCTGCGAATCTTAAGTGAGGACAGGCATTGGTGCTGAGAAGACAAATACCAAAGACCTCAAAGCCATTTGTGTTTAAAAGTTCAACCAGGGTGCTGTGGGGTTTCACCAGTGCACTCAGTACAGTCCAGCTTTTAACAGGATATTTCATGGAAGTGATGTCAATATAAAATGATTATGTTTACTGAAACTCTGCCAAACCCAAAAACTGGAGTATAGAACTCTTCAGAAAAGTTAGGATATGGCTTCAAACAGACTCCTGAAACAAACTATCAGGATCTTTGACAAGACGTTTGAAACTAGTGAAATTGAGAGCAAGAGGCCAAAGAGCTCTGCAACAAGCAACTATGTGCTTGTAAAGGCAGGGAATCTGCTGCTTAGGCTTAGGCTTCTGAGCTTCTTCTGAGTATGCGCTTGTAGAACCAGGTTTAAACTCAGACAGACATACTTTACCAAAACCAGGAGACAGCTGAAGGAAAACATGACACTCTATGACCAATGGATTCTAAGAGGCCTTTTAAAAAGATGGAGGAATGAATAGTAAGGGTTCATTTTAAATCACCTTCTAAAAGAAAATAACAAAAGTTTCAGATTTTGCCATATATCCTGTGTGAAAGTTGGTACCTCCCCTACTAATTCTGTTCCTTTGACTGCAACTGAGAAATGAAATGCTGTAATAAAGGATTATCTGCTTTTACATGTGTAAGTTTTGTACCGTAGAGAATATTAACTAAGCCATTGATGAGCTGCTCACTGTAGGGTGGAAGCTGTTCTGACAGATGTTCCTCATGCAGCTGGATGGACTAGGAGCATTAGGCAAAACAGCACCCAAAACAGTTGGAGAAGGGATTGGCAGTTGCTTTTGTCAATGCATGCAGGGAATTGTCTCCCTTGTCACTAGATGATGAAATAATTACAACAGCTTAGATTGCATGCATGAGTTTGTCGTTTAGACTCTGGTAGACAAGAAATGGTGCTTTCCAATTAAGCTCCACACCCATGAAATAGATGGCAAAGTCCAAGTTTCAAAGAGGAAACCAGAGTTATAGGCGAAACTTACCAGCCAGGCAGGTGTTGCTTTTCTTCATTTACAACCCTGGCAGCTTGGCCCTGTAGTCTTACTGTACAGCACTAGTGAGGTGTGAGCTGGGGTGTGTACATGAGATCTGTTTAGTGAGTACAACCTCTGCAAAACAAGGTCTGCATAACCATCTTAGGGCTCTGTTTTGGGGATTTTTTTATACATTGTGTATCAAACATGAGGAAAAAAAAATATTCACTAGTAGTTTTACAAAGTCTTCCTAGGTTCTGTATTTACAGTACATTCTATTGCTGTTGAGGTTTGTTTGAAAGAACCCTGTGCAGCTTATTAATGTAACATTGCAGTTCAGAATCCGGAAAAGCCTGTTACAGTAGTGCTACCAAACATGAACTGACTTGCAGTGTGATAGCTGCTCAGGATTACTGTATATGGTTTACTGTTTCTGTAGCCACCTTTGTTATGTTTACTCTTACAGCATTATTGGTGTGAAGTGTAAAATAACTCCATTCTTTCAGCTTGTCCAGAGGGTGTGGGGGGAAAGACTTTCCTGTTCTGTTGCATTCTTGCAGAAAAAAATTCCTGGCAAAAATGAAGAGTGAGAGAAAAGTAGCATTTTCTGAATAGGAGTTTAAATCATCCTCCACAAATATCAATACACAAACATATGGAACTTGTGCGGCTGATGTCTGCAAGTATCTGTTGAATAGGCATTTTGGTTTTTCCTCACTCCTGCTGTAAAGGAATGATAAGTCACTTATCCTTTCTCCAGAACTAGTAGACATACTGAGTCTCCCTGTCACAAGTTATTGCCCATAGCTTGTTTAGACAATGTTCATGCCAGTTACTAAATGAGCAATATATGAACATGAACAGAAGTGCTAAGGATCATGCTGAGTAACAGACTTTGTGGTTCTATTAAAACTAAAATAACCCCTTAAGTGCTGTATAATTAGACCTTGTAAGTACTGTGGTTTTGAATTGAAGTCCAGTGTTTGCAGTGGCCAGAAAGTTTGAAGTTTTGTCATTTTTTAAAGAGAACCAGACTGAAATAACTACTTAACTGTTGATTTGACTGCTGATATTTCAGTGGCTATTTCTCAATGCTGTCAAGGTTAATAATTTGCTGTGGTTACTTCAATTCTCAAATTCTGCCAAGTATAAAACTTTCAGTGGTTTCTAAGAAGTTCTGCATAGTTGCTTATCTTAGCTGGTAATAATGATATAATAATCTGACAAGATATAGAAACTTCTGTATCATTTATATGAAAGTAGAGCATTCTACATAAAATGTGAGACTGCTATAATGAAAACTGGATTAGAATGAAACCAACAAAAAAAATCCCCCAAGACTATTTATCACAGCAAAAACCTCATGCAATTAGTGGGTTTTTAAAATTATTTTCTTAATTAGATGAGCTCCTGTACTCTACTGGGATGTTCATTGTAACAAAAATATTTCATGGCTTACTATGGCCTGCTTAAGGCATTCTTCAAGGCTAAAGATCTGCTTTTGTCAAAGGACTGTTGATTCTTCCTTATTATGTATCATCACGATCCTTTCATAGTTTTGTGTCCTTCTTTATCTAAACTTAGGACTATGAAGGGCAAATTGGCAAAGAGATTCCTCAACAACTCCACGTTGTTTCCTTCAAAAACTTTGGCTCTGTGGTTCTCTCAGTTGCTTCACATTTCTATTTACAAAATAGCTTTTAGGGTTTGGGTTTTTCTGATGCTGGTTTTTTTTGGTTTGTCTTTTTTTTTTTTTTTTGGTTTTCAATTTAGTTTTGCCTTTGTTATTTATATTTAGTTATTTTTGAACTTTCATTTGCCAAATAGCTGCTGAATTTTAACATGTAATTTTCATTAGACTTGCAAATATCCATTTTTCTTTGTAATGACCTTCCTTTCACTGAAATGTTGTTAATAAGTTGGATATTTAGGATCACATGGTTTGCTCAGTGGTATAATCATTGGTCATGCAGGTGGCAGCCCTCTTAGTTAATTATATATCCTCTAAGTCCTATGAGTTGATCTTAAAATTATTGAATGTATTGCACAGGAGCTTGTAATTATTTTCATGTTCTCATCATATTTATAATTGTGTAATGCCTTTAAGTCAGAATTATAAGTTTTATATCCTCCCTTTATTAGTTTTCCCTGTAGCACTCTGTTCTCACTGGAATATGAGGAAGTTATGAAATAATTTTTCAATTTTCTTTGACTTTCCATTCCATATCAAAGGAATCAGGTTAATTGCACTTTACCACAAATGAGTTGTAAGTGCTCTTAAATGACCAATATATACGTTAGTATTTTGAGTAATAATCAAAAGTACTGAAACACCAACCTCTTGTTTCAGAACTGGGACCTATTAACATAGTGTAGGTAAGTTTAAGTGTTCTCTAGTTGCTGCATAGTTAAACAGCGAATTTTCTTGTCAAGTTCCAATGGGTCTGAAAGAAAGGTAAATAACTAAATTTTAATTAGCTAAAATCTGGGTCAAGTATAAACAAATTAAAAAAAATTGTCTAGAAACAAAGGTTTTCCCCTCAGAGTTCAGGTTCTTCCCCCTGTGCAGGTAAATCAAATGTGCAAACTATCTGCTAACTCATTGGTGGCTTCTTTGGGAAATACTGTTTCACTGTATTGGAGTGCTGACTTTGACATCTTATCCTTGATAGCTGTATAAGTAATCTGGTGTTATACGTTGTATATAATGATTAACCCGTGGTAGCTCTAGAATGCCTACCTGCTGACTTGTTTTGGGCACCAAGGGCTCAACACTCTCCTCATTTGTAAGTGCTGTTGAAATTGCAAAGTGTTTTGACTCACATTTACTGCTGTTATGTGCTTTACTTCACTGAACAAAATAAGATATTAAAAATATTCTTGATCATTCCAGAGACTTGTTTCATATTGGCCACTTAGTTGTAGTTCTTGTTGTGTGAAGAACTCTAAGACTTCCTAAAAGTAAAGACAAAGTTGATGATCTACTATCCTTTATAAACTCCTCCAGAATAAATTATTTTATCTACTCTTACAGTCATGTTTGTAGCTTTTCTAATCCAAAATAACATTCTTGCAGTGCAAAGCATGAGGACTTTGCAATTTTTAAGAAAATAATTTTGGTTTTACATAATCTGTAGCACCTGATAAGGAAAAGTTAGTTCAGAAACTTTAATTTATGTAAGTAGAATAACCAGCTTTGCATAATAGATATTCCAAGGAGGTATTAATCCTTATGCACTATATACCTACTGCATGCAGTTAGCTCCTTTCCTTCAATCTGCAAGGAGGAATGCTGTTGGAATCCCAAATGGTGCAAAACTTCATGTAAAATAAATGCTAGCTGGGTATGTGATGGGTATTGAACACTGAACATAAGTGTTTGATAAGTTTGAGAATGCACAGTATTGTTTTCAAGGAAGATAATTTGTTGAAATGAAAATAAACTTTATTGAACTGAAGAGAATAACCTTACTTTAGATCAGTTTTTCTATGCTTAGGGAAATTTTGCCACGAAAGGAAATATGACTTAAGGAATTTACATTCCTATATGAAATTTAGGTAGAACCAAGGTTCAGAAATCCAGCCCTTTGAAACTTCACTGCTAATGCATAGGGCTGGAAGAATACAAGCTGTGCTGTTACTTAGTTTTTAGATCATTAAGCCTCTATAATTTGTAGCTTTTTACACCTAGAACTACCCCAGACTTAACTGATTAGTTAAATATAATGAATAACTAGAAAATAAAGACAAAAAACGGAACTGAAAACCTTCACAATAGTCAAGGTGTCATCACCACACTTCACTGGCTTTTGCAAGGTTTTGTCTATTATGTGAACTGTAACTGCAGGTACCAGCACCTTTTAAAATGCATAGGGCAGTGTGATACCACAGGGCGTGGACCAGGAGGTCCAAGGCTGGACCAGTGCTCTGAATAAAAGGGACAGGGTGTGCACAAACATTGGCAGCATGCTCTAAAAGCCTTGGTTTCCTTGTAAGTTATCCTGCTGCATGTTGATTAGCACAATGGCAAAGGACAGGGAGGCTGGCAGCTGCGCTGGGAACAGCCTGGGAACAAGACGAGGAGCAGCATGACCTGCTAGAAGGTTGACCTTCTGTCATGTGCGTGAGGAGAATTTATTTTCCTGCATCTAAAGAGCTTCTCACATTTTTTTTTTTTTTCTGTGAGTCCTTCTATTCTGTTGGGCATCATTAGGGCATGCACTGATCCTGCGGGGTATTTTTAGGGGGCATAAATAATGGCAGAGGCATGCTTTGAATTTTCCTTCCAGCAGCAGCAGAAGGGCCAGCAGTTCACATCACGTGGCTGCTGCCTAAACGAGCAGACATCTATTCTAGTAATATTTTCCCACCCAAACATAGCATCCAAGCGCCCTGTGGAAACCATGTGCTTACTGGAGCCTGGCTCACCCCGGGGAAACTTAACCATCCCAAGCCTCTGCCCTTTCCCAGGTTCTTGTGATGTTAGCCCTCGGTCACAAGGTGACAGGGCAGGAATTTAAGCCACCTTCACTTTGCAGGGAGATAGCTGTGGTAGGGCATCGGAGTTGTCCATCCGTGGAAGGGAAACCGTGGGAAAGAAAACAGCAGAACCTGTTGTGGGTTTTTGTTTTTGGTTTTTTTTTTTGAAGTGTAATAGTGATGCAGCACTGACTGCTTTGCCCCGCCGTGTTTTCCGTGTGTTTGATGGTTTTTAGGCACGGAGCCGCTGGGTGACGGGCCGGCCGTACCAGTGTAAGCAGCGGGGGCTGCTCCTCCCGGCGGGGCAGCGCGGGCCGGGCTGCACAGCTCTCGGGGTGCCGGATCCGGGGTGCGGGTCCCGTGTCCCGATCGGGGGTGCGTGTCCCGTGTCCCGATCCCGTATCCCGTGTCCCGTGTCCCGTATCCCGGTCCCGGTCCCGGTCCCGTGTCCCGTGTCCCGATCCCGTATCCCGTGTCCCGTATCCCGTGTCCCGGTCCCGGTCCCGGTCCCGGTCCCGTGTCCCGATCCCGTATCCCGGTGCCGGTCCCGTATCCCGGTCCCGGTGCCGGTCCCGGTGCCGCCCCGGCCCGGCCCGCTCTGCCGGGCCCCGCCCCGGCCGCTCTGACGCCACGGCGCGTCACGGCCGAGCCCCTCGCGCTCCCGCTCCGCACTCACACTCACAGCCGCTCCCGCAGCCCCGGCCCCGCCGCCCCCGCCCCGCTCCCCCCCGACAGCCGCGGAGATGGCGCCGTTCAAGTCGCTGCTGCTGCTGCAGCCCCTGCGCCGGCGGGTCCTGCTGCCGGCGGCGCGGAGGGCCGAGGTGAGGGCGAGGCCGGCGGGCCCGGGGGCGGCGGAGCCCGCGCTGTGTGCGCGGCCCGGCGGGCCCGGGGGGGCCGGGCGGGGCCGGGATGCGGTGACCTTGGGGGAGCGCACCCGGCGGGGCGGGGCGGGGCGGCCTCCTGGCCTTTGGCGTGCTGCTTGGGGGTTCCTTTGGTTGGCACCTTTATTTGGGTTTGGGGTTTTTGTTTTGGTTTTTTTTTGGGGGGGGTTTTGCTTTGGGGGTTTTTGCTTTGTTGGGTTTTTTTTTTGTTGTTTTTTTTTTGTTGTTGTTGTTTTGTTTTTTTATTTTTGTTTTTGTGTTTTTTTTGTTTTTGTTTGGTTTGGGTTTTTGTTTGGTTTGGTTTTTTTTTTTTTTTTTTGTGTTTGAATTGGTGTTTTGTTTTTTGTGTGTTTTTGTTTGTTTGTTTGTCTGTTTTTGGGGTTTTTTGGCCGTGTTTCAGTGATTTCCGCAGCGTGCCGCAGGCAGCCCGGTGTGCTGGGGCCGGAGGGGCAGCAGGTGTGCACCCCTTCATCTCCCGCTGCTGCCCACACATGTGCTGCTCGGCCCTGCAGCTCCCTCGCTTGCCTTTTCCTTCCTGCGGGGAGCTTCTGCCAAACCTCACAGCTCTAATGGTTTCCAGCCCACATTGCAGCCATACTCAAGTTATTTTTTTCCCTCTCTTCAGCCAGAAGTGTCTCTGGGAGTTTTCTTATTTTATTTTCATTGAAACAGCTCACCTTCTCGTGCCCGTGTTTACTGCTTCTGATGTTCTTGTGGATAAACCTTAGTGCGTTCAGTTTTTGTTTTGCTAAGTCACATTTTTGTTTTTCCATAAAATTTACTTCAGTTTTGTTGATTAAGAATTGCTGCAAGCTCCTGAGGTCTTAGCTTGCAGCCCCGGTTTGCCTGGATGTTCCCTGGCACCTCAGCTCCCTGAAAGCCCACCTTGCTTTCAGTCAGCGGTGTGGGTGGGAAGGGAACTGAAGGGAACATATTTAGTATGGAAAGGTGAATACTTTCATGAGTGACATCCATCCTGCAAATGCATGCTTGTGTAACACATGCTGCCCTGTTCACCACTGTTGCATGTGGTTGGAAAGATTAAAGAAAAGGTGCCACGTGGCCTCTTCAAAATATTTTCCTGCAAGGACACAGTAGAGTCCTGGCCCCCCTCCAGCCCTGGCCCTCGAGCCTGCTTGCAGCCCTGTTGTCCTGCCAGCATTTAATACTCCTTTTGTCAGTTGCACATGAAATGTGACCAGGAGAGATGCTCTTTTCAGCCCACTGTCATTGTGAAAAATGTTTCTAAAAGAATCATAAATTATAGAATAGTATGGGCTGGAAGGACATTTAAGTCTTCCAGTCCAAGCCTTCCACAATTAGTTGTGACATCTTCAAGTAGACCAGGTTGCTCAGAGCCCCATCCAACCTGATCTTTAGTGTTTCCAGGGATAGGGCATCCACAGCTTCTCTGGGCAACTTGTTCCAGTGCCTCACCACCCCCATACTAAAAAAATGTCTTCTTTATATCTAGGTTGAATCTACTGTTCTCTAGTTTAAAACCATTACCCTTTGTCCTATCACTGCAGGCCCTAACACGTCTGTCCTCATCCGTCTTGTAAGCTTCCTTCAAGTATTGAAAGGCTGCAATGAGGCCTCCCTGGAGCCTTCTCTTCTCCAAGCTGGGCAAGTGCAACTCTCTCAGCCTGTGCTCACAGGGTAGAGATGCTCCAGCCCTCTGATAATGGTTCTTCTCTGGACCTACTCTGTTCATGTCTTTCCTGTGCTGGAGACCTGAGACCTGGATGCAGTGCTCCAGGTGGGGTCTTGCCAGAGCAGAGCAGAGGGGCAGAATCACTTCCCTTCACTTCGCTTTTTGTGCAGCCCAGAACACCTTTGGCTTTCTGGGCTGTGAGTGCGTATTCCCAGCTCATGTCCAGCCTCTCATCCACCAGTGACCCCAAGTCATTCTCTGCAGGGCTGCTCACAATGAGTTCTTCCCCAAGCTTTACTCCTGCTTGAGATTGCCCCCACCCAGATGCAGCACCTTTTACTTGGCCTTGTGGAATCTCTTAAGATTCCCATGGGCCAACTTCTTTACCTTGTCTAGGCCCTCGGGGTTTCAGCTGCACCACTTGGCTTGGTGTCACCAAGTCTGCAAATCTGCTGAGGGTGCACTCAATCCCTCTTTGGCATTGAATGATCTTGGTCCCAGTATATTCCCTAGAGGGATGCCATGCATCACCAGTATCCATCAGGAATCTGAGCCATTGACCACTACCCTCTGGATGTGACCATCCAACCAGTTCCTCCTTCCATGCACTCAAATTCGTCTATTTCCAGACTAGAAAGAAGGATGTTGTGGGGAACCATGTCAAAGCCTTTGCAGAAGTGCAGGTAAATCCATAGCCCTTCCCCATCCATTAGGTGATCATCATAGGAGGCCACTGGGTTGGTCAGGCAGGACTTGTCCTTTTTGAAGGTGTGATGGCTGTCCCAAATCACCTCCCTGTCCTCCATGTGCCTTAGCACATCTTCCAGTACGATCTCTTCCGTGATCTTCCCAGGCACAGAGGTGAGGCTGACAGATAGTAGTTCCCAGGGTCCTCCTTTCTACCCTTTTTAAACATGGGCACAGTGTTCCCACTGAGGTAGTCTTGAGGACTTTACCTGACTCTGTGACTTTTCAAATATCATGGATCAGTGGAGAAGTTCTCCTGGTATAATTTGGCATGCGAGAAGCTGTTGTAGTCTTTCTCACCTGACACTATTTCTTATGACTGACAGACTGATTTTTGATTGAGCCCATCAAAGCAGAGGAACATCACTGTTCTTCTAGGAAGACAGTAAGCTTCCGTTCAGAAAGGGTTTTTAATATTCAGTGAAAACTTACAACTTTAATTTTAGAAAGAGGACAGTTTATGTAATCTTGAAACTGAGTCAAAAATTATTGCCTTGCTTTTAACTGTATTTTAAGGCAATTCTTCAGGGAAGAAATGGGCCATTGTCTATAAAACATTTGTAGATTACCTTGTTTGTTTATTAATTTTTCTCCATCATTCACAATTTAAAAATTTTCACTTTTGCTATCAAATAAGAAGTGGGAACACCAGTAGATAATACTTCAGCTTCCAGATTTTCTCCATTTATTGAGACTGTATCAGCTAGTGACTTAAATGACATTGTTTTCTGATGCCTGAACAACCACTTGGAGCATCAGCATCCAGAAGCTGGGGGAAGGTTCAGTCTTTTGAAAGGTATCCCTATTTACTATGCTGCCCGTACAACACGGTCCTTCATACTGCTCCTTGGCTTCCACTCAAGTTTTGTGGTGGTCATGTCTCTCTGCTTCAGCAATTTCTGTGTAGTGTCTGGACACCTTCGAAGCTCCACATATCAGTATGTAGGTTTGAGAACTTTGTGGGTTGCTGTAATTCATGTGAGGAACTGAGTTTGTTACTGCTTGCAGTAAGTCAGCAATTCAAGATGGAAGGCTCTTGTTTTGGAGACCTGTGCCCTTCTTTATCCCCAACCTCCCGTGTTTGGTATTTATAGTAGCAATATTTTTTTTTTTTATGTATTTTCCCCCTTCTGTAGCCAGAGGCATGGTCTTCATTACAAAGCTGCTGTATAATGCTGTTTGTTCATTCACTTGTTTCTTTATTGTTCCAGATTTGTGGATGCTATTTTTCTACCAGCTCTCATCGCAACACCAAATTTTATACTGATCCTGTTGAAGCTGTAAAAGATATACCCAATGGGGCAACTATACTTGTTGGTGGTAAATATTTAAATTTCTTATGGATGCAGTCACGTTCTGTTAATGAGACACTTTTTATTCATTTACTCTGTTTCTTTTAGTATTAACTAATTTGAGAATCTGCAGAATTGCATGTTTTTTTAAGCAAGTGGTTTCCTGCTCTGCTTGTGAGTGGCATAATCTTTCAGTGAGAAAATCCAGGTTGTGTCTTAGGGGAGGGAAAAAGACTCGGAATTCATTACTTTTCTTACCCACTAATGAAATAATGGACTCTATTTGTCTCAATTTGAATCTAGAAAATCAACTTGGGCTTTTTCCAGGTAGCATTGTTACTTCACACAGTGAAGAAGTACAATTTGGTTTGATTATTTTTATGGTAACACTCTCTATATCCTGTATAAGCCTCATCTCTGGGTCTCGGTGACCTTCAACAAATCACCTAACCTGTTTCTGCTGTAAGGAAGTGAAGATAATACTTATCTATGTTACACTCAAGGGTTATGTGTGGCATTTCCAGAAGAGTCAAGAAATTGTATCACACTGACTTTCCCTGTGACTTGAGCCTCTAAATATTCTAGATGTTCCCAACAGTTTCATACTGTTCAATCTGTGTAAAGAAAAGTGATTTCTCTATTTCATAGGTTGTTTTGATATTGAAGAAATAATGAATGTAACATTGTAAAACCTCACTGGAGATGTATAATGAAGCAAAATTCCTTCTGGGAAGATTTTTTTTTTGGTTGGGTGCTTTTTTTGTTCTTATTCTTTGCAGAAAAGGTCTGAGGCCACAATGGATAGGACCTGATGATCTCAGAGGTCTTTTCCAACCTTACTGATTCTGTGATTCCGTGAAATGGTAGTCCTTGTAGCGTGTCATGGTATTTCATTTTAGGCAAACTGGGTTCTTGCATAGCAGGTGGGAGTGTGAGGCACCTGTGCCTGGCTGGAGATCTGCGTTGCTCTGCTTCCAGTTACACATCTTCCCAAGGGTGTTCAGATGGCCAGATTTTTATCACCTAAT
>JAWWEE010000085.1:58909465-58931059 GCA_035221455.1 Xenops minutus
CCTTTCTTTGCACCATCATAATTTTCGTATTAACCAAACTGCTTGGTTTGAAAGTGCTGTTTATGGAATGAGCCCATAGAGTACAGTACTGTATGCATACTTGTCTTTGTCAGGGACCAGCTGTCAGTGTTGTGGATAGTTACAACTATGTATATTTATATGTATTCAACTGGTTGACTGTAACTGAAAATTTTGACTTAGATGCTTTAAGTGTATCAGTGATTTTGTGTGCGTGTGTGAAGTTCCACATACTTTTAAACTCAATTTGGTGCTTTCTGGCCTTCCTACTGTATTTCTGTTACTTTAAAAAAACCCCAAACAATCAACACAAAACCAGTAAAGAACATCTATGATGAAAGAATGGAGAGCATCTTTATTGGACCTTGAAATTTTTGATTAATTTTTTAAAATGTTTTCACATTAGGAAATTCCTGTGGATTTGATGGTGAGAAAACTTACTTACAGTTTCTCAGGTTCTCATATTGGCTTATTTTTACACAAGCTGTTCATTGTGGCAGACTCCACAATACCTAATGATCTCCGTGTTGAGAAATAGTTACAGCTACTTCTCTTAAAGTGCATTGATAAAATAGAAATGAAATAAAAATACTGATATGCAAAATATGAATTGCACATTCATTAGATAACGGATGATTTGTGTTGGTATTTGGTACCTACACAGTCAAACTTAAGCTCCTCAGAATCTTGTGGGTAGCAGTTTCTGCTCGATGATAAAAAGGAGAGAGAAAGAGATGGAAATAACTTTGAATGGAAAGATCAATCACTAGAGTAGACATCATTAACCTTCCTCATAGTCTTAAGTTTGAATGACACATATATGTAGAGAGACTGTACACATGTTCCTGAGAGGGAGGTAAATGTTTGACTGTGAGGAAAAGTGGAAAGAGAAGCATTGTGGAATAGAATGCAGAAGACAACATTTTGCATTGTGTTCTGCATATAGTTTATGATGATATAGGTTAGAATTCATTTTGATTGAAATAATGTTAACTTTCTTGAAAATTTTTTGGACTTAGAGGCTGAAGTGATTTCTGTAAAGCTTTTGGTTGCTGGCAGGAAAACACAATTTAATTCCTTTTTTTCTTGAAACTAGTTTTTCGTGAATATTCATGAAAGTCTGCGAAGTTCCTCACAGAACAGTGTAACAATTTGAAAATGCTCAAGGACATACACTTTTCAAAAAGTCTAATTTGTAAAAATGCAAGTTTTACTCTCATGTTGAAGAGTATAATTTATTTTGAAATATAATTAATAATAATTTTTCATCTGTTCTTTTTATTTATTGTATTATTATTAGATGAAACTTAGCCTGCTACAGTTTGGTAGGGTTTGGAACCAGGTGAAAGCACAGGTGTTGTCAGTAGTAAAGTTAGAATTGTCGTCACAACAATTGATACCATTTCTAACCTTGTAATTAGCATGTCAAAAAGTATACTTTTCTAATACTATGCATCTTCTTAGCATTTTCTAATACCGTGTCCAAAAGTATAGTGGTATTATCAAGTATTGCAATACTAATAAAAGCCTTTACAACTGAAGTAGCACAGCAATCATGTACCGTGCAACAGTAGTATTTAAAGGGTGAATTGTTCCTTTAATATTGAGGTGTCAGGCACTTTGTGTTTTGAGTAACTGGCCACTTTCAAGATGCCACGTGATTCAGTGTGCTTTGCTTTGGTGACATTATGCTGCAGTTGATGCCATGCTGTGTTTCAGCTCCTGACTGCAGCTGTTTTCTCCAGTTCTTCCAGCAAACAGGAGGTAATTGGCTGTGGCTAGATTTTCTCATCCTGCAGTGGGGTTAGCTTGTAATTGGAGCAGGGAAGGAGCCAAGTACATAGACAGACAGCCTATTCTAGAGAGCAGCGCAGCTACATGGATTAAGTCACATGCCTTTCAATATGCATGAACCACGGAATGTGTCACAGAGCTATCTGTTTATAACTAAAATAGCAGCAGTGATGACAGTGATTTGCTTACATCCAGGGAAAAGCAGTCATTAGGAAGTCCTGAAGGATTCTTGCCAACTGTTTTAGCTGGAAAGAAGGTTCAGCAAAGCCTAGAAATGCTTGGCAGTATCTGGACACAACTTTAAAGGAGTAGAATGTTCACAAGTTCACATGCTACTTATTGTTCTGGGAGTTCTTTGTAATAGGGAGGAGATACCTGCTGCAAGAACTTGTTTTAATCATGTAATTACTGTCAGGTGAAGTCGTAGTTTAGTTAGAAACATCATACTAGCTGCTAAACTTACTGTCTGCTGCTGTGCATTGCACTAGCGCTCATGCTGTGTGCTGGGTAGTGAAACAGCACCTTTAAGAGCAGTTACTCTTTTGCCAAGCCAAACAAGGCAAAGTGTTTGAAAGGGAAGCAGTACAAATATTCAGTACCTCTGGTATTTACACAACTTGCTGCAGGGAAAACTGAAGCTTGTTAATCAGGGCAATTGTGAAAGATAACCATGATAGGTGGGTGTGCTTTGAAAATACAACCTCTCACGTCTTCCTTTGATAACTTGTTTTGCTTATATAGCTCATATTTTAAATACTTCCTTAAAAGTATGTTTTTGTAAGTCCTTTAAATTTAGAGTATTTTGTCTCAGTAAGCTACCAAAATCTGTTTTGTTAAAGTTTTGCTGCGTTCTTGTTTAAATTTGGTCTGTTCCACCTACATCAGTAGGTCCTAATTTTAAACATTGATTCAGTAAATTCTCAGCATGGCTGTGGTTAGTATACAGTACCTTCTTGCTTGTGGCTGTTTTTCCATCTGCTTGTAACTTCATGGTATCTTTTTGCATACTGATTTCAAGTTATTTGGATGTTTTGGATCAATCTATGCTAAAACTTCCCTAATGCAGGTTATCAGACCTGTTGCTTCAGGATGTGAGTTGCAACAAAAAAATGTTCTTGTCAACATAGCCAAGTAATTGAAATAAAAGTTTAAATAGTTGAATGAAATTATTATTTTTAATTGCACTTAATTAAATTGATGACTAATTTTGGGTTTAATCATATTCTGACATCAACATTTCCATTCTGTCTCGACCACCTTGTCAGACTGAATTTGTGCTGGGGATAAGTGAAGCCTCTTATTTCTGATAGCTACATACATAGTCTGTTTTATCAAAATTGGGCTTTACCTGCTTTTGAGGCTTAAACTTGCATTCTTTTTGAATGCAGTAGTGTTGAACAGAAGGTTTTCACTTACAGTAAAAATAGAGAAGTCACAGTTAATTACTAATTACTCTAATTAATTACTAATCACCTAGGTACTCATCTAAAAGGAGATTGACAGCATGCTGTCAGATTATCACTGGTTCAGACTGGGTTCTTAAAAGGCGTTACCAGCTATTTGAACCTTTGGTCTCTGTACTGTTTTTGAAGGTCTTTCAAAGTTACAATTTTATACATTAGGAAGGAGAAGTTAGCTTTGAGGTAAACATTTAAACTGTTGGTTGTGATGCCTGAGTGCAGTTACTTAGTTCTGCAGAGCATAATACTGTTGTTTCCCTAATGGACGGGGCTATTTGTGGTTCCCCATCTCTATAAGGCACTACTCTCTGGGATCAGGTGCAGTGGTAAACTTACTGCACACCATATTCTAAAGCACAAAAGGTAGTTTTATAGTCTTAGCAATTAAACATTTTGAATTCAAGACAGGTTAGATAAAGGTTCTCTATGTTAAATTTCAAGGTTATCTCCTTTTTCTGTTATTGCTTTGAATTGTATGTTTCTGTTAAAACCAAAATGTCTCTGCCATCTTTGCCACAGACTCCCTGTTTTTTCTTATGTGTAATTCATGTGGCTTATTTCCATAGTTATTGTTACTAAAATGTCTGTCTATCTATCTTTATTAAAAATACATTAAAATGTCAATGCATATTTATAAGAAATACCATCATGTGGAAGTTACATTCCAAATTCACAGGAAGATGTGAAGTTTTTCCCCACGGTATTAGGTACCAAGTGGTTTTAATGGAAAAAAAGTTGACAATACATTGATTCAGGAAGTTGAAATGTACCCGAAAAAGTCTGAGGGACTGGGAAGGAGACTTGTATGTACACAAAGATGGGATCAAGGTGATGCTCAGTGTCTTACATTGTGTGTGTCATTTTTGTGTATGCATAAGAAATTCTTTAATCATCCTAAATTAAATTTACTTTCAGAAGTGAAATACAAGGTCACCAGGGACTCTTATCTCTCTTGGCAGAGAGAGAACAGTGGAGTTATGTAAAATCCTGCACATAGCAAGTTGTCAAAATCAGGAGGCAAGGTATATATTTTCAGTGAAGTTGATTATTTGAAGCAGTTTACTTTTTTTAATCTCCATTCTTTATAAAGAATCTAATCAGATGCTTTATTACAGCTGTTAAATTGGTGACACTGTGAACTGCAAATCCCTGAAAATCTGCCCAGGTCATGTAGCTAATTTTAGTGTGAAGGTTATTTAGGATTTTGGCAGGGCAAATTGTACTAACTTTGCACTACATGGAACTATCGAGAAATCAGCTGTGCAGATAAATTTCTATATGTGATTACAAACAAGAACAAAATAGGTGTGGAACTCAGTATGGTTAAGGAAATGTGTCAGCTTGGTTATAGAAAAGTGACTTACAGACTGGTGACTTTTGAAGTATGATGCATTCATGATGAAGTTCAAATACTTATCAGATTTACTCTATACCATGTAACTTCACTGTGAAGGGAAGATATGGTGAATTTTAAAATTCTGAATAGAGTTGCTTTACTTCTTGTAACATCTCATAGCAAAAAGGCTTGTGGAAAGAAGAGACCTTGCTGCTCATGTAACCATACAATGTACAGTATTTGTCTTCTTCAAAAATTACCTGCTGTTGAACCTTTACATGGACTGTGCCTGTACGTCTGCACCCGTCATTCTAGCAGGAGTGGAGCATTGATTTTTGGAGGAGGATGGTGGGGGAAGAATACTGCCATTTTGCTGTGAGACTGAAGCTGAGATGAACTTTTGGGAACATAGGACAGAATTCCCATGAGAAGACTTAAGTAGCAGAGGGACAAGGGTTCGGGGCTGACACGGCAAAATATGGAGAGGTAGATTAAGGCTTAATCATGCCAGTTTGCACGCTGGGCTTCCATGGGCTCCCGTATTTGCTTTCTTTTTCCCCCCGCAAAGTGGAAGAAGTCCCAGGCTGCTGAGCTGAGAGATTCAGTGCACTGTTTTTTTGTTCTTTGCCATGAACTGAAAAGGTGATGAGTCAGCTTCTATGGTTTCTGGGAGCTGTGTCCCACTGCCCTGTTTTTTTCTACCTCTTCCTTCTCCTGACCAGAACTTTCTCAGCATATGGCAGCACCCGAACTTCTCTCTTCCTCCTCTTTTCTCACCACCTTCCCTGAGAGAGCTTCAGGCTCTCTTCTGCTTTCTATTAAGCACTTTGTAGCTGGGCAGATGTCCTAGGAAGACGAAGGTGGTTGAAGACAGTGTCAAGACATTTGGCTAAAGACAAGACTCAACAAGGCAAATTAACATCATACCTCTGAATAACTTACCTTTCTAGGAGCTGAATCTGTTTCTCTCTCTTAGATAATTCCTATTCCTCATCTTGCCCTGGAGAAATTGAATATCATCTGAGCTGACTCCTTAATAATCTTCCAGTGTAATACATGGGGAGATTATTGTGGGACATAGTCTCATTTTTATGAGCTAGCTGTGAGACTGGAGAAGACAATTTATGAAGAACTGTTAGGTGACTGTCCACATTAATTTTACTCTTGATATGCCTGAATTTTTGTTCAAGGTCTTCTGGGAAAGGCCATCTAGTAGGCATCTACTAATTTTCTGCACAAAGACTATAAAGGATGTCTTTCTGGTACTGCCAGAATTGTGCTTTATTTTTGTGGGCCTAAGAACAGAGATGGTACTTTCATCTGCATACCTTCTTTCATACTGGTAAAGTTTCATGTTATAGTCAGGTGTCTCTGTGAGCCTGAAAGCTTAAGACTGTGTTGCTAAGAAATGCCAAACACAAAGTGATTCATGCATTTCTTTTATTTGGAGGACATACCTGGTCTTAGGAACTGTGGCTCTATCAGAAGACATAATTGCATGTAACTTGGAGACCTTTTGAAGACTGAAAAGCTGATGTTTACAAAGAAAAACAGCCCCTTCTACATGGAGAAGGTTAAGAGGAAAATGTTTCCTAGTCTATTGCCAAGAAAATTTCTAGCTCTGGAACAAGTCCATCTGTTACCAAGTTTCAAGCATTGCTTCATTATGCAACACTTGGATGTGCTGAATGCCTGAAGAGACTGCTGATCTATCTCCAGAAGCTGACTAATGTCTTTACATAAAGCATTCCCCAGGAGTAGGGCCAATCATTAATGTACTTTTTCTCTGCAGCAACAGCTAGTTGCAGGAATTACTAGTTTCTGCTGAGGTGGAGTCTTGGCCCAGGACTCATTATTGCATGTTTTTCTTTCTCAGTCTGTAGTCTTTGGGGGTGATGTAGGTACCCTCCCATTTTTCCAGTCCCCAGATTATGAGATGAGAAAGATCAGGTAGGGTATCATATTAACTTGTTCACTTGGTGAACATTTTTTAATTCTCCAAAACTCAAGATACTTGTGTTAATCTTTCATAACCACTGACTTCCGACCTTGTGGGATCTCCCAGGAATATGCATCACATGTTCTGGAGAATCCATGAGCAATGACTGTAGAGGAACACATTGCTTTAAGAGAGGTAGAAGGAAATCCTCAAGCTAATTGATGCTGCTTACTATCCAGTAAGGAGACCTGGTCTGTTCTGATCACCCCACTTTTTAAAGACACAGATAACTATCTTAACAAAGGCAGAGAGGGAGGAGAATTATAATTATCTCCTTTTATTCACCCATCCCCCCCGAAAAAACCAATAAGCAATCAGATATCTCGTGCCAGTGTGACATTCCAAGTACCCTTTTTTTTCATCAGAGTGTGTAAGGATTGCTGAGGTTTTTATGAGCTTGGAAATTTAGGTAATGCTCTCTTCCCTCAGATGCTGCAGAATGTGTTTTGCTTGAACCACTAAACAGGAAGGTTTGAGAGCTGCATATTATTGTGTGTCTGTAGTGAAACATCAACATGTTGCCTTTGACTACTTCCAGGATACTGGAGATAATTGGGCCAGATCTTTGGAGTCACCGTTGGCTAATTTTTTTAATTAGAAAGGGCAGACATTAGCTTTTAATAGGGAGATATTGTAGGTCTGAGAGGGACAAAACAATAGGAAGGAATGTTGCTAAACAATGAGACCTCTGTAATTTTTCTTGTCTGCATCAATAGAATGGGGAATTTGGGTCACCTCTGTCCTTTATGAGCGCCTACTTAGATCTCTTCCTATATATATTTCATGTATTCTGTTAATTTTACATTTCATACTAATAGAGAATGGGGAAATTTCTAGAAATCTTAATTTCAAGGGCAAAAGAATGCATTCTCTGTCCAGTACTACTGTGTACTTTCCCCTTTCCAACAGCACACATGACTGTGTCAACTTCCACCACGCCTTCTTCCTTCCTATCTAGGGCAACATACTTTTATTGTATTCACCTTTGTTTAAATTTTTAAAGGACTGAATCCAGCTTTTGAAACGAATATATAGCATGTATTCTTTTCATTCACTCAGTAAAGATTCTATTTTTCTTTTTATGGTTACTGTTTGATAGGAAGAGCACTCCCTGAAAGGCAAATACTTTAGGGGTAACATTTTTGTTATAAATATAATTAAAGCCGAAAAGTTCAAAAAAGCTTTTGTGCCTGAAACAACACAACCCAGAAAGCAGCAAGATAGAGAAAGAGAGAACAAGTATAATTACCATAAAAGGCTTACATTGAAGGCAATTTTCCCAGACCAGATTTTTTTTTATCTTAATCCCAGATAGAGATGTGAAATGACGAGCAAAGGGTAAGGAGAATAGGAGTGAGAACAGCATGTTATGTGTGCAGTATTGGTTTCTTATGACATTCCAATGTAAGAGAAAAACATAAGAAACATTAAACAGGCTGAAATGATCAAAATGAGTTTTTGGAGGCAGATGAAAACTGATATATATGGAAAGCAAAAGGGTTGTTTTACTTGGAAACCTGAATGGAAGTTGCATCCTTAAAAAAAAAAAGATGGATAATGCTGTATTTCTTTAAAGAAATTTACATCTAAGATAAACATGAGTAACAACAACAGGACTTTGTGATGCTGCTCTAAAGATTAAATGCACGGGGGAGTTGAAGTAATTTTGTATTATCTGTCAGGCAGAGCCTGCTAGTGCATGATTTTTGAAAGGTAAAATTCTTGTTCTCATTCTTGTAGGGAAATAAGTTGTATAAGATCTGTGTGCTCATAGTGACAGATCCTCACAGCAATTCTTTCTGAATGAATTGGCTGCATGAGGGGAGGAGAAAGCGTGAGTTAAGGAGTCAAGAAGTGCCAGTGAAGGCTTATTATCTTGGTGACTACTAAGCTTTATTTGAGAGAAGATACCTCATAGTAGTAGATTAGGGAATGAAGTGCATACACATGGGATCCTGCATGGGATCTTGCAGGACGATATGCAAAAGCCTGTTATTAACAATGTGCTCCAGTACCTGCTTCTGAGAATTTATGAGGGAGGATTATAGATCTTAGTGAAATGAGGCAATAATTTCTTCAGCCATTACAATCTGTTCCTGACCCGCTCATGTTGCCATCCTTTCTCATGTGGATACGCACTTAATGTTTCATTATCTGCACACAGAATTCTCATGTCTGCTTGTTTCTACTTGATAACTTCCAAGTTTTGGAATCATAAGAGTGGTGTTAACTGCTTGAATGGTACCCAGAAGTTGCAAGCTCTGGTTCACAAAGAGATCAAGCTGCTCCTTGTTTTTCCACTAGAAAGCTCTCTGCACAGTTCTGTTTAAATTCTCTGTACTTCTACTACACCGTACTGTGGTTATACCAACCTGTTGAACTGCCGTCAGATACTGACTGGTCTGTTACATTTGCTTACTACCTTTTATAGTGAGAGGTTTTATTGTGAGAGGGATTGTCCTGCTTTGAATGAACCTATACAGGTATTACATTTTATTTTTATTCTCTTTTTTAATCCCGCTTGCTCACAAGACTCCTCTTTCTGTTCTATTCCCAGCTCTTTCAGTTTTAAACTGCTAGATTTTTTTCCTATGGGAAGTTAGAAAATACAGGTTGTTTCCAGGCAACACACATTTTAGTCTCAAGGCTTTGGCACCACAACATTTTTGACGTTGCATCAGAGATAGATTTTTAATTCTTTTTAATAGGTCAGAGTTGGAGAGTGGGGCAAGCTCTGATACTATATCACATTCTTTTATATCTAGAGAACATAGAATAAACTCAGAGAACGAGATCAGAGGAGCTTGTTTCACTTCCTCTCATGCAGTTTTCAAAATACCTGAGTATGCATAGAAATGGGCCATCTTCTTAAAATAGTCCTAACCTTAAAATAGTGTTCATTATGCATGCAGTTGCAAAGTCTTTCTGACTGCCTGTGCATGTCTGTCCATGCAGCTGTTCAGAGTATTGTGGCTGGAGGTAAAGAGCTGGTGCTGGTACTTCTCACTCAGCCCCTCTCCCTTCACCTGCAGAACTGCAGCCTGTGTGTGGGACAACAGCCTTGGCAAACACTGCCACTTTTATATTTGAAAAGGAACACTGCATATTAGTAGAGCTTTTGAATTTGGTCCTTTTTGGAGCTTTCCATCAGGAATGGTGTTTTCAACAGGATGTGTATATTGTAAGCACATATATGTTAATTACAGTGCACTGAGTTCTGGATATCTTAAAGGATTCTTTTAATATTTTTCATTATTTCTTGTCTTGAAATCTCAAGCTAGTGTGTGGATAATTAAGTTGTATTGAATTAAGCCAACCAGTGGCAGATATACATCACTTTTTGTGAGGTATGTCTGAATCACGGCATCTTTCCCATAGGGGGAGTGGAAGGTCCAAGTTGTCTGCTTGTAGGTTGCAGAGACCAACATAAATATAGAGGAGCTTTGCATAGATATAGCAGTCTGTTAGCATTCTGCACAATTTGTTAGAAATATGATAGAAACGCGCCCTTACGATAACATCCATGTTTATTTCCATTTTTATATTTTAACCTCATATCTCCTCAAATTGAAGTAACCTTTTTGACAGATCACCTTTTTTGCAGGAACTTTTGAAATATATTCCTGTTCCATTAGTACACAATATAGAATGACAAGCATCACAAAGGATATCAGAATTTTAGAAGCACTAGCATGAGAAGTGTTGTATATCATCTTTGGCATTCAGTTTAAAGTGACACAGACAAGAAAATCTTGACTGCAGTGCTAAAATTCTTTGCTGGAGTAGGCAATTTCTTACTAAGAAATTAAATTATTTACTATAGTAAGAAAATTTATATAAATATTCTCTTCATATACAAACTAACACTGTAAATGTGAATGTGCCTTTCTCCTTGAACTGCTAAGCAGTCACTTGCCTTTTCTTCTGGGGAGCAGGAGTGTAAACAAAATTATCTTTGTTCATTCAAAGCCATGTACGACTTTTTATTAATTGGTAAGACTTTTTAAAGGAGCACATATGTAAAATAACACCACTTGTCAAGCTGTATTTGTAGCTGTTAACATGTGAAATGACTTTAAAAGGAAGTTTTGGGTGTATTTTATGCCTTGGAAGAGATGAGGTCTGAACATTGGAATCTTAAATTTTAATTATATCTTTGATGTTTTCCCCTACAGGCTGGAATTCGATTTTTGTCTCCAATTCTTTATGCCTAGTGTGGGGAGATAATTTTGTTCTTTCTTGTTCAGTCATTAAAACTTATCAAGTTCTGTATTTACAACGAGACTCTGTTGTCTGTTTTCTTCTACACAGTGTTGACAACTTTGGACTTGGTCTTCTGCTTCAAACTAAGCAGATAAAACGCATGGTGTCATCATATGTTGGAGAGAATGCTGAGTTTGAACGCCAGTATTTATCTGGTGAGCTTGAGGTTGAGCTTACACCACAGGTAAGAAGTACTTTTAAGAGACTGGTGATTTGTTTTCATCTAAAATACTGAGTAGACTAATGCATGAGTGTTCTTATAAAATCATTTTGCAATCTAAATGTATGGCCTGTGTGCATGTGGCACTCGCCTTCTCTGGCAGGTTGACCTTGACTGGACTCCAGGTGCTCACCAAAGCCACACTGTCACTCCCCTCAGCTGGACAGGGGAGAGAAAATATAACAAAAGTCTCATAGGTTGACAGAAGGACAGGGAGAGATGACTCACTAGTTACTGTTATGGGCACAACAGACTTGACTTTGAGAAATCAGTTTAGTTTATTACCAATCAAATCAGAGTAGGATAATGAGAAATAAAAACAAATCTTAAACCCTCCACTCCCCTTCCCCTAACCCTCCCATGTTGTCTCTGTCAGTTACTCCTTTCTCCTCAGGGGGATCCTCACATTCTTCCTCTGCTCCAGCATTGGGTCCCTCGCATGGGAGACAGTCCTCCACAAACTTCTCCAATGTGAGTCCTTCTCACAGGCTGCAGTTTTTCACAAAGTGCTCCAGCATGCATCCTTTCGATGGGGTACAGTCCTTCAGGAACAGACTTCTCCAGCATAGATTCCATCTGTGATGTGCAGTCCTTCAGGAATGGACTGCTCCAGTGTGTGTACCTTCCAGTGGATGCAGGCTTTCAGTAACAGATTGCTCCAATGTGGGTCCCCCATAGAATCACAAGTCCTGCCATGAAACCTGCTTTAACGTGGGCTCCTCTCTCTGTGGGGCCATAGGTCCTTCCAGGAGCCTGCTTCAGAGTGGGTTTACTGTGGGGTCACAGCCTCCTTCAGGCATCCACCTCCTCCTGTGTGGGGTCCTCCAGGGACTGGAGGGGGATCTCTGGTCCCCTGTGGACCTCCATGGCCTCAAGGTCACAGCTGCCTCACTATGGCCTGCACCACAGGCTGCAAGGGAATCTCTGCTCTATTGCCTGGACCACCTCATTGCCCTCCTCCTCCTTCACTGACCTTCATGCCTGCAGAGCTGTTCCTCTCCCACATTCACACTCCTATCTCTTGTGGTTGCACTTAGATCTGTTTAATAAGTTCTTTCTCCTTCTTCAATACATTATTCCAGAGTTGCTACCATGGTTACAGCTCAGCCTTCAAGCTGGTTGGCACTGGCTCTGTCAGATATGGGGGGAGCTTCTGGCATCTTCCAACAGAAGCCACCCTTGTAGCTACCAAAACTTTGGAAACCAAATACACCACCTTAGGATCATGTGCTGTAACTGGTCTGTTAAGAACTGACCAGCTGTATTGTATGAATTCTTTTTCTGGCTGGTTACATTATAATCATATGAAGTGTGTATATATATATATAAAAACATACACACATATATACACACACATATGTGTATTTTATTGAAAATTGTTTAGTTTTTGGCACTTCCTCCTTGGTTGTAGAAAAAGACATGAATTATGCTTGCTACTGTGGCCCATACACAGAGAAGAAAGTCGACCAGCTGCTCACTTCCTGATGGAAGTCCTGGTGGTATCTTTTGGGATTGTCATGTGTGTAGTGTCTGCCATCTAGTGGGCAGAAATCAAATTAGGAGATAGTGTTACGCATACTGTTACGAGACAATTTACAACTTGAATTTTTATTGCCATAGTTTGAGTTATTAGCACTGCCAAGCTATCCAAATAGCCTAAATGCAATGAGATTCTAAAATCGTGAGTAGCAGTTACATTTTATTGAGATCTACTTGTGTGAAATTCGTGCTCCAACTTTAAAGCCTATACTGTGTTAGTGTGTCGCATTTTAAGAGGCAACACATAGCATTTGGGCTTTAGACAGATATTTATATAAGTTTCTACGTTGTTTGGGAAAAACAACAGTCACAGAATCACAGAATGTTCTGAATTGGAAGGAACTCACCAGTCTTAGGCTTTTATCGTGAAGAGTGTCTTGTGCTCCATCTCTTGGGAATTACTAAATCATAGAACGGATTGAAAGGAACCACAGTGGGTCATCTGATCCAACCTCCCTGCTCAAGCAGGGTTATCCCAGAGGACATGGCGCAGCGTTGCATCCAAACAGCTCTTGAATATATCCCCAGTGAGGGAGACTCCACAGTCTCTCTGGGCAACCTGTTCCAGTGCACGGTCACCCACCCAGTAAAGAAGTTCTTCATGTTAGATGGAACTTTCCGTGTATCAGTTTCTGCCCATTACCTCTTGTCCTATTGCTTCACATCACCCAAAAGAGCCTGATCCATTCTCTTGGCACCTCTTTAGATACTTACAGATGTGGATAAAGTCCCCTCTCAGTCATCTCTTCTTGATGCTGAACAGGCCCAACTGTCAGCTTTTCTTGTAAGAGAGATGCTCACGTCCTGTAATCATATTCATTGCCCTCTACTGGACATGCTCCAAGAGCTCCATGTCTCTCTTGTCCTGATTGGCTGGACACAGCACTCCAGACATAGCCTCACTAGGGCAGAGCAGAGGGGCAGTATCATCTCCCTTGACCTGCTGGCAATGCTTCTCCTAATGCACCCCAGGACAGCATCAGCCTTCTTGGCCACAAGGCCTCACTGCTGGGTCATGGACAGCTTGTTGTCCACCAAGACCTCCAGGTCCTTCTCTGCAGAGCTGCTTTCCAGCAGGTTGGCCCCCAGCCTGTGCCAGTGCTCAGGGTTCCTTCCCAGGTGCAGGATCCTGCGTTTGCCCTTGTTAAATTTCAGACAGTTCTTTGCCTGTCTCTCCAACCTCTCATGGTCCTTCTGTAGGGCTGCACAACACTGGGATGTCAGCCACTCCTCCCAACTTCATGTCATGGAATCATCAACAACCTTGTTGAGGAGACATCTGCCTCTTCATCCAAGTTACTGATAAACAAGTTAAAAAATACTGGGCCCAGTATAGAACCTTGAGGGACACCGCTAGTGACAGGCCTCCAACTGGACCCTGTGCCACTGATTATGACCCTCTGGGATCAGCTATTGAGTCAGTTCTCCATTCACCTTACCATCCACTCATCCACTCCACACTGCCAGAGTTTGCCTATAAGCATGCTGTGAAAGGATGTCTCTTAGAATCTCTGACATGAGTGGAAAAGCTCTTCTTGTGCCCAGTCAGCAGACACGAAGATAACCAGGCAGTTGTCACTTCCCATGTTTCAAACATCGCAAATCTCACAAAGCACTTTTTCCTTCCTTTCCAGTGTTCAGTCCTTTCATCTATAAGACCTTGAACTCCTTAGTATTTGGCTCTGTGGAGTGGAGATAAGTTGTGTAGATCCAACATGGAAATAATGGGTCTACAGTGTGTAATGGTGAACAGTAAGGTGAATTAATGACTTGCTAGGAGATGGGGGGATTTGAAGTATTTGTGTCAAGATAAAATAGCCTTTTGTAAGAAAGTCAGATGTAACTTTAGGCAAAATGGAAGACTGTTGTTTCTTTGTTACACAGTAAGGGAGAGCTTATGGTGAGATCTTGAAATTCAAAGGCTGCTTAGAACATAGGACTTTGTATAATTGCATGGTTTGCATCTGCCTCTTGCCATGATTTTGAAAACCTACCAGGAGTCACTCTGCTTCTTGCAGGATGACTGAAAAAATTGCAGCCTGTGTTGTGGAGGCTGTCAGGCTGGATAGTCTTGATGGTGGTGGTCTTGTCTTGCTTTGAATCCAGAAAATATTTTTAAAAAATCTGGGAAATGACATGAAAAGCAGGAAGACACATCTTTAGCCCTAAGTACATAAATAAGGCTGATGAGGAATCTGTGCAGTTAATATCTGTAGTATGGCTGGACATAGAGCAGAAGGCAGACAAGGTGGTCAAACAGAGTATAAATACTCCTCTTTCAGCTTCTTAGTATTCTTGGCATGGGCAACCCAGATCACTGGACTCTCTCTTCCTTTCTCAATCCGTCCTGCTTAGCTGTTTCAACTTGGAGAGAGTTCTGAAATTTTTCTTAAGCTGTTAAAGAATGAAACATCAATATGTAGGACTGTTACAGAGGAAGAAACTTCTAGGATATGTAGCAAGGTGGAAAAGAGAAAAAGCACTGTCCTCTTCTCAGAGCAATGAGTTTGGAGACAAGCTGAAGGAGAGGAGGCACAGCCAAGTTCTGGGGCTCTGTAGTTGTCAGAGAGTTGTTGTGACAGTGTGGTCTTGAGCACTTTATGGTCATGAATCAAGCATTTCTTACCATATCCAGTACCAATCCCACAAAGAAGATCTAAAATGGGAGGAAGAAATAGATGATCACATCTATCTGCTGAGTACAGATGGAAAAGCTCCAAATGACAGGTTATAAAATTAATTTTAATGCAAGCCATTCATCAGAGTTTGATTTGTTGTTCCAAAATAGTGAGTTCTTACATATGTTTTCCTGTAGGGTACACTCGCAGAACGCATTAGAGCAGGAGGAGCAGGAATCCCAGCATTTTACACCAGTACTGGCTATGGGACGCTGGTGCAGGAAGGGGGTGCACCTATCAAGTACAACACAGATGGCACCATTGCCATTGCCAGCCAGCCAAGAGAGGTAAGAGGTCTGTGTTCCACGTAGGCTGCATACAGCATTAAATTTTACTTCAAGCACATCTCTGGGGTAAAGGTAATTCCACCCTAACCGATAATTTTCATGTATTATATACATGACTGTTTGCAGTATCCAGACATTAACTTACTCTTCTTTATTCCCTTAATCTTTTTGGTGCATATATCATTATGATGTTTTACCATTTGTAGTAATGTTTTGTTTATTAAATATCTTTTAATAACATGTTTCTTTATTTGTTTTTCTTTTGACATTTGTGGGAAAATCTCTTTTACCCTCTTCAGTCTAATAACTGGAAGGGGCTAATAACATGACTAGCATGACTTGCTCAATTCCATTCTCCACATTCATTTTGCATGGAATTGTCATTTTATAAAAGATCAGATCTCCTTTTATGGGACGGAAAAACTGACTTCTGATAGACTGTTTTCATTCTTCCTCCCCCTTTCAAAAATTTTAGAAGGGTTCTCAAGTGCTATTTGTGGATACTCTAACCTTCTACATTGTTAAGAGAGAGACTTAAATCTCTCTCTTTAGGATTAAAAGACTAGCTGCGTGTCAGTTCCATATTTTGGCTTCAGGCATAGTATCGTTCATTGAAAATATTGATCATAAATGCAGGGAAAACCAAATGAAATTCAGCCTGTCAGATGACATGATTTGAGTACTCTGTCTCAAATTGACTTCATTTTAGATTTGGGGTTTCTGGTGTTGGGCAGTGATTATGACCATTTTCAACAATTCTGCTTTAGGACTTCCATTTTGGTTAGCTGGTAGATGTGCAGAAAAAAGCATGTCTAATTCCAGTAGATGGAGCAGGAGGAATATGGATTCACATGCGGTTTCACTAGAGACACTATGATAAAACTGAGCTATACAGCCTTTCCATGCTTCTTTTTTATGCAGTTTTTCAGATAGGACTGTATGTAGTAAAAAAAGAAGTGTAAATTTAAGAGTCTATAAAACTAACCCCCTAATATAGATATTACATGACAAATCTGTTGGAAGAAAACTATGTCTCAATTTTGTACTTTCTCTGAAGGTGCGAGAGTTTGATGGCCGTCACTTTATTCTGGAGAAGTCAATTACAGGAGATTTTGCTCTTGTGAAGGCATGGAAGGCTGACCGTGCAGGAAACATCATTTTCAGGTATGACTTGTTTATCTGTGGGGAAAGATTCTTTTATGATTTAGATAATAAAAGAGAAGGAGAATTCTATGTGATGACAAAAGGTTTTACTGATTTTGCTTTCTTTCATATTGCCTTTCCCTACTGTGAAATTATACTGCTGTAAAAAATCCAAAATATAATTGTTTTTTCTAATGACTTTTGAGAATTCAAACATAGGTGTGGAATAAAACATTGGTAGTTTAAAATGAGACACAGCAGACCAAAGTCATGATTACTGTTGAGAAATTTAGTGTCATTCTATTCCTTTCAATTTTCATATCAGTTTGGTCCTTTTCCTTGAGCAATTGAAGTTTGATCCAGTCTTGTATGACAGAGGAAAAGGGAGATGAATCAGTCTCCTGGCCAGTTAGTGTTGGCAAGATTGATTCTGTATAAAGAAAACCATGTTTAAAGGTGATTTGATCTCAGTGGTGGGAGAGGCATCATATGAATTTACACATCTTTACAATGAAAAGTTTGAGTTTTGCACTAGGGATAACATCTTTCGTATGAGTTGCTATGCTTATGTTCTGGTTTGTCCTGACCTGAGGCAGGAGAGGTTTAATTATGTTTAACACCTGGTTTTTATTTGTTTGTCTTATGGCTATCAGATGAAAAGGTAAGTGTTGCAATCACTTGGCAGTTTATTGCAAGCAGATGTGGAATAACATGGTCTGTCTTTTTATGTATCAGAATAAACAAGGAGTTGAAAAAGCAACTGAAAAAATATATGTATAAAATAATACCCATAAAACAATGCTTTATCTATATATATATATATACACATGTATTCATATTAATTTTATCTATATATATTACAATAATATTAAATGAAAATACTTGAAAATTAATAAATAAGTTTTTATTTTGCCCAGCTCTTGACATCCTGGCTTGCCCACTGGCAAGACAATATGGTTTTTGATTAAAAGTTGACCTTTCTTGTGTGTGTGCACATGAATTTGATGGTTGTTAAACTGCTTTCCTTAGGCTCTGGTACATGGAATACAAGCAACACTTTGCCCCCTTAGCCTTGTCTTTGTTTGATCTTGAGCCACTACTGTCTGTGCTTTTACCCTGTATCTACTGATGCATAGTTACCTCTGAAAAAGTCTTTAATTCTCCACACAAACAAACAGGCCAGTTGTGTTCTCCCTTTTTACCCTCCTTCCCTTATGTCTTGTTGATCTCTGTGCCTTTCCTTCTTCTTGTTCATTTCAGAACTCTTCATGTGTCTCCCACATTCACAGAGTAAAGTTAATACCAGATACTCTGTCCTTTTGGAGTGAAGACCTAGAAATCTTGACTCCTCCTTTCAGGTGTAACTGTTCAAAGATCTGGTGCCTTACTCCATGCGAATATTACTATTTTAAAAGAATTTGCTTATGATAAGCAGTGTCCCATTCTGTTTCTGGATGAGACACAGATTACCTGATGACCTAGAACAGGGAAACATAGGCTCATTTTATAACCTGCCATCTGCCACCACTTTCACAGCAGTGTGGTACTATTTATACTGTGTTTCCTGTGTATGGTGTGTATGGAGCAAATAGCAATGGAGTTAGTGTCTGCCAAACTGTTAATCACCCTCAAGCTAAGAGCTTTCTTAAATCTAGAGGATGTGCTTTAGATACACTTACTTGGACCACAGTCCAGGATTATTTTTTTGTCTGTTCTCAAAAATGAAGCTATGTTGTTTTCTTGGGAATCCAGAATAGCACCAACTTCTTTAGAAAGCACATCATTAATCAGTTTGGTTTTTTTTCATTTTCTTAACATGATACTTCATGTCCCCTGTATCTTTTCTTCCATACAGCATGTTGTGGCTGATTTCATTCCAGTCATCTTCATACTGAGTAGACTATTCTGCACCACAGCTTTTGTCTGACAAGCAAGGCCTGTGTCTGGTACAGTAGATAGTAACTTTCAAGGTATAGTGCACCATTAGCAAGACAAATAATCCAAGACTCCCTCAAACATAATGAAATAGTCTCACCTTGTTCCTACGATAATCAAAAGAATGCGTATGGGCTTTTTGCTTTCTTAGACTGATATGGGTACTAGTTCTACTTAGCTAAATAGAGTGTCTCCTTGTCTTAACCTCCCTTTGAGTGTTGCACATTAGGGACAACATGAAGGAATGCCACTGCTTTTGTGGGTAGTCATAACAGAATCGTAGGATGGTCTGCATTGAAGGGGTCCTTAAGGATGATCTAATTTCAACCCAGTTGCCACGGGCAGGGGACACATTTCGCTAAGTCGCATTGCTCAGAACTCCATCCAGCCTGGCCTTGAACACTTCCAGGGATGGGACATCCACAAATTCTCTGGACAACTAGTTCCAGTGCTTCACCACCCTGATACACTAATATCCAATCTAAACCTCTACTTTTTCAGTGTGAAGCCATTCCTCTATGTTGAGACACTGCCTGCCCTTGTAAAAAGTCCCTCTCCATCCTGTAGACTTCTTTCGGGTACTGGATGGCCACAGTTAGGTTACCCTGAAGCCTTCTCTTCCAGGCTGGACAATCCCAATTCTTTCAGCCTTTCCTTGTAGGAGAGGTACTCCATCTTTCTGATCTTCTTGGTGGCCCTCCTCTGGACTTGCTCCAGCCGATCCCTGTCCTTCCTATGCTAGGAACCCCAAAGCTGGATGCAGCACTCCAGGTGGGGTCTCACCAGAGCAGAGTAGAGGAGTAAAATTTCCTTTCTGGCCATGCTGCTTTGGATGCAGCCTAAGACACTTCTAGCATTCTGGGCTGTGAGTGCACGTTGCCAGCTTATGTCCAGTCACTCATCCACTAGCACGACCAAATCCTTCTCTGCAGGGCTGATCTCAATGATTTCTTCTCTCAGTCTTTACTCCTACTGCTTGGGATGCCCCAACCCAGATGCAGCACCTTCTACTTGGGCTTGTGGAATCTCATAAGATTCCCCATGGGCCAATTTGTTGAGCTTGTCCAGGCTCTTCCAGGATGGCATGCTGTCCTTTGGGCTGTCAACTGCATCACGTGGCTTGGTGTCACCAAATTGCAAATTTGCTGAGGGTACACTCGGTCCCTCTTTGTATGGGATGATATTATCCCATATTGATTGATATTAAACAGTCTGGTCCCAGTATATTCCCCTGAGGAGTGCCATGCATCACCATTATCCATCAGGAATCTGAATCATTGACCACTATCCTCTGGATGTGACGATCCAACCAATTCCTCCTTCCATGCACTCAAATCCATCTCTTTCCAAATTAGAGAGAAGGATGTTGTGGGAACTTGTACCTGATGAAGCCAAGCTGACTGTCTCTAGCGGCCTCCCTGTCCTCCATGTGCCTTAGCACAGCTTCCAGGAGAATCTGTTCCATGATTTTCCCACTCATGGAGGGGAGACTGACAGGTCTGTAGTAGAGTCTGTAGAGTCCTCATTTGTGCTCTGTTTAAAGATGGTCACAATGTTTCATTTTTTTCCAGTGCTGGGGACTTCACCTGACTGCCATGTATTTTCAAATACCAGGGAGAGTGGCTTGTCTACCTCCTTTGGTTGCCCTCCCATTTCATCTGGTACAGTTCTGTTTTGGAGTTGTTACAGCCCAGTATACTTTACAAGCAAAGGTGTGGCTTGGTGCCAACGAAAATGGACTATTGACAAAGGAACAGAGATGTTGAAGGGATAACCAGAGTCAGAGCCTCTGCCGTCACAGTCATGTCAGGTCATCTCTTCATGCTTCAAGTGGTTCTGCAACATGTAAAGTCAGCTCATACCTGAGGTGTTTCTTTACCTCTCTGTCATTAGGTATATGGTGGATGTAGTTTGTTGGTTTAGTCTGCCATGAAGTAGTTTACTATCTTTTGCTACTATGGAAGATCAGATGTCATACCTGTGGGTCAGCTTAGAAATCTATCACTGGAACATAGACTTTGTAGATGTTGCTGAGTCTAGATGTCCAGAAATAAAAAAGGCAACTCTAGCTAGTTTCTGAATTTCATACTCTTAACCCCTTAATATTATTCTGTCTTGGAAAATAAGTGTAGTGTTTCTGTTTTTTCTCTGTCTCAATGATATGTTCTTTAGAAATAAGGCCTTTGATCCCATAAAGCTTCTGGATAGTGTGTTCTTCAGAAATAAAGGCTTTGATCCTGTAAAACTTCTGGATATTGTGTTCTATAGAAATAAGGCCTTTGATCCTGTAAAGGACTGCTGCTTCTGAAACAACTTTACTAACTGAAGAACATTCTAAATGGCAGAAGCTTTTATAAATGGTGTCAGAATAGAGCCCATTAGCTCTTCTTAATATTAGCATTGAAATGTTTCCTTGTAATTTTTCCCCTATGTAAAAATAATTTTCTATCAGTTTCTTTTACTGGAAGACCAACCACTACAATCTTGAGAAAGTCTTTGGTTCAGAAAAGTAGTTACGTGGCACAAAAAACTGAATTATTAGTTGTCACGTCTGCCTTCCCCCATCTGTATCCATTTGCTTGCTCTTTTAATTTGGTGCTTGTAACTCTGTTTTTCTTCTCGTTTGCTACTTTACCTAGATTAGATTAGTTTGTCCTAAATTTCTATTAGCTAGTATGCTCTCATAGAAGGATACAAATGCAAGTTGTGATTGACTGGGTTTGTTTTATGGTTTCCTATTCTTACATCATTTTGGGTTTACATAGCCACTGAGAAGATCTGTGGACAAAAGATGCTTGTAGAATCACAGAATATGCTGAGTTGGAAGGGACTCATCAGGATCACTGAGTCCAGCTCCTGACACTGCACAGGGCACTCCAAGAATGACACTGTGTGCCCACGAGTGTTGTCCAAATGCTTCTT
>JAWWEE010000085.1:58931112-58941228 GCA_035221455.1 Xenops minutus
GGGAGTCTGTTCTAGTGCCCAACCAGCCTCTGGGTGAAAAAATTTTTCCTGATATCCAACCTAAAGCTCCCCCAGCTCAGCATGATGGCATTTCCGTAAATCCTGTCTGTCACTGGTCACAAGAGTAAAGAGATCAGTGCCTGCACCTCCTCTTCCCCTCATGAGGAATTTGTAACTGCAATGGGGTCTCCCATCAGCCTCCTCCAGACTGAACAGACCAAGTGCCCTGAGCCAGTCCTCACACGGCTTCCTCTCCAGATATTTCATCATCCTCGTGGCCCTCCTTTGGACACTCTCTAATAGCTTAATTCTTTTTCATATTGTGGTCCCCAAAACTGCACACCGTATCTAAAGGCGAGGCCGCCCCAGTGCAGATCAAAGCGGGTCAATCCCCTCCCTCAATCAGCTGGTGATGCTTTACCTGATGCCCCACAGGACAGGGTTGTCTTGACCTTTGTTAGAGGCGTCGCAGGTGCTGTGTAATGCCAATAAGACAGCACTTCCCCGAGATACATGTCTTTGGATATAGCTGTGATTGCATAGATATCTGCACTAGAAATCCTGTTAGAAGTGCCTGTTAGGATTTGGCCATTTCCATTCCGTCCCTCGCCTGAAGCCACGAGGTGGCAGCAGCCCCCCAAAGTTCAAAGTGGTTGTGGCACTAGGCATGATCCTCGTCGGAAGGGAAGGAGAAAGGAAGAGGACACGTTGGAGGTTAATTGTTGGACTCAGTTGTGGGTTAAGCGCTTTTTTCCCAACTTAAATGGTTCTGTGAGTCTATGAAATAAGTATGGTTAGGGGAAAAAAATGCTTGTTTGGAAAAAGGATGGGGAAAAGGAAGTTTTGACTTATTTTGTACCATAGATGCGTGTATTTTGATAAAAAGTTTTCAAGAATTCTATTTTTTAAAAGAGAAAAATGCCGAGAAACTAGCTGTGGAACATCACTAAAATCTATATATTTTTTCTTAAATATGCCAAACAGTTTTGCAATTTTAGTTAGTTTTTGAAAAATACAGAGAGCAACTGACACAGGTTGCTTGTTTTATCCTGTGCCTACTATGATCTTGGTGCAGATCCAGTGTATACGTGTCATGTATTGCTTTTATTCTCTGGAAGTTCTTTTTCCTTGGTACAGAAATGCTGTGTGGCAATACTTAGTGCCAAAGTCTTGCAGTGAATGCTGAAACGGACACAAGGTTTTTTTCATCAAGAGAATTAGATTACATTTACTATGGAGAGTGCTATCCTGAGTTGTAGTTTGAGTTATGAAGGCGTATAGGAGACTTGAGAGATTGTGCTGGTCCCCTTGTGAAGATAAATTTCGTTATTTGTGCAGTGAAAAAATGGGAAGGCACATTGTAGAAAGTCCAGCTTGCTGCTGCTTTTGGATCTAATAAATGAAGATATAAGTAGCATACTCAGTTTCAATTCAACAATGTTCTGATTAAAAGTCAAAAGAGCTGTAATAAATATTTTCTAATGTAGCAAAATATGATTTAATTTCAGGTACATCTTAGACAATTCCATAATACTTTGTCCTACTTTTTGGCAAAAAGATTTGTGATGTTTATATTACAGACATCCTTGTAGTAGTGTATCTGTTAAAAGTATTTAAATGTACTATTATAGCTTTTAATATTTATTAATTTTATTTTCTTTTGCAGGAAAACTGCAAGAAACTTCAACCAACCTATGTGCAAAGCTGCAAAGACAACTGTGGTAGAGGTAGGGAATTGAAACATAATAAGCCCAATACTCTTGCAGTCAACATTACCCCTTTATTTTGGATGGTATTCTGGTACAGAGGGAGGGCATTTCATATCATTGGGGGATTTCATAGCAGGGACAATGGACTAACCTGGCTCCATGGATTGCCTGCTCCTGACTGTATTCTCTTCTTTAGTGATTAGCTCCGCAATTTATTACTGTTCATCTGATCCTGACCGGGTTCATGTTCGCTTTGATCAGGCTTTGAAAGGGAAGCACAGCAACAGCCTTCAAATTTGTTAAGTAAAGTAATATGTGGATGACAGAGGAAAACAGTAAGCTTAGGCAGTACTTGAGAAGATTCATGTAAGACTTTATGCAAAACTTTCTGAAAATAAAGTGCATAACAGCATAGAAGAGGCAAATGATGGAGATATCATGGTTGTGGTCTCTAAAATTTAACACAATACGTAAGTATCACTCCAGAATGAGATACAGGCATTTGGTTATGTGTTGAGAAAGAGAATGGACTGGCTGATCTAGAAGTTTCTTGCAATCTCTTTGTCCTTTTTTCTTGTCTGAAATGATAATGTTTAGAAACATGGAGCTACTTATACTGGAAAAATATTGGTGACTGGAGAGTTGCTAAGACATAGTGATATCTAAAAGACAGACTGCTCTGTTAGTTTTTTCATAACTCTTTGGTAAGTTTTTTTTAAATGCCTAATAAAAGCTAATAGGATTTGGTGGTAAGATCAAGACAAACTCTTCTAGACTATTTCTAGTAAATGCTATATGAAAGAGGCTTGTGTTTCTTCAGGATTTTTGGTTCGGTTTGGTTTGTTTGGGGGCTGGTTTGGGGGTTTTGTTTGTTTTTAAAATGTTGTCTAGAAAATATATTTGTTGTATAAACCTCTCTGGATAATACATATGGGAACTTGAGTTATGTCTTTTGTACCTGAGTGTTTGCCACATTACTTACAGTGACAATGCAGCAACAGTGAATTTTTACATTGTGTTTTCAGGAAAGGTTTAAAATACTTTTCTATTTAAAAATTAAATACAGAATCTTTTCTTCTAGGCACTTGTCCTTCATACCTTGTTCAGTCTGGCATTTAGAGAATTTAAGTAGATCTAAGCCTTCCACCTACATTCCATCTCACTCTTTCTGCTCTTCTATCCATTTATGATAGGGTAGAATTTTCTTGTCAGTGAGCAAGTATTAAGTGACATCCTTCTTTCTGTAATTCCTCTTAACAGTCATTAATAGATCTGCTGTGAAGTGTGTCCACTCTGAGTCTTGTGTTTTTAATGCCATTTAAAAACTGTCAAGCTTTTTGCAAGATGGCATATTAATATTACTTTACAATTCTCATTTTAGTGGGCAGATTGGGTGAAGAGGCAAAACCACATTTAAGACAAATTTAGGGCCAAATGCAATGCATCAGTGGCTTACCTTCTAAATGTCATTATTCCAAAGTGGAATTCGGAATGTTGTGCTTGGATTTAAGAGTTCAAACCTAGAAATCAGAAGGAAATACCTCAGTATGGCATCTAGTACATCCTCAGTACTGAGTGCTGTCAGCTGTCTAAGCTCACCACTAGGCAACTGAGGCAAATGAAAATTTGAGTTTTGCCTGACTCCATAGTTAATGTTGTTCGAGGCTGAAAGGTGAAATTCTCAATCCCGTTGACAGGGAGAAGAAGTTTATGTAGGTAGTAAGTCAGATACTCTCTTGGCAACAGGGATTTCTAAATTCTGTTAGCTGTTACTGACTCTATTTCTGTTTTCCACTAACTGAACATTTAAGTGAGTTTAAGCAGAGAGTCCTAGACTCTAGAAGTAGAGACTAGGTCCATTCCATCAAAGTAGCCAAAGGTCAGGCTTGTCTTCAGACTCCTGCAGTGATTAATTGGGATTTTCAGGATTGCAGTTTTTCAGTCTGGCACTTTCATCAGACTTATTTTAGCTTCTGATCATTGATAAAAATATGGAATGGCGTTTGGCATACTAAGTTCCCTACCAAAGAAATATAAACTGGAATGCCTGTCTCAATGTATCTGTGAAAGCCGGTGAAAGTGGGAAGTGCACTGGAAATCAATTGCATTTGTTAACTTGTCCTTCTAAGTTAACCTGAGAAACTGTGAAATCTCCTGATGTGCATACACAGTGAAGGACTTTTTACTTAAAGATGCTGTTCTCAAGTTTTAGTCAGTGTGGTATTTTATATGCTCTTAGCTGAAGTATGGACAAACACTTAAATTTTGAAACAATTCAGAGGTGGGAGAATTTGGCAGCATTTTTGGATGTGAGGAATAAGAGAAAAAAATAAGAGACAAAAAATGCCCAGCTCTCAAACTCACAGACTGATAGCTATTGCTTACTTAAAACCTCTCCTGTGTTGTGAGGAGTGAGGCTGGTTGTGCATAGAGAAGCTTCTGAAGAGGGAGGAAGTCAGGCTGTACGATTACCAGTTATGTCTGGGGTGCACAGTGGAGAATTACTGAGTTTTAAAATTCCCCTAGAACTAATTTTAGATTAAAGTATTTGACCTTCAGTTTGTTTTGAAGAGGCAAGTGGTCAGAAGAAGCCATGTAGTACTCATTGTGAGATCAGAAATACATTGATTGGAAAGTTCTAATGGAATGCAAGAGGTGCTTACAGATCTGTACAAGTATTTTGGACTGTTATATGGATTTCTTTTCTTTGTCTAAGTGAGAGGGAGTAGAACCTGCTATCATGATAATAAGGATGTATGCTGAGTCACAGGTAGCTGTCTTTAAAAGTCTAACTGATGCGTTCAGTGGAATTTCTGCTTTTATTTGAAGGTTACCATTATTAAGGGTCAAAAAGAATTTTTCAACTGAATTGCATGATTCCTGTTATTTGGAGGTTAACCTTTTCGGAGAAAAATGTGAAATAATCAAGTGTTGGCAGCATCAGTTAATTTGCCTTTACATGTAAATACAAAATGATGCAGGAGTTCATGTGCTTCTCACTTCATCTTATAGAACTTGCAGAAGTTAAGCATGCAGTCAGAGCTGTAGTTTTGGTTGACCCTGAGCCCTCATGCACACACTCAGCCTGAGGCTCCCAGATGATTTTCAGATCTATAAACACTTTCCTGCTCCTATTGCAAAGACGGGAGGCTTGGAAAAGCACTTGATATAAAACAAACTCAATGGTCTGGAGTTAGATAGAAGTCACCGGCCCTTGTAAAGGTTGAAAGGAAGAGCTTGGCATGAGAGGAAACTTGAGGGGGTTTGTGATGTTATGTATGTGGTAACATTTTCAGCACTCTGTGAAATAAGATCATGTCTGCTGAATTCAGCAGGTGTCACTGCTGCCAGGCCCTGCAGCAGAGCAGTGTAATTGTGTGGTGGGAAATGCATTGCATAGCAGCTTGGAATTACAGGGAGGCTTCTAGGACATCTGCCTAGACTACTAGGCTGTGATAGTAGGATGCTTCTTAAGATGTGCAGTAGAGGCTCCTGTGAGCAGAGACTCCAGAAAGGACAACTTTTGGTGATGATGCCTGTTTTTTTGAAGGGAATTGAGGCAGCCCAAAGCCACAGGAAAAAACATGGTGTGACCTTGCTGGGTGTAGATGTCATGACAACAAGGGAAAGGTGAAGGGTGATACAGACTTAGGCTCTTGTTTTCTTCCATGGAGAAGTACATACATTTGTAACTGCCCCAAATGTTCCTGGGCTGTTATCTGTTTTATTGCCATTTTTATTCTCTCGTGTGAGACCTACTGAATATTTGTCCATGGTGAAGTGCTTTGAGATCTCAGCCATTGCCACAGTGTGTTTGATAGTGGTAATGGTCAATATGTTTAGAAATATTTATTGACTGCCTGTTTGAATATCCAGTTTGAATAATTTTCTTGTTCAGATTGCAGAGGATGTCCAAATATATCTCCCTATGTAAATAGCATTTACACCTCAAATAATATCAGGGGAGGGAAAAAAGAGATTGTGCTGTCTCATAAAAATGCATTAAATAAAAATCATTAACCCCTGCATTTTATCTCTGGTTGCCTAGTAACAACACAGCCATATCAGTGAGCACCATTTTCTCAGGTACAATGAACTGTACTGCACTAAGAGACAGAATCAGAGTGAAATAAGCTATTTGTATCCTGTTATCTGTGCTAAATCATGGCATTGGGCTTTATTGCGGAAACTGGAAATGAACCTTTCTTTTTGTGTGTCTATTCCTCCAACTGCTTTAACAATGGCAAAACTTTCCTCAGATCCATAGCTCTGTTCTGAGGAATTTTTCTGGGTTTTGCACAGTGACGGTTTATTGTAAAAATCCTGTAAGCACTATTTTAAAGTGAAACAATAATCTAATATAGTCTCTTTTGTCATCTGGAGGCCTCAGCCATGGAACTCAAAACTGAATCCTGGTACAGGATGTGCTTCTGGGTTTGGGATGGGCACAGACTATATGTTAGTCTTTCTGCAAAACCACAGATCAGGATTTGAGGCCATGGTGGACACAGAATTGAGGTCCTCCCATGCAAATACTGTAACCATTGAGCTATTGTGTTAATATAGCCTTTTTTGTTATTGTTTAACTGCTCACTGATGACTCTGTGTGTGCTCAGGTGATGGTTGCTGAGGTGGATCTGCAGTGAGTGATACGCTTTTTTTTGAGAATTCCATGGATGGATACTGAGCTGCTTAGTCCTAACCACCAGCTTTTGGCACAAGTGACAGTTGAATTCTGGTTGCCGTAACATGTTAATATAGTAAATGCAAAATAAATATATTACATATATAAATAGCTGTATTATTAGTTTAAGTACAGAAATCTTTGCATCTTAAACATGTTGTACGTAGTCAGAGCTTTTGACGACTCCATGATCATATTTACATGCCGAGGCTTTGGCTAAGTCTTGAATCAGAGATGCCTGTGGATATGTCTTTGGATAACCTAAATCTAATGTATAGACATTGCAATATCCTTCTCAGAGAAACCTTAGTTGAAAGATTTGATTGAATGCTTGTAGGAGAGTAACTCTGAAAGGCAAGCTCATGATCCTTAGAAAGCATAGAAGGGTAAATGACAAAATATCAGGAATGTCTCTTAGGAAGACTGATTTCATGAACTCAAAGATGTGGATTGATGAAGCTTTCTGGGAGGTATATCTGAGAAGAAATGAAATTAGGGAAAGACTGTGTTAATGAGCGTAAGAGTAAAATTTTCCAACATAGAGAAAACCTTGGAAGAGCAGTAGAAGTTTGACCTTGATCACAATCATTGTAATTTCAAACACAGAAAAGAAAAATGACAGAAAGTGAGACCAACATCAGAAGTCAGAGGCTAAGCATTACAAAACTCAAACAAAACAAAAAGCTTAAGCTTTTAAGAGATAGCCCACTACGAAAAAAAGAATACTCTGAAGTGGAAAGAAATCTTTTTAGGAGTACATGCATGGTGGACTGTAAGACCAAGGATGTTGATACTTCATTGCTTAACTAAATGAATTAACTTACCAATGCAGATTACAACAAAGGCTGAAGTGTTTAATAACTTTTCTGTTTCAGTATTCAGCAGTGTTAAAAAAAAGTTTGGTGGCTATTATGCCAGTCAGAGAAAGTTAAAGAGCAAGTCAGAGAAGGATTGGAATTGGAATCTAGGGACTACTAATATTAATTTGGAAAAGCAGCTCCTAGAAATATTTGCACACCATTGCCACAGTAATTTTAGTCTGCCAGAAAGAGTCACACCCCCAGGCTTAAATACTCTTTTGTTGGTTTTATTTCTCTTCATTGTATTTGATTCCTTGCTTCTGTGTATGGGCTTATTAAAAGCAGAACAGAAAAACAAAACATTTGTACAGCTGTTGTGCAGACCATCTTAAAATTGTTTGAGGAGTACTGGAACAGACTGGGCTAGAAGGGAGTTCATATGGTAGTTTTTCCTGTATTTAGTAACAGGCTTCTGATTTATGGTGTGATTCTTGGGTTGTCCTGCACTGGGCCAGGACTTGGACTCTGTAATCCTGATGGATCCCTTCCATCTAAGCATATTCTATTCTATGGTTCTACTCTATCCTGTGATTTTCAGCAAATTAGCTTTTTTAATAGTTAATTTAGCTATGCGGGTTTTGTTGATTTTGTTTGATTTGAGTTTTTTTGCCATTATTGTTGTTTTTTCCTTTTCTGTTTTTTTTTTTTTTTTCTTTCTCTACAGTGGCTTTTCTTTTATATATAGCATCTGATTATGTGGCTTCAGATTTGGCACTTCATAGCTGGGGTAGTGAATATTAAGTGGTTACAATTCATTGCATATCAAATTGTTTCTTATTGCTGCTCAGATACTTTTACCTACACACAATATAATGCTGGAAGATTTGTTTTATCTGTCTCTTGTATTTTATTCCTTTCTAAATGATGCTTTCTTGAACAAGTATTGTGAATTTTCTCAGCATTCAGTTTTAGAAGTTCATTGCAGATGTGAATATAATCTTCAATGAAAAAAATCCTTTTATCGTTGCCCCATATGTTAAGAACAAATATGACATTCAAAAAGAACAAGAAAAAGCAAGTCTGTGGCTCATCTGTGGATACTGCAGATTGCCAGGGAGTCAGTGTTCTGGAGAAACTGATGGAAAACCTCTGCTCCTAAAGCTAAATTTAGAGGGGTTTTAAGTATTTTATAGAAAGCCTGATAAACTGTGCATATGAAGTATATTTCACTATCAGTACTTGTGTCTTCTATCATAAGAATTTGAAAATTAATATGATTTAAAATAGATTTAACTTTTCAGCCCTGCTTTGTGTGTAAGAAATGTTAATCAATCAATGACTTATCTGTCTCTGCATTTGAAATCATGCATTATTATAGCACTGAAAAGATGGTGCAGAGAGAGTTTTATGCATGATTCAAGAAATTTACTGCACATATATATGCATATATGCAGATATACTTTTATTTCTGTCTCAAGGCAATGGTTTGTTTTCTGTGCTATTAACATCTCTAATGGAGATTTATATTGTAAAATGAGAAAGATTTGACATTGAAACTGAAAATCTTACAAACAAATTGCCTTCTGACATGAAGCAAATGCAATTTTTGAGGTGGTCAAAATACTGAGATTTGAAAAGCTGCAGCCTTGTAACTATTGCTGCAGTGAGAATTTTTGAGTAATTTAATCAGTTGGTTCAGATTTTAGTTTTCTTTTGCAGCATCCCTCCCCTGCAAATGCTATAGAATTATGCAGTTTTAAAAGTAAAGAGAAGTAATGGTTTGAGGTACCAAGACTGTCTTGACTTCAAGTCATGCTGATTTTTCAGGCTGCAGACTGTGGTAAAAGAATGAATGAGAATAAGCAGAGTAGTTTTCCATTTCTGTCTCCCAAACAGTCACCTAGTCTTCCTTTCTTTTTTTTTTCCCCTCCAAAATAGTTCATTGAATTTCTTTATAGATATCCCACACTCATGATGTTCAGTGTGTGGAAATACACTCCTATTGATATTTGCATGAATTATTGCTGAGATCCTTAGTTTGCCACTTCTGATTCAGCTGGAGAAAGCAGTAACTGAACAAATCTTAAAACAGCTTCAAGTTTAAACTGGTGTTTTCTATTTTTTATTATAGAGAAACAAACACATTCCTCTTTTTTTGTTAACATTTGGAATTGGTGAAATGTATTTTATCAGTTTTCTTCTTGTTGAAAGAAGCAGAGAAAGGCAAAGAGGAGAGCTGGGGTATAATGCTTATTAAAACAGAGGACATACATAGCCAATTGGCTGTGTAAGGAATAAGATAGGGAGCACTTATGCCCCCAGGCTCTCAAGGTGCTGAATTCCTCAAACACTGAGCATCAAGAGCTACAAATGATGTTACAAGCACATCTAGCAATTAGATTTCTAAGTAAACTAAAATTTTCGACAAAGATAGTTTCAAGTACCATTTTTTTCCTACAGTACCTTCCAAACAGACAGTTGCATTATTATGCCAAAATATTTATGTATTTGAATTCCAGGCTGATGGAAGTTCTACTGTAATCTCATGATTCTCCCTTGGCTTTTAAGTGAATTATGTACCTTTGTTTTTGTTATTTTGCACTGTTGGATTTTCTTGCCTTTGTTTGTTTCTTTCTCACTTTTTGGTTTCTAAACTCCATGTTTTGAAATATCTTGTAGCTTTTGTAACATCTAGGGATAAGGCCAGCTGAGAAACAGGCTTCCTAGCTTGGACAGCAGCACATTCTTGATGCTATGTGTGGTGGTTTAACCCTGAACAAACGCCTGGTGTCCAGCAAAACTCCTTCAAGGTCTTTTCCCCCCTCCTTCTTCACCTTCCAGAGGGGAAAAAAAAAAAAAAAAAAATGCTTCCAGATTACATTTTTTAAAAATTTAAATGTCTTGGAAAGTTTTTTCTCCTCTC
>JAWWEE010000085.1:58948776-58968088 GCA_035221455.1 Xenops minutus
TAGGGATCATCTGAACCTGATCCTGTGGTCTTTAGTTTGTTAATTTTTCTTCTCCCTCTGCTGCTTTTAGGGTGGATTGGTTTGTATGTTTGTTTGTTTATTGTCACAGTTCAAGGCACAGTGGGAAGGTAATTGTCTATCAGTTATACCATGGGTTTTAGTATTGATCACATTGTGCAGCAACAGTAGGATGTCAAATTGAATTTTAAGCTCTCTAATGTTGCTTCACTGGTGGTGGCTGTTAAGTGATGTACTTACTGATATATCATATCCTGGGTCTTGTTTTAGGGTTGTTAGACCTTGGACCTTCCTGAAAGTTTAACTGATTCCTGGTGATAAAGCATTTTGGAAACTTAGTGAATTTCTTTTAATGTTCAAGTAGATTGTTATGTATTGTCCCATGTAGTAGATTATTATGTTATCTTTGACCTGTTGCTCTAACATTACATGTTGCCCCTGTGGTTGGATGGAGGTACAACACTAACATTAGTGTCTGTTTTGTGGAAGGGTGAAATGTGCTCTCTGCATCTCAGACTTGTCAGGGAAAGCGCCAGACATGGCTGATGGTCTGTGCTGCAGGAATCTGTCTATAGCAGGGTCTCTAGCTAGACCACCCTGAGATCAGATGTAGAAGGAAAACCCTGTTGCCTATGGTGCTCCATATAGGTGACATTTCAAATCTGCTAGGTGTGGATGAGTGTAATTTTGTGCTGAATCTGTGTTGCTACCTGTAGAGACTTCCAGATCTTCATCTTGCATCTTCTTTCTTGCAATGCATTGTTACAATTCATATATTTTCTATTCATATTGACCACCATCAATGGTCCACTCTGGCCTCCAATTGGGAGAAGTGGAGACACACCATCCATAATGCTGCTGCTTCTTTTGAGAACACATGCAGAATCAGTCTTGAGGAAAAAAGGCAACGCAGGAGGAATCATGCCTCGCCAGTAGTGCTGATGGAGACTTTGCTGTGCCTTTTGCAATCGGACTTGCCTATCTCGCATTGGCCTTTTTAGCCACCAGCGTGCTTGCAGCAAGCGTGGGCAGAGCCCTTGAAAATCTTCGTTCACGAAGCCTAGCCATGATGTTTTCTATTTTATTTTTGACTACACTATGGAAAATCTTTGAGCTAGCTTCTGTGTTTGTATTCTCAAAATTTATAGTTCTGTTTTGTATTATGACATTTTCTTACTAATGTATTGTTTGTTTGGACAGAAATTATTTTTAGGTACAAACAACTCTGATGTAACTGTACATGGTATATTTCTTCAATTTGGCCATATAGATTGGGCTGTTAAAACATAAACTACTTTGAATTTTTTTGAAGAGGTATCCTTTGAAGAACAGAACAGATAAGCATCTAAATTAACCTATTTTAAAGGTTGTATTTATTTTGTCCCATTCCTCAGTTTTCTTGATATGATACACCATATATTTAATATTTGAAACTTTATTGTTAATAAAAGCGTTCATTGAATACTTACTTTTATCTAAATATTTTCTAAATGTTTTCACTTTCCCTTTTCTCTGTAGGTGGAAGAAATTGTTGATATAGGAGCATTTGCCCCAGAAGACATTCATGTTCCCAAAATCTATGTTGATCGTCTGTTACAGGGAGAGAAGTTTGAGAAGAGAATTGAAGTAAGTAGCTGAGCTTCTTGGTCATTACGTATTTCAGTTTGTGGTGTATTTAAAATTTATAGGGTTTTTACTGTGACCACCAAGTCTTAGCACTGAGAAAACAGTGTGAGAAAGACCAGTTAAGTTTTACTAAGTACTGGAACTTAGGTAGTTAGGTGGGAACCTGGGAATTGAGCCTTGCTTCTTACACCTCAGACCCTGTGGTTCAATCTCTGAATAATTTACAGCAGCTGCCTGTTGTCCTGGATGGCTTTACATCAGTTGGAAACTTGGTGGAAAATGCTACGTCATTCTCCTTCCTTCCCTCCGTTCACGTGCTGTAGACCCAGCAAGGGGTACACCTAGGCTAAGAGCTGACTTTGACAATTAGATGCTTTCATTTCCACTAGAGAGCTTTTGACATAGGCACATAGGGCCAGTCTCAACCCCTTTTGTGTCATGTATTGAATTATATTATGTTGCAAAGGTCCTGGGAACCTCTGTTTCCTTTTCTTTAATCAGGAATTTTTTAACCAGTGGCCTTTCTAGTCTGAGTAAAAAATGTCATTGACTATTAAGAGTTGCAGCAATAATATTCCACCACTGAAAACATACAGTAAAAATAATGACTATGTAATGATTCTTTTTCATTTATGTGGCTTTGCCACACTTAATCTGTGTCCCTATATTTGTTTTGGTGATGTGACAATGCTTTTAAAGTGCAGTTGAAAATTCCGTATTTCTCCTTTATCTCCCTATGCAGGACGTGGGAATTATTCAAAATGTTGTCAGAAGAGCTGACAACAGGAGGGGGAGATGTATGACACAAGGGAAAAAAACATCTGGGGGAAAAAAAGGTGCAAAAAGGAATCGTAATAATTAAACATTAATTGTTAAAATCAGGTCACAAAGTCCTAGAAAGTCATACAAAGCCTTTTCTCTGAGTAAATTCATGTGAATTTAAAAAAGCTCTTTTTTTCTTCCTTCTGTTCATTTTGCAAAAGCATATTGTGTGTTGTTGAGCAATTGACTGCAAACAGATGTGTCAAACCTTTTCCCCTCCCCCTCTGGTCATGTTGGGTTAAATTGCAATTAATGGCCTGTTTTTGTTCTTCTGAATGGATGCGTTATCTCACAGAAAAGCTTTTTACCTTTCATGACAGAAATCTTTCTTGCATTTATCAAACTGTTGCTTTTATGGCATCTTGGATGAATAAGTAAATACACCTACCTTGACAACTGCCCTCTTTCCTACATGCAGAAGAAAAAAGATGGAGGGGGTGGGGTGGGGTGGGAAGAAAAGTACTATAATCTGCCAAGTGAAGTTGTAACAGATTACTTAGGGCTTTGGCAATTTCATAATTCTGGCAGTGACACCTCTCCTTACTAGAGGTATAGAAAGGAAATGGCAGATTTATTTTACTCTTCCATTACATTTTATATATGTAGTGTCTGTACATAGGAAAGCACTGAATATGATAAGTGGTGAGGGAACATGAGGAATAAAAGAAAGAAAGGGAAGTTAGTATCTCATAATTCTTACTGGCTTTAAATAGCAGTTTCTGCCTGATATGGCTCAGAAGTGGTCCCTCTAGTGCAAGTCATACTTTCTATCCAGCTTTCTCTTTACTGCAGAGAAACCCTCTGTAATTGTTCTTACTTGTTCCGTAATCTGCAAATGAAGCCATTGTAGGGAAAATAGCCAAGGCATAAAAAGAAAGTTGCTGGGAATTTCAAGAGGGTTGATACTAACAGTTTCTGACAGCCTAAGGGAAAAGTGACTCTGCAAAAATTCTTTTGTGATGATGCAAATTAACAGAGAATGATTTTTCCTGATGTGCTAATTGTAGCCTGAAGTTCGAGAGAATGTGAAGACATATGGGGGTGCAGGACATGGCCCAGAGGAGTTTTATATGTGTGGGAGAGATGTGTGAAGAACATAATCTGTGTAGACAATAATTTACAAAAAAGGTGTTACAAACTTCTTTAATGTCATGGCATTTTCACCTATATGTGATTTACAAATCATTAACTTAAGACCAGAAAATTGCAGGAAACAACTTCAGGCAGATGCATGGAAGATTATAGAGATTTATGTTTGAAAACTTTTTTCTTAGCTTCCAGTGTGTTCAGATGAATGGCATTTGTCTGTCTCATGCTTATAAATCTAGGATAGCTCATTGAATTGAGTGAATGCAGAAAGAGAAAGGTATTTGTATTTTTGGCTGACATTTTGCAAATCTATTTAGATGTCTCTGGGGTAACAAATCTCAAACTTGCTAGTATTTGCACTAGTGCTTGTTGCCTTCTTCACCACTTTTCTGTGTGTCAGGCTTGGCAATACAAACAGAATAATACAGCATATTGCTCTAAGGCCATCACTGGTGGTATTTGATGACTCCATTGGCTTAGATAAGCATGAATAGATAAAATAAAAGGTTGGGTTTTTTGTAGGTGCATAAATAACTATATTCTTAGACCAAGTATCTCAGTGCAATCACAAATCAGGCTTTTGTGTCTTGAGAAGCAAGAATCTGTGTTCTAATTTTTACTTATGATTGCTTCTTATTTTGCAGCGCTTATCAATTCGAAAGCCTGAAGACTCAAAAGCCAAAAAGCAAGGAGACAACGTGAGGGAGAGGATCATCAAACGGGCTGCTTTGGAATTTGAGGATGGCATGTATGGTATCCTTCAGCTGTGCTATAGGTTAAAGTGAGGACTGACTATAATAACAAATGGAGCTGGCTCGTTAAGGACAGGTTAATTAAATTGCTCATTGTCTTTGCCAGACCCTGTGATAGTCTCATTTTCTTAACACCCAATCAAAATAGAAAGGGATATTAAGACATAGAGTACCTGGAGCTTTTATCCAGTCATATCTGGGGGATTTACTAGCAGCTGAATGTTTTGCAAGAATTTCTTTAGAAAGTTGGAAATGAAGCTTGCACTGTCATTTTTTTGTCATGTAAAGGATTTGACAGAATGCAATTAGACAGTCCGAATGGCAAAATAATTCATCGCAAATATGAAGCATCTAAGTAAAAACAAAAATGTGAAGAGAACAGTTCTAGTCTAATCATTTTACGATAACTTGTTTTGATTTACTAGTTTACAGTAAGTGTTTGTGCCTTAGCCACTTCTTTTCAGCTAATCTGGGTATTGGAATCCCACTGTTGGCCAGTAACTTCATCAGTCCAGACATAACTGTTCATTTACAGAGTGAAAATGGAGTCCTGGGTTTGGTAAGAATGTACTGTGGTTACTTATTACAATGTTTTTGTCTTGGAGTGGCTGGGTTTTATTCCCTACCCACCTCCGACTTGATTATAATTTTACTAAAAAATCGTATTCACATATATGCCATATTTACATCACCATAAAATTCTCATTGTACTGCAAGGAAGCTTTTAAGGAAATGCTCATTTTACTATTGTAGTGCTACTTTGCTAAGGATGTTCTTAAGTTTGTGTTTTGCTGAAGTCAGAACCTTCACTAGTTTGCAAGACCAAGCATTATAAGACTTACCAACCATAATTCTAAATAAAGTTTAAAATTGCCATTATTTTCACTGTCATATGGCTTTATGAAGTTGCATCTACTTAACTTTTTCTGAAAAACGTCTGTCACTTGTTAAGAACAAAAAAAAACCCAACTCAAAGAGACCCCCCCCACTTCATGGTTGTGTAGTAATTTTAACAGCCGCTAACAATTTGTCCATCAGACCTGATATGCTAGGTGATGTAAATTGTTGCTTGTATTGTCAAGATTTTTTTCTGCTACAGATAAAAAATGCATGTGTGATGATATGTTCAGTAATAAGCATTACAAATAATAAAGCAGTTATGAATTGTATTTCAAATGTATTTTAATATAAAGCTGACATACATCTTTGTTGTTGTCAGGGTCCTTATCCACTTGAAAGTGAAGTAGATCCAGACCTGATTAATGCAGGTAAAATATTTTAATTAAATTTAATTAATGGAAAATGACTGTTCATTGTTAACCTAAAAATTTTCTTTTGATAGAGTATTTGAACCAGACTCCTGTTTTATTTACTAATAAATATTTATGTGTTTCTCTTCTTTTAAGTGAGGACTGGTTTTGATCAACGGAGATGTTTAATATTCTCGTTAGAGAGCTTATGCTTTGATGCATTGTAGTAGTTACTGAAGGAAGCTCTCTTCCATACCAGTCAGTAAAGGGTCATATCATCTATTTCAGAAGTGAGGTTGTTTCATCCAGCCTATATGGGAATACGGGTTTGTTTTCCTGCTGCTTTTCAGCTTGTGTCCTCTAGAAAATGGTTTTCAATGATTTATGCTTGGGACGTGTTTAAAACATCCTGTGTATAATGGCTTGGTTTATTCCTGGCCAAACAATGTAATTCATTTGCATTCAGAGAGGGAGTGGCAGCCAAGGGGGAAAGAGCTTTCCAGATGGGACCTTAGATGCTGAGGGGCTCTGCTGCAGGTGGCTGCTTTTGCCACTGTAGTGGGGAATGACAGTTCTCACATGCAGTTTTTGCCCAGCTGTTTTGGTGCATTTCACCTCAGAAGCAGCCATGCAGTGTAAAAACATAAGCTTTTTATGATTTGGTGCATCTGTCTGATTTTTTTTTTCCTGGATAAGTTGTGCCTATGTACCTTCTCTGTTTCCATGTAAAAATCCACTTACATAATGTGTTGTGACAAACAGAAGTAGACCTTGGAACCTTCTCACTGATGTTAATGGTACAGGTTATAGACCTGACACATCTTAAGAGTTATTTTCATATGGAAAATGTATACTTTTCATATTTTTCTATTCAAGTATACAGATACATACATACAAATACATGTAGGGGTGTGTACATAGACAATACCTGTCTTAGTCACTGTTAGCAAGTACAGTTAAACTCTGAAAAGTCAAAGGAGATAATTTAATATCGGGGTGCAGTCCGGCAGTTGTTCACAGACTTGAAACATTTGCTGCTTGGCTCAGCTAATTGATACCATTATTATAGTGCTACATGATTGCCCATGTTACAATGCTATATTTTAAATATAGCATTGGAGTTATAAATGGAGTTATTTGAGGCCATCTTTGGGTTTGAAATAAAAAATTATTTCAAAAAATCATTGAATTGAGTCCACCGTTTCACCAGTAGTTACATAATTGTTTTAATACACTCTATGAAGCAATATGTTAGAGGTGTTACTGGAAGGAAAGCATTATTTAGAAGAAAAAAAAGAACTATAAAAGGTGAAATTATATGCATACACATTAGAACTTAAGTTGTAATATGGGTACTTATGAAAAATGCGCATGTTAACAGTGACAATGGGAAAAAATCAAAGAACTTCATAAATTCTCTGAAAAATCATTGCGTTTTAATATGCTGCTAAATCCCTTTAACACATGGGTATATTAAGACCATTCTAGGTGCTTTCCCAGCCAAATTTATAAAACCATGTGAAGAAAAGAGGGAAAATGGCAGAGGAATAGAAATTAATTCCATTGTCATTCATCAATTGGAATGATCTTGTGTCAGCCCCAAAGTCCACATTTTCAAACATACACCTGGTATGGGCTTTTGCAAATTTTTATCTGCAAGTGTAATTGTTTTGCTCTGAATTATGTATAGATTTTTCTGTTATCCCATTTTCTGAACGTCTCACATGATGTTTATCTTCACTGCAATTGAAAGGTAGACTACTGTATTACGGCAGAAATATTTAAAAGTATTGATATTATGGCAGAAATATTTAAAAGTACTGACCTCCTGAAAACATTTGAAAGAAGTGTGTAATATGGTGGTCTTTTTGCATTATTCTGTAGTGCTAAGCCTGTAGTGCTCTTTCTTCTGATCACTGCCTTAACTTGTCACTTTATGCCAGGCTTCTTGCCCCACGTCAGTGCCTGCAGGCCATGTTGTCTTCCTACTGCCTTGTGCAGGTGACTGGTAGGGAAGGACAACTCAGGCAGCCTCAGCAAGTCTGGGTGTTAGTGTAGGTGAATTCTTGTGATTTGGCTGAAAGACCACTCATATGACCTTAATTCCATACTATTTTCTCTGTCAAAATTTAGTTTCCATACAATTGGCATCTGAAATACATCAGGTGAACTTACTAATTAAAGCAGGTATCTTAGGTCTGTATTTTAATTTTTCTACACTGTTTTATTCCCTTTTCCCATTCTCTTAGTTATTCTCACTGGTTTTTTCCTCTGTTTTCTGGAAACTGTTTAATGATGCTTTATTCTCCTTCCCTTTTGTTGTTACAGTGTTTCTTCACAATGTCATTTGGTGATAAAATTTTTGTTTTCTTTTTCTCTCAAGTTTCCCATGCTTAGTTTATAATTTCACCTTTGTGTTTGTTATGCCTTTTCAGAGGCTCTCTGTATATATGGTTATTGCTTAGTCTGGTTGAGAGAACTGGCAGAAGAGGAAGGAAAGGGCCCTGGACAGACTCAAAATAAGACACTTCCAGATTAGCTCTGTTGCTTGACCCAAGCATTGCTCAGAGTAGAGTACAGTGCTCAAAAGCACATTTTCTTGTGCAGTTTAACAAAGCAAAAATAGACTAGACTGTATTTTATTTTTCTGTATTTTACATCATTAGCACTATAAACTGTTCAATCTGATCTGCTCACTCTTCCTTGCAGCCTCCCTGTCTCCTGAATATTTTCTCTATTTCAAAAGTTACTTCTCATTTTTCCTGTGAATTGTGCAATAAACTAAAGTCCACAGGTATTTCTTACACTCTGGTTTTAGTGGTGTCTTGTCTGGAACTGCAGGTGGTCGGAGAACAGGCAATCCTGTCATTAAAAGCTGCAAACAAATTGCTTCACAATTCGATATGATTGATTAGGCTAACATGTGACATAGTAAGGGTAATCAGGTCCATAGTTGTATTGACTCCAAAGGAATTTGATAAAACCCCTTTATTTCTTGGTTAATAGCTGTGACTTGATTTGTCAAAGAAACAAAATGCATACATACTGTAGCTTATTTCTTTTACAGGTAAGGAGACAGTGACTGTTCTTCCAGGTTCTTCCTATTTCTCTAGTGATGAATCATTTGCAATGATAAGAGGGTATGTAACAACACAAACCCTGATCTTTTTGAAACAGGAAAAGATTAAACTGAGTCAATGACTGAACTCATTAGTATTTTTTTCAAATGTGGTTAGCATTTAAAAACCTCTGAAATTATTGTGGATTTAATCAGTGATGGTTTACAGAGGATTAGTCTAGCTATTGGAAATAAAAATCCACTGTAACTAATAGATACCATAGTGATGTTTGTACCTACCACCACCTGGCCATATATAAACACATTTATGACTATATTTTAACAACTACATTTTGGTCATTTCTAAGTATCTAATCTGTACTTGCACTCTGTAAATTTTTTTTGCTCAGCTTGTAACTGTGATCCTCATTCCACCTCCTTAATGGAAATTCACTGTCTGCACCTGTTTTGTGTTTGTTTTTCGGAAAGGAGGTTGGATGCAAACAAACACTAAATCCTAATGGCTCTGAAAAGACAATGAGTGCATGTAAATATGTGAAGGAGTGCACTTAAGAAGTACGAGTTCAGAACTGATTGACTGTGCAGGCAATTAACCAAAACCAGACAAAAGTAGGAATGGTTTTGAGGCTCAGTAGGCATAAAGGGAAATCTGCATCAGTGATACACGTGGAGGGAAAAAACCCTCAACTGCATGTGTAACAAAACGGCTGGTCTCTCTGTCATATGCCACCATTTTTAAATTGATGTAACAAGAATGAAGGAAAGCTTGTTAAGGTTTGTGGGCTGTTACTTGAACATGATATGCTAATTGCACACTTTCTGTTGCCAGCGGCCATGTTGACTTGACAATGCTTGGAGCTATGCAGGTGTCTAAGTACGGTGACCTGGCCAACTGGATGATTCCTGTAAGTAGGTTTTTGAACTACTGTCAGTGCACTGTATTTAGGGTAACGTAAGTGTAGCTGAGGGTCAAGCAAAGGAGAAAATGGCAGAAGTTGAATGGGGGTTGTGAAGCTCAAAGCATTAAAATAGAGGATATGTGCTTTTTCCTGCATATTGCTGGCACCAAGCAATCCATTATCAGGAGTCGGTCCTCTAAAATTATGCTTGCACTCAGCATTGTGAAAAGCAAAGCATGATTGATGCAAGCATTTTTCCTTCCTTTTCTGCCTTTCAAATGTCATGGTTTTTTTGCTGAGGACTGATGCTTTGTCTTGAGAGTGACAACTCTTGTATGGTTGTATCTGGAGCAGTAACTTGAAGAAAAGTGTAAAATAGCATGTAGCTCAATATAAAATTATTTTAAAAGTCTGCATTATATTTCTCAGTGTTCCTGTCAAAGGATCACAGCATTGCCCTTTCGAATACATTAGAGGGAAGCAATACTACTGTATTTAGCCAAGAAGACTTACAGGTTAGAACCATAGAAATATAAGCTCATTCCAGTATTATTTAAGTGACTGATGACATTAAGCCATTCTTTGAACTTTCAGTTTTAACATTAAACAACATATGTAAATTTCATACTGTTGGCAAGTTTGGTATTTTCAGTGTCTTTCAAATATGGTGCTTTCTGATATGACATCTAGACATTTCTTTGTATCAGAGATGTCCAGAAACAAATTTTCTTATTAACCTGCTTTCAGGTAATGAGGCATATTTCTATCTGCCTGAGCAGTGCTAAAGGTCTTGGGAAGGTCTTTGAAAACTGAAAGCTGAGCAGAGGAGGACAAAACTCAAAAAGAGTATCTTGTCTCTTGGAAAGCATTCGTTGAGCCCAGCTGTCTGTGACTTCTCCAGCAGACCTGAGTACATGGAAGTTGTAGAGCAGTGACTGGAGCATAAGGTGCTTTTACTGAGTGGGAACAGTCTGATGTGGGAGATGCACAAGCAGATGTCAGAGAAAGGGTTACGTGAAGGACTGTTCCAGGTGTCTGCGTGAGCGATTGTAGGGGATGCAAAGGGGCTGTATCTAATTTGAAATATGACACATAGGAGATAAATCTGTAAGAAAACAGTCTTCCTTAGGTGTTCTCACAGTACAGCCTAGTTTTATGGTCATATATCTGAGAACAGATGGACTAGTGCTGGCTAGATTGTTTCAATCCCCATTTCTAAAGCACTTATTTTCTTCAAGACTCTTTTCTACTTGCAGAGTCATACAGTTAGTTTTGTGAAAAAATGAGGTCTGAAAATTAATGCTGCCATTACTCCACCAGTCTCTCTGCTCTTCTACTGCTGTTTCATGTTTCTTGGTAGAACTTGGTGTCTTGAACATAATCTGATGATCAGGTATAGTACAGGAGTCCAAGTATGATGTGCCTTAAGGTAATAGTGGTTATATTTGCTTTGTCCTATTCCGATACACAAACTTGCTACTAGAATCCATAAGTAGTTAATGAAACCAGACTCTACAGAGTCTGAATGTCTTAGAAATGTAAGGGATAAATCATTACATTTTTAACCCTAGATCTGGTGTTTGAGCCAAGGCAAAAGTATGGTAGTGTAGGTTTTCAAGGAGTTGAAATATTAGGTAAAATTGGAGTTCTCCTGATTTATCCCTGGCTCTGATTCTCAAAGGTACGGTATGTCACCCAAACTCTAATTGCGTATTTTAAATAACTAGCATTATAAAACATCTATGTTGTAAACTATTTTTTCCAGATGTTTGATGTAAACTATTTTAAGTAATCTGAACTATCAGCCCAGTACAGCATGTATAAGTCACTGAGAGGCCAAGTGGGATATTTTGTCCCTCATATCAGACTAAGAATACTCTTTTAGTGAGTGAAGTAGAGCTGGTTTAGTGAAGGCACTTCCTTTATGTTACCTTGTGGTGGCTGTGATGTCCTGTACAAGTAGAAATTACTTGCTTACAAAGAGTAGAAATTACTCTGAATTCTTCCAAAGTTTTGAAGATAGACTAGAAAAATTATTTAAAGGTAAGTTGTTATAGTATGAACTAATTTATTTTTTTTGCAAATGGTATTTAGAAATTTTCTTGTAGACACATTTCTAGATGATTTTAATCTATGCATTTTTTAATTTCAATTGTCAGGTAAATTCTAGGGTTTGTTTAGCTGCATTGCCTTAGTCTGACATTCTATTTATTACTTTGCAAAACAAAAGTCACTATATAAATGTGTCCTTAGACTATACTTTATATTCAAGACTTCTTAACTACTGAAATTTTCTTCTTTGACAATACTTTGGTCCTGCTAAAGCAGTGTTAAATGGTCCCGCACCTGGTAAAGTCTTCTGTTTACTCAAGCTGTTGGTTGAATTTTAGGTAGGACAAAGTGATTTGCTTACTTTTTCATTGCTTTTGTAAACTGAAGTGGCAAGAGAAGTATTCTTCAAAATATCCAAGTGAACAAGTAATAAATGAAGATTTCTGCTCTAAAATAGTAAATCAGCAAAAATGCATCTCTAGTGATAGCTCTTGAAGCTGAAATGCTTGAAAAACAGTACTCTTGAATAATCATTGGATACATTTTAATGCCGAAAAATCCCAGTTATTTCAACTGACCATATTGTTACCTGTGGCTGTAAAATTTAATGCAGTTGCATCTGTACTGAATCTCAAGCGCTATTCACTAGAGCAATAATTCTTGTAATGCAGTGCCATGAGCTGGAGCAGTTCACCAAATGTTCTCTTGCTTGATTTCATCTGCTTGGGTTATTTTGGTTTTGAGTTCTATTCCCATTTGGTTTTCCTAGGACTTTTCTTGTATGTTCCAAAGCTTTTTAGCAAGTAGTGTTCAGGGTTGTTATTCATTATAGTAAATAGAGTTACAAGACTTTTTTGATTTAAATTAAAACTTAGAGTTAAGATCAACATATTTTCTCATACCAACTTTTGGATTTTTTTCATAGTTCTGTCATTTTTATATTTGGCAAATTCATGTCCAACAAGCATTTTCTAAACTGATATTTGTATTTCATATCCAAGGTATGTTTTGATATTATTTGAGTATTGAATCAAAATTAATTTTTGCGCATAGTATGTATAGAGTTGTGTTTTGAGGAAGAGGTGAAACTTTAGCTTTTGCTATGTGTAGATAAACTTCAAAATCTCTGTATTTTCCCAACATAATTAGTTGACTGTCCAGAGCTTGTTTTGCTTCCTGCTAACTTCAGCTTCCAAATTTGTATCACAATTAGAGAATATCAGAATTATTTTTATGGTTTTTTTCAACTTACTGGAAACCTCTGTATTGAAGCAAAGCATGTAAAAGTCTGAACTGCTTCTAAAGTCTGGAGTTTAGCATTTGTCATAGATGAAAGTGAACAAAAGCACAGCATTCATAGATAATTCAAGCACGAATAATGCTTACAATACAACATGGTGCTTTCAGGGACTAACTCACATTCACTTTTCCAGGAGCTTTATGAACTTTTTACTTTCTTTCAGACTGCTTTTTTGCCATGAAAAGGTTAAACTGATTTTTCTGATCATGATTTTGAAATTCTTTCACTGAAAGTTTGTGTGATTTGTCTTTTAAGATCTGAACGATCAAAAGATGAAGGCAGCATTTTGTGCTAGTGAACAGATTAATTTACAGATACATTTCCTGAAACACTAAAGCTTAGATTGATTGTAATCTTTCTTAAAACGGTGCAGATTACTTATTCTTTCCTTCAGTGCTTTATGTTCTCTAAAAGATACAGATTTAAGCTTTGTATTCATATGTATCAAGAACATTATTTTCCAGGTCTGATATTGCTTATTTTAACTATAAAGGTGTCCCTCCTTTCTGTTCAGCTCCAAATTTTTGAATAACTGGTATGTTTTCAAAACAGGAAGGTATAAAATACAACTTTGGCCTGTGTTTGTCTTTCTGTTACCTTTGATATGTACCTCTTTACTATATACTACAGCATACACCACATGGGTCCCTGTGACTTTTTACTGTTTTAATTTTCCACTCTCACTAACCTTTGTCTATCTGCAAATTTCTTCTGCAGTATATTTTTATTTATTTACCTGCGAGTACCTATGCCCAGTGACACTCCATAAATCCAGCCAGGAGCCTTTCCAATCAGCAATAATTTCTTTTGGTTACTTTTATTGAGGTCTATTGGAAGGATGATTCTTACTCTGCTCTTTTGATGTGTTACTTGTATTCTACAGTACAGATTTTTAAAATGGGATTAGCTGGCTCATAGACATTCAGATCTTCCTGTTTTTCCTGTAAATAAGATGATATATTCTTGTCATTTAAATTTAATAATGAGCAAGATGTATCTCTTTTTTAGTCACAAGATTTGAGTGTGGTGGTACAAAGCTTGACTTTGCTGAAAACTTGACTTTGCTGAAAACTTGAACATTTTGTTGTAACATTTTTCACTTAATTTTTCATTTATCTTTGGTTAAGTATTTCTTATACACTGTAGCTTTTGCATTCTTGTATTGATGGTATTTGCCATTATTTCAGAGGCAAGTAATAGCTCTGTGTGTTTTGAATAAGTACCATCATGAAGCAATCCTTTCTGTCCCATAAGAGCTTGATAACATTTGAGCCCTAGTATGTGCATGTGTGTATTCACTTGCACTTATTATTAGGAACTGAGCTAAGGAAATCTCATTGCAATAATTACAGCCCATTCTTTGCTCTTATATGCTGATTCTTAATGGAGAGAAAAATCCCATGAGTAAAGGAAGAAGAGAGTGTGAATATTTTAAGCGCATGCAGTAAACAATGCTGTTTGCTTAGGCAGAAGTTACTTCCTAAACACTGGCATTTGTTGGTAATTTTATTCCATTAAGCACTACTGCTTAATGGCTTTTTGTCTTCCTCTCTTTGGTATTTCTCCAAGAAACAGTGTTTCTGAGGAGGGAAAGGAGAAGGAGGTGGCAAATTTGTGTGGAGGAGCCCCTGGGAACAGAGTGCAGTTGGGAAAAGTTGGCCAAGAGAGGTGGAAGAGAAACACTGAGGTCACAGCCATGGACTGGGGCAGATAGGCCAGCTCCCATGGCTGCTGGGAGCTACTGGGTGGAGCCACCTTTCAGTTCATGAGTGCAGGACCCAGTGTCTGACCTATATGTCAGTCTCAAGCTCATGTCAGAAATTGCTGCTAGCAGGGCAATCCACAGCATGTACAGAGCAGCAGCATGGCCATGCACTGTTAGAGCAGTCCTAGCTCCTGTGGCAGTTTAAATTCATTGTCTCACTTGTTTAAATTCACAGTTTAAATTCATTGTCTCACTTTTAAAAATTGTGTGATTGACTGCATGTATCCCTGTGTGTACTTGCTTTGTTTGTAGTTCCTTTCTCCTGGTGTCTTTTTGAGACCCTCAGAACAAAAGCGTGTATGAAACAGTTTCTGCTGCCCTTCTGCCAGGGCAGACACATACTGCAAAATAGTACAGCTACAGCTTGCACAAAATATTGCTTTTATTTTCTCCATCCTTTGTAATAGGAAGCACATAGTTGATTGCTCTTGTGACATTTATCAGAGGCTGGGCGTAGGTCAAAAAAAACCCACCAGAGCTTCTGCCATGTTCCCTTGTGACACCAAGGCCTCTGTCTTTTAAATACACATTTCTGAACATCCTTTGCCATTAAAAACACTAATGTAAGTACTGATACAGCTCACATGCTGTAGTAGCAGAAAAACCATTGAAACAATGGTGAAGGGCCCTGCAGCTGGAAGTTGATAAATCTGAAAGCACCAAAGGGATGCTATGTCTGTGACATCAGATTTCAGTAGGAACTTACTATAGGTGAAAAATATAACTATGCAACATATCATTGATGAGAAGGTAGCATACACAGGAGGACTACAAAGGTGTCGTGAGGTTATGCAGGGAGAATATTAAAATGCCTAAAGCTCAACTAGAACTTAATTTAGCTACTGCCATAGGAGACAATGAAAAGTGCTTCTATAAATACATTAACAGCAAAAGAAGGGCTCAGGAAATTCTCCATCCTTTATTGGATACAGGTGTCAAAGGACATGAAAAAGGCTGAGGTACTTAATACCTTCTTTGCCTCCAGTCTTTTGTAGTAAGACCAGTTGTTCCCCAGGTACTGAGCCGCCTGAGGTGGAAAACAGGGACAGGGAATGGAGCTCCCATAATTCATGAGGAAATGGTGAGCAACCTCCTACACCACTTTCACATGCACATCTCTATGCAGCTAGATGGGATCCACACAAGGGTACTGAGGGAGCTGATGGAAATACTCACTGAGCCACTTTCCATCATTTACCAGCAGTCCTGGTTAGCCTGGGAGATCCGAGGTGACTGGAGGTTGGCAGATGTGATGTCTGTCTACAGAAGGGCCAGAAGGAGGATCCAGGCACTGCATGTCTGTCGGCATGACCTTGGTGCCAGGAAAGGTCATGGAGCAGATCATCCTGAGTGCCATCATGCAGTACATATAGGATGACCAGGGGTCAGGCCCAGCCAGCACAGGTTTATGAAAGGCAGGTTTCTCCTGCTTGAGCAACCTGATCTCCTTCTCTGACAGGGTGACTTCCTTGGTGTATAAGGGAAAAGGCTGTGGATGTTGTCTGACTTGAGTTCAGTGAAGCTTTTGACACCATTTTGCACAATATTCTTCTGGAGGAACTGGCTCTCATGGCTTGGATGGGTAGGCACTTGGTTGAGTAAACAACTGGCTGGATGGCCAAACCTAGAGGGTGGTGGTGAAAGAAGTTACATCCAGCTAGGGGCCAGTCACCAGTGGCATTCCCCAAGGATCACTATTGGGCCCAGTTCTCTTTAGTATCTGTACTGATGATCTGGATGAGTGGATTGAGTGCACCCTGAGTCCTTTTGCAGATGACACCAAGTTGTGTAGGAGTGTCAATCTGCTGGAGGCTAGGAAGGCTCTGCAGAGGGACCTGGGCAGGCTGGATCAATGGGCTAAAGCCAGTGGCATAAGGATCAACAAGGCCAAGTGCTGGGTCCTGCCCTTGGTTCACAAAATCCCCACGCAGCGCTACAAGGTGGGGGAAGAGTGGCTGGTGGTGGAAAGATATTGAGGTGCTGGAGTATGTCCACAGAAGAGCAGCAAAAGTTGGGGAAGGGTCTGGAGCACAAGTCTTTTGAGAAGCAGCTGGGGGCATTCAGCCTGGAGAAAAGAAGACTCAGAAGAGATCTTATTGTTTTCTACAACTGCTTGAAAAGAGGTTGTGGAGAGATGGAAGTCAGCCTCTTCTCCCAACAAGTGACAGTACGGCAGGAAACCGCCTCAAGTTTTTTTGGGGTAGGTTTAGATTAGATATGAAGAAAATTTCCTCATCTAAAAGGTTGTCAAGCATGGGACCAGACTCCCTAGGGAAGTGGTGGAGTGAGCATCCCTGGAGGTATTTAAAAGATGCGTGGCAAATGTTGCACTTACTACCCACTGTAAAAGAGTACTGAGGACTGATTAATAAACTGGATATGTGTAAATTCTCAAAGGCAGCCAGAATACATCTAAAGATGCCAAAGAAGCTGGCCATTTCCCAAGCCACCAGTCTTAAAGCTAGTGGCCAAGAGTTAACAAGCAGCAGCCTTAGGGATGATACTGGGCCTGACACTATTTAGCATCTCTATTCTCTACAAACAATACAAAGCAAATACAATTTTGAGCAAGAAAATTAACTCTAGATTTGTATATCGTTCTGCTGGAGCATAAAATTAATGTTTTGATTACTAATGTAATGCAGTTAGTTAGCTGGGAAAGAGAGTGATGTAATTTGTGCAGGAGATGCAATTTGGATAAATAAATTTGGATCATTCTTGGAAAAAATAAATAAATAATCCTTGAATTTTAGAAGCCTTAGATTTCAGTGCTCTGAATTGGACTAGGCAAACCTAAAAGATTAAAGCATTAATAAGGAAATAAATTGAAAGAAAATTAAGCAATATTTCTAAGGTTTATCAAAGAAGATTATCTGAAAAGAAGAAATTAAGAAACTCAATTCCAAGTCAATAATAAATCTTTTCATTTACCATCTCTAGAGGTGAGTATAACCTAAGGCATTAGGAATATGCTTTTATACATTATTGGTAGTTTTTCTGCAGGGCTACAAAGTACATCTGTTGCATAGTTTTGGACACTTTGACCATGAAGTGAACTGCATTTTCATTAGTAAAGACATTTTTAAAATAAAAGTGAACTGGTAGAGACCAGCCAAGTCTGTGAGTGCATGAGGGTTTTCAGTTTTATTTTTGCCTTTAACTGTTGTTTGTACTGCCAAATCTGAGAGCAGAGGGCTCCACAACAGGAGTTTTTCTGACTCAAAATCATAATTTTTGATGATGGAAGAAAGGACAAGTATCCCTGAATGCATCCTTGAATGCCTGAAAGCATTGTAGGTCTTCTGTGAGGGGCCCTATTGCAACCTGTTTTCACTTTGCTAGAATAGGAGCGTCTTTGCACAAGGTTTTTTATTCATTTTGCATTCAAACACACTCCCAAGTAACACTCCTAATTCTCCTTGTATTTCTGTCACACTGAATACATTAAACTGTCAGTGTTTTGTTTCAAGTTGCAATAAATTTTGAGAAAGGTATTTTAACTATTAACCATAAAAATAAATTAAGGACTAATATTGGCTAAATTATGTATGAATAGAAAATATGCATGCTAATTATGCTCCATGACTGGGTTTCTCTCAGTAGTAATATCAAGTACTCTGATGTATAGGAAATGAGTAGGGCTAGTGTTTGAATGAAGAAAAAGGACAGGACCTGCAGTTATCTAGAGTCTCCTTGGAAATTTTTTCAATGGGACATTGTTTTAATATGAAGACATATTAGGTTTTTGCAGACACACATCTTGAAACGAAGTCTGCAGTAGTATATCAGCTTACTGCTTGTCTACCAGATACATGTGCCAGAAAGCCCTGCAGAGCCCTTGCAACACATAATTATCACCACTGGAAGAGTTCTGGAGCCACAAAGGAGAAAGAGAGGATATTGTGTTAGCTCTACTTCTTCCACCTTTTTGAGAGCTTTCTCTATCAATTTTCTTCCTGTTTATTTCTCTTCAGAATGCATAGAAATAATGTAGGAGCTCCTTGTTGGTATTTTAATCATACTCTCTTAAATTTTCAATGTGGGAAGTGGCAGCTCTGCATTAGGCACCTGTATAATGAAAGCAGCTCAAGAAGTTCTGCCTGTCTCAAAAACAGAAGCATATGTCAAAGGGCTTCTGATCTGTGGGTTAGTGATAAGAATTGTTACTACAATATGGAACCATCAGTTTCAAGTGAGACTAGTATTATGCTAACAGTAAAATTTAATTATTGCATGTTATGCTGTGTATTTTGGAAGTGGTATGCAAAGGTAAATAGACAGCTTAATTGTCCCATTACAGTGCAATAACGTTCATCACTGTAACACAAATTCATTTCAATGAAGCATGTCACAAACTGTTTTGCATTGCTCCTGAGATGCCATTTCTTAGTGTATTCATTTGAATTTCACTTTGTCATTCAAATCTCTTGACAATGGTTATTTCAAGTTACGTTTATGGGGGACTAAAGGAATAAAATCTTGCCAACTTTCTTCACACATGTTTTATGCTGTCTTAATTTCTGATTATGGAAAGTAAAAATATAGTTAGTGTACATATTTGTGTATGTGACGTGCGGAATAAGCCCACAACCAGGTAGTTGTAGAGAAGGTACATTTATTCAGCACTGGGTGCATGGGGGATTGGTCCACCAAAAACATG
>JAWWEE010000085.1:58975296-59009300 GCA_035221455.1 Xenops minutus
GCTGTACCAAAAAAAAAAAAAAAAGAAAAAAAAAAAAGAAAAAAGGAAACCCCCCATATATTAATTCTGCTACTTTGTGAGGATTTGATAGTTTTTCAGTTTGTTATTATGATGGTGCAGCTGAGGGCTAGGTTAGTGTGGTTCCTTTCCTCTTGTGAGTCATTCATGATGGGAAAAAAAATGAAATATTAACTTGATGTTTAAAAGCTGCACACAGTTTTTTAGCTACTTCATGCAAATTTAATGGGGTTGGCAATTGCCAAAGCTACAGTAGGTGCTACCCTACTTTTTGTCTCAAACTAATTTATGAAAAATGAGGTTCCCCATGGTTAAATACTTGTTATGATGGAAAGATATTTACCTTTGAAGTTGTCAGTCAAATTGGTACTGACAGCCTAATAGAATAGATCATTTTGGTGTGATGAGATGCAGGCTGCCTTACATCATTATGTGTTAGCGATTAATCTAGGGATTTCTTAGTGGGTGCAGTTTTATAGATATAGGCAGTTCCCCACAAAAGACCACAGGAAACTGTTCATTTGAAACTTCTAAAACAGAACTGTGCAAAATATGAGAAAGATGTACTGAAGGGCCAAAATACCTATACTGAATGTTTTAAAATTTTTTAATTTCTGTATTTCTGCTATTCCAGTTTGTTGTATGTCTGCAACAAGAATTAGTTTTGTATTGTTCAAAATAATATTCTTCTCAGAATACATATAGGCAATCATAAGGAATTTGCATGGTAAACCATAGTAAATATGTAAGTATGAAAGTAAATATATTCGCAGTTTTGTGTGTTTTTTTAATGAGATTTGAAGAATTAATCTTTGCTTTAAAATAAAAATTTTGAAAAATATAGTAGTTTCTCTCATCCATCTTTTAGAAATCAAAACCTTTTTTTTTCTAATCACCAAACAAATATAACACCCATGAGGCCAGTTCAGACAGTCAAAAGTTTTTTATTGGAGGTGACTGCTTTTTGATCTTTTACACCAAAGATTTTCTTGCAAACATACTGCATCTATGAATCTATGCATCAGAGGAGCAATCTTTCATCCTGCTCTAAGCCCACTGTGCTATTGAGTGAAAGAAATGTCTGCGTGTACTGAAACTGTCTGTTGTGTCTGCTGGCTTTTGAGTAAACGGACAATTTTGTCACCTTATTCTCCAAATAAGTAAGAGATCTAGAATCAGATGCTAAAGTTTCCTGTATATTGACAGCAGTCAAGATTTGATAGATAGAAATACAGTGGAAGATGTGGGATATAGGCAGTACCTTCAATGGACATGTTCAAGATTTGCTGCAATAGGTAGTTCTTCTGTGCAGTTTTGTCTGCTTTGGGATCTTGTGAAAGGTCTTTTAATCATTTTCAAGTTTTTTTGTATCATACTAATGGCTTGTTAAACATTAACATTTTCTAAGTGTTTAATTGCCCTTTTCAGTACAGATATTGCAGTTTTTAAGCATAGAAATAGACTGAGTACTTGCAGCACAGACAAAATATAATTTACAGTTGATTATGAGGATGGAACTAGTATTGTTCTTAATATTCAAATCCTCAAAGAATTTTCCTGTTTTTAAACTATGAAAAGCAGAATGTTACAAATAAATACACTCAGTCCCAAATTAATTACATTTTTAATTACCTAAATTTTTACATGTATTGAAAACCAAAAGATACAAAAGATGGATGAGAGAACATGAAGCTTTGTAGAAGATTGTTCAGGTTAAGAAATGCTGTTGAGGAAGGATAAAAAAGAAATACACAAAATACTGAGGGCATGGAGAAGGCAGATTCAGAAGGTCTTGTTATTGCCTTATAAAAGATATAGGGATACCTAACTGAAATTAACAACCTGCATGGTTGAAATGAGAAGAAACACTTTCCACAACCAGCTACTCAAGTTGTAGATGACCAGCAGAATGGTATAGTATCTCAAAAAATTAAGTCTATATGAAAGGGTCTAAAGTGTTTCATGCGGTTGAGTTCATCAATGACAAATAGCATTACCCAGAAGAAGTCTCTGCCTCAGAAATACTGTACATCACAGCATATAAGGAAGCAGGCGGGCGTATCTGTAGAAGGGTGTTTCAATTTTTGCTCCTTATGTTTAGGCCACTGTGAAACACTTGGCAAATGGACCTGAACCCTTAATTCATTAGCCTCTTTTTTAGATTTATTTTTGCTAGATCACCTCCTTGTTTATAACCATGAAGAAAGCAGAATAGAAGGTTGTTATTTAATGTGTAAACAGTCACTGTGCATCTTTGTCTAATCTGCTAAATGCTGCCTGATAGAATTAAAAGTCAAGTTCTTACCCCCATACCATCACTGACATGTTTTGCAAAACAGTAGAGTGACGGCTGGTAATTGTTCTGTGTTGTGAAGAGTTGTCTACACTATTCAGAAAAATAGAATGGAAACTGGTTTTAAGCACTTGATTTGGACATAACTGAAACATGGAACACTGAACTGAAAAATCCTTTCTCATACTGTGAGTAGTTCTGGTTTAAATGTGTTGTGGAAGATTAAGGACATTTTTGTTCTCCAACAACAGAAATTTCTACTTACAGCAGACTGGAACACTTCAAGGCTTTATGTATCTACACAACAGTTTTTTTCCTTTATCTGAACAAATCCTGTATAAATTCACATGGTAAAAAACCATTCCATTTAGATTGCTATTCTTACCATGCCCTGGTGGATGTCTTCCGAAAGTCACAGAATCATTTAGGTTGGAAAAAGCCTCTAAGATCATTGAATCTAGCCTTTGAAAAGATCAGGAAATTCATGTCATCTTTAGTGCCAACTGGTAATACAATAATCTTCAGCTCAAGCGTAGATGTATCAGTTCTCAGGAACACAGGAGCTATTCAAGCTGTCACCTCTGCAAGTCTATGCATTTAAATGTCAATTAGGTACCAGAAAGAGACATTTCATTTCATAGAGCTGAAAAGTGTATCTGGTACATTACTGAAGGTATTAAGAATAGCACAGATTAATGTTGGCTCTTTGGCAAAGTGCATGAGAATGTCCTCAAGATGGACAGGTTATAAGTAGATCAACTGAAAGTAACTAGAATGAAGAAATAGTTCTTTACAGAAAAAAGATATATTCAAAATCACATGGATTGCTCATTTTGTTTTCACTCAGGTCAAACGGGCTGCGAGATGGTTCTTGAGTTTATATTAAGCCTTAAGACAAACTGATGGTAAATTTTTTAAGCATTCCATTTAGATGGTTAAATCAGACTTGTTACACTCTGAGAGTTTTGAAATGTGTAACTGAAAATTGATAATTAGAGAAAAAAATAAAAGCATGGCATAATAGAAGTGTGCACTTAATGCTACCTGTGTAAACACAAATACTGATGAAAAATGCAGCAATCCATCTGTTTTATACCCATTCAGAGCTCTTGAAGCCTACACTAATTTAGTAGGATCTAAAGCCATTTTTGGACTCTTATTAAAAAAATAAAATGAAGAAAAAAGGAAAAAAAAAGGAGCAAAAAAAAGGATGAGGAAATCACTCCCAAAAACCAATCACCCAAAACTTACCTGCCTAGCCTCATGTCAGAAGCTATGTCTTCTCATTACATAATGTCTTTCCCAAGATTTACATTAGCTGGCATTTGATGCCCCTGAAAATAAAGTTCTTGTAAGTAAATCATGTTTTCTATACATATATTTTCTACTACAGTGTAATTTGTTCTGTCTAAAACAGACATAATGTAACTTCCGTGTAGCACTTGAGGATGAGTTTATTATACTCCTCTCTCACTCTGCTTTTGGACTTTCTTGGAGAGATAGAGGGAGTGGGACTTCAGTGTGGGGAAAGAAACTATTTACTGTTTTCAAAGCACGACTGTGCGCTTGAGCCCTGGGGATTTGAAATGCCTCTGTATATGGCTGATTCTGCACATATTGTTTGTGATAAAGTATAAGACAGAGAAATATGTTTCCCATAATGTTGTTCCCTAATTTTTGTCTTTCATGTGTCATCAGTGAGGTCCCATGTATTTCGTGTCCTCATATAACAGCAGGAAGGGCAAATTATTAAGCAGCAGTATGCAGAACTTCTAAGCTCAGGAGTCCACTCAGTGGTACAGTAAGATTCTTATTGGTAATCTTCCTATATGTAGGATTTAAGTAATAACTGTTTCAAAGTGCCAGACAGGTAATCTGCCATAGAAGCAAATTCGAAGAATATTCTTGGTGCGTTGAATATTTCCATAACACTAAATGACTACAGCTGTGATTTTCATGTATATATTTAAATTCTGAGTAAGTTGTGTTGTTTTTTTTTAAATTTATGTTTGTCTGTATATTGTTAAACACAGGGTAATGTCCACAAAATCTTGGAAAAATGCAGCTTGCCACTTACTGGGAAACAGTGTGTTAACCGCATCATTACAGAGAAGGTAAAGTACTTTTCTTGAATCCTTGCTAACAGTTTCCTTCTCTATCCTAAATAAAAGTAGTAAATCTTAGTAAAAATGAAGACTATATTTGGTACCTGTTTCTACTGAAGGGAAAATACTCCCTCGAGGGTTCAGGACCAGTGGTCTTGGGACTCATTTTTCCTTCTAAAGGTTTAACATCTAGCATACTCAACTGTACCCTTAGTCATTTTCAGAACAAAGGTGCAAGGCGTGAAGACATGATGGGCATTAAAAGTGTATATCTCTTATTTTTCCCAAAGTATTCCTGAAAATTTGCTGTGAGAGGCGAATCTTCCAATACAGCTGTAATCACAGCTTGGGGTCTTTTGGTTGTTCTTTGTTTTTTTTCCCCCCAGCAGAGCACGTGTAAGTTAGACAATTGGCATCTTCCTTGGCGTATGCTACAGACAGTTTTAGAGATACTTGTAGCAGAGCTTTAATTCTTTTGGTCTTACTTGATTCCATTTGTGAAGCAGTTTATTCTCCAGTGCAAGTATATGCGAGCATCTGACATTGCTGCTGCTCAAAGTACATTAGTGGATCGTTTCAGCAAAGGATAAGTGACTTAAGGTTTTTGCTATAACTGTACTCCCTATACTGTCAGTGTTTACATTTTTAAGGGCTTAGAGTAGTCCCTCTGTGAGCCATCTATCATGCCGAGCAGAGTGCATCAGAGGTGCTGATGTAGAATTTTCTTTCTTCTGGAGGTATATTGCTACATTTGAACGATTTTTCTTCACAAAGTAAGGAAAAATAAAATGTGGAAGTTTTTCAAGTCTTCTACTAACTGGCTAGATGCAAGTGTAAGGTACAAATAAAATGAGACGGAACAAAGACTGATAGAAAGGAAACAATAAGCAAAATTTCTCTACAATACATCACTTGCCAGATGTTGTGGCTTTATTAGGAGATGACACAAATGTGTAACAGCATTTAGATAGTGTTGCAAATTCTGTTTCCACACTAGCATCCTGCATGTTCCTTATGCCCAGCTTCTCTTTTAAGACTTAGAGGAGCTGTCATTTTTCAGCCCCATCTTATGTGCCTGGAGGACAACTAGACTTCACTACACTTCTGTGACGAGCTTAAGACTTCTCTTTCATTTGAAGTGCAATCTTCACTGGTCTTTTGCTACTGAACTTTTATTTTTAAGGAAAATTACTTTAAACCTTGTGGTTTCCTTGGCAACTAGCTTGCAACCTATGCATCTCCCTCTGGTAGGCACTATTAAAGTGGATATTGTTTTACAGGTGTTTTTATTTGATGTGCTTGTGAGTCTTGGAAGTGGAGTGCATATGTTATGAAAACATCAGAAAGAACAACCTTTGCTCCTTCAGCCACTTCCTTCCAGGCTTTCTATTGAAAATACAGCAAGAAATCTTGTTGTTCATTACTAGCTTCTGAAATACTAGCATTTGCACTGGAAGTGCAATAACTATTGGAAAAACTTATAACTAGACAAAGGCCTTAAAATGAAATAAAACAATGAGGGAGACATTCTCTTTCCCTGTTTCTTTAATGGTTGCTTGCTGGGTGGTGTCTTGCAGCAAAGAACATACTTTGGCACACCATTTTGTACAATATTACTGCCTACATTCCTGTTTTCTGTGTTGATAATAAAAGAATAATTGTATGCTTTTTGAACTTGGTAGGCGGTGTTTGATGTGGACAAGAAGAAGGGATTGACCCTCATAGAAATCTGGGAAGGACTGACAGTGGATGATATCAAGAAAAGCACTGGCTGTGACTTTGCCGTAAGTAATTTTACAAACCAATATAGTTATTCTGGAGTCAGAACAAATATTCTTCACAAATGCTCATCATATGATGATCATATGTAGATGAAGCAAGTTTATTCTTTATAGGAGAAGACTGAATAGATTACCTGTGGGATTTACAATGAAAAGGTAATTTAAGGCTAATCTAGTGTGATTATGTCAGAAGCAGTAGAAGCTAGTAAAACAAGGAGAGATGGAGAAATGACTAAGAGTAACAGGGCAAGTGGAATGGAAACTTTCATGCTTTGAAGAGGGGAGCTGATTAATTTCTAGTTATTTTTCCACTGCATAAATTAGTTTACCTAACTCTCTCTTGCTAAGTTTCCATGCCATCTTTAGACGGAGTTGTGAGTCTTCTCAACAGGAGTGACTATGTGTGTCTACTCAGTGTTAGTAGTGCCAATCAATGAACTGTTCTGCTATTTGGTTCTTACCTTTGTCTCTCCCTTTGCGTTCTAGGATTGGAATTTATGTTCTGCATTAATCCAGAAAGCCCCTTCCTTTGACATTTGCATTCATTCTTAAGTCTCACTTGCATACACAAAACTGGATTATTAACGAAAAGCTGTAGCACCCTAGAGTGTAACTGAATGCATGTATGATTGATAATACAGTTTCTCTGTGGCCTTCCCCTACATGAACGTTACAAAATTTCTTCTTCCGTGTTGTAAAGTCTTGTGGGGCAGTTCAGCCCTCCTTTAGCAAGCACAGCAATAATGACAGTATACAAATTGCTGTAAAAATAGTTGAGGAAAATTACGTAGTGAAGCAAAATACTCTTCCTCTTAGAGTTTTGTGGCAGGGCGATAGTGCATAACTGAAAGACTGCAGAGCATTTAGTATGTGAAAGAGTTTGTTACTAAGGCTTTGAGCTTACTGCTGGTTGTAACAAACACTTTCTGAGCAATGAGCCTATGAGATTTCATTCATTTCCTGTGTCCATAAGAGAACATTTCTGATAACTAAATATGATAGTGTATGCTTTTCTTTCAAAGTTTTTAAATAAAGAGCCATTTAGTACTGAAAATACCTTTATTTATCTGAGAAAAATTGTTGAATCAAAGACAAGTGGCTGCTACCGAATCACTTTGGTAGATTACTAATTTTAAAGGTAATATTTTACGGAAGTCATTATTATTTTTTAATTTAAAGTGGAAACAAACTTCCATGTTCATCAATTCTGTGTGCAACAGAAATTATTAAATTATTCATGCAGCTTCTGACTTTGATCTAGGAAAAAATTACCAATTTTTTAAAACTTTGATAATGTCAGGACTACTTTTTCTTGGACTGATCAGCCGATCAAACAACAAACATCTAAAATTAAAAATTAACTTTTTAGGTTTGTATTTATTGTAGTGAATCATTTTGTTTTGTTCTTTTGTATTTAATTTGGGAGTAACTTCATAATGGATTTGAAGGTGTAATGTTTAGTAAGCATTTAAATAGATAAATATGATAGGAAAGGACTTCCGTTTTCAGAAGACACCAGTCCTTGTTCAAAACCCGCTTGTTTGGAAGGATCTAGGGGTGTTTTTGGTTCAGATGACCAATATATATGTATTATGTATGTGTTTCCCAAAGTAAAGTCCAGCAGCCTGTGCTCAAGGCAACGAATGCAGAAGCAACTGGAAAATTCAGATTGAGTAGAAAGCTTAAAATGATGGGCTGTGAGATAAAGCTTTTCAGCAGGTCTGATAAGGCAAGACTATTAGGTCCAAAGAAAAGAGTAACGACACCTACTGTTCCTTGCTGGTTTCCTGGAAATTTTACAAAGGAGTGGTATAATTTTCAGATCTTTAATGTAGTCTGAACTTAGCAGTTGATGAGAGGTATTGGAGCAATCCACTGTTTGAGTCCTGGGATATGTCTTACTAGGGTCAGGAAGGGACACTCCACAGGCACCATTTCCTAGTTGTCCAGAGAGCACACTCTGCTCTATATGGCTGCCGTAGTCATGCATGAAATCATGAGCTGCACTAATGCACCCATGGGCATGAAAAATGTAGATGCTGCTTGGCTTATGCATTTACATGTGCTTATCTTGAAAGCAGGTGGCTTGCATAAGTGCTTGCAAAGCAATTCTTGTTTGCAAAGTGTGTCAGTGTGACATACTGATGGGTCATTGCAAAGTGCCTGAAATCCCTACAGCACTGCAGATGGAAAGCATGAACCACAATGATCTGTTTATTAAAGCAGTGGCATGGAAGTGCACTAGCTTACCCTCCCTCCCTCCCTCCCTTCCTTCCTTCCTCCCTCCCTCCCTCCCTCCGTCCTTTATGTCCCAGTCCTCCTCTCATTGAAATCCATACCAAATATCTTGGAAATCTCTGACAGCAAGACTGGGTTACTGTTATGTAACATTGGAACCTTGATGGCCTGATTTTCATATATAGCAAGCAACTACCTGTCCTTCACTTAGTTTTGAAGTTCAGAAAATAGAGATTTGAGCATTTTGATAGGCTTTTATTCAGCAAGCAGCATCCTTGGTCCTTTATTTCACATTTCAAGACTCTGCCTCAGGCTTTCTTGCAAGAGTAGCAGTTGTGCTTGTGGTTATTTATGTTCACTGAATGAGACATCTTCGTTTTGTTTATATTGGCAACAGGAGCCTTAGTGATACTCTATTGCCACAGTAAAAGTAAGAACGTTTTCCTAGTTTCAAAAAGAACTAGCTGGGAAAAAGGAGGAGTTGACCCTTTTTTCTGGAAACTTTTTTCAGTGGATACAGTGAATGATCTGAACCAAAACAAATGTCTTTGAAGGTTCATTAGAAATGAGATTTTAAGGGATGACTGTAGCTTTGTATATAACTAGCTCATCCCATGCAGACTACTCCTATCTGGAGAGAACTTCATAGTCTAGATGGCCTTATTTGAGTTCCATTTTCACAGCCTCCTTACTTACTTGGAAAAACATCTTCTAAAGAACATTTGCAACAACGAAATGTCAAAGGAAACATGATTTAGAGTCAACAATCTTCATTATAGGCTGGCATCATATAAAACAAACAATTTGCCCTCGATTTTACTGTGCTGTGAAGACAAAATGTTGGCTTATCTTGCATGCTTAAATCAGATTTGCTGTAGCCTAGCATATAGATCACCTTGGCAGGCAATCTGTTCGGGCTTGTACTGGCTCATACCATTGATGAAACCAAGACAGAACATACATTTGCAGATGTATTTCATTATAAAAATAATCAGGAAAAGTCTAAAATTCCCTCCCTCCCCCCCGTTTTTTTTCTTAAAGTAAAAGCTCAATTTTACAAAATGTTATTAAAAGATAACATGGAGTATAGGAAAAGCATCTGCCAAGGCAAGATGCTTAAAAAGAAATGTTTAAAAAGAATGTTTAAAAATTAATTGTTTATGTTTTAAAAGAAATTGACTGTCTGGGTTCAAGACATTGAGTTCAAAATGATACAGGATATTGGTTTTATTTTCTGGAAGTACCTTTTCCTTTGAGGCTGTTGCAGGATTGAGTTCATTTTTAAATGGATGTTGTGTTTTTCTGATTTTTATATTATATATATATGAGATGGAATTGTTTGCTTTTATCTGAAATAAAAAAATAAATAGCAGTTAATGAGAGAAACGATTTAACAAAATAAGAAACTTTTATTAATTTAACAAATATGCTAACTTCTTTTTGTAGGGTCTCTTTTTACATTTTGAGCAAGCACTTGCTTTTGCACATGGATTGAGGTTGCCAACTTATTAGGACTTAGCATTATACAAAGTAAGGCCCTGAAAGAACACTTGCTATACAGAAATACAAGGAAAAAAGCATAGGGCTATCTGTATGGCTGGAAAGGGTACTTTGTGTTTGGAAATCAGAGAGTCAACAGGCTTGGATTGCCAGGAATGCCTGAAGCTGTCTTCTTACCAGTTCAAAAGCCATATACTTGGCTGCCCAGGCAAACTCCTCCCAGTACACCTTGTCAATGTTAATGAAGTATTTTGAAGCTTCCAAGATAAGATATTCTTCCCATAAGTGAAATAATATTAAGAATGTGTTGCTTTGGAGGTACTGGGAGAAGGTAGTGACACAGGCTGTGCACTATGAAATGTCTACATTAAGGACCTTCAATTCTTATGGAATACTGTGCTCTTAAGCACAGGGTGATACCAAATGGCCTGTCTGTACCTGGATTTAAAGCAGTGGACTCAGGGGGCTTTTTGCATTTCAGACTTAATCACTCCTTGTTTTCCAAGCACAAACCATCCCTTTTGTTACACTGGTATTTTCCAGCTTATTTAATCATGTTTTAGGTAGAGCAAACAGTTTTATTTGGGTCCAGTTCTGAGTGGTGGTGGGCTCTCACAACCTCCTTTACGTTCAGCAGGTATTGTGGCATATCACACTCATGGGCATCAGACCGTTTCTGAAACGGAGCGTGGTACACACAAATGGCAGCTGTTAGCATCAGATGTGCAGATATTACATTTAATGTAATATGCTCATCAAATGTGAAACACTTGATTGATTGGCACTGAAACCTACAACATTAGGAAAACAGTAATCTCCAGTAATACCCTTTGTCATTATTTGCAGAATACAGATCTTAGTGGTTCTATCTTCATGCTCCAACTTTTACCTTTACCTCAATGGAACCATCCCTGATTCAGGCTCAAATTAAGCAAGGCACATAGGAACTTGCACTCTGAAATGTTGAAACATACCTGGAACTAAACCAAGAATGCTGATGCACTCAGGAGTGTCTTGTCTACACTTGTACCTATTACATCTATTTATTATCCTAGTTCACACACAACTTTGAAAAAATCAATGAATGGTTGCCATCCACTGAAAACATTTCATTAGCATTTGATACAGTAAACACATTCTTCCTGAACTAAGCTTTCCTCAGTGTCTATTCTCAAAAGGTAATAAATGATGACACATACTGGCTGGAGGAAAGATAGCATAGAAATCTAACTGAAAACACAGCCTTGTACCTCTAAAAGAAAGAGTCTTTAAAGCTTGAAAAGGCTCTTATATATCATTCTTTCATGAGTTAGCTTCTTCAGTACTTCTAAATGGAAAAGGTGGGTTAAGGAGGCAGAAGGATGGAATAGGTGGTGTTTCCATGGGACACGTTAATCAGCTAGGAGACAGATTGTCCATGGAACAGTTTTTTATCCTGAACGAGTAAGATCACATGAGTTATCTTTGGTCTTCATCCTGGGGCACCTATTTAAATAGGGCTTGGAACAGAAGATAATTAAAGGGGCTTGGATCTTCTGTGGAGACCTCTTCCTCAGGATGTTTCTGTAGACCTGCAGTCAGAGTTCAACCAAATGTTAACTGCTGCTACTCTACAAAGTCTTCTCTGTATTGTGCCTATTTACACCTTCTTTCCTCTTCTAGATTCCTATTTAGGTTTATTGTGTTTTCTTCTTGGTTTGCTGTACATCTTATAATATCACTAATTGATTTTTTTTAATATATTGAATTAAAACAGTACAATACATAAATGTGTCCTCACACAAAAATTAATGTGAATGGAAAAAGGCAGACTTCTAAAAAAAAGTAAAATTGAAATTATTGAACTGCGTAATCATCAAACAAATAAAACTGAATGTGAATGGAAGAAGGGAAATTTAAAAAAATAATAATAATTTGAAGTATTGTACTATATCAACGTTAAAAAATAATGACATCAAATGTATTCATGTACTATAGTTACAGTATGTTTATCATGTATGTGTACCTTTGATTGTATATCTCCTGCTCATATGCTTGTTCCAAAACTCAGTTGGCTACTTCTGCACAGACACAACATTGACTGACAGCATCCTGTCTCGTGGTAGGTGGGAAAGAAAAGCATAATGAACTTGGCTATTGAGCAAAGAAGGGAAATCATCAGTTTAAGGTTCTTTTGCTTGCGTTGTTTTAATACTGCAGTGGCAATGCAATCATATACAATCTGTTTTGTTGCCTCTGCGTCATTCAGTGCACTGATGTGTGAATGCAAGTGGGTTAGAAGGGAAAGGCTGAAGCCATTGCCTATCTGCAGTGAACTCTCCTACTGCTGTTCATGGCATTTGAAGCCACCTGAGAAGACCCTGCAGGAGGCAAGTGCAGGTTCAGCTGCCCAGGTTTAATCTGCTTGCATTCTTTCATCAGTAATCCATCTCAAAATAAAGGAAATTGGGAGGATGGATGCTGGCACCACACACAGGTTGTATTCTTGCATCAGAAAATTTAGTTGTGGGAGTGTTTGTCTCTGAAATATTGCCAATACATCAGTTTAAATAAATAACAATGGTATATTGTTGATAGAGGTGGAAGTGAATGTTGGGTGGTACTGCTCTATCTTATTTGTATGCCAACTGTTGTATTTTTTCCCTCCTTTTTGCCAGGTTTCGCCAAAACTAATACCAATGAGGCAGATATAAATGTGAAATACAGACTGGGCTTGACTTGCCAGGAGGCTTGTTTCCAAATGGAAGAAATCGATGACTGTTCTGCAGTTTTACTTTTTTTTCCTTTTTTTTTTTTTTTTTTTAAGAGCTTTGTAAGTAGTTTCCAGATAGTTAAGCTCAGGCTTTGACTATAAGCCTAAATTGTATTCTGCTTTCATAACATTACCAATTTTAATGGAAGGTTGAATATATTCCCTATGATACTATACTAAAATGTTAATGATAGTTGTAAAAAAAAAAAAAAAAGTAAAAAAGTCTTGTATTCTGTCTGCCAAATACTACCTTTCTTACACAAAATTAGAAAACAACCATGCAAAACTTATGATTGCCTCTGCATTTCCTGATATTTGTTGCTCTGGAACTACAGCACTTATTATGTCCATTGGCCTGTAAAAGTGTGGGTTTGTTTGTTTTTTTTTTTAGTGGTCTATAACAAATCTATGTATCTGTAGAGAGACATTGAGAATATGGACTTTCCTTTTCCTGAACCTTTTAATCAATCTGTGACAAAACTGTTCATACTGGTGGAAGTAACTGGGACCTGAATGTATCTGCTGTTTCCACGGTGTGTGAATGTTGGTATTAAGAAGCCTGCACTTCCCAAAGTCCAACTGTGACCCTTTGTATTTCAGTCCTGCAAACTAGAATGGGGGTAGTATGAAGGAGAAAGATTAAAAAGTCTCCATCCCCATGCAGGCAACTGGTAGTTGCACAATTTCTCACATGAACTGCTCTTATTGTCCAGATACAAAGCTTCTCCCCAGCTCCCAGTCAAAGGCAAATGAGTATTGCTTCTAGAGTGGAGTCTCTCTTCAGTGTTACATAGAGAAACGGGTGAAGAGAAGGTTGTGGACACCTTGAAGATTATTCTGAAGGGAATACAAATAGTTAAAAGCAGTAAGTTTGCACCGCTTCCCAATCAAGGCATCAGCAGAATCTAAAGAGTTTGGAGCCCAAACTCATGAGAACAAGAATAAACCCCATGAGACAATCAAAATGAAAAGACATTATCTCAGAGTGGTTCTGCAATTTGATGATCTTCTTTTCCTTGTTGTTAATTACAAAATTATTTTTATATTTTGTTATTTTTGCACATTGAATCTCACATCCCAAATCAGCACAATATGTCTTTATTATACAGAGCATGAACTGACTGGAAATGAACATTTACTAAAATACAGTGTTCTCTCCAAGTATAATGGTTTCTGTCATTTCTGTCATTCATATAAATAGGAGCACTTAAAACACTTCAGTTAAAATAATTCCTGACATAATGTTTGACATTAGGACTGGAGCATATTAAGTGACTGAAAAGCATGTAAAATATAGATGCATGAAAAAAGTGTACACAGTGTCTATCATACATGTTATAAGCAATGTTGGAACATGATATGGAAGGTCATTCTAATACTAGGTGAATGAGGAATTCACCATAATCCAATCCATGTGTGTTGTGGAAGGAATGTAAAACATTTATTTGGAACCAGATAGGAAAATCCTGCAATATTTAGCTCATGTACTAGCCTTTGTACTGCATTTTTCCATTCTAAAATAAGAAATGCTTCTTTTTCATGGAACAGTTAGAGAATTTGTCTTGATCCACACACAGGTTTTATAGCAGTAAAACAGTTTTGATTAGAGATACTATTTCATATAGTTCCACTTATCCTAAACAATTCTTGGATAATCTCATGTCAATACAACAGGTTATTCTTCATGCCAGAAATAAATAAACAAAATGCCTTTGTTATGCCAGCACAAAAGTACTCCCATAGTACTAAGCTGTATGACTTGAACTCCTAGCTGCTAATTGGTGATGGGCTGTTGTATGGCCTGAACCTGTAGAAAAGACCTGATACTGAGCCCATGAGAAAGAAATGTGTTGTACAAAGAGTAGTGCTAATTTCATGGTTAACACATAAAAGTGATTTGGTTGACAGGTAATTTGCATTGAAGACTTGAAACTACATTTATCGGAGTGCTCTAGTATATCTTAATCCAGAATGTTAATTTTCATGTGTTTTCTCTATTTAGTTGTATTCCCTGTGTTACTCACTCCTTCCAAACAAGTTATTTTCTTAAAAGTTAGGCCGTTTCTGGTGCTGCGGAGGTGGAGTGAAGTTCTCACAGAGGTTTTACAGATTTAAAATCTGTATATAACAAAACCTGACTATTTTAGCTCAGTATAAAGTGTTGCTTTTGGATAGACCAGCCCAGAGGCTTCTTTCCCAATCTGTAAAGACACTTCAGTGACAATTCTGACCCTTTTGGTGCTGTAAATGGCGAAAGGTGCCTGTCCTTGCCTTCAGGGCCAGAGATGATTGAAGACCTACTCTGAGGGGGTGGGTGTAATCCCTGAAGGTGTTCCACTCATCTTCACCCAAAGCTCTTGTAGAGAGTACTCAGAATTGGGTGCTGGCTTTGGGGGAGGGGTATAAAAGCTGTTATACTGGGGAAGGGAGTTAGTTACTATTAACTTGTCCAGACAGGGAAAAAAACCCTTAAAACCAAAAAAAAACAACACAAACATTTAAATAGATGGACAAGTCTTAAAGAAATATGTAAATGAAATGTTAATCTACTGCAATTACCTGTGCTACATTAGTTGTAGGACTGAGAAGTTAATCACAGCAAACATTTACTGACAATTTTAATGTACAGGAGAAGTGTCTGAAGGCAGGAGTAGGTGTACTCTGCTTCTGCCATAGGACTGTGCTTTGCTGGCACGCGCACAGAAGCCATGGTCGTCATTAATACATGGCTATAAAAAGACCAATGACCTGGTAATGTCTGGGAGTTTAATACTTTGGTTTCTGAGTCAAAGAATTAGGATCCAAGAACTCCTGATTTACTGCTTTTCTGGTTCTCCACTTGCTGCCTTTTGGAATGTCAGCTGTGTTGTCTGCCTTGTCTCCTGTTGCTAGAAAAGGGGATGTTTTTCTTCCTACCTCACAGGGATGTTGTGAGGAATGAGAAGCTAAGGTCTGTGCAAGAGGTTATTTTTTGCTCTTCAGCTTGGGGATCACACTAGATCAAGAGGGTGGAAGAGTACTTGAAGACTGTCATACATGCTGTGCATTTGAGCTCTGTGTCTTACTTGTATCAGTGTTAATGCAAGACAGCAAAAGTGTATGGTGCTGAAATTTGGGGATAAAAGGAGAACAGGCTCTCTCCATATACAACACTGATGCTGTAGCAGCAGGAGACAAGATATGTACGTCACACAGGAATTTTTTATTTCTTGAAGACAATAGATTGTGGTAGAATATTGGTATTGTTATGAAAATGTCGTGTCCGCACAAGCTAATTGCAACAAGCTCTGCATTGACTTTTTTAATTCACTTGTTAAGCAGGATTAGAACTTAAAGCACTAAGTATTTCTCTATGGGCACAAGTGTGGTTCATAGGTAAGGTATGCTCTGAGCAGTAGTTGCAATGATTGGTGTTGCAGGGATGACAGTTTATTGGGACATCACTAAAATCATTCCCTGCTTGACTGCACTTCACAAGACAAGGACAGTTGATACACTTTGTCCTGAAGATGATAATTCTACTGTATTATCACATTGGACTTATTTCACTTTATATTTTACTGATTTTTGTCCCTGAATAAGTAAAAAAAAAAAAAAAAAAAAGGAATTATTGTAGAAAATGTAGTTGTACTGTAAACTCAGCAAGTTAAACATCAAAGTCCTTCTATGTATTTGCAAAACAATCAATAAAGCAAAGATTTAAAATCTCAGGTTTTGTATATTTTTACCATTTTTCATGGTGTTCTGTTCTGCCATTAGGAGCAATAAGAGATTAGATTCTGTTCACACCAGCATGTCACACTTCAGCACGCACCAAAACCTCAAGGTCTTGGCTGAATATGGATGGGTTTGATAAAAACAAATAATGAAGCTTGAAACTCAGCTAACAGCTGGATCCTCCATGTTCTCTATTCTCAGTGATGTCTCTGTTGGGTCAATCTCAAGCATAATTATCACATTCATTTTTGAAATGACTTGTTTTTCAATCAAGTTAAATAATGGACTGCATATGTAGTCCTTAGAGAGGTGATTTTTTACCTTTTGATTAAAACTGCTGTAGAACTGATCACATTTGGGATGTTAATCATTGATGTTAGTGTGTGGCTGCGCTCTGAAGTACTAGATGACACATGAAGACAAATTCCATTAACCACCTAGTGGATGATAAAGCAGATGATTGCAAAGGGATGAAAATGCTTTTCCGGGGGAGGGGGGTGTGTTATCCTTCCATATCTGTCATAAGGTCATCTGTAAATATGTCATAGAATCATTTTCAGTATCATCAGAGAGCACATTGATAAATGTGAAGAAAAATGTATAGGGTCATAAAAAGCCCCTGATGATTTGCTCTGAAATGAAACTTTGGTAATTTATGTGTGTGGTCAAAATCCAACAGTCCCTCACCCTTGTGAGGGGCGCTGCAAGGTAAGTGCCAAAACCACTAAGATAATACATCAGTCTTGCAGTGCTGAAATCCACTTACACAAATGTGGAAACTAAAGTTTTCCTCTGACAAAAAGAGAAAGTTGTTCACAGGCATATCTGAGCAGTTTTGTGCTATCTTGTGTAACTTCTATTGTTGCCTGTTGTGCTGGTTTTGGCTGAGATAGAGTTAATTTCCTTCACAGTAGCTAGTGTGGGGCTGTGCTTTGCATTTATGCTGAACAGTGTTGATAGGACAGGGATATGTCCCTTACTGCTGAGCAGCACTTGCACAGAGCCTTTTCTGCTCCTCATCCCACCCCACCAGCGAGGAGGCTGGAGGGGCACAAGGAGCTAAAAGGGAACACAGCCAGAACATCATTTCTTTGATGCACAGCAGTATTCTGAACCCCTCTTCTGCCCATATCCTCTGCTGCTGTACACCAGAGTTTAGCTCTGAATATACCTACACCTCAGGACGTGTGGCAGCTTTTCATGGATGAACTTCAGGAAACACCAGGGTGGGGGAGAAGTTAATTTTCTGAATGTATTTACATCAGATTTTGAGGCTCCAGCAAAGGTAAAAGTTGTGCTTGTGTTATGAAAACTTGCTGGGCCTGGTTCACATGTTCATGTACATATTTAGAAGTGATAACATGGAAGAAGTCCTTCAAGGCCAATGGGTTGTCTCTCTGCCTCCCATAATACATATGTTTTATTTGTTGTATTTTATTGCTGTAATGGTTTGCAAAAGCAAGCAGAACATTACTTATTTGGGAGAGCAGCAGAGTCTAAAACGAGAATTTCTATTTCCATATTCTTAAGGCTGTCCCCTGAGCATGCAATTCAGAGAAAAACTGTTAAATTTGTGTAAAGCTGTGACAGAGCATTAGACTACAGCTGCTGCAATGCCTTTGGGCATTGCCCCTGCTGCTGTTGCACAGGGTGAGAAATGCTGGCTTTGGTGCAGCGCAAATCATCTTGTTAGTCTCAAACCTATGCCTTTATGAGAGTCACAAGCTGGTGTCCAGCCACCTGACTGCTGAAGGTTCTCACCAAGTGTAGGTTTGTGCTGTTTTCAGCATAGATGTAGCACAGCCCCAGCTCCTTTGAAAGGTCATGATGATGATGCTTTCCCTGTGTTAATGCAGCTGGAAGAGTTTTTGTGAAGGTTCAGTTCCCTGTCGAGGAAGATTTGAAGCACATCTTTCCTGTCCCAGGGAAACACCTAACACTGCTGGGTGAGCTGGGTGACAGAGCTGGTTGAGGGGAAAACATCTTGTTTTGTGGAAAGGATGGCACAGCTTACAAGGCTGTGAAGGAAGTCAGGAAGGAGCAGGAGACAATCATCTAGTATCCCAGTTATTTGCCCAGCCATGGCAAGGCCTGAATTATCCTTCAAAGAATGGCTTTTCTTTTATTAACACAGTGTAATGTGTAAGCAACTCACTTCCCTTCCTTTCTGGCTCCCCCACATGCAGGCACCTACCTGCATTGTCAGGTGTTTCAGGGCAAATAGAAAACAAATGTGAAGGTTCTTACAGAACTGGTCAAGGTCTTACAGATCAAGCAATGTGGTGCTCTGGCACCTTAGCACAGTACAGAGAGGGATTTTCCCTTTTAATTAGTCAATCCATTTAGATTGCCTAAATGAATCAAATTCTCTTGTAGGTGCCCTTGTCAATTACTTTGTTTGGTTAAGTTCCTAAATATTCCCTTTGGTTCTGCTCCTGAAAAGTACATAATAGGTAGAAAAAGGAACTGAAATCTATAAATGAGACAACGTTTCAAGGGCAGGGACTGCATCCAGGAGGAGAATTAGTTTGCATAAACTGAACAAAAACACGCAAAAAACAAGGACAATCCACAGGAGCAGCACATTGGTACCTTCTAAAGTATACATTAATTCTGGGACAAATTCAATCTCATCTGTCTAGGCAGTGAATACAGACTATGACTTGGATCTGATGCCCGTATCTTGCAAAATCGTGCTTCCCCCACCCCTTTGGAAAATCTGGCTGTATGAGCAATTAACACTTTCACTCAGATTTGTCCAAAAATAAGGCAAGCTGTTTGAATCTATCACAAGCAAAGCTGTCTTCTCCAATAAATATCACTAAAAATACAAACTTCAGAGCTATAACCAGACACTCGGGATTTCCAGTTATTTCTGTCTAGTTCCTTCTTGCATTTGTTCCAATAAAACCCATCACCTGTGTTTTCCACTTTCTGGCACCCTACTAATCCTAAATGAATAGCTCGCTCTGCCCAAGGAAGACTGCTTAAATTTCACCAGTTTTCCTGCTTGCCTGGGCTCATTCTCCGGTGAAGGAGTGCAAGTAGAAGTGTGTGCTTGTGTTCTGCTGAGCCAGTGGGTGAAATGAGACCAGAGGAGCACAGCTGACAGCATGGGCAGAAATGGTGCTGGGAAATAGTGTTGCAGAGCTACTGATGAGCATCAGCACCTCTGGTTTGCTGGCTAGTTTCCAATGCACTGCTGCTCATGCTCCTCCTGCCAAAAAAATAGATGCATGGTATGTTCCTCTGTTTTTCATTTGATTTCATCTTGAAGGTCATGTGGAGGCTATGTGTCAAAAATGCAAATAACTCCTGTGAAGTGGATGCATCTGAGGAAAGAGCTGTGGATTTGGCTACTCAAACCCTGGGCATTATCCTGTCTGCAGTGCCTGCTGGGCCAAGAAGGAAGACATCAGACTTGGACATGGTTCTTCTCAGATCCCAGGTGCTCATATGGGCTGTGCTTATAGAACATTGGGGGACAGGGCTGTACCATCACATCCATCTGGCTTGGCTGAGAGTGGCTCAGGACTTGTTTGGAGCAGGAGGCAGGGCTGAGACCTCAGACTGAAGTGACACAAAACCACTTTTCTGTCCTGCATGGCAGAACTGCTGCTGAAGCTCTGAGTTCCATCAGGGGATGCTTCTCAGGGTTTCGCTAATACTTCTTTGGGATTACAGGCTGGTATTGCTGATTTGCTGCTGTATTTATTAATACTGACATTTTCAGACTCTTTTCTTCAGGCAACCTTCAGCCTGGAAAAGGAAAAAGGAAAAAAAGCCAACTGCATAAACCTGCTAGCTATAAAACTGAAGGATGGTGAAATTAGTCTGCAACAGCATATCCATGTACTCATTAAGAGCAATTCAGCATCTTTAGGACATGTTAACTGCTGCAGTGGGGAGAAGAGGCTGCAGATCAATATAAAATAAACCACAGCCTCACAAAAGCCAATTTATAGTTTCCAAAGTACTTTCCCTTGGTTGTGCAGGAAAGTCGTTGCTGGGACACCAGTAGGGTGATAGCAACAAAGAAAGCCTCAGAGCATTTGGGGTGTGGAGTTGCAACACTCATCCAGTCTGAAAAAAATCTCCATCCTATAATGACAAAAACCTTGAGGTAATCTGCGCTGTCATCGAGAAACTGAGAGGGAGGAATGATCACCAATAACTTCACATAAAAAGTGGAGAGGTCAGAACAGGAAGGAATAGAAGGACCAGGGAGCAGCAACATTGTGTCATGGCACTGTTGGTCTTGGGACAGCAAACCCATCCACCGGGCTCCTGGCCATTGATTTGGATGGGATCCTCTTTCCGGTGATCTCTACAAGCACATGCATTGTTGAATCACATCTTCAAGTCTAATCGAATTTAAGCTGTGCCTGGGGACCTCCAGGGGCACCTTGAGGAGCATGAACTTAGAGGCAAAGGGCGGGAAAGGCAGACAGCAGGCATCCTGATCTGACAGGGCTTTTTGGCTCCAGCAGAATATGACCAGGCAGGACCTGACAGCTGCTGGGTAATCTTTGCAGTGTGTGCAGGACACACTGCTCTCCAAGGAATGGTGGGACAGGAAAGCTGGAAAGTGCTGTGGAATGCCGCTGCTGGTCTGACAGTCTCCCCCCACTGCTAATCCCTGTCTCTTGAGTCTGATCGATGCTGTGTAGAGCTGTGAGACAAGGGGAGATGCTTCTGCCTGCTTTGCAGAGTTTTTGCTTCTTTTCCCAGACATTCTGAGTGCTGAACCCTGGCTTAGATGGGCACATCCGAAGGCTGTTGTACACAGAAAGAGCTCTTCTGACCTGACAAATTTTGGCAGTACCTGGCAGTTTTGCCTCAAAGGGAAGCCATTTTTAGTACCAGACAAAATTCATGGCATAATGCTCCAGCTGGGGCAGATCCATGTGGAAAGTGTGTGTAGAGGTTGCCCAGAGCAAATTTAGCTAGTTAAGCATTAACTACTAAACGTGTATTAATTCAGTGAGATTATGGCCTAAGGATCCGAGGATTACTGCTCCCAGGTGTGGGCTTTCACCACTGACTACACAGTAAATGTTTTAAGCATATGGCTTTCAAATATTGAGAAGTCTAGAAATAATATAATAGCATAATCTGAAATCTAATAAAAACTACATCATCTAAAAACTGTATTTAATTTGAGATGTTCTGTAAAACTCTAGTAAAGAAAGAGTGCAGGTAGAGAAGGGCTTTCCCATGACTTTCTTGACACCTGTCATTCCAAACTTCATACATTCTCATGGTACTTTGCGTTTTAAGACAACTTTGGCAAATCAAACACAGCAGCAGCCATTCATCTTCATGATTATTGGAGGTCAGAGGAGAGGAAGCAAGCTCCAGTTTCACCACCCCTATTGCAGGTGAACCCTTCAGTAATAAAAATGAACACAGCTGGAGTCTTACAGTGAACCTTTAGGGTGGAAAATGACAAAATATAACTGGGTTTACTGCATAAATCAGCACTGTCATCCCTGCTGGGGAATGTGATTACCTGTATTACAGCAGGAAGAGGTCAATGTCCTGTGCTCAGGCTCTGTGCAGTCACCCAGAGGAGTGATGGTGGGGCTGCAAAGGCAGCTGGAAATAGTGCACTCAGCACATCTTCATCCACAGAGGGGTAATATCCAAAAGTGCTGAAATGACAGAAGAAAAGGTCAATTCTTAGCTGGTTTCTGCCACAAAAGCCCAGGACCTCAGAGGAGGAAAGCTATGTTCTCTTAGGTGAATTAAAATGGTGTCTAAAATGAGTGTTAATTTCTCCCCAGAGCATGATTTGCCCGAGTAGTGAGCCCTGTGGTTTTGTCACTGTCCTGACTGTGAGGTTCTTGGTGGAAGGGAGCCAGACAATGCCCACCAGCACCTTCTGCCAGTTTTGTTGCTGTTACTAATTTTCAAGACATCACTAAACAATGGAGGTCCTTAAACACTATGTGGAGCTGTGGCTGAGATATTATTCAAAGAAGAGGACTCTTACTGCTGTTTGGGTGGTTCACAGTAAGATTGCAGAACTGTTTTCTAATCCCAGTAAATAAAACAATCCGTGCAGCTGAGAACCTCCAGAAATCATAGGCAGAGGTGGCTCTCCCATGTCCTCCCTCCACAGTTTTCATTTCCTCTCAGTCATGTACAAACAATAGTTTTCACACTTTGCCCTATGTGGGGGAAAAGGTATCAATTTTTTTCTTGTAACAAGAGATATTTAATTTTTTATCATACCTTTTCTTCCACAGATGCTAACAGCATCCTCAGAATGTATGCATCTTATCAGTGGCAAGATAAACGGGGAGAAGGTGGCAGGCAAACATGTTACAGGGATACTAAAGTGGCACAGGGCTAGAAATGCTACAGTTCAAGGATAATCTAAAATCTCTTTGGCCAAGTCAATCTGTTGCCAGTTTTGGAAAAGGAACATTGCATCGTATTATGAGCCATAGCACCTGAAAATCCTGTGGCCACTTAAAATGAAGGAAAAGTGAGATGCCAAGTAGGTGAAAGTTCACCTTTCAGAGTCTCAGAGCTTTTCAGATAACTGAAAAGCATAAAGTTTGCCAATTTGTATTTTGGACAGTGTTAGAACTGACAGAGCACATGAGGTGCTGGCAGGGCAAGATCTGGCCTTGGTAGTGGACATGTGTATTACTTCCCATGGATTATTTTTGTACTTCTGGCTACAAAATGGGGAATGTATGTGATGCCAGGGCCGGTGTTACTGATGTAAGCCTGAGGCCACTGCTGTCCTGGGGCAGGGGCCCTCTGGGGCCCAGGGCTTGGCAGGAGGCTGCTCTATATGGACTTAGTTCAGGTTTTGGCTTTTAGTCAGACTCTGGAATAATACCTAGAGGATCTCTGTACAATGAAAACCAAAATAAAATGTAAGACTACTCAGAAGAACCATCTCATTTTCAAATTCAGAAGTTTTGGGGAGGAGCAGTTTCTGTACTCCCAAGCACAGAAGAATATGTTCCTTGCCCTTGCCCATGGCTTGAAAAAGTCTCATGAAATTTGCTTTAAACAGAAACTTTTGGCCAATAGTAGTAATTTTCCTCTTACAGAAAAATTGTTTTCTTTACCTGCCATCTGACAACATCATTAAAAGATCATCCTTAACCTTCATTTCAGCTCTTAATGAGTTTAAAGTAGGTTTGACCATCTGTATATTCCCCCTATTGAATGCTATTTTCATGATTAATTATGCAGTAATTCTCCCAGGGTGGTAAGTCAGGCAAATAACTGTGTATTCCAATGCAACCATTCTTTTCATGAGGGTAAACCTGCTCCAAGAGAGCAGCCACAAGGAATGGTGCAACCTTCACCCATGTCCCTGCAATAGGCTCATTTCTCTGATATTTATGACAAGAGACTTATAAGATGCTGTTATTCTATGCAATTTCCCAGGTTGCTCACAATGAGAGTCCTCAAGTAACCCTGGAAAAAAGTGAGGATTTTTTTGGGATTTATCATGCTGCGCAGAGTATTGTGGGGCCAGAGGGAAGTGCTGCATGAAACACGAGGACAGGCACATGTTCCTGAATTACCAGCAGGGCAAGATTTCCTTCCCTGGCACAAAATAACACCAGAGGAAATGCTCTAGTCTGGCAAATAAAACTGCTCTCAGCAGGAAATGTAAAAAAATCACGATTTTTTTCCCCTTATCAAACCTAAAAGCCTTCGGCCCTGCAAAAGTGGTGCTGCCTGGTTTTGGGTAACAACCTGTCTCAGCATGCCTGGAGTCCTTCCACTCTGGCATCTTATGCCGCTCCAGCAGACACTTCACCAACAAAGAAATATTCCCCTTCAGGGAAACCGCAACCCTGGCAAAAGCCTGGGAACAAGAACTGAAGGCAAACAAGTGGAATTTCAAACCATTTTTTTTTCCTTTTAGCAAGGGTCACTGGAATGGTTGAGCACCCTCCCACCAGCTTTCAGAGCAGCTGGTCCAGGACCCTCCTCCCTCACCCTCTGCAGGGCTTCACCCCTGTTCACTTCTGTGGTCATGCTGCTAAGGTGCTCATTTCATTTTTTACTCTTGGCAGCCTTTCATGAAATTATATTATTTATAGTCCTGCGTCCATTCACATCATCATTACTCTCTAACAATAAATTTAATAATGCCTTTGCAAGCCTTTGTTATTTGCTGAATGCTGTGGGGTGCTGTGTTTTGAAGCTATCATGCACTTTACAGAGCCTATGATTTGTCTCTCGGGTATGTTATCTTGCTATTAGCTGTAAATAGGGATCTAGATAATGTTTTACATCTGTACCATTAAGAAGCAACAAATTAGACTCTTCCCTAGCCTCTTCTGCTAGCTCACTAATCTTCATTAACTTCAGGAAAAATGGAATTTAAAAAGGCATTTTTCATATAGATACATGCAGAACTGCAATTCGTATGGTTGAAACTATAACACCTGAGATTTTTAACCACATCTGGTTGAAATTCTGATTCATTTTCATGGAAAAGCCCCAAAATGTTGCTGGGTTTTTTCATAGCACAATGAAAATGAAGCCCAAAGCATCAAAGTTTCCTCTACCAAATGAGATAAATATTAATTTCAAATTCACCGTAGGAAAATGCATCAGGCCTGTAAATTTCTTAACAGAGCAAAAGGAATTTGACCTTGGCCATCACTACTGTGTAGCTGTGAAGATAAACTACTTGCAAGATACTGAGAGAGATCAGAAGAAACAGAAGATAAGACACCTGCAAGAGTTTGTACAGAGACAGAGACAGGAGCTTGTAACTGTGGCCAATAGATGATTGCTTGTATGCTATGGACACCAATACTCTTAGTGCACATATTCTTAGAAAAAGTATAATTGTGTGTGTGCTTTGCAATAAACCGAGCTTTGCTGTTAACTCATACTGAGTCGTCTCTCTGCTCCACAAGCCCGCCTCCATTACATTTTCCCATCTTTTGAAGGCCAGCACCATGTTTCCTCTCTATTGTACATTCACTTTAATTTATTTACAGATAACAGCTGGTAAGCTGTATTTGAAGTTTATAATGACAAATGAAATTTAATAGTTCCTGTTAATGGAAAGTATTTAAGATGGTCTATTCCCATTTAAAGCTAAGAATTTTTCTCTGTTGATGTCGTTAATTGTGAAAACATCATTTGATGAAAACCAGTGCAAAAAATATTAAATGTTATGGTCCCCCTTATCAAAATCTCCTTGATAGTTCTGACCCTCTGCAATGCAATAGGCCTTTCTTTTCCTGTTCTTTCCTATAGTATCAACACTCTTACAGTTTCTTGTTTTACCTGTTGGACATCCTTTATTGCATAGTATTTGTTTCTTGAATTTCGCCTATTTGCTTGAATGACATATTCATTCTTGTCCTCATACTCTGCAGATTAAGTCAACAGCTATCATGAGTTCTGTTTACTCCTGCAAGCAGCAGTTGTGACTCTTAAAGCCTCTGAGCTGTGCAGATATTTTTGTGTGTCACTGAGGCTAGATGTTCCTCTGTTCCTATCACAGCATATTGTGATCTCAACAACTTTGTTCCTGGTCCTAATTTTAACACATGGCTTTTCTATTAATCTCTAATCTTTGGCGGTTATGCTGTTATTACCATGCTGTGCAATGGAAACTCTTACTTCATTCTGGGTTTAGAGAGAACACCAGTTTCGTATTTTAGACCACTGGAAGTATAGGAAACAACAATGGAATCTGCAGCATATCTAGCATTAATTCATTTTAACAAACTTTTAAAATGTCTCTGTCACACTTCTTTAACATGATTCAAAACACAGACACCTTCCCATATAGTAAGACAGACCCTGTCTCAAAGTGACAGTGGCATTTGGGCATATAAATCATTCTGGGCATATGGACTCTGTATATGTTTTGCAAGTCAGTGGACACAGTATGCTAAAACAATGATACAGTACTCCTTTACTTTTTGCAGTAGCACACATACACCAAACTTCACACTGCTAGCAATGTTTTTTGGCTAACTGTACTATTAATGCAAATTAAATTAGGTTGCATGACATTACGCCACTTGGGATTTCTCCAGGGCATCAATTTAGCAACATGTGCTTTCAATCACTATATGTTCGGTTCCCTTGGAAACAAACAAACAAAAAAACAACAAAAAAAAAAAACAAAAAACAAAACAAAACAAAACAAAACAAAACAAAAATCACCAAAAAAACACAACAACAATTAAACATAAGCTACAGCTTTTGTGTGTGTGTGCAGAAATCAGAGCTAATTTTCTTTTTGAAAACCAAAGGCTTGCCTTAATTTCAAATATTATGCTTGTATTTTTCTGAGTGACAACAAGCAGCATCAGAAGCTTGCAGACAATTCCCTATCTGCCACTGAGGCTTTTTTCATGGATTGTTGATCTTTGCTTGTCTCTCCCTTTTTCTTGCTGCCTGTATGTCCTTGTCTTACCTCTCCAAGTGGAAAACTCTCTTCTCCACCTTTCTTTCCCCAACACCTATGTATATTTTTGCTCAGAAGACATATGCATTTAGAACTCAGTCTCAAGGGAAACTAGATATTATCTAGCAGAGATTTGAGGTCTCTGGCCACACAGCTGTGGCAAACCTAGACTCCTGCAAAAATTGGCAACTGGATCCAGATGGAGTCCAGATGTGTTAGTGTGCTGAGGCATACAAAGTAGTAAGCCATTGGACAAGAACATTAGTTCAAGTGCAGTGCTGGACTGACACATCCAGACTGTATTTGGACACAGGCTGGCTTATGTCAGGTTGTGCAGATGTCTCCAGTACTTCCAGTTTTGGGGACAAAGATAGAAAGTTTGTCCATGTTTGTCAGTGTAGTGGTATTCATGTAAATGATGCAGAACTGGGTCGTGATAGACCCAAAATTTGATCCTTCACCTATCCAGTCAGATGGAAGCTCAACTTTCTTGATGCCTCAGTTTGTGAACCTACCTGATCATGTCCATAGCTCTCCTGAACAGCTTTTTAAATCACATATATCTATATCCCACTGCTATATAAGAATCAAAAAATCTAGGAAATATCACAGTTTCCCTAGGGGCTCAATTGATCAGTTGTCATTAGAACGTAAAAGGGAAAACAAAATGAAGCACTAAAAGGTGCTTTTTTCCCCCATAAAACTTGACAAGAATTGGAAGGAAGAGGAGGAAGGAGAAAAGAGGCTGTTATCACAGTAAACTGTGAAAGTTCATATTGAAGGGTGGGACACAGGACTGGCAGCAGCAAAGAGACTTATGGCATGGCAGGACTGATGTGGTTGTGTACATCTCTGAGGTAAACACAAGAAAAAACAAGCTAATAAAAAAAGGAAAATATCCTGGAGCAAGGGAAGAAATCAAGGAGAAAGAATTGTGAAAGCCTATGATTTTCTCATTATTCTTGTTATTTTTATGTCTTTTTTTTTTTTATTGCCCTTCAAGTCTTCCAGCCTTATGCAAGTTTTCAGTGAAATGTAAGACTTAAATAGTTTCAAATAAATGGGATTCTGTTCCCATTCTCCCTGCAAAACAACTCAAAATCTGAAAGACCATATAAACACAATCCCAATTTAGATGCTTTTGAAGTGCTATGTTTTTTTAAACTAATTTTATTACATGGAGGGAGATGGTGGGCTGGCACATAAACTCTGACTACTTTATTCATAAAAACTAGTGCCTCACAAATAGCAGTGCTCATAATAATGAAAACTTGCACACAAAAACACACACACACACACAAGTGCACATCTGGAAGGCTCTGAGAATGTGAAGCAGAGATAATAAAATATGATGAGAACAGAAGAAATGAAGGCTATTATTTTAGCAGGCTTTTATACAAAGCTTGTTTAATCTTATTCTTGCTTCTAAATTAGGGGTGATTTGACTGTCTCATGCAACACAACCTTCAAAAATGTTTCCAGAATGTAGATGGCAAAGACAAGACATAATTACTGGTACTGCCCCTCAGCATTTCTGTTTTCTTTTGAAAAACTTGTCAGGTAATTTGTAATCTTATGCGTGTGTTATGTTTGAAGGTGTCTTTATTTCACATTTTGTTTTTGTAGTTAAGAACACTGTAGCACTTCTTAAGAGTCTCTATAACTTTACTTTTAGGAACATATTCTTATTAATCAAAATCATGTGTTTGGCTTACATTCTGTTTTCTTTGCAGAAGTGTTTTTGGAAGCTTAACAGTGTAATTCCAGGGATGATATTGGCCCCACTGCTTTAGAATCTGGGCCTGCAGAGGGACTTTATATAGCTCCTTGGGAGGAAGAACTTATCCTGCCAAAACATAGTTCTTTGCCAGAATTAGACCCTGATTCTCTAAACTAACTTTAAGCATGTGCACATTAACATGAATATTAAATACTTTAATTCTTTACACATTAAGGTCCCTGGAATACCGTACTTGCTCAGGACACAAGGAAAGAAAGGTTCTGAATCTAGGGACCAAGTATGGCAGGTGATAATGTGGGAGTAGACTGCTGCTTGGAGAGCACACCCTGTTTGCCATGCAGCTCCACTCTATATGGCGTAGCTTACTCCACTCCCAGATGAAGAGGAGGCAATGAAAAGGGAAAAAAAGAAGGGAGTCAGCTGAACAGGCATATGAGTCTTGTTAAAATGCTGTGATAGGCAAGAAACAGGTTAGTGTTGGTTGCAAACGAGAGCAATGTTTATTGTCAGAGAGCTGGGGTTCTTTAGGCTGGAGAAAAGGAGACTGAGGAGTCTTTATTGCTCTCTACAACTACCTGAAAGGATGTTTTAGTAAGATGGGTGTTGGACTCTTCTCCCAGGTAATAAATGACAGGATGTGAGGAACCATGAGATGGAATAGTTGCACCACAGGAGGTTTACATTGGATATTAGGGGAAAAAAAAAAATCACTGAAAGGGTTGTGAAGCATTTAACCAGGCTGCTCAGGGAAGTGGTGAAATCACCATCTTTGCAGATATACAAAAGATGTGTAGATGTGGGACTTGGGGACATGATTTAATGGTGCACTTGGCAGTGCTGGGTTAACAGTGGTACTTGCTGATCTTAGAGATCTTTTCCAAAATAATGATTCTGTGATTCTGTGAAATAAAAAGCCTTTGACTTTACAAATCTCAGTGTATATGTTCTACCACTTCTCTGCCCTCCCTGCTGTAAGAAGTCCAGGTATGGGTTACTGCTGGTGTTTTACTTTTTGGTGAGAAACAGGATAACTGTCAAAGGATGAGTCTAGACATGCTCATAGTAGTGAGAAAGACCAGGCTTCCAGCCCACCCTGACTACAGTTGTATTTCCCTCTGCTTAAATTGGAAAACTGGGAGCTTAGACCCTCAGAAAGTAAAACTGAGGGAAGCTGGTCTTGTCAAAAGCATTCTTGGAATTAAATTTTTAAAGGTTTTCTGAAATTACAGAGGAAGATACATCTTGGAAGACAGAGTTAGATTTTGTTAAGGAGAAGGTAAAATTAAGATAGCAGTAATCACAGAATATGTATTTTTTAGGTTAAAGCCCTAAACCAAACTGTTAAGTTGAAATGGAGGTATTCTAATGTGGAAGAGAAATATAAGAGCAATAAATGTTATAAATATTCTACCCTGTACACCATGCTGTCAAATAAAAACAGAAAAATGAAGGACATTGTCTGGTTCCAACTGCTGACTCCACTTCTTTTGGAATCAAACAAAAATATAAGTTGTTGATACATTACAGGCCATGTGTGACAGCATCAGGATTTTAAAAGCAACTTACTTTTATGAAAGAAATGTGGGAGAGAAAAAAACCAAATCAGGCTCAGTGTTTTATTTAACATTTGAGAAGAAGAAAATTGGAAAAATGAATGAGGGAAAGTGCAAATTGCTAGACACAAAGAAAGGTACAGTGACGACACAAGGAAGTATATCAGAGATCACATTTCAGGTGTTTTTCTAGTAAAGGCTCTAAATTTAGGGCAAAAGAGGTACATTTTCCAATAGAAAATTCTGATTTGTTGAAACTCATTCCCATTTTAGACTGCCATGAAAATATTAGTTTATTATTTTTTCTTTTGAGGAAAAAATAAGTGCTCTACAGGAAGTTTCTCTCCCATATAGTTATGGAGAACTATAAAAACAATGTATTTTGAGTGACTCCAATGTCTCAAAATCCAGACAGAAAACAAAGCTGCTTTTTTAATTGTCCCTTCAGTTTTGGTAGCTGCAACCTTTTTTATCTAAATGCTTGCTACTAGTTGTTAAATACTTAATGAAAATAGTCTTTTCAGAAACCAGAATGATACACAAATCTAATTCAGAATATTCTGAATGAAAATTAAGACTTTTCACTGCTTCCTATAGGTTTGGGCTGTACCTCTGCACTGTAAAGCCTATTGACCAGAGCTGCACACTTGCTGAAGGAATAATGAGCCATCTTCTTGTTTTAGATAAATCACAACCCCAAGGTAAGCCAGCTGTTGTTGGGGTGGCTGCGAGAGGGGCAGGGACATGCAGCGGAGGTTACTTCAGGGCATTCCCTCCAGAAAGCAAACTACTGCCTCATTCCCTTAGCAGAAAGAATAGCCTCATTTATGTCACAGTAATGCTTGAGTTTGTCTACAGTGGAAAAACACCTTTAGCCAGTTTTGTCCAACTCTTATGTTGAACTCTTAGCTGAAGAAATGGCACTACCTGTGTAAGTGATCAGGCATGTATTCAACTCTGATGTCTACCATGTGTGTGTCTGCTATGGTGGCTGGATGCATCCTTTCCCATTTCAGAAAATAATTGAGAGCTTACTCAGTAGGTGTCTACTCCAAAGAGAGAGAAATTGCCTTCTAGACTCCACTGACTCTGTTTACTACATATCGTTGGATTATATGGGAAGCCTGGACAACTTAATTAACATAAACACCTGCATTAGGCATATATACTAATAAATTGATGAAATTTATTTAATGAAGTTCTCCTTTAGAAGCCTACAAAAAATACAACATATGCAAACTTTAAACGGCATAAAGTAAAAATAATTAATGTTTCTTTGGTTAGCCCTAGGGCTGCCCACTGAACATCTTAGACCATGGTTTTAAAAGCTCATTTAAAGCTTATGAAAAAGCATCTCATTCAAAAAAAAAAAAAAAAAACAACAACAACAAAAAAACACAACAACAAACCAAAACAAACCAAAACAAACCAAACAACCCCTCCCCCCCCCAAAAAAAAATAACCAACCAAAGAAAACCTCATAAGATGTCAATTTGTATCCTTCATCCTCATCTAAAACCTCATATGTGTATGTTCATGAACTTTGTCACAAAAAACTATGGAGTTTCTCTATTTTAAAATATCCTAGTTGTTATAGTTTTACAAATGCATTCCAAATCTAACATTGGAATATAAAAATTATTGCTTTGTTCATTTCAGATTCTGTAACATTAAATCTATCTGTTTGCAAGAAAATTATGCATGACAGGCTGGGAGTTTATTTACATGGTGCCTATTTTAACTAAAGGATGTGAAATCTTATGCAGGTTTATTACTGTTTTTTCTGCAGTCTGTGCATTGTTTTCCATCCTGTGTCTCATTCCAAAATGAGCAGCCTCTGGGGAACAGCATGGACTACTATTTTGTGTTGTCACCTAGTGTGCTGACAGGATGAAGAAAAGTGTTTGGCATAGCCTTTCATTGGTAACATATACTGATAGACACAAGTGTGTCTCAGTCAAGCTGTTCAACATTTAAATATGTAACTAAATATAATCACTATCCCTATTAGGGCTGACAGTTTATGTTCTTTTTATAGTAACCTTTGTACTTTTCCTCATCAGTCACTTTTTGTTTTTCTAGTAATTCATACTGCAGTGGTAATGGGATAGACCATTTGGCTCAAAAAATCCTTTTCTGTTTCAAATCCAAAATATGGTATTTCTATCAGAACGTGAAAGGAACCTTCCGTGTTTGGGGTTTTAGCTGCTCATACCTGACAATCTAGGAGCTCTGCTCAAGATGATTACTCCAGGAACAAGGGAGACTGCCAGTGGTAAAATGAGTGCTTAGTAGATCCATTTTGAACATATTTAGTTGGTTCTGTGGTTGGAGTATACATACTTCATTTGACCTTAGCTATGGTCTTTTCTGTTGCGGGTATTGGGAAATTATTTTGTGGCTTTTTTTTTGAAGCATAAAAACACCTCATGGAATAAGATAGGATAAAATGCAGATGCAGGGAAAATTGCATTTGTTTCATTGTCTTATTAAAAATGACAATAAATATTTCCTCTTAAGTTCCAAATGAACAGATCTATCCATGAGAAAAGAAAGATCTTGTCAATGAGACATTTTTATAAAATTCCACTTATTTGCATTTCTGTGAAAAACAGGGATGAGAAAACTAAGTAGGAAACCCAGTCCTGGATCAGAGCAGATGAAAGATGGCTGGCCTACTCAGGAAATGAATTGAATTCAGCTTCTGTCTGTGTCTGATACGATATTGCAAACTTAACCCTGAATGCAGGGTGATGCTACTCCTTGAACAATATGAGAGGGAGCAGGAACTGATGACTTCAGGTGCCCTGCACTAAGTACATGCAATAAGTCCTCCAATCCCAGCCCTGACTCCAGGAAAGTTTCACTAATTGCTCAGAATGGGGATAATAAGTAAGGCTAAATTAGGGAGTGGATATCTTCTTCCAGCATTTTTCTCAGCTGGACCTATACAACTATTTTTTTCAGACCCTTTCTGCAATATTGAATTAGAATGAAGATGATCCAACAAACAACATTTCTGGACTTAGTTCACATATTGAGCAAACTAGTGTTTATCAAACTGAAAATAGAAAAGCGAAGGTGAAATGGTTTGCTAAAGTAATACAGTACCCCAGTGAAAGAGATGGAATAGGATTTTGATTTCATACTTTCTAACAATGCACTGCCAGCTGGACTGAGCTGCAGCAGCATTGTTGGGTGACCTTAAGCAGCAATGCTTCCTCTTAGATTCATGAACCTGGGCTAGAATCAACCCTGAAATCAGGTTTTCACCTGAGAATGAGGATTTTAGACCTATCTGAACACAATGCCCCCAGAAACAAGTGATACTACGTAGCTTTTGATTGCAATACAACACAACAGATCTGGCAAAACATGACTTAAGATTTCATCTCGGTGTGGTCTTGGTGGACCCAGTGTTACTTGTAAACCGTACTCCGTAGCAGCAGGCTGGTTGAATTTTCAGTGGAAGGATGGTGACATCTAGTGGTATCACTCTTCTTACAGCCCTTCACATTATATCTCAAAGCATGCTTGTAGTACAGCAAAATGTTATTTTACAGACTTAATTAATTCTCTGTCTGAAAGTTCAAATACTTTATGCAGTAATCACTTTTCATTAAACAGTGACCGCCTCTTAATTTTTCAAACACAATTGTCCCTTTTGTTGTTACACTGGAAAACAAATTTGTCATAAAGGAGTGATTCAGCAGTCTGTAAACAGAGTTGTATCATAAAATAATGCTAATATTGCAATAACAACTTAGATTTTTCCCTCTAAATTCAATACTTAAGTTCAAGAGTTACGTTCCTCAGAATGACTCAGATGGGCTCTGTTTCAGTAGGGACTTAGCTCCATGCACAGAGCGACTTAATACTAATTAAA
>JAWWEE010000085.1:59009400-59028107 GCA_035221455.1 Xenops minutus
GGCCAATAGATGATTGCTTGTATGCTATGGACACCAATACTCTTAGTGCACATATTCTTAGAAAAAGTATAATTGTGAGTGTGCTCTGCAATAAACTGAGCTTTGCTGTTAACTCATATTGAGTCATCTCTCTGCTCCACAAGCCCGCCTCCGCAACAATTCACCATTTAAAACACTTTGTTTTAATGAAATAAAAAATAAAACACTTCAGAATAAAAAGCCACTTAAAAATAATAATTAAAAAAATCCTTCTTATTGCAACAGAAGCATTTCATTTCAGTGTCTGCCAAATAAAGTAAGAAGCTTCTGGGTATTTTCTGGAAAATCCTTTTGACTAGACAGCACCTTTCAGGTTGCAGACACTTGAGCAAAACATGCTGAAGTTCTCCCTCCCCAGTGCTGGAGAGGTTTTCGTCAACTTCTACAAGGCAGGGGGACAAATGCTTTTTAAAACTTTCCTTCCACATTGACAAAGCTTCAGCCTTTTGTCTTCTTTAAAGTAATGACTCAGTAGCTGAGGTATTGAAGCTTAAAGAGCAGCTTAGTTTTGGACAGGGGTTGTTTTCCAGACAACCTGTGCTGGACACTGTGCCAAGGGGATGGGACAGACAAACCACTTGGGGTCCCTGCTGGCCCCTGGCCCTGCTGGGACACTGATGTTTTGCCTGACCTCTCTGCATAGGGTGCATCTCACTCAGTATAACATTTGCAAAAGTGATGTACTCAGAGGTTTGAGGTTCTGGCTGAACACCCTGAAATCAGGTTTAAACACCATGGATAGTTTTTGGACATCCAAAGGGGTCAACATCATTTCATTGCCTGAACTCCTGGAAACACCCTACAGGCAGTTTTTTGCCTTTTTCTCACACACTTGATTTTCCCTCTAAGTTTTTTTTCCTGCAGGCACTGTCATTAGCACCTGATACTAATGGAAAAGGCATTCATTGTGGATTGGGAATTCAGTGTGAACCCAGTTGGATGAGGAGACCATTAGAGTCCACTAGATACTCTGTTCACCAAACTAATGTTATGTCCATCTCTAAATATATTAATCAGTGTCATGAGCCAGCCCCTCTGCTTACAGAAACTGATCTGTTTTGTTGGAAACAGCCACCAGGATGGAGAATGAGCCTGTCCATGGCTAAGCAACACTGGTCCTGTGAATATCTCAGTTGTGGGTGGTGTCTGGAGCAGGGGGAAGTCTTTTTATCACAGAATCAGTGAGATAACATAAGCATGATTGCCAAGTGAAGAAGCTTAGTACATTTTCACAAGATCAAGTTAGCACAACTTAAGACTTGAAGAAACTTGAAATCTAGGAGGGATGTACCCACTGATAAGCACCATGGGTTGTAAAGTTCTGCAAAACACTGCTCTCTTGATTCCTCATGTGAAGGTAGATGTGGCTTAGTACAGCTTGTCAACATCTCACACTGTCCTGTAGTACCACGAATTTCACCTGCTCTTCCCTTTGGATTCACAGCTGGGCTCTGATCCTGCCCACAGGGTACAAACTCTCAGGCACCTGGCTGCTTCTCACTGAATGCTTGCTAAGGGAGACTCACCCCCACTTCAGGGCTTTAGTGCACTTTCCCGCTGCCCCTCACTGCCATTTGCTCCAACACAAGTTTCCTTTTATTTATTTCAGCTGTGCACTATGCAATTAAGAACAAGACCAAGTCATGTATTTTCAGTCCCTCTTCTTTAAATCCTACCTCTTCATTTCCCTCTGGGGTCCTTGGTGATTTCTGCTAGCTTTGGTTCATAAAAGGCAGCAGTCAGAAGGGTTACCTGTGATTTCACTCCCCTCACTTACTCGGAAATGTTTTTAGGAGAAGGAAGCCAAAGCTGTGGTGTGGAACATCTGCAGGTTTAAGAGAAAGAATTGATTTTTCTTCACAGAAATCTGAGTTCACATAGATTCACAAGGTGAGTTACTGCACAGTAAGAGACTGTGGTGGCACCTGGTTTGCCAATGTGGTAGCTGAAACCATGATATTTGGATCCTAGGAGAACTCAGACCTAGCTTTGGATTTCAGGCTGTAAATGCAGGATGTGCAAGAACAGGAGGGACTGGACAGATGCTCCATTTATTTTAATATGTCCAAATAACATTCTTCAAAGGGATTCCATAGAACATCTCAGGGAAACAGGAATCAGGACAGGTACATGAATAACTTGAGAATCAAGTTGCTGCCTTGTCCATATTCAAAGACAGGGACATAAATCCTTCCTGTATCTTCTGTGTTTTTTTCGTGTCCCATTCTCTACCCCCTTCCCTCCCCCTTTGTAAAAATACTGAAGTAAAATATCCCTGAAAGGTCAGAAGAGCTAATGTTAAGGCATCATCTGGAGGCTGAACTGTGCTGGGATCTGGTGACGATGCTGTGCCTGCCCCAGCCTCAGTGGTCTGTGAAGAGGGAGGTAACCTGTCCCAAATATTACTGCTCCCCACCACCCTCTGGATCCCAGTCCCTCTTTGTCAAGCTGAAACAGCAGGAGCTGATCCAGGGAAAATGAAACTTCCAGGTCTTTCAGGAGTTCCTTGCAGAGGGCACCTGTCCTCCATGTAAGGCAGAAGAAAATATCCTTCTTTAAACTTAGATATAAACCTCAACAACTTCATTCTCCAAATCAGAAGTCGTTCACTCCTGCACATGCCCCAGGTGTGGCAAGGCTGTGCTGGTGAGCAGTGAAACACTGAGGAGGTACCGAGGGGCTCACAGGTGCACCCAGGCATTTGGTGTTATTAGTGAAACAGATGAACACCATATGGGATTCCAGACAGACCAACTGTATGAGAAAATATAAGGATAGTGATGACATGGGGTGGGTGCAGCAGGGCTGCTGTTGTTGGAATGGCCCCAGGGAGAGGTGTAGGAAGACACCTGGGTCAGCCCCTGCTGTGCTTCCTGCAAGCATGCCTTCCCCTACATGGGAAACAGCCCCTGGAAAAGAGAAACAAAGACTAACCTAAACTTGTGGAACGAGGGCTTTGCACTTACTGGGTGTTAATACACTGTCAGGGCCATGCCCAGGCTCTGCACTGACGTACAGGCTGCAAACTTCCCAGACAGCTCTGTCAGAGCAGCTGCTCTCAAGGGCTGTGCTGACTGATGGGGGTTGGTGCAGCAGCAGGCACCTGCCAGGAACAGTGTTAGATGCTTTTCCAGTGTTTGGGGAAGTACTGCAAGCTGTGAAATCTCAGCCAGTGTTTCCCCATGGGGCTGCTCTGAGTGGCACCAGGGATGCTGGGGTGCTGCTGGGAAGCAAACAGGCTTTGGTCCACTGCAGGCACAGATTTATTGGGGACTACAGGGAGGCTGCAGTCACCAAGCACTCTGCCCGCAAGGCAGTGGAATGGGAGGGTGCTTGAGTGTTCCTGCTTGCCCCTGGGGTGGAAAGCACTGTGCAGTGGGGGATAGCTGGTCCTCCCTGGTTAGTACCATGTAGAGTGTTTGCTGGTATCTCATTGTAAGCTAATTCACAGAGGCATTAATATTTGGAAAGGGTGAGCCTGAGCAAAAGACAAGATGTGGTGTATATAGCCTACTTGTGCTAATAAACCTACAAGTAGAATCCCATCTGGTCACAGTGATGTGCTCAGGCACTGCAGGGCCTGTACAGGCAAAGGCAGCCTTTCCTGCTTGCTCTGGTGCCTGGCAGAGGGATCAACTGCTGCTGAAACTATTCTCATGCAAGAGGAATTCTGCACACAGAAGCTGGCACTTTCTAGTTCTTTCTGCTCTTTCATCCATATGTCTTACAGTTGGACTCAATGATATCAAAGGTCTTTTCCAAGCTAAATGACTCTCTGATTCTTGCCTTAATTTAGTGGGCAATATATTTGATTGGACACATCTCACTGACTTTTATAGCTGTGCTAAGGGTGAGCTGAGAGAGAGAAGCTACTTTTTACATTGCCACATGTTGGAGAAGCTGAAATTGAAATACTTGTAATGGTGATATCATGCCTATCAGCTCATTGCTGATGACTTGGTAGCCCAAAAAGGGTGTGCAGTTTCCACCCCTGGTGAGGTTCAAACCTTGGCTGTGTTCTGCTCTGGGCAACCTGCTCCGGGAGACCTGATTGAGCAGGGAGTTTAGACAAGATGACCTCCAGAGATGCTTTTCCACCTCACCCAGGCTGTAGTATTACCAATTGTGAGTGTTGAGAAGCTTTTGCATTCTTTCTAGTTCTTAAGCTCCTTCATACTGCCTTCGAATGAAATGGGGTCTCCTTTCCCTCTGGCTGTGGTGGGCCTCTACCCAGCAGCAGCTCTGAGGAGAGCTGCAGGACCTCTCCCTTTCCGTGTTTGCCATGGACACCAAAAGGCTTTGAAGCCTAGGGCTTGAGCAGCAAACTGAAAAATAGATCGAAAAACCTCAAAGCGAGACAAAGTAAAGAGTTTAAAAGAGAAAAATACGAACCAAATAAAACATCCACCAAAATCCCTTTGGTCCCTACTGCACTGTGTAGCCTTGTCCTTTCTTTCCAGGCTTCCCTCACTCCATGGTGGCTTTACTGGTTTTCCACAACCTTCTGTGCTCCTGTGGGAGCAAAGCCATACCCCCAAATGTGGCCTGTCTTCACCTCTGGTGGGATATGACCAACTTGACAAGCACATTTCTACTGTGGGATGGGGCAGGACTGTCTGCAGATAAACTGAGGTTCTTGGAAGTGAGCAATACGGGATCTGTATTCCCATCTGGTGGGGTGTGTGGCTTTGCACATGAACTGCAGAGAAACTATTTCCATAAATCACTTTTTTGTCTCTCACCCACAGCTCACAGGCATGTTCATGGACAGGTGCTGTGGGAGGGTGCTCACTGCAGGAGACCTACAGAGATAGGGGAAAGGGGCAAAAGAGACTTGCCTTCTGGAGCAGCCTTAGTTGCAAAAATCAGATTACCCTATCTAAGAGCTTATCTGATTTTAAAACAAAAAAAAAAATCTTGAGAAAATAGACACATGAAAGACTGAAATTTTGGCAGTAAGGAAGATTGACTTCTGGTCCTTCAGAGGAAAGAAATTTAATAATTTGGCTCCATCTCGCTTCAATATTGTTTTAAATCACCTATTTTGAAAATAAATTCATGTATTGCAGTTTCCCCACAGTGTGTGGCACTGCTAGAAAAATCCTTTGCTGAAGGGAAGGATGTCATTAATGCATAGTGAGAAAAAGTTTGATTGATTTTTTTCAAGACCCTGTTTTAACGTGTCTAAATTACAGTGTTTTCTGCTAGTATCTGTCATTTCTTAGACAACAACCATCAAATAATATTTTCAATCATTGATTTTTTTGCTTAGGCTTCCTGCTGATTGAAACCCTGGTTTTCACAGGAATTGTCTTTGAATAATGTGGAGTTGTAGTAGCCTGTTTTTTCTAAGCCATATATCAAAATTTTTCTTGGCGACATCATCACGTGAGGGTATCCCTCTGTTCTAGCACCTCTCTCAAGTGAATCCCTATGTGGCTGAAGAAAAAGCAGATAATCTTTTTCGTGCTTTATGATATTTCCTTAAGGATTCAGGAGCTGTATAAAATTTCAAGCTCTTCCAACTACAAGATCTTGGCTAGCCCTTCATGCTGCTGTTGGGTTCTTGTTCAGAGGAGGGAAAGGGAAGAAAATCAGCCTTAGTCATGCAATAAATGGTGCACGTGAAATTTGCACGTGTTCATGTGCTGTGTCTGGCAGACTCAGGCTGCTCCTTCTGTGTCAGGGCACTGGGAGTCTGCACATGACCATGTTAATGACCTGGGGGCCTTTGTGATATTCAATGGTTGGAGGTACATGTGCTGATAAAACCCAAGTCCACGTTTAAAAATCCTCAAATGCAAAATATCATTTAATGCCAACAGCAAAAATGAGGCAAAAGGAAGTAAGGAGTCATTCCCTTTTAGAAAATTTCTTTTCTTCATTTATTAGCTCGTCTTTGACTTACCATTTGAATTTTTAATGCATTACTTGTGCTGTGTACAATGCTGGAGACTTTTGAAAATGTCAGTGAAATTAGATTATGAGTTGCGTGGAACATAAAGGATAATTTAATTTAAAGTCATATCTTCAAACTGAAGTCCTGTGTACAGGTTATATCCTGTTACCATTTATTGCTTATACTGCCAATGCGCCTTGGAGCAAAATACCTCATTGTGTAAAGGACTTAAAGAAAAGGGTCCTCTCTTCCTCTCTCTCTCCATCTCTTCCTCCTAGGACTTGTGTTTTTCTTTTGCTTCTTTCTCCCCATCTCCTTCTACAAGGACCTGTGTTTTTCTTTCTTGATTTATGGGCAAGACAGATATTGTATCAGCTGGAGCAAGGATTAACCCAGTGAAGAAAGAGCTGCAGGGATGTATCACACTACATACAGCCTGGAGAAGAGAAGGGTCTGGGGAGACCTTAGAGCGCTTTCCAGTATCTGTGGGGGTGGTCTGTAAGAAAGTTGGAGAAAGACTTTCTACAAGGGTGTGTAGTGACAGGACATGTGGAAATTGCTTTAAACTGAAAGGCATACATTTGGTTTAGATATTAGGAAGAAATCCTTCACTGTTAGGATGGTGAGGCACTGGAACAGGTTGCCCAGGGAAGCTGTGAATGGCCCATCCCTGGAAGTGTTCAATCCACATCGAATGGGCTCTGAGTAATTTGGTCTGGCAGAGTGTCCCCTGCCCATGGCAGCGGGGCTGGGACTCTGATCTTTGAGGTCCTTTCCAGACCAAACTGCTCTGTGAGCCTATGATATATGACCAGCACCTGATCCTAGCATGTCCTTCTGAGCAGCTGTAGCACAAATTTCCTGAGGTGTCCCCTCCCCAGGAATAGTGGTGCACAGCAGCTCAGGCACTGTGCTGCAGTGAGCCACCTCAACTCATCTGCACAGCACCTTTCAGCCATGTGGTGACATTTTCATCTTCATCCATCACTCTGTGAATGAAAATACAGGCATTTGTTTTGCTGCAACACTTGTCTTCCATTAATGCCTTGACATTTATGTACCACCAAGAGACGTTACATTATTGTCAGGATTTTATTCTTGTGGCATTATCTACCCTAATTAAGGCTGTTGCTACATGGCTGAAGCAGGTAGAAAAGTAATGAGGTTGCTCGAATTTCTGTCTCTTTTTGCAGTTGCAACAAAGGAGGTAGTTGCGGCCAAAGGGATAGGTGCCACATCCCTGCAGTTTGCCTCAAACACTGCTCACTGGCATGCCATACAGGAAATTCTCCACCACATGTTCAGAGCAAACCTGTGTTCTCAGCTCTGGCTGACACCAAGGCTGTGTCCAGCAGCTCTAGCCCTGGGAGGGCCACTATTGCTCAGCACATCTTCATCTCTTTTGTAGATCAGCTATTATAAATTAAAAGAATCATGCTTTCTGGAAAGCTAGGAAAGTCTTAAATCATCCTGAGCAATGGAAAAAGCACTTACCACGCAGATGAATGCAGGCAATGTTCAGGAGTACACAAGACTTTTCTTTTTCTTTCCTCTATCTCCCTTTTCTGGTGTGCAGCCTGGGCAGGCAGAGGGGTACCTCTGTGGAGATGCCCTAGGCTCTTGCATGATTCAAATGTCTCAGCACCTCCTGCAGACAGCCAAAGTATCATCTGAGGCCATTTGCTCACCTCCAGCTTCTGCCAGGTGCTGTAGGCTGTGTCCTCTCTTCTAACTGCTCTGAGAACTACTGGGGCTTCACCAACTACCCATAAGGCCACTTGCAGGATGTAGACTGTGTGGTTTGCCACCAAAGAGCTATAGTATCCCATTCACATGTTTTTGTTATCGATGAAAATGTAACAGTTTGGGAAAAAGGAACTGCAGATGAGGAAGAGATATAACCTCCTACAGCTTTTACAAGCTTTATCAAACTGTAGGACAAGGTCATTTTTCTTCCTCTGTGCAAATGGAAGCAGTCTCTCTAGCATTTAGGAAGCAACTTTGTCCTGGCTTGTGGTGGAATAGAGTTAATGTCTTCTTAGCAGCTGGCACAGCCTGTGTTTTGGATGCAGTATGAAAATCATGCTGCAAAGGACTTTTCTGCCCTGCCAGAGAGCAGGTGCACAAAAGACCTGGTGGGGGAGCACAGTCAGGAGACCTCAGTATATAAACTGGGGGAGTTACCTGGAAGGAGGTCAGCTGGACTTTGGGGATGGGTTTGGCATTAGTCAGGGGGTGGTGAGCAGTTTATTTGCATCACTTGCTTTTTTCCTTGGGTATAGTAGTAATAATAATAATAACATAGTATTATTATCATTGTTAATATTACTATTAATGAAGTTATTGTTATTAATATTACTTCTTCTTCTTCATTATCTCAATTATTAAACTAGCCTACAAGTTTTACTTTTGATTCTCTTTCCTGTTCCACCAGGGTGGGGCTAGGGTGTAGGGGGGTAAGTGAGTGGCTGTGTGGTGTGTAGTTGTCAGCTGGCCTTAAGGTATGACATTTTATGCAGACACACATACCTATCTACAGTTCTTGGACACACAGAGATGTTGGAACACTCATCATGGTTTTAATCCTTCTTTCTGGAGTAGTTTTGTATTAATGAAGTTCCCCTCACCCCTGCAGGGCTCTAATTTAGACAAGGAGAAGGATACCCGGGTGGTATCCTCCCAGGGCCTCTTTTCCCCAGCACTGGTGAGCAGTCCCATGTCCCAGTCACAGTTTCATGTCCAGTCACTGACTTAGAGAAGACTTTCATTAAAACCAGAGACTTCTATTTCTACTGTTCTTTCTTCAGAATTAAGTGTTTAGCATATTGAATGCTTCTGGTTTAATGACAAGGCCCTTCCCCAGTGTGGAGCCAGATTTCCCCGTTCATTTTTACCTGTTATTCAACCTCTGTAAGAACATAAGTGTCTTAAAATCACAACGTAGATAAAGAGAAGAAGTTGGTGTTTTTTTCCAAAGAAGGTTGAAAAGAGACTTGATTAGACATGGAGCCAAGTGGGTCTGAAGTCTGTGTTACTGGAAAACAAATTCACTACTAACCTGTGAAGCAGTACTCTTTAGCACTTTAGTTAGTCTTCTGCCTCCCACCACAGGTAATGCACTCGCCTGTGCTGTGGCTGGACAGACCTCCTGAGAACCACACTGGCAAAGGCCAGAGAGTGTGCAAAGAGTTGTTCCAGCTTGAGGCTGGCTGGATGCTGGACAGGTTTCATACTGTGGAGTGTAAAGTGAATTATCCCTATCTTTAGTAGGAGCCTTGTTCATTACTGTATCTCATGGAGAAATGTGTATTTGGGAAATTAATGATTGTCTCCGGCTGAAAAACTCTAAGGCAGGTACTTTCCCATTTTAATTGTTACTACTGAAGTCACCTGACTTTGTAGTCTCTCTGTTCTCTCTCATTAGCAGAACTGGTAATTGTATTTTGAAATAATACAGGATTTCCTCCGATGAGCTTAGCTCATTTAGCCAGGTCAAACAAAGGTTAGAGGAGATGTAATATCTTCTAGAAATATGTTGTGTGGTAAATGCTAAGGAGAGGAAAGAGCTCTTTGAAGGATAATATTAGCTCAGGATCAAATGTCTATGTATTGGTTATGGATAAATTTATACCTTAATATAGAAGACAATTTCTGGGTATCTGAAGACACAAGTTGTGAAGAGCTTGTTCGGTCAGGGAAGTGAAGGGCTGGGGCTTGTTTTAATATGGAGCATCATGGCCCCACCCCACATGAGGGGCAGAACTGGTGAAGGGAGGAATTCTTGGAAAAAAGGGATTAAAAGGAGGTGCTTTGAGACCTTGGGTGCAAAAAATTATATTCAAAGGGGCTTTGAAGACATATTTGATTCCTCTGCTAACACTGTGCTTGTACTGTCATTACTCATGTTTCAGCTCTCTGGGGTGCTGGGAAGGACATGATTCCTTGGCCTTACCCAGGACAGGGACTGGTGAACCAGGGCAGTGGTAACATGCACTACTGCTGCTGGGGCATTCATTTCAAAGGAGACTCAGTGCACATCCCCTATCCCGCTCCGCTTAAACCTGACAGTAAAACTAGGTCTAGATGAAAGGTCAGCTGAGGGCTTCTCATGTTTGTTGTGCCAACATGAACTTGGTCTGCTTTGTTGGTCCATCTAGGATTAATTTTTCTTAGGTTTTTGCAATATCACACCAATTATTGGAGAACCAGTGATGTCCCCGATATCTCCTGTTCTCTTCCTATGGATGAATCTTGGTTTATCATCATAGGCTCTGAGTTTGCTGCAGGGGTGGATGTTCTATGGCCTGCAGCTTGTCTTGGCAGATAAGTGGATGTCCTGAAGTCCCTCTAAATGTGACACTTGCTGCCTGACACGCTGAGAGCATGACAGAACCCCTAGCTTGGCAATCCAGTATGTGCAGAGTACCACCGTCTGTTGCCCTGTAAATAGTCTGAAAAGCAAAAGATGCTGTTTTGTAAGGTTTTTAGTTCAGGGTGAGTTTTCACAAAATGATCATCATTAAAATTACCCTTCTGTATCTATCTGCTGTGCACTTTTTTCCAGCCTTCATACATGAAATCAAAAAGCTCTATTTAAGTGAAGTTTTTTTGCTTAGAACAAACTTTCTCTTAAAAAATGCTAATTCTTATTAATGGGGCCTGTGATAGCTCAAAGTATAACATCCACTGAGAGGGGATTGCTTGCAAAAAAGCAGCTTGACTGTGCAGTGTCTGTCTGCCACTATTAGTGTGTTGTCTGTGCCTAACTCTCTGGAGTTGAGACTTCTCCCAGAGTAAAGTCACAGGACTGGCTGGGTGCAACATATGTAGTACTAACTGTTGAAGCTCAGTTCTTGGGGATGAAAAAACCTACAAGTGTTAGGTATCTTCTTCTGTTATGTTCTTCAAGTGTAGGCAAAAGCCATTGAATAAACAAATGCAGCACTTTTGACCCCCCCAAAATCTGGTAATTTTGACAGTATGGTGTACACAACGCAACAATATTGAGTTTCTGGAGAATTAAGGGTTTCCATGAGAATGTGGTGTGACATTTTCTGGGAGTGTGGTCTGTTCTAAAAAAGCAGGTTCTTTCTTTCTCTATCCTTCTGCACTCACTGTTTGAATGTCTACTGAAAGCTTTATTCATAATCCACTACAGACTGAGAGCCAAATCTGGCTTAGCGTGCAGAACCTACAATTTCTAGAACTTATGAAGGAAGGTAAATCAGGCAGCATGTCCATTTTCCTACTACTCATGCTGCTGTTGCATATGCTTTGCCTGCTCTGCTCTGGAAGGCAGATACAGGAGAGCTGTGGAGTTTCCCATGTGGCATCACCAGACTGCAACCCTGCTTTTCTTTTCGCATTTTTTTTTCATCCATAGTAAGAGGTTGAAAAAAATCTTGACTGTGAGGAAAAATATTGTGAAAGTATTGATTCAGTATCTGCACCTCAGGTCAGTCAATAGCTTCTCAGCTCCTCACTGCCTAGCTCTTTCCCTCTTTCCTCCTCTGCTGAAGCAGGGTATAGGAGTATTAAGCTCTAGTGACCAGTTGTGGTTAATAGAGGATAGAAGACCAAACTGATTCATCTGTCAGGGAGATTTCTTTTGGAAATGCCAGCAGGGTCAGACAAAAAGTGAGAGCAATCGCCCAGCAAGGAGACAAGTCTGATGAAGACAGTCTCTCGGCAGTTCCAAAGCCTGGCCCCTTGTGTTTGTGTACATGCAGGCAGGTAGATGTGGTGTGTCAGTGACAGCAGTTGCCCTTATTTCAGTATTTCCTCCTGACATTTGTATCTTTCAGTAGGGAAGGTTTTTTGTTTGGAAAACACAGCTTGGGAAAAATTACATTTACTTTACACTACATTTTTTATTTTAAACACTTTACATGAGCAAGCCAATCAAGTAATTGTGGATACCTAAATAAAGAAATCCAAAGAGTCAATAAATTGTTTGTAACTACGTCTAATAATTACCTGTAATCATAGATGTGCATAGGACCATCTTTAATGGTAGCCACAGGAGTATGGCACATTGTTTAGGGACTCTTTCCATGTAGAGTCTACATGAAAATTGTGACCAAGGATTATTAGAAACCACCCATTTCAAAATATGTCACCTCCCTAAATGAGAATTATGTGGGGATTTAAGGTCAGCATCCTCTGTGGGGGTGCACAGTCACATGTGTGTTGGGGGCTCTTGTGTCTTGAAACAGCAGAATGTGCTGTGCTAGGTGAGGTTTTTTGGACAGCTTTGTCATTGTCCATGAGCAAAATCATAGCAGTCTCAATTGTTAGAAATATTTTTGTCAGTCTCCCCAGAATACAGGAATCCTGCATATTCACTCCCTGCAAGAGGAATAATTGTCCTGTCCTGTGAGGATAATCTTTCATTACATAGAAGCTAATGTATGTATGCTTGTAACCCTTAAAATATAATTCCCTCTTTCTACTTGGAGCATTCAGCAATCATACTGATGCTGAAGAACACTATCAGTGCCATCACTCAAAGGCTCTGGAGTCACTAGTGTAAAATGGAGGCTTCTCCACATTGTCCAGGGAGTGCATGCACCCACTGTAACTTTTTTCTTCCTCAAAATCACCCACTGTTCATGGCTGCTTAGTCTGTCATGCGCAAGTCATGCGTGAAGGCATGTGCTCTCTGCCACTTATGCTTATAAGCCCTAGAAACAAAGGCTGAGCAACCGCTTTCTCACTTGTTATAAAGACTTTGGTTTTGCAGGTCCCATTGAACACCCCGACTCTTTGTGACCATCAACGTAGCAAAATCCACACAGTGCCTTGTGCTGGGCCAAAGCAGGCCGAGGGGATGGTGCTGTGAGATGCCTGTAGGCTCTTTGAATAATGTGGCTGAGAGAATATTTCAAAAAACCCTTGAGTCTACAGAGTTTGACTGCTTTATACAAGAAACAGTGGGCTTGTAATTCATTCTCATACAATATTAATGACATTAAACAATCTTTTCCCAGATGATCTGAATAGAGATTGTTATTTCCTTCATCCCATTTAGATTTACAGCAGAGAATAAACTTTAGAAGGCACTACATAAAGCAATTCACAGCGTTCCCCTGCAGAGGCTCTAATGCATAGTATTAACATCTCCCTTCTGTGTACGCATATCTAATCAGGATTGTACAGATTTTATACAGGCTTTTACAGAAACCCCACCAGTGTAGTATCTGAAGGGTTTCCATGGTACTTCAGTGAGGCATGGGTCATTCTGTAGTATGTCTTCAGAGAGAAAAATGTAGTTGTACAAGAGCATTTTATTTTGTTAAGATTTAAGCAGTTTTGAGCTTTAGGTTCTATTAATTTTACATGGTTACAGCTCTGGTGGCATTAATGAAAAACTGTGAAACCAAGGCTGAGACACATGTGAGGATGGGAATGAAGCTCTTGCAGAGAGAGCGAGGATGAAAGCACTGTTCATTGACGCCACCTGGCATCAGCATCGTGAAAAAAAACAAAATTCAGTCTGAACTTTGCCTTCCTGCAGATGCACAAATAGAAGCCAAGTGTTCCTGAGCCATCAAGGGTAGTCTCCCACTATTCTTGTCTGTCACCTCATGTTTTCCCATTCACATGTCTACAAAACCCACTTCAACATGTCTTCTTGCCCGCTGTCCCAGCCAAGGGACTGCTCTAGAGACTCTGGTGGCTGCATACTGTCTTCTCACTTCCAGCCTGACAGTACTATTGGCAGTTTGTATCTTTTGCTGTAGTGCCAAACAGACACCCCTTACCCTAAAAAATTCCTCTTTCTGTTGTTCAGTTTATCCATACTGTATTTCATGAGAAAAATCCCACCATCCCTTGCCAATGGTTTTCATGCTAACAGCTCCAGGATGTTTCATGCTCTCATAGGGACCAGCCCTCTATTTGGTGTGTGCCTGCTCTAGTCCACATTAACTCATACTGCAGACAAAATGCTTTCATTGTAAGCCATTACATTTAAAAATCAGATTATGTTAGCCATAGTTTTTCATGTTGTGTAATAATATTGTTTAATGTTAGTCACCGAATGATGTAAGGCCACAGCCTGATGGATGTGAGCTCTGACCATGCTTCTGTGTGTGGTCACACTCACCCCCTCTCCACCCTCAGGACTATTTCATTATCTCTTGCAAACTGGTATTCCAGTAGAGCCCATAACTTGTGGTTTTTTCACTGAGGCAGGCACTGCATGCTCACATGCTTCCAAGTGAGGTTTCCTTGTGAAAATCTCTGTTATGAGCATCTGGAGAGGCCCTTGGGGTCCACAATGCCTTTCCAGGTGACAGTAGGGACACAGAGTGTTCATGAATGAATATGGCAGGTGAGATGGGTTTAAACCGGTGACTCTGCATCCTGGCTTGTTAAATAGGAATTTTCAGGGCTCTCGTGATGCCTTGAGCCATTCCCGTGGCTCATGGGCACCAGTCCAGCCGTGGTGGCCTGGGGACCTTCACACACTTCTGCAAAATGCCAGACCTATGGCTCCCTGAGATGGGTGGGAAACTCTCTGGTTGAAAAGCATGGATGCTAGGGCAAGAATTTTTATTGCACTGTCTCCATCAGCAGTAGGAATATCACTGAAACAGGATGAGCAAGTGGTTTGATGTTACCTGGAATATTTTTGTAGAAACCATGGAAACAGCCTCCCTCAAAATTAATAGCGGCTTTGCTGTCTGGAAGCTCATCCTGCATCTGCTTAAACTGTTACTGGTGGCTAATCCCTTTCCTCTGTTAGGGCTGCCTGAGCAGGTGAAGCCAAGCACCTGAGTATTTGTCTCAGAGTTTGGTCATTCCACCATTGTGGCTTCAGAGGAACAGGAATTTTGTCCGTGAAATCTCTGTGTATACATATGAGGGTGTGTGTAATTTCCACACAGATAATTTTAAATTAGTCACGTTTTAAAAAGCTCTTGCAGTTTGTGTTTATCCTGCATTGTTCTTGTACATAGACAGATCACTCTTCAAGGCTGTGTCAGAAACAATTACTTATGGCCTGGTGAAGATCTCATTTTTCATTATATTTTATCATTCTGCTTTACACTGATTACAAACTGGAACTGTTTGTTTACTCAAACCACAGCAGTTCAGCAGTATTTCTAGGTACTTTGCACGGCAATGCAAAGTGCAGAGAAGAGTTGCTCTCTGAGTGGGCTTGTTTTCCCCATGCACAGGGCTGCCAGCATTACAGATGCATGGAGAAACCCACACTTCACTTACTCTGCCAACTTGTGCGTATTAATGCTATTTAATATTCACTGTGAGGAGGGTATTTTTGAGGACTTCTAGGGATCACTTTAGTCTCAGAGCTGTTTTATTTGATGAGGTCTGGCTTTTTTTGATGGAATTGGTAAATAACATCTCAGCAGCTCTTTCAAGAGCTTCTCTTGTTGTACCCTGGGGTGGTTTTGTACCTTGTGGGCTGTGGCAGAGCATATGCTGCTGCGTGGTGCTGCTGGGGGCTGTGTGGGGGGAGCTGGGCAGTGCTGTGGCAGTGCCTGTGCTTGTCACCCAGCTCACACAGCAGGACCCAGCGTGCAGGCAAACCACTGTGTAAGAGGCTGCGAGGCTTCTTCCCTACTTTGCTGCAACTTCCCAGGCAGCTGATCTGTTCTGCTAGCCTGAGGATGAATAATAGGCATGATATGATATTTTTTCCCGAGATTTCTGAACTGTACTGTCACAATTAGATGGGAGAATAATTAAAAAAAGAAAAAAAAATCCAAGCATTCCAGGTCTATATTTCTTGAGGATTTTTTTATTAACATGAATCACTGAATACTGTTATTAAAACAAAAGCCATTGTCCTAGTTGCTGCAAACAGAGCCAATGTTTTACAGTGGAAGTTCTTTTAGCTGCATCTGCATAGAGCCTGATGTTTTTTATTGAGTCAGAGAGAGAAAGAATTTGAACAATACATTACAGCAAAATCAAAATCTCATAATTTTGTTGCTTGATACGGTGATCCATCTGTAATTCAATATCAGTCATATATCAGATGGTAATAAAATCATTGTGAGACAAGGTACAAATCTGATGGTAATTTTTTTTAAACTGAATGGAGCCCTTTTCAGCCTTTTTAAAAGGGCTCTCCTTGCTAAGAGTACAGACTTTGCTTTTACTTGATCTAATTTCACATTACTACAAAAAGTAAATTTCATGCTACATTTCATTTTCAGATGTAGGATATAAAATCATGAGCTACAAAAGAAAGTTTTATACTGTTCTTATTCCTTGTCTCATATAAAACAAACAAACAAACAAAAAGCATGGAGAGAAACAGAGAGTTTCCTAAGGAAAAAAGCCTTACCACATAGGATTGAAATCAGCACCCTGTACACCTTCCTATATAATATGTTGTGGCTTTATTTATTTAAGGAGCAGTGATTTGCCCACTGGAAGGTCAGGAGTTTATATCCCCTGCCTATCTCGGTTCCTTCCTGTGGTTGTCACTGAATGCAAAATCTTTCAGTCACTGCTCTGGTGACTAATGGAAATTAAGGCTGGAAGATGGCTCCAGTTATTTAGTCTGACCCATACACCACGTGCTATAAACCTTCACCCTGGCCCATTGATCTCCGTATGATTTATCTCCCAGAAAAATACCCAGTCTTGATTTAGAGAGACCAAGTGACAACTGAACATCAGTGTCTCTTGGTGCTTTGTTACAGCTGTCAGCATCCTCACCTGCCAGACTTTGTGTCTTCATATCTCTAACGTGGAGATGTCTACTATCCATTCTTGTTGCTCTTAATCCGTGACAGAGATGACTTGTCTTTACTGATAATTATATTTCAGCAGGTGCAAAATGAGCCCATATTCACCTTCTGAGCTCTATGGTTCTGAGCAGCCGTACACCTTTTTAATAAAAAGACATAGTGATTTTAAAATTATGTAATTCATATATTATGCTAACTACCTGGCTGCAATCAGAAGTTTGCTCCTTAATTTTGACTAAGGATTAAACCTCAGAAACAGATCTATCACCTGGCAAAGGACATTTCAGATAACTGACCTTTTACTTGAAAGTCTTGAGACATTACATTGCAGAAAAAACATCAACTGAGCATTTTCAAACAACACAGAAGAAAATTCACTACCATAGAGATTAGCATGTTGATACACTGATGAAATATTAAAAAGTCTGACTGTGTCAGATCAACCCCAGCTGCATTTTTTCAGTGGCCAATATTTCTTCATTGTTTTGTGAAAAGTATATTAAAAGTAGGTAGGAAAATCCATCAGAGATCAGCATCCCTGCAGAAAACTCATTCTGCTTCAAAGAAAGCACAGCTGAAAACTCTAGATGTCTTTCTGTGTTGCCATTGCAACAGGTACGTAAATAATCTCTCTCCCAGGCACAACTGTATCAGAAAAATCGTAACTACCCTAATAGCTATGTTTGGCACACAGGTGATTAATCCAGCCTGTCAGTCATGCTTTCAGGGGTTCTTTGGTTTCTAAGTCAAAACTGGAATGATTTTTGCTTAGAAATAACAAAACCCAATAAATGGCCTTACTGGAACTTATATTTGCCCCCTCTGACAGAAATGCAGAAGACTGTGATCTGCTGAATCTCTGTCTGTCCATAGCATGGGGATCATGTGGCCTGGGAGACCAAGAGTACCCAGACCTCTGCGGACAGCTGTGCCTGACCCACCATCTGCAAACCTGTAATATCAAGGACAACTTTGACACCAAACAGCATTAAAGACCTTTTATAAGGACTTGTGAACCTCCACGCACAGAGGTAAAACTTTTAGGATCCTGGTTAGGCAGACACTTCTGACCATGTAGGTCTGTATAGTAGTGAGTCACCCAGGCTCTGTTTCTCCCCATTTGTTCCCTCCCTCCCACTGTGCATCCTCAGGGAACTTGTGAAACAAGGCTTTTATGCCATACTTCTGTAGAAAACACAAATGAGTTTCCTTACTTTCCTTTTTGAAGAAACCCCAGAGCTTGGAAAATCTAAACTGAAGGGCAGAGCAATTGATGGAGGTTTTACCCAGACAAGACATACATGAGCATTAATAGTTTTGTACCAGTATTAGGAAACACTGTAAGATCCAACTTCACCTTTTAGTCTGCACAGTATTTTGAGCACCTCAAAGCAGGCTAACAAAGTAGAGTATAGCATATAGGGTTCATGTTTAGTGTTTTGGTCAGAAAGTTTTTAGGTAGTCCAGAAACTTTCTTTTTCTTTTCTGATTCATATTCCTGTCACATTTAGGATGGACTCTCACAACTCCTTTTTCCTCTGTCTTAATATGAATACTATGGGAAGCCTATGATTGTGCGTCATGCAGCCAATGTGAGCAGTTCACATCTGTGCCCTTGCTAACTATGTTTCATCCTCCTCAGTTTTGGAACAGAGTTAAAATTTTCCTCATCATCAGCAAAGTCACTGACAGAGAAATAATAATCTCCCTGCTTTAAGGACTTCTCTGTCATTCAGAAAGCTCCATGCTTCAGGGAAGATAACACTTCTGATACAGGTTCTTTGTTCCTGGAGATGCACAGGGCATCCTCAGTTAAGTATTCCTGCAGAAAAAGGGGAGAGTGGGTTGAGCATGAGTCTGATGCTGAATTGTATACATTCTTCCTTAAGACCAGGGATTGGTACCACAGCCAATGCCATGGTAGAGGGGTTGGAACTACATGTTCTCTAAGCTCCCTTCCAGCCCAAACCATTTTATGATTATAAAGCATACTAAAAAATCCCCCACAAAACATCAAAACCACTGAAAAACAAAACACT
>JAWWEE010000085.1:59028117-59062807 GCA_035221455.1 Xenops minutus
CACTTCATATATATATATATATATATATATATATATATATATATGTATGTATATATATATATATATATATATTCACCCCCTCAGTAGGGCAAGGAAATGGGCCAGGCAAGCAAGAAACAGATCTTGTGATTAAGGCATTGTCCTGGGGCTTTATGTCTATGTTCCTCCTCTCCATTTTTTAAATCTTTCTGGACCTTGCTATGTCATTTGTAAAATGATGGCTTGAAATACTGCTTTTGCCTTTTATCCAGGTGAAATTAAACTATGTCAACGGATGATTTTTAGGAACCAAGATAACATGATGATGAGAAAAATACTATTTACTTTTGAATCTATGGTCCTGCTCAGATAAAACTGAACTTAATGCAAGAATATCAAAGATTGTTTCCTAAAATTACAAATGGTGGATAAATAAAGAATTCAAGAGATGTTTAATTAAAGGCCTTGCAGCACTTTGGGTGAAACTCACCATAAAATTGTTCATATTTCTAGACTGAGTTAGAGAGTAGTATCTTTCCCCTTGTCTTTCACTCAGCCTGCCTTTCTTTAGTTGGATCCTTTGATACTGTTTATTGATTAAATTATAACACTGTTGTTTCTACAAACTGCCTCAAGTCCACAGCACATGCCACACTTGTGTTTTTCTGGAAAGTTACAGAGCTGAAGAAACCACGTGCTAAAGCTGCTTGTCACAAAACAGGCCATTAGTTCTAGTTTTATGTGTGGTAGAACTAGCAATATATCTGAAGTCTGGGGAGATGTTCAGTTTCTTTATTTTGTCTTGGTAAAACATGTTTGTAAGAAATTACTTTGTCTAGCTGAGACTTAACAAAACAGTTCTATTTTGTGTTGTGGAAAATGATGTTGAAAGAAGAATATATTCATCAAGAAAGAGGCTGTGGTCTTTCCTAATGTTTGTTTCCCTCAGGAAAGAGGCTGTTGGCTGCAAGGACTTGCTATTCCACAGCTCTCCAGGAACTTTAGGGTCATGGTTCTCATTGCTATTAATTAATGGGAAATGCTGGCAGCAGGAAAAAAAATCAATTCGTTCCTTTCTTTCCCTCCCTTTCTTCAAACTTTTTGCAATATTGGGAATGACTGCCATTACTATTATGAAATCAGTCAGCACCAAAGTTTTCAGATTTCATGTATACCACTGCTATTAAAAAAAAAAAGGCAAAAAAAAAAAAAAAAGGCAAAAAAAAAAAAGGCAAGTTGTGGCAACGTGAGATCATTGGTACTAGTATATAAGTACAGTGGTGTGAAATGAAATCAGTCACATTATTACTGAAAAATCTGTTGTGATTATCAAGCAACTAGAATGTTCGGGTATTTTTCCCAATTAATTTGACATAGACGACATTCATTCCCTTTGCTCTGCACATAGCTATTTCTACAGTAGCCAGTAAAATTAAGCTGTCCATACACCTGTAGGCTGTGTTCTCGTATGCAGTTTAATATGTCAATAAGAATAACACAATTTCCTGAGGATGAATAACTACAGGCTTGCTGGGTCAAGGTGTGCACAGACACAATCACACCCTTCTGGTCATTAATCCCTGGGATCAGCATGTTCTGATTATTACTGTGTAATTAGTTCATAAAGCTCCTTTCAAAGTGAAAGAGAACTGCTTTCTCTGAGCACAATGTGCACTGCATCTATCATGGGTTTATTCATTCCAGATGAATCTGATTCCCAGTTAAGAAAATGTATTCTGGGAACTTAATATCTCTATTGTAATGTTTCTGTTGTTTCCAACACTACAAAAATAAAAGATGGTGACACTTAATAATGATTTCAATCTGAAGCAAATTTTTAAGAATCAGCTTTTGTTGGCCCCAGTGTTTTGGCTTGAAAATAAAAAAACAAAAGTGAAGGAGGAAACTGATATTTCAGAGTGAGAGATTTACATGTGTGACTTAGAGAAGATGACATACACTCTGAACAACAAATATTTTCTCTTTCTGGTGTCCAGAAATGGAGTTATAGTTGATTTACTATCTACTATTAAATTCCTATTTATTAAATTCCTAGTCCTACTATTAAAAGTATTTTTGAAATAACTGCTTTGAAGAGCAGTTAGTCTTCAAAAATAATTATCTTGGGTTGTTTTAATTTAATATATATGTTGCATGGCACTTAAGCATAGTTGCCAAAGGTTTATGAACTCCAGGCAACTTAACATTAGTGCTTTCCATGTCAGATCATAAAGTAAATTAATTGAACAGAAACAAATGCATAGAGACCCCATTGGGATCAGGTTAAGTTATTGTACAATCTTCAATGAGTATTCACAGATAGGGTGGGGTTTTGTTGCTGTTGTTGCTGGCTAGTTTTGGTTTTGTTTGTTTTGTTTTGCTGGGATCTTTTGTCTTCCCAGCTGTACTTGGCCCAGGTTAACTCATCAACTTCCCAAATTTGAAAATAAATCCTACTCATTCCTCTGTGAAAGTCTGAAGAATTTATGTCCTGCTCCAAAGGATGTAATGAGAATCAAATACGGACAAAATTACCACAATCCCTAATCAGTAGTAGCCCAACCGTTTTCATTGCTAAAAGGGTCTTTTTCAAGATACCAAGACCAACTATTGTCAGCATCCCAAAATGGGAATGCTGACCCCCTTACTGATAATGCTTGACAAATGCAGCTGTTGCAGGTCAGTATAAGCAAAGAACACAATGCCTCAATCCTAATACCCTCAGATCAACAGTAGTTTATTTTAAATCACAAATTTCTGCTTGGAAACTAGAGGGAGCACATTGGTGCCTTTTATGTAATAACAAAACCTGAAGAAGAGGTTGATGAAGTGAGGCCAGCAGAGGACCACCAGGATAATCAGGGACTGGACCACCTGTCCTGCAAGGGGAGCCAGACAGATGGGACAGCTTCTGACTGCAGAAGGGAAGGCACCTCAGAGCAGCATTCTTTCTATGGGCAGGTCACTGAGAAGATGGAGCCACACTTTCCACAACAATAAAAGGGAGCAGGATGATAGAGTGTGGGTCTAAGCTGAAGCAGGAGGAGCCCACGTTATATATAAAGGGAAACCTTTTTTCCTTGTCTAGGCAGTCCAGCGTGGAGCAGATTGCCAAGAGAGGCAGTGGAGCCTCTGTTCTTGCGGCTTTTAAAGATAGGGCTGGAGAAAGTTCTGAGCTACATGCTCTGACCTTCTTGCTGCTGCTGTTTTGAGCTGGTGGTTCCACTGGGTACTTCCAGCCCTCCCTTCCAGGCAGGGTTCCCAAGCGCTTTAGAAAAGAGCCCAGGGACATCTTTGTGACATGACTATTTGGTTAAATTGTGATATGTCAAATTTGATAAGCCATGCAGTCTCTTCCAGTCCTATCCATGTAAGACTTTTTTCTATTTATTCACTCTGTTTTTTAAACCAAGTTTATAGTTTGAAACCCTTGCTAGCCCATTTTCCACTCAATGTCTGAGTCATGCTGTGACACACTCATGTCATACTTTTTTGTATCTCAAAACTTCCCATTTTAAGAAACAGTTCTCTCTCAAAGGGTAAGCAACTAACTCAAGATGTTTTATCAAGCACTGTGAACAGTCATTCTTTTTACATATATATATATACACACATATATATACATACACACTCTTCTATTCAGCATGCTCTCCCTTCCTTATGTGCACCAGTGTGATCAGCCTTTAAAAGTCAGCTGGATCCCCAGCTGCAACAGAGCTCACACTGCATAGGCAAGGTTGGTACAGTCTATATTTTTTAGGTCAAATGAATGCTTCTTCTTCTATGATTGAATTTTCTCAGCTTGGGGTTTACCTCAGCAAGGATTCTGCTGTGCATATCTGTTCTCTGGTGATTTCTCAAATGCACTGGACCTTGTTTACAGTCTTCTGCTGCTACTATGCAAAATTTCTGTGTAATTCAAGTTCTCAAAACTTGTTTCATGTTTTTGCTCGTTGTTTAGTTTATGAGCAAGCCACTGTTCTCACTTGAGTTCTAGAAACTATAGCTGCTAATGATTTTTCAGATTTCAGGCAACATTTTTCCCTATTATCTTATAAGAAACATTCCAACACATTAGCCAGCTCATGCACTTTGAAGGTATTTTAGAGTGCTCATCTTTCATTTGTGACTGTAAAAAGCAGCCAAGTACATTTTTCTACTGCCACTCAAGACTTCAAGCCTTTACCTTCTGTCACTCAATAATTAAATCCACTGTCTGGCAAAACTTGTTTTCCAGATTCAATGGATCAGCTGTTTCTCCAGCTACAACTAAAGAGCATCAACTCTGGAAAAGGAAAGAAGGAGGGCAAGGAGTACAGGGAATACAGAAAGCTGTGGGTAAGGCCACAATGACCTTATCCTTTGAGACTAACTTTACTTCTTGTTTGCAAAGAAAAAAACCTTCACTAAATATTTGGGCAGAATAAAGAGCAGCAGTGACAGATGTGTTGCCATGGCAGATACAAGATGGCTCATTTTCTGTCGGCTGAATCTCCTACAATTGATTATTTGATTTTTCACTATTTTGCCTGAGATTGCTATCAAATTAAGCCACCATCTGTCATTCTGTTTGCTCCTGCTGAAGTGTGGACAATGTTGCAACTCTTCCAGGCATCAGATATTTTCTCTGGCCTCTCGTAAAATTTATTTTATATGTAAAATCCACTGTCCAGACCCCTCCTCAGAAAATTGGCTTCATGACTTGTGAAAAAGTTACCTGGTCCTGTTGTCTCAAGTGTTTATCCACTCTAAGCCTGGTGTGCTTCTTTGGCTACTGCTGGCTTGGGAATAATTTCATTGTTAGGAAAATACTTCAAGTACCTCACCTTGACTTTTTCTACATACAAAACAATCAATGATTATATAAAGGCTGTTAGCAGTGAGGTAGAAAGAGGTGTTCATTAAACAGGTGCCCATCTTGCTTTCTGTATTTTATTTTTTTTCTGAAAAGACTTAAATGGAAGTTGTTTTGTTCTTTGCCCAGCCTGCCATGGATCTTTATGTAACGTATTAACTTCTCTTATTTCACTTTCCCATACTCAGAGCTAGACAACATACTAATTTTACCTATTCCTCCTTGTTTCTTTATTGTCTATCTAGCTTCTGTTTGGTCTGTATTTATTCAACAGGAATGTTTGCCCAAAAAAACTTCCCTGCCTTGACTGTAGCCTTTCGACCATCTAAAACTTTTCTTAAAGAGTTAATTCTTGCTCCTTCTCTTTTACCTGGTCCTTCTTTTTAGAAGTTGCCTTAAACTACCCTCATATACAATACAAGAACTGTCTCCTTTTCATCAGTACTGTCGTTAGTCCATGATTTTTATCTGACAGGATTCAGAAAGAACTGGAACAGGTTAGATCTTGAAAGGCTTCAAGTGGGAAGGTATAGAATGAAACTTTGTGGAGAACAAAACCGACTTTTTTTTAAGTTACCTTTTAACATGAAATTAAAATGTATGAACATTTACAGAAAGCTTAAAAAAACCCAAACCCCCACCCTCTGCCACAACCTCAAACCAAACAAACACAGAGAAATACCAATCAGCAGTCTGAAGAAATGAACAGATAGAAGCAGAAAAGGAGAAGCAAACCAATTCATAGGTGATATAACCAGATTACAATACTTCCCCCCCACCACTTTTTGTTCCCTGGACTGTAGTTTAAAGTCCCTAAGGTGAGCAATGGTCCCTATAGCAAATGCTGGAATTCTTCCTCTTATGTTACCCCTGTTTTATTTCTCTTAACCAGGTTAAAGGCAATGCTTTTAACATTTTAGACATACAATTCCTCCCACTAGATGTCTGTAACACCAATTATATTGTCTTCTTTAAAATAAGAAATTTCCAATTCTTTTTGCTTCTTGCTGCAATTTCTGGCAATTGGAATGCTCTGTCTTTTCACTTTTTCTATCATTGTAGGCCAATTTGTTTATGATTTGCTGAGTTAGTCTATTTTACATTTGTCTCATTTGCATGCTACCTTCTATTTTTAAACTGCTAGCTTCCTTAGTGCTCCGCTTCCCTCCATTCCCAGTAATTACTGCTCAAACACAGAGATACTGGTCACCCAGTCTCTAAGAAAACTCTTCTGCTTAAGGCTCTTTGAAAAGAAAACCCATTTCTCTATATCAATATTACTAATGATGTGTCTCCATTATTTCTATTTTCTTTCTATCTCACTCTTGGGAACAGAAAACATGGAGCCAAGTTTCGAGGTTTTTTCCTACTGGTGTACTTTGCTTTGATATCCTATTGGTCCAAGAGTGTACCATCATCATCAAGGCTTTTCTGGATCTCTTCACAGTACTGTTTAATTCCTTCAGTTCAAGTCAAAGAGTCAGGATTTGTGCTTTTCTCCTCCAAAGACATTGCATGCACTAAACTGTTCTTGAGCCACCAAGAGGACTGGATGCTTGTCAGGTAATGTCCTGCTTAAGTGAGTTTTGTTTCTTCACAGACAAGTTTTTTGGCAGTTGATAAGCTATCAACCTGGTAACTATTTGATACCTCCAGCCCCATTGAAAACTGTTTCTGCTTCTCATGTTTTACTAGGAGTCTGGATTGCACATGAGTACAAGTACTAGGGTATGTCAGAGAAGCGTGATTTTCATCTAGTCTTGTGGAAATCCCTGAATATCACCAGGAACTTGAATGACTTTATTTTGACATTTCAATTAGTTGTTTTTTGAAAGGATCATTTGCTCTGGACCACATTAGTATCTGCCTAGCTTTGTAGAGAAAAGGACTCTTTAAGACTGAGAGAGGTCACAGCTGAAGCTCCCTCAGTGGTATGGCTGAGGACAAGAAGGTCACAATTTTTTCCCACAGCTTGAGGAACATAAGGTGCCAGTGGGGTTCCTCATACAAAACTGCAGAGCACATCTTTGTTATTTATGCATAAGCAAACACAGAGATGCTAGCAGAGCTAAAAATCAAACCACATGATGCTATAGTGATATTTTGTTCTTAATATTTTGTTCTTGACAGTGGATAAACCAGTGTAATCACAGGGATCAGAAATGTTGGAAGTTCCTATATTCTGACCATAAATAATCTTCAGAGAAAATCCTTCAGATGATGGGACTTCAATAACCTCTTTTAAGATATACGCAGGGCAATTTTGATTTTTGTCAACCTGATACCACCTTTATTGAACTCTGAGCTGTGCCTGAGTTTATGAGAAATGGCTGGAACCATGATTATTTTGTAAGCAAATGGTGATATTGCACTGCTATTGCTGAGGTGTGGTCTTGAGCACCATAGAAGTGAAAGGGAAAGAACTGAGCAAGGGGCCAAAATTATACAGCAGAAACAATGCTCTGTTTCAACTGGGCAATTCAGGGCTACCTATTTTGAGTGACAGGCTGTGTCCCCTTTCACACAGGGAAAGGGAGTATGTACCCTTGATGCTGTAATGCCTCTAAACTCAGCAACTTCTTGAGCCATGCTGCTGTTCTGCCAGCTTCAGACAAACCTCTCAAAAGTTTTTGGGGGATAAGTCAAGGAGTTAGGGTTCCTGTTCACCAGGAACAATCTGTTCAGTTCATTGTATTCCATAATAAATCAGTTTTTAATGTAGAATTTGATATGCATGATTTGATAAGCTATTTTTTTTCCTTTGTGTCCAGTAAATTAATGGAATTTTATCAGATAAAACTAATCTTAAATTCTGCTACATGTATTTTATTTGACTTCCAATTTCCATTTAAATGTTGTTTCAGCATAACACAAGTATGTAGTTTCTTAGAGACAGGGCACACTGTTTACATTTATGTAGGCAGCTATTGAATTGTAAATGGGTATTTAGCTTAACATAGATATGCAGCCTTATCTTGTGAAGACATTGTGTTATCAAAAATTATAAAACTTAGTGGAGGAACTAGAGATATGAAAGACCTAAAGAAGATGAAAATTCACATGTAATTATACATTCACAACATGAATCAACTTTTCTTTGGCAAAACAAAAAGAGAACAGGAATGAAATGCATGCCAACATGAATGAATACCTTTTCTGTGGTGTTGGTATGGTATTTTGCATCAATTCATTCTGTAGATCAGGCTTTTAACTCAGTCTGGTGAAATTTGAGCATTATGGAAAGTTATATACAGTAAAACTGTTGCAGTGGGATGTGCCTTTGCCTTTGCTATATAGCAGTGAGATGCACCTAACACTTCTAAGCAGCCAGAACGCAGCAGGAGAAACAAATGTTGAAAGTTGCAGGAAGAAAGGTGTTAATGGAGCTGCATGTCCATTTTCACCAGCACATCCCACATCAGGAAGCTGCCTCTCCCAGCCCGTGGCACAGCAAGGGCAGGGCCTGCAGCCAGGCAGCAGTGGGATGTGCTCTAGCCCGATGTGCATAGCCCCTGAGAAGGGATGCATTAGTGGCTGGAAACCACTGCAGGGCCAAGTCCACAATGATACCAAATTGCTTGAAACAAGCAGTTCTAAAACTGAAGAAACTTTAACCTTCACCTCTGATTAAACCAGTTCTGAGAAAACATGGATATAAAAGAACCCCACACACGGCCAGTCTGTGCAGCTCTCAGCAGTAACACTGGCGATGAGCCAGCAGCAGCAATGCACTTGTCTTTCCTTGAGCTTTACCAGAGCTGACTTGGGCCAGGGTGCAGCACTGGGAATGCTTTAATACATGCTGCTAGTAACAACTCCAACAGAGTGTGCTCTGACTGCCCCAATCCTACCTGGGGAGTTGCATGCAAGTGGCTTAACTCTGGGGTCTCTGGCCTTAAAGTTGTCTTTCACTCCAAGAAAAACTCCTACTTCCAGAAGGGTGGCTTTCTGGTGTTTTCTGACTCTAAGACACTACTCTGTCTGTAATGGGATTGACCTCATTCTGATTAGGTGCCTATAGTAATATCAGCAGTCCTGAAAACTGAATACAATGTGGGGAAGTAAAGGAAAAGATTGAAAACCCACCAGATTTTCTACAAGATATTTTTCCTACCTTTATTCATTTAAAGAACTATGGCTTCCCAGCAAGGTTAACAGATGAAAGCAAGGTTAACAGGCGAAAGAAGGAGTCTGGCACTCGGTTTGGTTTCTAGCACTGAATGCTGTCCCATGCATGGGAGCAGTTCAGTGCTGTATCACAACCCTGTTTGTTAGTTCCTGCCAGGGAGCTCAAGGACCTGTGGGGGTTCATGTGCCATGTGTTGGTGGGATGGCGAATGCACTCAGCCTCTTCATGTCCATGGCTGGAGATAATTGCAGGTATAAGGTCAGCACCTGAGTATCTTCAATGAAATGTTGTAGTACGAAAGCATGAGAATACTGCATTTCAGATTTAACTCTTCTTTAATGACAAAAATGCAGTGAATCTGTTCAGACTTAAACAGAAATATCCAATGAACAGTTTTTTAAAGTATTACTTTTAAAATATATTTGCATGCATCTTCTGTCTTGCTTTTCATGCATCTGCAGTTCCAACCGCAGAGAGAAAAGAACATTTTCCCTCTACTGTGAAAGCACAACAGCCCTATGCTGCAAGATAAATAGTCCTTGGACCTTATATGATACAATTATTTTAGAGATGCTCTTTGCCTGCTTTTGGGACAGGTGTTTTGAGGTGGGGATCAGTGCCTATTTTTGGGTTGGGAGTGAAGGTTGTAGAGAGGAAACAGGGACAGTGGAGAGAGGAACATCTTCACATAAGCAGTGCAGAGAACAAAGTGGCTTGCCTTCTTTTACTTTTCATTAAAGAAGCACAAAAAGAAGTTTCTTACTTCATCATATGACTAGGGGTGTACCTACCCACATGTATGTACAAAGTCTTGAAACTTTCTTAAAAACTCTTCCCAGGGAAGAAAGACTTATAAAAATCAACCAGCTGGAAATTAAGAGGAAGGAAAGTTACCAAGGCTGTTTAAAATCCTAAATCTCATTTACAACCTCTTTTAAAACAGGCCAATTGAATATGCGAGTGTTCCTCCTAATAAATAGACATATTTTGTTGTGCTGTCAGATTATCTCATGGGAAAGATACTGGAACCTTAAAAGCAATCATAATCTGGTTATCAGATTGCAAACTCTATTGATTTATTTTTTACATGAATATGTAACTGGAGAGGTACAATATTTGCTTTTAAAAGATGCAATTTTTACTGACTTGTGTGGGTTGAGAATACAAGAGGCAGCTGATTGAAAGTATGCAGATCTGATTGAAGAGTCAAACAGAAAATTATTCCTGCATGAGCTGAAGCATAGACAAATAGCCCACTTTGCTGTGTTTATGATGGCTGTTAGTTGATCTGGGACAAGAGAGGGGGCAGGGATTAATAATGTTTTATTGCTGTTTAGGGAAATTTTAAATGGAGCCATTCTGATCCTTTACTGGTTAAAACTTCATTGGGGAATGAGAAATGACTTTTCTAGACAGTGAGTAAAGAAGCAAGAACTACTTGCAGATGGGTTTTGCATGTCAAGTGGGAATTGCTACCTCTAGGGCTAACGTGTGTTTATGATGCAGGGTACAGGCACAGAAGACTACTTCATTAGGCATTTTTTCAAGTCACATAGACTGAAGAAAAATGTTCAGGAAAGAACACTCATGTCATTGAGAGAAATTTGCAAATCTGCAACACAGTTCAACGTAAGTCAAAGAATATAAAAAAAAAATTAATAATAATAATAATAAAAATTAAAAAACCTTCCAAACTTCCAGATACATATTTTAGTGATGCTGGAAGAGCTGGAAACTCATCTCAGAAATGTCAGCCACGGACATTTCACTGATGCTTTTTCATTTCTATGACAATAAGGGAAGGAAAAGCAGAAAATGTAAATTTTGGGACATAAAGAGTCCAATGCTGAGCTGCCTCAAAGGGTTCAGAAAAACAGGCTGTTCATTTTTTCTTTCCTGAGGTGCAGAGAATCACTCCAGGAGAGATAACGTTTGTCTGCCATCATCCCATCTGACCTTTTTGGTCCAAGGAAAGGAGGGGACATAGGACTGTGCTCCCCTCTTGACCTCTCCCCTCATGACAAACCATAGCTTTGTGGATTTATGAGGGGAGAAGGGTGTCTAGTAGACCTTAAGTTCATTTCAGGAGTCTTGAGGAGGGGAGAGGGAGAGATATGGAGAACGTGTACTTTTAGAGTGGGCATTCACCAACCTGGACTCACTGGTTGGTGCACAGGTCCCCAGATGCTGCTGCGCAGCCCTGTGGGCCACAATTTCCATACAAACTGGGTGGCTGCGTCTGAGTTGCTTTAAACTCTTCTGCCTCCCAGACTTCTCAGATGGTGGATTTAGTCATTACTGTTTTGCATCAACTTGCTCCTAGAACTGGGGTGATATTGCAGTAATTTGATGGAAAAGACTACTTCCAAGTCTTCCAAGGGAACTGCGACATCCAGACTTGCTGACAGCCCGTTTCACCTCTAAATTTAATTAGTTCTACTAGGATTGGTGTAAGGCAGTGTCAAAATAAGTCTTTTATTATCCCCTAGTATGACTGCTCTCTGCACAGCACTAAACATAGACTGAAAAGCCATGAGCAGCCTCACTAGGGCACTGAAGAAGTTGGTATTTATGAACAAGCTAAAGGGTAAAATATTCAAAGAAAAACTTAGCTCTAAAAATTGCTGGGTGCTTATTTCAATTAAAATAATGAAAAAATACAAAGGCATGCCATTTAAAATGAGCTTCCTAGAAGCAAACAAGTGCACATGAGGCATAATGGCTAATGAAAAGAATAGCCTGCTGATGAATAATAAAACTTTTTGACACTTCTAGCTCATCCTTTAAATGTTCCTCCAGAAGGGATTACTAAAGTAAACAAAAAATAAAAATGGTGTGCCTTGAAGCACTTTTTTCATACTTTCAAGTATAAGAAGCTGCAATCCAGGGAAAGCATAAAAGAGACTTTTATTTCCAATTTGATAATTTGAAACTTCATATTAAAAGTACATAAAAAACTTCATATTATAAGTACATAAAAGTACATAAAAACACAGATACAAATAATAAGCAGGTGAATATTAAAACAACTGAAATGTGTTTTATTTTACACAGGTCTGGTTCTCCTTTACCAGAGTTTTTATACCAGAAAGCCTTATGCACATTCAGGTACACGACAAGAGGGACATTCACATCTTGCTTTGTTTCTAGAAGTATCCAGACCCTTAAGGTCTCTGGGAGACTCAGGTAGCTTTTCTTTGTGTTTCATAGAAAATCAGCTTCTCAATTTTAGCATCTTGTGCCATTTTACAGAGGGAAGCAGCGTAGGAGTAGAAAACAGGTGCATGCCTTAAAACTGAATCAGAATTTGCATCCCAAATTAAAGAAAAAAGTATTTGAGCTTGTTGATAGAACCAGACCTGCAGGTAGTCCCACAGATCTGGTGATACTATTCACATGATTAAAGTTCTTTTGTAGCTTATAAAAGAAATTAGGCTCACGTTTAAGTGTTTTGTAGCTAAAGGGCCAGTTACCATTTCTTGAAGCTCTGAGGGAATGCTTTTTGATGTAAAATTGTGTGTTTGATTATGCTGGGTATAATAAAAGGGGGGAATAGAAGAACCAGCCTGATTTTGGTACTGCATCAGGTCTCAAACATCTAGGGCATTTCATATTTAAATATTGAAAATTGCAGTGAGACCTGATCTACAGTAGTGTCAATGGGAGTTTATATGTGCAGTCAGGCAAATCCCAAAGGTTTTCTTAATCGAATATTGAGCATAAATCCAGGCTTGTACTACTGCAAGAATTTATCATTTCAGGTTAAAATGTTATTAAAAAATTTCAACATTATGCATTACAGTTTTAAGCTCTTTTTAAATCAAGGAAGAGCTGCCAGCTGATGAGAATTTTGGTAGAGTATAATAAAAAGACTTCAGAATGAGCTTTCCTAGAGAAGGTCTTGATAGAAACACGACTTTCAAATTCAGGACAAATATATGAGGTAAAGGGGAATGGTCTAATAAGTAGAAAATGTTCCGCAGTAACACTCTGCTGTTACTTTCCCAAAATGATGAGGCCCAAACCAATGGAAAAGAAACAAACAAGCAAGCAAAAATGAAAGGGGAAACAATTTACCCAAATACATATACAAGTGAAAAAAAAAAAAAAAGCCCCAAACCCAAAACCAAGCAGTTTTCACAAGGCAAGAAGGTTATTGCCTCATGTGCTGAAATTAGTCAGATTGACTTGAGTACAACTGCCTAGGTAGAAACCAAGGTAAGTCTGAAGGACAGTGGTAAATTGATTTCTGCCTGGAAAAGGCAGGAGCTGTGGTTAACTGCGGTTACCAGCTGGGGATAAACCCTGATCAGTGAGGCCAGGAGAAGTGATCCAAACTGGTCCCAGCGACCCAGCTCTCAAGAGACCTTCATGCAGCCACATCACTGCTGCAACTTTGAAGCTGATCTCTAAAAATGAGGGCTGGCCTAGTGGCCTTTACGAAGTTTCTCCTCTGCTTGCTGAGAATGGAAGCTGTAGATGCTGATGTTGCACCCAAACCACACGAGTGGGAGGCCCTGGCCTGTGGGTGTTTTCCATTCCACAAAGACTGAAAGAAAACACGCCAAGTTCATGCTGATGCTGATGCTGATGCGGCAGGGAAGTGTCAGGGAGAGGTGGTGCTCTCTGCCCACTCTGCATCAGGGCAGCGTGTGCTCCGGGATGTGAAACAATGGTGCAGTGGTTCCAGCACCAGTGGGTGGAGACCGCTGGGGACATCCCAGAATTTCAGAGGTTTTATGGATTTCCAGTAAGCCTAAGATAGCAGTGGGGACAAAACGTTGACACAAGAGACTGCTTGCTTGCTTTCTTGCTTTCACCCATAGGTGTTATCTCTGCACCTGAAAAGCACCTACAAAGCACTGGCTTGGGGAGGCTGATGCCTTTTTCAAGCTTTTGCTTGAAAATCTCAGCTTCCAAAGCAAATTTCACCTTAGCGAAAACTGTAATGTTTTTCAGGAAAATAGTGCTCTCTGTCATGATTGCATTTGGCAAGCCTCACTAGCTTTACAGTTGTTATTTAGAAATACAGTGTTTGCCAATTTGATACAATCGTAGATGCAGGCCTCTTTACCTGAAAGAGTAAACAGCTTTGAAATGGCAAATTAAGTTCAGCAAATTTTGGCAACTACTTTAACAGTGAATTATTACTCTTTTTTTTTTTTTCCTATGCAATTACTCTATTTTCTACAAGAACTTCTGCTGAACAGAGACTTCAAGCAGACTCCTCTGAGCTCAGAGACAGCAGACAGAGGTGGTACCACTTTCATAAGCTAAGGCAAAGCCTTGGTAAAGTGTTAAGACACAGCTACAGCTGTCTCCTAAACTGACTGATTTAAAGTAGATTATTCTTTGCATACTGAGGGTTTGGCAGGCTGAACTGATATGCTTAGATTAATTATTTATTTCTATGAAAACCCTGTGTTTGTTCAGTCTTGCCCCCTGTTTGACGCCAGGGATAGGTATTTAGGCTCCAAAGTTTTTCCTCAACGCCCTCCATATATTGTGCCTACAACAGTTGGCACTGCAGTTTGTTTTGTTGCTTGGAGACAGCTGCAGGAACACACAGAGGCATAAATCACACCTGACTCTGTTGCTAAGGAAATAAGACCATCTCCTGCTTTTCCTTCAGACCGTGTAGTAAGAGAGGCAAACAAAATTTATATTCAGGATATTTAAAATATTGCTTTAATTTAACAAAAGATAAAAGGAAACCACATAATGCATATCTGTAGCAGCTTTACTGGGGAACAACTACTGAAATTTTGTTCTTCTGGAGGTGATTACTTGAAGCATAGGACTTCAACATGTTGTGTGAAAGATGACACTACTTAGACACAATCTGGATTTGGGGCATAAAAACTTTATAAACTTTTTGTCAGGCTTTTAAACTTGCAGAGCTTCTAAAGTTTATTGAATTTCAAAGAAAAAGAAAGTCATTTTTAATACTAAAAAGTTTGACTTTGGTGAAAACTGAACTTGGGGCTGTTGTAATGTGTGGGGTTCACTCACTTGCCCCTGGCAAGCCCCCAGAGGGATCTTCATCTACATTGTCATTTGTTTGGCCCTCAAATTCCAGAGTCTCATATCTATTGTTTCAAAGTGCCTGAGAAGGCAAAGGAGGCCTGTAGGGATTTGTCTGTCACCCCAACAAGAGATGTGTTTCCATTACCTCCAGGACCACCACCATCCACCCTGTGACTAAAGTTGATCTCTCTTGCTCCAGAGAGATTGTGTGGTCACCTCTTGCCTCTGTACTTTTAAACAGAGATATATTATGCTCCAATTATAAATTGAGGGAAAATTTTGATCAGGTTAACTGATTTATTTTTTTTTCTAAACTTTGTGGAATGGGATGGAACAACATTATATATGTGAGGACGTCTGTGTCGCAGTCCTAATATGCACACTCTAACAGACAGAACAATGTTCAACAATATGCAAAACATGCCATAAATCAGCAAAATGGGTGCAACATTAGATTTAGAATTCCTGTTGCTCTTGGTGACCACCTGAACAAAATGTCCCACTGGTGATATTATCCTGGTTTACTCATTCTCTCCAAGACATTGTGTATCTCTTCTAAATCGTGATGAACAGTGGTTAGAGTTCTGTGTCCATTGTTTTTGATGCAGTCCAGCAGCTGACACAGGTGGTTGTGCTGCAGTAATATTTTCACCAGTGAAAGGTTCATTCCAAGGGCGGTGGGCAGTAAGTCTTGACAGGATGTGTAGCTAGACTGTAGCAATTTGTGGGTTGTGACAGAAGCCCCTAATTTTGTAAAATTACAAATGCGTATGTTTGCTTATTTCTAAAGTGATGTTGTCTCTAAGTATAGAGTCACAAATAGTTCTCATACATCCTTTTCTAACATTTACAAGCACAGTTTCATCAGGATGTGTTTCAAACTGACAAACATTTTGTTCATCCTAACAGTGTTATTTACACAAATAAATCCCTGTTCTTCCAATGCAATGTATGCATCAACATTGACAGTTTGCTATTTGTTCCCATTTTGTTTGACCCATAACTTTTAGTTATATAGGAGAGAGCATAATTCCATGGTGATTCAACCCCAGGGCAATGATGGGGTACGTGATCTATACCAAAGCACAGCATATTGGTAAAACAAAAGCTTTACTTGTTGGTAGGGTCAGAAGTAAAGATGTTACCAAGACTGAAATTCTCTTTCAAATTTATTTGCATTATCTCAGACTACTTTATGAATTTCAGCGTGCAAGATACACCCATTGCCTTCCCTTTCAACTGCTGCTGCAGCAAGTTTTATTCACAATTGCGCTTGGATACAACTAGAGGTATCAGTATGGGCTGCACCTAGAGCATTCACTATTAATTGATGATCCTTTTCATCAATCCTTTCCCACTGAGGTAATATCTTTGATGAGAGCAATTGGTTAGTTCCTGTGTTCCAATTAGTATAAATCACTTGGCACTGAGTTTATTTTGTTTGCTAAGACTTCAGCATTCATACTCGTTAATATTCCTAATGCTGTCCGCAGGATACCAGTTACATCATTCCTTGATTATTTTGGAGAGGTGAGGGTCAGTCCATGCAACCTTGGTAACCATCCTGTGTAAAATGTACTCAAGAATGGTGAGTAAGCAGGTTTAATTGGAGAAATATTAATCTGCATTGACAGTTCCACTTATTTGAGGTACCATAAAGAATTAAATAGCACCTTTTGTTGGCCTTTATATATGATGCCCCAGGGTCCAGTGTTGAAACGTGTGGAAATATGGTTTCAACAATATTAATGGGAGTCTTGCAAATTGTTACTTTCAAATAAGACTGGCATGAAGAGGAATTTCATCAAAACATATTAATTACTGGACCAAGACAAACTGTGTTCAATTCTTGTATTGAACTATAGTCATCTTCTACTCCTTGTGTCACTCCATGACCAGGACCACCACAGAACAGAATATTAGGATTCTGCCACCACCAAGGAATTCAAGTCACAATCAAGCTGCCCACTTGCTCACTCAAAGCAGTGACATGCAGCAAGTTGCATTAGTTGTAAACTGTGACTTGATGAGCAACTAGGGAAACTATGGTCACAACACATGTTAAGAAAGTATAACCAACACCTTTAGGGAGATGTTTAACTCTACATAGCCCTCATGCTTATGTTTTGCTTGTTGGTTTTCTGTGCAATCACTGATAAATCCCCCAGAGGTAAAAAAAAAAGATGCAGAGCCTTCATGGATGATCAACTTTCACAAAGCAAAAAATGATGCTCTTCATGAGCATCTAAAAACATTCAAATCTTCCAACCTCAGGCAACCTAGACTTAGCTTGCACAAGTGTGCTTTGAGTCACAGACTCATAGAATGCCTGAGGTGCAAAAGGACCTCCAGAGGTCATATGGTTCAAGCAGAACCACTGAGAGATGGTACTCAAGGACCAGTCAGGCAACTTTTGAGTATCTTCAAGCAGGGAAATTCCATGAGCACCCTGTGATGAAAGCCCTGTGATGTCACCAGAAAATCATTGTGACATGCTTGACATCAATCATTGAGCCTTCTGAGTGTGACTCCTGAAAGCCCTGTGATGTCACCGGAGAGTCATTGTGACACATGTGGCAATCCTTTTTTGTGGTGCGGGGCAGTCCTCAGGGATCAGAATGCTCGCCCTCCTCCGGTGGGAACAGACACCTGCAGCTGAGTGGAGCATGGACATCTACCTTGTTGGCTGTCTTCTAAGGGATAAAACGATTTTCCAAGCAGCCACAGTGGCAGGACCTGGGGAGCTGGACCCGACCTGTCACACACAGAGGCTCTGACTCAGCTGTAGCTGAGACGCCAGAAACCACTTCCCCACCTTCCCAATTCCTGCTTGCACGTGTTGGAGAGGTCAGTCACTACCCCACCCTAAGAACTGTCACATGCAAACACACCTCTGGTGTCACTTGTCTGCCCCAGCATAGTCCCTGGCACTTGCAGCAGAAGCGCAGCCCCAAGGCAGAGCAGCCAGATCTTTAGCACTCGATTTGGGCAGCCTGGCTGCTTTCTGCAGACTGCATCTCTGGACTGTGTCTCCGGGGCAGGTCAGGAGCTTTGTGTCTCTTTGGTTTGCAGCTCCAGATGGCGGAGCAGGGCTTGACAGAAGGCAACACCTCTTCCCCTTCTGCCAGCACCAACCAGACTCCCCGGGCTGCGCCTTCACGTGGTTCTGAGTGCCCAATCTGCCTGGACATCATTAAGGATCAAGTCTCTGTGAGCTGGTGCAGACACACTTTCTGCTTTTCTTGCATACTTGAATGGTCCTGCATCAGAGCTGTTTGCCCACAATGCCACGAGCCTTTCCAATACCTCTTCCACAAAGTGGGAGACAATAATTATGAGGTGTACTATGTTAGCTCCTCCAGGCCTAATCCAGGGTGGAGAGCTCATCACCGCTCTGCAGGAAGGAGGCGGCACCGTTCCACAGGCCGCCGGCAGCACAGCTCTTCCAGCAGAGACAGCAGCACTGGCCGTGCCAGTGCCCGAGAGAGGGAACGGAGCAGGACCCCGAGGCAGCACCACAGCAGGAGTCAGCAGGCCCGGGGCTATGACTCCCCAGGCAGCAGCAGGCAGCAGCAGAATTGGGCTCAAGACACATCTACTGACACTTCAAGTGATGAGGACCAAGATGCAAGGTCTGAACAGGATGTCCCAGTCCGCCGGGGGAGGAGCGAGCGCCACCAGAGGGTCCAGCGGGTTTCCTCCAGGGAGACCCGGGCGACAAGGAACCGATCCCGGAGATCCCGGAGGAGGTCACGCAGTCCTGATGGTCACAGGGACAGGTAGCACACCCTACCAAGAAGGGTACTGCTGTATGCCCTGCTATTAGTGTCATGAATTGCAAGACTTCACATGAAAAACTGCCCCTACTAGCAATTTCAAAAATAAAGTCAAATCCAACCATTAAGCTTGGGACCTGCAATCTATTTTCCATTAAATAACACATTAAAAAATCTAGGGAGACTTACACAAGGCTGCCCGAGGCTATGAGGATAACAAGCTAGTAGCTATAAGCTAGAAGAAATGCCTTGAGAAGGTTTATTTCTGAAACAGAACATAGTGCTGGGCATGATCAGTGAGGCATGTGACTTTACGTGAAAACTGTGGCAAGAGGATTCTGCTTGACAGTAAGTCAGTCTAGTGACCTATCTGAGAAGTTTCTTTCCTGCACCCAGGCTTGTGCATTCTATGCGTAGTCCCTGAAGCCCTGTGATGTCATCAGAGAGTCATTGTGACATGCATGGCAATCCGTTTTGTGGTGCGGGGCAGCCCTAAAGGATCAGAGTACCCACCCTCCTCCAGTGGGAACAGACATCTGCAGCTGAGGAGAGGATGGACGTCCATCCTGTTGGCTGCCTTCTGAGACCATAGAGATTTTTTGCTGGGTGGTGACAGCGGCAGGACCTGGGGCACTGGTATGGACCTGCCGCATGTCCAGGCTCCAGATGCTGTAGCTGAGAGGCCAGAAACCACTTCCCCACCTTCCCAATTCCTGCTTGCACGTGTTGGAGAGGTCAGTCACTACCCCACCCTAAGAACTGTCACATGCAAACACACCTCTGGTGTCACTTGTCTGCCCCAGCATAGTCCCTGGCACTTGCAGCAGAAGCGCAGCCCCAAGGCAGAGCAGCCAGATCTTTAGCACTCGATTTGGGCAGCCTGGCTGCTTTCTGCAGACTGCATCTCTGGACTGTGTCTCCGGGGCAGGTCAGGAGCTTTGTGTCTCTTTGGTTTGCAGCTCCAGATGGCGGAGCAGGGCTTGACAGAAGGCAACACCTCTTCCCCTTCTGCCAGCACCAACCAGACTCCCCGGGCTGCGCCTTCACGTGGTTCTGAGTGCCCAATCTGCCTGGACATCATTAAGGATCAAGTCTCTGTGAGCTGGTGCAGACACACTTTCTGCTTTTCTTGCATACTTGAATGGTCCTGCATCAGAGCTGTTTGCCCACAATGCCACGAGCCTTTCCAATACCTCTTCCACAAAGTGGGAGACAATAATTATGAGGTGTACTATGTTAGCTCCTCCAGGCCTAATCCAGGGTGGAGAGCTCATCACCGCTCTGCAGGAAGGAGGCGGCACCGTTCCACAGGCCGCCGGCAGCACAGCTCTTCCAGCAGAGACAGCAGCACTGGCCGTGCCAGTGCCCGAGAGAGGGAACGGAGCAGGACCCCGAGGCAGCACCACAGCAGGAGTCAGCAGGCCCGGGGCTATGACTCCCCAGGCAGCAGCAGGCAGCAGCAGAGTTGGGCTCAAGACACATCTACTGACACTTCAAGTGATGAGGACCAAGATGCAAGGTCTGAACAGGATGTTCCAGTCCGCCGGGGGAGGAGCGAGCGCCACCAGAGGGTCCAGCGGGTTTCCTCCAGGGAGCCCCGGGCGACAGGGAGCCGATCCGAGAGGAGGTCACGCAGTCCTGATGGTCACAGAGACAGCTAGCACACCCTACCAAGAAGGGTACTGCTGTATGCCCTGCTATTAGTGTCATGAATTGCAAGACTTCACACGAAAAACTGCCCCTACTAGCAATTCCAAAAATAAAGTCAAATCCAGCCATCAAGCTTAGGGCCAAGCATCCAAAACAGCTTATGAGAACCTAGAGAGAGACTTGCAAGGCAGCTGAAGGTTATGAAGGTAACAGACTAGAAGCTTTAGTGCTGCTTTTCTCATCCTGTTCTACGTTATATTCATCTATAAAAGGTTGTACTCAACATTTTGTAATGGCATGCCTTTTCTCCCTGTATTGCACTTTCACACTACGAATAACTGAAAATGAAAGGAGAAAAATCCTTTCTGTCCTGATAACAACAACATCAACAGGTTATTAGATAACATCTTGTCCTTCTACATCACCCATTTTTTCACTCTTTACTTCAAACATCTCCCAGAATAACTTCTCATCTTACCACTCATCTCAAAAGTTGGCAGTGATAAATGAAATTGGTTCACAATTACTCTGCTGTATCACAAAGAGACTGCCTATGATGCCAAACCAAAACTAATGCTGGTAGCAAGCCTCTGAAAAGTCTATTTTATTCTTCTTCCTTCTTACAGATTTTAAAAGCAATCCCCAAAACTGTTATAGAGAAATTTGCCCCTGTGGCATGCTCTGTAAATGAGCCTCACCTTTGATGCTCGCAGTGGGAGTACATGCTACAGACTCTTCAGACCCCATCCGAAGACTACCAAAGTCATTGGAAAATAATGGTGAACCAAGGACACTGTTACTTTCAAGTAAGACTGGTGTGAAGAGGGACTTTCTCAAAAGACAGAGGTGATTTGAAAAATTAATTGCTGGACCAAGACAAACTGTACTCAATTTTTGTACTAAACTACAGTCATCCTCTCCTCTGTACATTCCTTGTGTCACTCCGTGACTAGGACTGCCAGAGAGCAGAATGATTAGAAATTCAGATAAGGATCAAGCTGCCCACTTGCTCGCTCACTGCACTGAAATGCATCAAATTGCACTGGTTGTGAATTGCTGACCATTGCAGTCACTTCATCATAGAAGGTCACCAGAGTGGTCAGGCTTGATCTGTCCTTTGTCAAGCCATGCTCTCTGTCTCAAATCACCTCCTTGTCTCATATATGATTTAACATTGCTTCCATGAGGATCTGTAGCATTATCTACCAAGGCGCAGAGGCCAGATTAACCGGTCTGTAGTTCCCCAGGTTTTTCTTACTGCTTTTTGTAAAAATAGGAGTGATGTTTCCCTTTTTCTGGTCATCAGAGACTTGGCCTCACTGCTGTGACTTTTCAGATATGACAAGAGCAGCTTGGCAATGACAGCACTCAGTTGCCTTAGAACACTGGGATGCATGTTGTCAGGCCCCATAGACTTGTGGTTGTTCATCAATTGATCCAGAACCTGCTCTTTGTTTACAGTGGGAGGGATTTCACTCTTCCGATTCCCACCTAAAGGTTCAGGAACTTGAGAGATTTGGGAAGCCTGACTACCAGCCAGTGAAAACTGAGGTGAACAAGTCATTGAGTACCTCAGCCTTCTCTGTATCTGTTGTTACCGGTTCTCCTTTCTCATTTATATGGGGCCTTTCTCCTTGGCCTTTCTCTTCTGACCTCTGTCCTTACAGAATCCCTTCTTGTTATTCTTTGCATCCCTTTCCAAGTCTAGTTCCATGTGGCTTCTCTTTCTTTACCTGTCCCTACATATCTGAACTGTATCCTAGTACTCTCCCCAGGTCACCTGTTCCTGCTTCCACTGGTTTTGTATTTCATTCTTTCTTCTTGGTCTGAGGAACAGATCTTAGCTCAGCCGTGCTGGCTTCTGGCTTGCCTTGTGTATTTCCTACACTTTGTGAGGGAGAGCTCTCTAAGAAAAGCGACCTTTAAGACCTTCCAGCTCCGGTCAATCCCTCTGTGCTTAAAGACAGTTTCCCAAGGGATCTAATTCACCCACTCCTTAAATATATTGAAGTTTGTTCTTCCAACCTGCAGGATCCTGATTTTTCTGCTTGCCAGACCCATGCTCCTTGAGTTCAAAACTTCACCACAGCATGGTCATTACAGTCTAGGTTGCCTCCAGACATAGCTCCTCTAATGAGCTCATCTGCACTAGAGCACTAGGCTCAGTAGTGCTTCTCCTCAGTTGGTCTGTCCCATACCTGGACCAGGAGATTGTCCTCTACACACTCCAGGAGTATCCTGGATTGCTTATGGCTAGCTGCATTGCTTTCCCAGCAGATGTCCAGGTGATTGAAATCCCTCATGGGGATGGGAACCTCTGAGTAAGATGTGTTCTGTAGCTGAATCAAGAAGGCTCCCACTCATTAGGAGGGCTATAGTAACCTCCACCACCAGGTGTTCTTTGTTGGTCCTGTCCTTGACTTTTACCCACAGGCTCTCAACCAGACTGTTGTTGTTTCTCAAACACAACTCTTCAAAAATTTATCTTTTCTTTAATGTCGAGTGCGATACCCCTGCCCCTCCTTCCTAGCCTATCTCTTCTGAAAAGCTTGTAACCCTCAGCAGCAGTGTTCCAGCTGTGTAATTCGTCCCATCATGTTTCCATGACACCAATTAGGTTACACTTTTTTAATTTCACCATGGTTTTCAACTCCTCTTGCTCGTTACCCATGATGCTTGCGTTGGTGTAGAGGCACTTCAGCTGGACTGTCAAACTCTTCACCTTATGGTAGAAAGCCTATCTGATTCCTTTGGGATGACTTATGCTGCTTCCTAAAGTGTTGTTATTTCCTTGTTTCTCCCTGACACACAGAAGAACATTTCCTTCTCCTGCCAAATTTGGCTAATAGGTCCTGTCAATCCCAGAACACTCTCAACCCACTTGGTCAGGTGCACCCCACCTGGTGTCAACATGTCCAGACCCTGGAAGGTGCATCCCAGATCACAGAACCCAAAACCCTGAGCATGGCACCACCTATGCAGGCAGTCATTCAAATGATCCATTGTGTCTTTCTTCCTGTGTTTCAGTCTCCAACTGGAAGGACAGAGGAAAATATTACCTGTGCTCCTGGCCCCTTCAACTTCTTTCCAAGGAATATGAAGTGTCTTTGATATTTCTCAATCTCCTTGTTGCAGCCTCTTTTGACCCTACATAAAACAGTAGTAGTGGACAGTAGTTCTCTGTTTTTATGAGGCTTGGTAGCCTCTTTGTGATATGAATGCAGGCCCCTTGAAGGCAGCAAACCTCTCTATAGAGGTTATCCAGGTAGCAAATAACTGGTTCTGTGCCCCTCAGTGAGAAGTCTCCAATAAATAACAGACTTTGTGCTTTTTTTGGTGGTACTCCTTCTAACATGGGTGGCTGATTGTTCCTACTTTGTAGCACTGTCCTCTTCTTGGTCTTGACCGCTTGTTGCAGAATCGTCTTCCAGTCCCAGAGCACCGCACCTGGAATGAGGGGGCACATCTGTACCAAGGGGGAGACTTTTTCTTCTCCAAGCAGAGGTGAAAGCCCCGTTTCCCTTGTCATGTGAGTCGGTCAAGCCTGCCAGCTCAGGCTTGAATGGTAACTTACTTTCCACTTCCAAGGATTTAAGGCAGGCCTGTCACTCAGCCCGTGAGAACATAAAACCATCTATCTCCCATTTATATTTCCAGACACAACTTGGCCTGGTGAAATCCTAGTACAACACAGCAACCTGCTCCAAACACTTATCCATCTGGGCACACCTGCATCCATGACACCCACCTCTGCCTCCAGGGAGACTTCCCGATCCCGGAGTTCCCTGTAGCCGGGGGTTTCAGCCATTTTAGTTACACCGTTTTTGTTACGGAAGGATGCCTCTCCTGGCTCCTCCCCGGTAAGGATTCAGTGTCCTCCCTGCCGCCCCGCATCCCGGTTATATCCCACCTGCCCGCGCTCCAGGTGCCAATTACCCTTCCCGCTCTCCCCGGAGAGAAGAACGCCCTCGCCACGGCATCGCGTGTCGTGGGAGCTGCTGGTTCCGGGCGACTTTCTCAGCTCCGGGACGCCCTGCTCGGCTCGTTCCCCGGCTCAGCGCCCAGGACTCACCGCTGTCCCCGCTCGCCAAGCCGGCCGAGGATGCGGGCGTCACCGCAATGTGCCGCCGTTGCCCCTGGCAACGCGCCGGGCACATCTGTCCCCCTGCGACAGCTGCCGGCTCCTCGGGTCCCTCAGCACCCCACCGGGGCACGCAAGCACAGCATCTTCTGAGCTGGAAGGGATCCACAACCATCGTCGAGTCCGGCTCCCGGCCCTGCACAGGACCGTCCCCAAGAGTCACATCATGTGCTTGAGAGTATTGTCCAAACGCTTGTTGGACTATGCCAGGCTTGGTGCTGTGTCCAGTTTCCTGAGAAGCCTGTTCCAGTGCCCAACCACCCTCTGGATGAAGAACCTTTTCCTGATATCGAATCTAAACCACCCCGACTCAGCTTCGTGCCGTTCCCTCAGGTTCTGTCACTGATCACCAGAGATCAGTGCCGCCCCTCTGCTGCAGAAGGCTATGAGGTCTCCTGCTGAACAAGTCAAGTGACCACTGCTGTTCCTTGTATGACTTCTCCAGACCCTTGCTTGGGTGTCCCTGAATCCAGGAACCCCCTACCCACCTTGATCTCATGCTCAGCACCCAGAAATTACTGTAGCCACCTCTGCTGTCCCCACGCTTGCTGTGAGCCTCACTGGCTGTCCCTAAGCCTTCCTTGCAATTTTTGAAATGTATTTTAGACTTCACAAGCTTTATCAGACCTAGCACAAGCAACATTTATTCCCTTTTAAGAATGTGTTAAAGAGTCTAGCCTAAATGGCCATCATTTATTCTCATGAGAAGTTCTGTTTTCAAAATTCAGAAGATAGAGCTGAACTTCATAGGCTTGACCAGGATATCTTTCTTTAGGCAAAACAAAAATATGAAATAATAAAAATCTTTCCCAGTAATTCCTCTCCACTGATGCATGACAAGGCTGGTGGCACAGAATGGCTGGTCCTAGTGATGGACAGTAGAAGGTTGGGTGAGCAGTGGGTCCTGCAGCTTTCCCCACCACAGGGGACTTTCTAGCTCTGTGAGCTCACTGAGGGTTTCACATGCATGTTTTAACTGCATGAATACTAGTATTCTAGTAATTCCTTCATGTTTTTAATTTCTATTGCATTGATGCGTAGAGGTCCCCATTAGCATGGCACTGTGAACAACACCTGAGCTGAAGAATTCACTGCTTTAGTAAAGAAAGTGAATTGCAAGGAAATGGAAAAGTGAGGAAACAGTGAGGGTATGCAGTTCTGCCAGAGCATCTGCCCAGACATTGCAAGGTGTTTCGTAGGTGCCGTGCTGTAAGTAAACGGATTACAAGAATAATTTAAAAGAAATTACTGTTCTTTCTCCTTCCTTCTGCCCTCTTATCTCTCACAGACACAGACAGTTTTAGCAGAGAGATTCATTGCCTTTTCATAGTAATGTTTTCAAATATTATTTAATGTGTGTACATGAAATGCCAGAAGTTCCTTCTGTATCTACCAATACTTCCTTTTTTCAAGTACTGGGTGCACAGTAAAAGGACATTCAGATTATACCAATGTACTTTCGTGAGGACTTTTTTTTATTGTACCTCAGTCAGCAAACCATTTATTCACTGCTGGCACATATGCAAGTTCTGAAATCCTTTGTTCTCATATTTTTCTTAATTATCCTTCTTCATTGACCTAGGCCTTCTCTTTGTGCAGCAGAAAGAAGGTGGTACTTCAAACCAATCTCAGCTGAACTTCTCTAATTTACTAGAAGTTGCTCAAAGAGCTTCTCCCAATAAGAAGAATTTCTAGAATATTTTATAGTAAGAAGTATTGGAAAAGAGAGCTGTGGTGGTGACTAATAGTAATATTCTCTCAGGGTGTTGAAATCCCTCTACCGCGAGTGATGAACAATGTCCCTGCCAGACTTCTAACTGCAAGTGTATGTACATGAAGCATATTTCTCAAAATGCTCTTCCTGGCTTTGCTCCTCCTGGAGGCATTTTGATTTCAAAGTTTGCCTTTAGTTTTCATGGATTAAGGACACCTGTCTCCACACATCAAGAAGATTTTCCACCTGAGATCCAAAGTTTGGTTCCAGGGAAGAATAATGATGCAGGAGATCAGTGAGCATTTCTGACTATCATTTGCAATGGAAAAAGTAGCTCCTGTTTTTCCTTATCCTTCAACAACACTTGCTTTGTTTTGCCAACAGAACGATTTGCAAAGCTCTTGCAACATTGCAGGGAAAGCCAAACCAGTGGTTGTGGAGGCTGGCTCTTGCGTTCAGCTGCTGAGTCTCCCATCAGCTTCAAAGGGGTGAGGATTTTAACCACTGTGACTCCTCAGTCTGTGTCTGATTCAAACTGTTTATCACCTAGACCATTCACAAACCTCCCACTGCTACTTCCCTTTCAGCAGTGGAAAATTCTTCCAAAAACTGAATTCTAAAAATGGGACAGAGTTTTGCTGTCTCTTTCGCTTCATATGGCTTGTGGAATAGCATATCAATGCTCCTATTTCTCAGATGGCATAAGCTTAACATAACAGAGAGGAGACTTTAGCATTCTACCTTTACCATTTAGCTGCTGCTGAATCATTTCCACACAAAGATTTCAAACAAGATACTTATGCCTAGGATCCATGTACATTTTCTTCTATTCATAAATATGTCTTGTCTGATTTTGACATTCTTACATATGTACTCTTGTAAAAATCTGATTTACTCAGAATTATACCACACTTCAACCCATGAAGAATCCTGTCTTAAAATTGAACCTAGCACTTAAAATTATACTAATTAAGTATAATAATAAACACTTTGTTATGTTCTGCCACTGTGCTCTGCTCAGAAAGGTTTTTTCATTTATCCAGAGAGTGATGGAACCAAACACTGGACTTTCCGCTCCAGTTTTTTCCTCTTCTCCAAGTTTACTTGAGCCCTCTTTGTTTCACAGTGCCTTTGCAGGCACTGAGGGGTTGCAGAGCTGTTAATTACCATGAGAAAAATACCTTGGATCTCCCCCTAGGTGAAAGAAAACAGCATGCACACTGGCTGAATTAAGTTTCTGTTTTCCACAGCAGCAGAAATTGGAAATCTGTTGCTTTGTACACACAAGAACGAAAATTTTAGTGAAGTTTGTATGTCTGTGTGCAGATTCCTGCAGAAGTCTTTTGCTTTTCGTTGTCTTGTCTGGCTGAGCACTCACCTCACAGGGCCTGGAGCCAACATGAAGAAGAACAGACAGTGCACATTATAGCACATTCATGCTCTAATCTGTCCAGACCTTGCAAATACACATGTAGAAAGCAGCTGGTTTGTGTAAATGACAGGGAATCTTTATTTCTGTAAGAGATTGCTTTTCCCTATTGCCCAAGAAAATTGTAACTAGAAGACTGAGTATCTGAAACAAACCCAGAAAAACTGAAAGATCAGATTTATATTAAGGCAAAGGGATGATACACTGAGTTCAGTCAGGTCAAGAAAAGGAGCTACCCAGCACTGTAATGAGAAGCACTGGGGCTTTGTTTTGTCATGCTTTGGATTTGCAAATTAGACTTGGAATTTAAACTCTGCTTTGGTGGGAAACCCTTTTTCCCTTAAAAAAATAGAACAAATTACCTCTAGTGCATAATTTAAATGGCCATGAAGGCCAAGGGTGAGGAAGCAATTCAAAGCAGGGAGACATGGAGATGAGTCCAGAGGAACCAGAAGGAGCTAGATGGCAGCGGAACAGATGCTTTCTGAAGGAAAAGCAAGATCAGCTCCTTCACTCCATTTACGCAGAGGTTGGACATCCAGGGGCAGAGATAAACCCCAGAACTTGGTCTCTAACCTCTTGGTCATATCTCCACCTTTGGATATCAACTTTCTCCATGCTTTTGGGGGATTCTTTTCCTTTCTTTGCTACCACCCACTTTTTCCCTTCTCTTATTACAGTCTTTGTTGTCTCTCACCTTATTTTCTTTGGCTAGAAGAGTGAAAATCCCTGGTTTCTAGTAAGAAGTTTTATGTTGTGGCACAGGATATCACCTTTGAGTAATGACCACATAATATTCCATCACATCACAAAGTGAGGTGGGAAAACACTGACCATGGAAACACTGACTCCTCACACATAATTGACCTTGGTGTCCATGCCAACCTCTTCCTGCCTCTTCCCTTTGAGAAGCCAGATACACCACACTTTTCCTTGGGGTTTAGGCACCCCTGCACCTAGTACTGCCCAAAGTGCAAGTACCAAGCTGGAACAACCGTGCTGCTCACACTGAACATGGGGTGTGTGTAATTAAAAGGGAACACGACCTCTCATCCCTGCAGCAGGCACTGACTGCAGCCTGTGAAATGCGGCTGGCATACTGATTTGAGTAGTGTGCTAAAATCTCATTAGTCCTGCTGACTATTTTCAACACCTTTTGGGAGTGCTTCATTACCATGCAAACAGCAAGAGCTTGTTTGGAAAGCCTCATCCAGGATGCAGAAATGCATCTTTCATGAAACATGACTCCAGTTGCCAAGAGTAGAACTGACCACTGTTAACGCTCTGCAGCTCCTGTTGGAAAGTCTCTGTATCATCCATCTTTTTTCTAAGCAGTCATTTTACATTTATTTCCTTTCACTATTTTTTCATTTAATGCAGTTCCCATTTATTTTAGCCTCTTCTAAATAACATTTACTACAGAACATGAATGGTTGACTGATGTTTACTCTTTTAAAATAATCATACAGCAAAGAAATGAGAACTACATAATAGTGCATATGTGCACTAAGTCATAGCCAAGATCAATTACAAAATGTCATTCGAAATATCTTGATGCTAAAGAAACAGTTGTAAAATCTGAGAGTTTCTTTCTTATTGCAGTTAATTTCCATGCTTTGACAATTTAAAAAGTACTTTAATATCTATTTAGACGTAGCATTTTCCTCTTCTCCCTCAGTTTCTAAATACCATGCATGGCAGGTCTGAACTGTGCATCCTAAATAGCCTATACATACAAGCAGGTTCCATCTTTTGTTTCTGGTCATCCACTGTAAAATCCTGTTAGCACTATCTGCTTCTGATTATCTCATCCATTTCATTCCTGCTTCTTTCACTGTTTTTGATGTGTATTGCCTTGTCTTTTCTTACCACTATGTGATAACATAATATATAGCCAGTGAAAAGAGCTTTTTTATTATGCTTGGTCCTGTCTTCATTTTTAACTGTTTTGACCCTGCCTTGAACAGTCCTAATTTGTCTGTGGTCATTACAACCCTAAACGTAAGATCTCAGCATCCAGACATCTTCTGAAATGTCGTGTCTATTATTACTTTTTAGAGAAGATTTTAGTTAGGCTTTTCAAACTTTTCTATTCATACAAAGCCCTGTGTTTTCTGCCAAAACGAGAGTAATGGGAGTATCTGACTGCCTCAAAAACTTCTCATTCTTTTTTTATACTGTGGGGAAACTTAGGAGGGGAGAGGTTGGTTTGAAGCTTTCAAGTCTTTTTTTTAACCAAAGGTAGATATTTTCATATTGATAGAGTCTTTTGTGACCATGTCAACACTATGTTGGGAGGCTAAAAGGATTATGATCAGCACTTTACAATCCTTGCAGAGCTTCTTCCTGCATTGCCTGTGGTACATCCACCACTAAACTCATTTAGCTCATTTTTGTTAAAACAAGAGTTTTCTACATGGATATTGAGCTCAAATTTAAATGCTTGAATCAAGCTTTCTCTGCAAGTTCTTAACCAAACTAAACCTGGGACCTTCAAGTCACAGAGACACTTGTTCATGACAAAATGTTCATGAGTTTCTATAGAAAACTTTTATACATTGTCAGGTTGGTTTAGAAATAAAAAAACAATCTATTACCCTTCTCTGTACCAAATCTGCATACTTTCCTGTGATCTCACAGCACTGGCTATAAGAAAATAGGGTTTTTCATATTCTGCCGTTGCTGCACTGGGTAATACTGTTGGAGCCTTTGTGGTAATGCCAACATAACCAAACTTGATTATTTTTAATCAGGTGAAAAAGTAGCTACTGTTGTGCCTTTAAGCAAACATCTTAGGTCAGACACAGCAGGACTCTGCATGACAAAGTTAGAAAAGAAAAAGACAAAACCTTTTCATAGAAACCTGAAAAATACTCTGCAGAAAGGAGCAGCTAGGTTGAAATTGATTTCCACATGAGGACTGGATAGAAAGACTATGTTTTGTCTTTTATCCTCTTTATTTCAAGTTTCCAAAATTTGGTTAACTAAAACAAACTGTCTTCCCGTATACTTTAGTTTTTTTAATTCTTTGTATCTTTTTGTAATGTCTCTGCTTTGGTTATAAAGCGAGTGAAAACATACGTTGGATCTTTATATTAACCCATCATATTCACAGCCTCTGTAATTCCCTTCAAGAGAGCAAGGATAACATTAACAACATCCTGACATTCGTCAGCTGCTCAGAACAAATATTGTTTCTCCTCAGATTCATTACTGGCATCAGGATGGATGCTCAGATTTTCTTAGTAGAGAATAACAAATCAGAGTACAGAATAAACCATGTTTTATTTTGCTTGAAAAACAAAAACAGATGTATTCTTTCTCATAAAATGAAGAAAATACTATTTCCCTGTCTCTACAAGGAGTTTTTTCTTACTACTGAGAAATTTTGTAAGCTGTTTTGACAAGATGAATTCTGCTAAATAGAGATTGGTTAATAAATGCAAGGTGAGATTGTCAAAATTGCCAGATGAAGTATGAAATGACAGCAAAATATTTGTCACTGCTTCTCTTCACCCACATGGTCATTTAAAAAAATTATCTGGTTCCTTTGACTCTTTGAGGTTTTATGTGCTTGTCTTATAGATAAAAATTACTTTTTATACCTGTTAGCCATGAAAGGTAACAAAACTGAGAATAACATGGATCCACTGCATTCTCAAGTAACAAGAATATTATTGGGAGCTCAGCTGCAAACTGGAAAGGCTTTACAAGCCCCAGTGTTACTGATGGAGTCGTTTAAAGCCATGGGAGCTGCAAACATGGGATAGCAGCCAGGATTTGTTCTGAAAAACTTCTATTAATAGAAATGGGCAGTAAGAAGGAGGAAGAAACCAAACCTCAGGAGCAGAATCCACTGAAAAAGTTAAAATATTTAAATACTAGTAATTCTTCTGTTCAAAGCCTCATTTTGAATTCATTAACAATAGATTTAGAGTAAATAGATCAGATATAAGAGGAAAATTACAGAAAGACAACACCACATTAAGTAATTTTTTTCTTTTACCTTTCAGAGTGGAATGTACTTTATGTAATTTACAGAAAAAGATCCTGTCACTCCTTTGTTATTCACGTGATTAAAAGATGCCAAGGACTTAGGGAAAGGGAAAGTATATGACTGTTAAAATGAAAAAGTGCAACATTGAATGTTTACCATTAAAATGCTATTTTTTAGGAGAATAAAAACAATGGAAAGTCTTTTTTAACAGTGTAATTAATTTTAGGTGCTGAAACAACATTGCTACTGGCTAAATTACTCTGTTTTGCTGTTCTACGGAAGCAGAGGTGTCTCTCTATTCATCCATACTGTTATAGCTGCAGACTGGAGAGAATACAATACATGATGAACAGATAGCACAATTTCAATTTTCCTTCTCTTCATGGCATCTTCAGTGAGCTCAGCATAGCTGTGAATAAAAGAGCAAAGATGATATTTTTCTGTATCCTGGCACTGCCTTTTATTTTCATTGTACTTGGTACCTCTTAAGCTTTTAAAGTATTTGATTTCTGGAATCTACTTTCTTTGTCAGTTCAGACTTGTTATGTGTAAGGATTTCAGTAATTTGACCATAAATGTGGTTTTAATTTTTTCTTAGATAGGAACAAAATTTTGTATGGGTACTCTGATTTTGATTTACAGGCTGCTATTGTTTATAAATCAATAAAAATTAGTAAAATGATGGGTTCAAGCTAAATCACAATAAGCAGCTCTCCAATCACAAGAAATGAAGAGTTTGGTGGTTTTTTTTTTTTTAAATTAAACTTTTCCCAAGCAAATATGCAGATAAATGCAGAAGTCTCAAACCACTGAAAAGCTCTAAAAACTACCTTTTTCTTTTAAGTCAAACTTCTGTGTTTCTTATGTTGCTGTATAAATGTTTCTGACTTCCTGTTGCATAAAAGCCTCTTTTCCTATGCCACTTCCCTCCAAATTATTTAAGCCTATGTTTCCCCAAGTCCATAGAAACTCAGTGACAGATTTTAAGCTGGCTATCTTAGCAGTTACATTGCATTAGAAACAGAGGCAAACCTCTTCAAACATGATTAATGTGAGACATGTTAGAGTGGACTAGGTTTCACAAAAGAGTATCCATGGTTTGAAAATTCAGACTATGAAGCATGTTACTTTGTGCATTGAAAAAAAGGAAGATACAAAAGCTCTAATTACTTGTGGAAGCAAATGCAGACAAGTTTCTAGTAAGCAAAGAGAGTGATATATACAGTTCTCCAGTAGAGCAGAAAGTATAACTGAGAGGTAGTTTGAGGCATTATTATACATATTAATACATTTTAAAATTAAATGGATTTGCAGATATTTGTTTTATTTTGCTCTGAGCTACACACAAAGCTTTAGAGAGCAGAAGAGATCAATGGCAATATTAACAACATGTTTGACTTTTCAAAAAGTTATATACTTCAGTTTTCTCTCAGAAAAGGTAGAACACATAGTGAACTGGATGAAAATTCAGAGGCAGTTTTCCAGGTAACCAGTGTGACCCATGAATAACTTTGTCCCTTAAAATTATTTGACTCAATCATGTTGACAAAAACATTCATTGCTCCTTACTGAAATGCTCTTTAGAAATTTTCGATTTTTTACTATAATTTCTTCCTATTCTTTGAAGATTATGTAAAGTAATATCTTCCACCTTTAGGTCATTAGTGGGGTTTATGTCCCCATGTCTGAAGTGTGGATTTGTCTTTTTCTTGCCATGTTTACTAATACCAGAGATGTTGGAAAGGGCAGATTAACATCTTAACAGGCAGGATGCAATACTGCAAAAACTTTAATAGCAATGGCCTCAGTGACTGTTTGCTTTCTCCTTCCTCTTTTTCATGTATTGCTCAAATCAGATTCAACATCTCCCTCAAGGTCAACCATCTGATCACACTTCTGCAGTCAAACCCCACCTTAAGAGCTACTTCTATTCCAAAACATGAGTCAGCAAAATATCATTTAAATATATATTTAAAGGATATTAAATATATTTATTACATATTTATTATATATATTTATAATAGATTAAATATTAAAATATATTTAAATACCTCAGAAATAGTAACTTAATTTCCAAGAAATTGTTCCTCTATTTTGTGGTTGAAGGAAGAGCTTCTCATTATACTTGCTCTGGAAACTTAGAAAGAGAAGGGATGGTTCTTATTAGTTCACCGAAATTTTATTTCCAAAGCCAGTTGTTACAGAAGCTGTTAAGTGAGAGCACAGGGACCAGAGGATACAGGACCAGAGCTGGCCCTCCAAGGAATTGTTCACCTCAAGGTGAACTGATAAACTGAATTTGTCTCAGTCATGGCTCTTTCCAGGCACTGTTTTTGACGGACCTACCAGACGAACTTCTACACACATATCAATAACTTTAATGAAAACTGGTCACGCTTAAGTAAAAAAGACCAGGCTTCTTGTAACAGTTCAAAATGGCTCACAGAGCTTTATCAGGTTCATTCATTCATCGATCTGGAGGCAGCCACATAAACGCTTTGTAACTGCCAACATTAAGATGCTTCTCCAAAGACAAGGTTGGAAATGAGACTAGAAGATGCTACTTTGGATCACCCTCAAAGGGAGAATAAAAAAATTATTGCCAAAAAATTAGATCTCCGGGGAGCGTTCAACTAAGGCGCGCTGCTTTGTTTGTTTGGGTTTTTTTCTTTTCTTTTTTTGCTCACGGGAGTGCAAAAGGAGACGTTCGTAGCACGGGCAGACGAGGCTGCGCGGGGCACTCGGCGGAGCCCCCGCCAAGGTCGGGGAGGTGCGGGCGGTGTGTCCGGAGCGGGGTGTGCCTGCGGGAGCGGGGCCGGGTGCGGGCTGGCCGGGGCTGTGTCGCGACATCGCTCGCCCAGCCCGCAGCCCCCGCCGTGCTCGGGGCGGGCTGTCCCGCCGGGCTCCGGCCCCGCAGCGCTCGGTGGCGGCGCGGGGAGGCGGCGGGGGCTCTGCGGGGGCTCTGCGGGGCGGGGGGAGGCGGTGCCGGGCGG
>JAWWEE010000085.1:59062993-59085555 GCA_035221455.1 Xenops minutus
GCCTCCACAGCACCCCGCTGACCAACCTGGCCATCCCCGGTAGGTGCTCCCGCGGCCCCCGAGCGCCGGCGGAGCGGAGCGGAGCGGGTCCGTGCTCCGCGCACACCGCGGGGGAGGCGGCGCGCCCGGCCACGCTGCCGGGGGGCTCCGTGCGTGTCCCCTTTCCGCCGGCTCCCTGCGTGTCCCCTTCCCGCGGGCTCCCTGCGTGTCCCCTTCCCGCGGGCTCCCTGCGTGTCCCCTTGCCGCGGGCTCCCTGCGTGTCCCCTTGCCGCGGGCTCCCTGCGTGTCCCCTTCCCGTGGGCTCCCTGCGTGTCCCCTTGCCGCGGCTCCGTGGCCGTGCCCCGCCGCGCCGCTGTGCGGGGCAGGTGCGGGAGAGGCGCCGGCGGGACGCGGCTCCGGCGGCCCCGCGGAGTGCGCGGCTGCACCCGGCGGTGGGGCGGGAAGGGAGCCTGTGCTGCACCTCCGGGCTGGCGTGGCAGCCCCGTTCGTAGCCCTCGCGGAGCTCCTAAATGCCACATAGCGCCTGTTCCCTCGCAAAGTTGTGGGGCTGGCGAGGCGGGTCGGAGCGGGGCCGGGCGCAGGGCTGCGGCTGCCGGCAGGGGAGGCGGGCTGCGGCACTGCGCGCCTTCGTGCCTTGGCGCCGTCAGGAAACGTTCGGTATCAACACGAATTCGAGTAAGATGAGAAATGGCAGGAGTTGGCGCTTGGGCTATGAACTCTTTCCTGCGCTCTTAGCATTTTTTTTTATTATTATTATTTATATTTTTGGTAAGGTATTAACTATAGTTGTGGACTTAGCTAAAATACATGTGAGAATGCAGATCATTCAGATGATGTTTGAGGGAGTGCCTCGTTTTGCAAGACCTCTTTACCAGCATCCCGTCCTCTCTGAAGTATCAAACAGAAATGCTGTAATATCTTCTAAGCTTCTCATGAGGAATGTTCACTTCTTGCAAGTTTTGTGCATTAGCTGCTTATAAAAAAAGAATTTTTATAACGTTAAAGATATTAATGTATTTGCAGCTGCTATTTGCTAGAATATGTTTTCTGCAATTTCATTTAAACACAGGTGTGCCCTTCTAAAATTACATGTCAGTTTCTTACAGTTTAGACAAGCTGTGTCCAGCATTTGACTTGCTACACTGTTTTTTGCTGTTGATTGAATATATCCTGTATAAAATTGTGTCCCTCCAAGGCATAGGAATCCAGTGTCTGCAATTGTTACATCAAATTATGTTGAAGCTGTACAAATCTTTTGTTAATAACTTTTCATTAACCTACAAACTGTGGAATGTTATTACTGAATACTGTCTATGATGAGAAATTAGTCTGTTTCTGATTCATTGTGGCTTTTCAGATTAAATTGTATTGTTTTGGAGACTTTTTCCTGGTTTGAGGGCATCATGATCAAACTTCCTTACTTCCAGATGCAAAAAATTGCCTTTGATGTGCATCACCATTAAGTGGCTTCCTTGACTAAAGGAAGCATTATGAGGCTGTTACACTGGCACATCTATCTCACCAGGACCTCTCTGCTACTTTCTCACAGCCTCTTTGTAAAAACTGTCCACAGTTTTTCACAGTGGACGTTTCTTAGAGCTTTGGCAGTAATAAAACAAGCTTTCACGCCTTGTTAGCATGTTTAAATTAAAAACAAACAAATAAACCTAAACAAACCTACCATGGGCAAGTTAATCCCAATATAGCATTAAGCCGTGAACAAATTCTGTGGGCTACAAGTGCAGAGACTGATCCCTCACATTGGCAGAAGGATTTTGTACACATAACAACCATGAACACTGGCTTGGTTTTTGTGAAGTTAGCAGCAAAACTTATATATGACTCAAATGGCATAGTGTTAAGGCCTTTGACATTTGTCCTTCTGTTAGTGTAAATTGACAGAAACCTCCTATCTGCCTGTCTCACTTTTTAAATGCCAGCTTTGAGAAATAGAGTCGTATGGGGAGGGGAGCAGTATATTTCTCATGAATTTGTCAACTAGGGGGCTCGGCACACTGACTATAGGTGTCAGTGTAGTTTAAATATTATCTTCTAACAATTACATTTATTATATTCAATATACAGTGTGGAAATATACACTATTAAGTACAAAGGCTTACATGGGATTGATTTCATCCTTTACAGAGAAATAACTTTTCGGACATTCCTAATATTTGTTTGAAAGTTTTCTCCCATACGCCCACAGCTGAACATTAATGACATGTGTGCATAATAGTTACTAACATATAACTAGTGTTCAAGTAATTAATGGAGGAAACGTGTAAAATCCAAACCCTTATATGTCAAGCTGTCATAGTTTTAACTCACGAATTTTTAACTGTTTTGGAAATTAACGTGTAAGTACTAATGTATTCACAGAAGTGCTGTGAATGGCATTTTATTTACATTGCCTTTTTTTTCTCCTTACCAGAGAAAGTTAAGTGGAATTGTTTTTATTTTTCGCCCCCCCCAGCAGGATTTAAACTTCCCTTGCACAGTATGAACTGTTTTTGGCCTTAATTCAGCTGGATGAAATTCAGTTATGGAGCCAGAGTCCAACAGTCACTCCAGTACAAATGTTGAAGAAAACAATTAGCTTGAGAATTTTAGATTGAATTTTCCAATACAAAGGGTGTTCAGCTGTATTAGGGGAGAAATATTGTTTTATTAGAAATCATCAGTACATTTTTCTTTGTTTAGTAGGAGCACTTGAAACTGAGATGATACTGTGTTGTCTTTGCACAGATATGCTTATATTATTTTAACTGTTGTAAAGAGAAGCACAAACCCCATAATATTGTGTCATGACTATGTGTAAACAATATTGATGAAGAAATGTTCTGTTTATAGTATGTTTAAAAACATTGATCGCACTTTTTTACTGGTCAGTTGTTAAGCTTGTGCAGGCACAAATTAATATTATTTAGCACCACTTACTCTTCCATGGTCAGTGCTGGATTTTGATAGTATTTCAGTAAGTTCTTTTACTAATTTCTTTCTCCACAGATCAAGCCAGGTACTTTGATTTTCCTAACTCCAGGAACCCAGTAAATGAGGCAGAGATCTCTAATATAAAGTGTGACAGCTTTGTCCATCATGTTTCTGCTTGAGTTCCTTCCAAGTAGGAGGATGATGCATTATACCATGAGGTTTTGTTCTTTCATTGTGCTGCCTGTGTCTGTGTTCTCCTAACTACAAGTGGAAGATTTTCCTTAAGTGATACTAGTAGCAAATAATACTACACTTAAAAAAAAAAAAATAAAATCCCTTGGTGTTCAGAAAATGCCACACATATTTAACCTTCTGTTGATGTGAGAATTAGAAAGGATATATTCTTAGGACTTTAGGCCACAGTGTATGTCTTCTAGTGTTTGTAAACTGTCTCTTGGGTTAAAGAATCATCTATCTGGCTAAACTTGCAACACGTTGACTAAGAAAAAGGCGGAGGATTCTGGATTTTGGTGTTTGGGGAGAGAATGTTGGCAAAATGTAGCTTTGCCAGTGCCTGTGCCTCTTTGACCAGGATAAGAAATAGATTTTTGTACGTAATGCGTATTTATAGAACTTAAATTTTTGTGCCCCCAAGCTGAGGCTGAAAGGTGAGGTATGGAGGACCTATATATTCTGCTGTGTCAATGTGCTCTTCTTATCTGGGTTGAGCATATGAGTTATGTGCAGTGCAGTAAATAGACATGAGTAGGCAGCATTTCCTCATGAATTGATCCACTTACCTGATCAATAAGCTTTCGTATTGACAGTCTGTAAATATGTATCTAGTTTTACATAACTCTGAGGTTTTGTACAAATAATATGTGTAATACATGTTGTCTTTTCCCCTGGTGCTAATACTCCAAGCATCCGAGGAGTCCATAAAAATAATTTATGATGGAACAGAGCATTTTCCTCCTCAGCTAACTAATCCAGCCACCAAAATTGGTGCTAGCCTAATATCTCTCATATAAGCAGTCCTGATGTGTGCTAGGGATGTCTGTCCTTCATATACTATAGATAAAATCTTATGAATTAGTTTAACATCCAGAATGTACCTTGAGTGCATAATTTTGAGAGTTGGGACTCTTCAGGCTTTTCTTTCATAGGAGAGTTCTCTGCTTTCTTTGAGCAGATGAAAGTTCTGACCTCACATGTGCTCTTGTTGCTTGAGGATGCACTGTGAGCAACACAATTCTCGGTGCCAGTCATTATCACAGTGACACCAGGTTGTCTGCTATGTGTGCTTAATGTGGTTTCTTAAAAGAAATGCCCAGGACCTGATTGGCTTCTGTCGTTTTTCAGGCGAAATTGGGGTGTTTTTTGTATTTTGACAGATAAAGTTTTTTGGGCATCAGCTAGAAAGCAACTGTTAGACATAGCAGAGCTAACTTGGCTCATCTTAAATAAGAAGCTGTTATCAGCTACTCACCTTTAGAAAGAGGCTCTGTGACTTGAATTTTGTATTTTCTGCTATCATGTTTTGAAAAAAGAGAAAGACCTCATATGGAGTTATTTTCCAAAGAGGTAGATGGTGTAGGGAGACTTGGGAAAAGCCTGTGTGTTACTGTAGCTGGAATATTTTAGCCATTTTTGTGAATGACAGTACTGCTGAGGTAACATAATAACTCTGTTTCAAATACTTCAACTTCTATTGTAATAGCTTAAAAATTTTCAAGGGATTATTTTGTTTCTCGGACAGGTGCTTCTCAGCCCTGTGAGAAAATTCTTTCATCATAAAAGAGGCTAGAAGTTCTTCCTTTTTGGTTATATAGGCACACAGCATTTTCATTTAAATTTAATTTCATTTAAATGTTATTAGAAAGCTATTTAATTTTGAGCTTGAATATCTGATGATTTGGATTTAGATTAAAAGTGAAGAATGATTGTCTTTGAGAAGCTCTTGGGACCTGTTTCACCCTTGTCTGTCCTCTAGCAGTCAACAGAGTTCTGCTTCTTCTTCCAGTGTCTGTTTCTGGACAAAATTAGCTGTGTCTAGAACCGTAGACTGATGCAGGTAAATTTATAAATAAGCTATGATGCAAGTCACCCCATAGCTTTTGACATGCATATAAGTATCTGTAAGAGCTGTTTCTTCTTCCAGTGTGCCCTGCACTAGATTTTCAGTGTTCTATCAGAAATAAGTACTTTATGCTTTATTTTCTGATCAGAAAATGAGCAAAGATCCTTATAACCTACCTTTGTAATTTGTTTTAGGATTGCTCTTTTCCTCCTTGTTGATGGTCTTCTTTTTACATCAATGGCTTTTATCCACAAAGTGGTCTCTCACTGCCCCTGCAGAGGCTAATGTGTCATTTCCAGCCCTTTAGGAAATGTTTCTGTGTGATACAGTTTCCTATGGCATTTGCAGTTAATTTCTCCTGCTGTGACATGTTTCTAGCACACATAAAATGAAGCTGTTTGTTTCCTCACACTGCCGCAAAATCAAACAGTTCAAGCTCTTTGGTTACTTGCCCATCTGCTCCCAGAGGTAATTTGAAGCTGCCTTTGCTTGGTTTCCCCACAGGGGCTATTTATTAATCCAGCAATCTCATGTCCACTCTGTCTCCTGCAACTCAGTTCCAGCAGAATACCCTTCTCTCACATGCCTTGCATCCCGCCACCATGGCAGGTGCGGCAGAGGAAACAGCTTTGTTGCCATTTGGAATTATGCCTGTCTTTCCAATTCATTGAACTATTGTTTTGTTTTATCTCATCTGAAAATGTCTTGATTGTTCTGTGTATCCAGACTGTCCTTAACTTCTGACAGTTCTTAAATTCGTGTTTGGTATGTGTTTTTATGTTTGGTAACTTTCTGTAGCTCTTAGTGTAGTGCAGCCTGAACGGTGTCTTTCACACAAAATATACCTGGCTTTGAAGATCCTCAGATACATTCAACTGTTCAAGTAGTTAAAAGTGCAGGTGCAAAGTAGACAAAGTTACAAAGACTGTAACTTTGAGCCCCCTAGAAGGGCCATACATGGAGATAATAATTAAAATTTTAGCTATTTATTTAGAAATTAATTATATATAACTTACAAATAGTATTCAGTTTTAGTAGACTGATTTTTGTTTAACAGTGCTGCTCTTCAAAGACCAGCCAGATCCAGGGAGAATAGCTTTCAGGCCCATTTTCTGCTTTCTTCAAAGTAGGTACAAATTATAGATGCTTAATTTGTGAACAGATCTCCTTGGGCAGTCCCTACAGTATAGCCCATGGGACACTGCAAACAATATAGTTTGAAAGAATGATGGTTTGAAATCTAGAGGTTTGGATTTTAATCTGAACTTTTGTGAAGTTGAATGGTTTTTCATTTGAGCTACTGTAGGGAATCTTAGTTTAATCTTTGCCATTGTTTTGGACAGCTATATAGTATCAGTTAATAACTGTACAGAAAGGCTAAAATATATTTTTTCCTTTTAGAAAGTGCAGATTTCTATTTTTCTATCTATTTTAAAACCATCTCACAGTTTTCACCATGATCTAGTTTAAAACAAATTCTTAAAACTGTTTTCAGATGCTTTGCCACCTTTTAAACTTTCTCTGCTTATACTAAATGAAATTAATCTTTGATTCACCTGATCTCTTATCTGATTAGCTCACATACCTCATGCTTAAATACTTAGTGTTTCAACTGTGAAATAAAATATTTGTAAAATAGCTATAAAAAGAGAAAGGATGGGAAGAAAAATGGATTTGCTCTGTTTTGGCTGCAGGATTTGCTCCCCTCTGTGTATGTCACTTAGGATGTTTCAGATGATTGGAGATATATGGCATATGCTGTTGCTATGAAGGCAAAAACCTATCCATTAAGTTTACTGGATTATAAATTTTGCTTGTAATTTTAAAAAGCCAAGATAAGGGGCACTAAACTAATGTAGTCTTTAAATAAATTCTGTAGCCTTTTTTATTTTTACGAAACAAAATGCAGTGAGTTGAATATTGTACTTTATTCTTTTTGTCATGCTGTTATCCACAAGGTACTTGTGTTGTAACAGAAGATTGTTTAAAAGGATTGAAAAAAATTTGGCATGTATTTATATTTTGGCAGCCATACAACTTGGTTTTATAATTATGAAAGGTTGCTAAACTGGGACTTAAGTAAGAGAAAAATGTAGAATAGATGAGTTGTGTATAGTGCTGTGTAATCAAACAGACATATTAGAGTCTCAAAGTTTATTAGCTTGTTGGTTTTGCTGAATCCTGTTGTTAGAACTTTACCCTTCAGAATATATGCTTCAAACTAGTCTGGGTGTTAACACCAAAACCAAACGGCATGTTTGTACATCTTCTGAACCAGTGTGTGACTGGAGTTGTCTTCTGGTGTTTCACTCAGATGCCTGCCATTGAAAGGTAGAAGAGACATGGAAAAGTTTGATTCATTTTCACTAACTATGAAGGTCCTTAAAAAAGGTGTTAGAAATCTCTGCCTTGTTTTCTTCTTTGTAGACTGGGTTTGGTAATCTCAAGAAGACTGCTGATACTGAGGCTGGCCTTGCTCTCAGGATGGGAGCTGGGTTAGGAAGTCTGCTCCATGGGTTGTGGAATACTTCACTGATCCCTAGGTTGTGCTTTGGGAGAAAGGGTGTTTGTTTTACACTGCAAATCTCATAACAGGTTTTGGTGGAGTGCTGCTTTCCAGACGTGTGAATGCTACCCAAAGATTGCTTTGTCAGAAGAGAAGTTTGAGCAGATACTGATTCCAGTTGCTACCACAGGCATCCCAACGTGTTTCCTGTTTTGGGATTAGTCTGTCTTTCTGTTGAAGCCCTCTGATTTTAAAAGATAGTTCTAATTGTATAGGTCATGTTCACAAATACTGTCTCAGAAGTTGTGCAAGCTGGGGAGGTGGTATCCCTTGTATCCCCTGTGTGAAGATGCATGTTACCATCATGTGGTCCAAAAATGTGAAACTTTTGGATTGGTTCCCTCAGGCTTAACTGCCTGCCCCTCATAAATGACTCATGTATGTGATGGGCAGATCAGGAGATCACTGTAAAGCTACTGCGGAAGATACCTGGCAGTTGCTTTTTCCATTGCTGGAAAGAAGTAAGGACTACTGTGGCACTCTCTGTGGCACTGCAGAAGAAGTGAATCATTAGTGCACTGGGGTAAGCAGAGGCTGGATGAAGCAGGTTTTGAACACAAATTCCCCAGTTTTCTTCAGCTATAAGAAGTGGTAGTAGGGTGTTAATTGCAAGTTCTCCAGAGACAAAGATCTAACTTGGGCATTGAATAGTAGATGCTGTTTGTCTGTATTCATCTGCATCCTCACTGCACTAAAGAAGCACTTTTAGGGTGTTAGTTCATTGGGTCCCCAGAACCTCTTCTCAGCAGGTGCAGCTGCAATTAATTGTGTTTGCTTCCTCTGAGAATACACCAGTGACCACAGGAGTCAACAGTGTATTTTTTTGGTCAACAAACTGCACGTTTGAATTCAGGACTAGTGAGACCATGTAAGTATGTGAATCCAAGCCTGCAGTTGTCTGGTTTGGGCCATGTTTATATGTTGGTTTGTTCAGGTTTGGGGTTTTTTGTTGCTTTCTTATTTTTTATTTTTTTTTTTTAGTGCTTCCAATTTTTCTCCTAGCTAATATAGTTCTTTCATCATTTCCATGGTTGAAGTGCAGCTTTTCCAGTGACTTGGAACTACTGTTTTGATGAACTGTAATCTGCACAGCATTGCTCAGTTGGAGTTTTTGATTACTCTGCTTCTGGTACAAAGCTGGCAGCCATTATGCTTTCAAGTAGGAAAGAGCACCTCAGGAAAGTTCAGGGTGGGAACAGGGAGCACATGCTTAGACGTGGTTCAAGGCTTATCTAGTAGTGCAGGCTCTTCCTGTGAGAGGGAGCTGGACTCATGCCGTTAACCAAGTGTTATTTAGTGCATGTGCCTAGTGAGTGTTTTGAGAAACATTTCATAAGTTAACAATACATAAGGGGAAAACAAGCCAGCTTCACTAATTTTTGGATGTAGCTGTATTATAGGGGAAACAAGCCAAGGGACACTGTGAAGGACATGAACAGCACGTGTACAAATGAATACTGTTGCTTCTAGTGTGCAAGAGGCAGGAATCCATTTAGAAACCGCAGTATGGAGTATGGAAGAAACTGGGATTTCTAAGATCAGTTTTAATGAACTGGCTAAAAATGCTTCAGGCTCTTCTGGCTGGAAACAGTGTGAGCGTGAACCAGTAAAACTAACAGTGACCACTTTGAGAGCTTGGGATGATGCAGTGGTGGTACTGCAGAGAAATTGTTGGCTTTTGTGCTGTTATGTGTTTGGCTCTGTCACATCCTCCTGCTGTGGAGGGATCAGAAGTAAGTCATTGGAAGGTTGGCTGGTCTGGTCCATGTTAGGATTTCAGTTCCTAGCTGCTTGTTAGGTGTCCACCACAGAATTCTTAGTTTCCTTTGAGGCTGCATCCTCTACATAAACAGAATTGAAAAAGTTACTTCAGTTTTGCAGGAGAGCCTTGTTCATATTTGCACTAAAAAATTCAAGGAGGATCAGAGAAGGGTTACACTGTTTGGGCAATGCAAAGGTGGAGATCTGCGGCCTGGGAGATGGGCTGTGCTGAAGGACATCAAAGGTGCAATTCAGTGCCACAGCTCTAGTGCCACAGCCTCATCTCTGACTTGTGTCACTGGAAAGGCTTAAGGATGACATGAGAATAAAGGGATATTTCCCCCTACATATACCCCTTTACTCTTTTGCCCTGTAGACTTTCTGACCCTAAAAGTTGCATCCAAATTATGTTGAAAAACCTGATGGCCTGTTTTGCCTGCAGACTTTAAGGGAGAGCTGCCGAGCTCTTACAGACTGTGTCCCTCAGTCTGTAAAGGAGGCTGGAGTAGACTTTTCCTGTTTCCCTTCACTACTGGAGAATACAAGGTTTGTACAGCCAAGGGGACAGGACACAAGAGGGTTTGTGACATAGACGTGGTGGGAGAACGTGACTGGGACAAGAGAGGACTGAGACAAGTTTGGATCCCTCCTTCTGGAGCTACTTAGGGTTTTGACGCTGATTAGATACTGGATAGAGCAGCAGAACTTATGCTGAAGGCAGCAGATTCAACCTGAACGTCACCTCTGCAGAAATGTAAGGGCATGGATAGACATCTTCATTCTCCCAGTGCTTAATAATTTCTGGCTACTTACAATCCATATAAATCAACATTTTTCTGCACTAGAGGAAACATGTCTTTCTGAATTGCATCCCCTGTGCTTTGCTGCCCTAGAGCAACTAACATTTGTGGTAGCCTCTTTTAAGCCCACTCTGCTTCTCAAGTAAGTCATTAAACCACCAGTGTAAATTTTCAAAATTGGGTTTTATCTTTCTTTGGCATTGCTTGCCCAGATGTGCTAGGAGAGATAAGGTCTCTTAATCTTTAAACAACCTATCCTAGACTGTGAATTAGCTTGAATTTTATCACGGAGAAGGAAGATGATGGTGTTATTTTAAGGTTTTAGTAATTAAGTGTTTTCATATTTCAAAAGTTATTCATAAGTGCTGATAAACAAACTTGATTCCTTGAAAGCAGACTCTCCAGCTGAAGTGGGAGATAATGCCTTTTCATTTTGAAATTGCTGTTGTCTAAGAGTGTGCTGTTCCTGGACCACAGAAGCCAAGAAGCAAAATGCAATCACTTTTACATCACAATTCCCATCAAGGGTTTGTTGAACTGTGTCTTAAGTGGGATACAGGCCAATGATACCTACAGAATATATAAAGCTAGTGGAGATATGGGCAAGTAGTATTCCATGTGGAAATCGCATTTGAAAGTAACTGGTCCTTTTTCCCTGCCTGCTAGATTTAAACAGTGCTTACAAGTTATTATCTAAAACAAAGTAATGTATTTTAAAAATTTGCACCAACTTACAGGCAAACCAGGAGAGGTCCAGAAGGAAAGAAGGGAAATATGTTTGAAGTGAACTTTTTGGTTAAGTTCAACTAATTGTGTGGTTTGGGTAGGTTCTTTCTTTGGTTTGGTTTTCAGCAGCTTATTGGATTCACTCACTGACAGAAGAAATTTTTATGTCAGTCTGACTGGGTATGGTGTCCCACTGCTTTATACCATGTGTAAATGCAGATCAGTATGATGTGTCACTAAATCAGAGCTGTAACTCTATTTTTTTACTTTGTGAACTATGCAGGGTGTAACTGAATCTGCCTTGGTTAGCTCTTGATGAATGAATTGCTCTGTGCAGCTGAAGAAAGCAATGCTGATTAGATGATGAGTTTAAATATGGCCCTCTAAAATACATAGTGCAATACATTTGTTGGAAAGAAGAAGCTTATGGTGCTTACAGTCTTTAAGTGACCCATTATTACATATTACGTGGCAGAAAAAATAATCTATCTCCAAAGTGAAAAAAAATCGCAAGCTTTACAATTCAGCTTCATCCAAAAATTCTATTGCCTTTCCTTAGAACCTAAATATAAATTGAGGAACAACAAGCAAAAATCAGGTTTTGGAATTTTACCTATTGCGTTTCACAATCAACTGACAGACACACTGTGATGACTAATAGTGCTAGATCAGGCTCTTACATAGAGAAGAAGAGGAAATAGCATGCAGTCTAATCGAATATTTTGAGACAGTACCCTACCAAAATACCACTAAGTAATATTTTGGGGTTGATCTATATTATAATGGTATTTAAGCTAGCAGACCTTTCACAGACTTGCTCCTTTTTACAGTGGAAAACATGATGTAATAACATTTATTTGTAATACTATCTTCTAATGCTTAAACCAAAATATTTCAAAAACAAGCTGGCTTATTTTCAAAGTTTTAACCTGCCTTTTAAGATGTTTATATAATTGAAGTCTGGAGAACTCGTGGGAAAAATAAAGAATGAAATTTCTGGATTTTTTCCCCCAGGTCAGATGTAGTGATCTTTTCCTGGAATTACTATGGAATTGAAAGAGATGTTAGAACAGAAAGTACTCTTCAGGAAAAGGCTTTAAAATGTATGGGCTGTATTCAAGGCCATGCATGGTTGTTCCATAACAGTAGTATTGGTCAGTTTTCTGAAGCCCTGGAACACCAAGGCTCATCATATCTCTTTCGAACAGCTTCTTAGAGAAGAACAATCCTCTTGCTTTGGTCTCTGATCTTGACTGGATTTTCTTGTCGTAGTCCTAACTGTGCAATTGTCTGAAAACAGGTAGTTTAAATAATGCTGGGAAGAACAGAAGAGTAGACGTCATAAACACTGCATGGATTTCTGTATTGTGTTGAAGGTAAGGGTTTACGGAGTTTCTGATGCCTGGACTGCACACTGAGAAGAGCAGTAGAGCTGAAGATCCTTGAGACATCACAGTGCAAATGATCAGACTGGGAGACTTGGATATTAGGCCATCAGAAGCGTGCAGCAGACACAGCTCTCTACCAGCACGTGAAAGCACTGACAGTTTTTGGTGTGGCTGGTCTAGTACAGGGCTTCTGACTTCTAGCTTTTGCTGATGCTTCCAAGGGGATGTGTGAGATTGTCTGAAGTGGATTGAGAGCCAAAGACATATACTTAAAGCTTGATTAAAATAAATGGCCAGGGTATAGAAAGTGGCTGCATCATTTAACTGTCTCCACAGCCTCTATACTAAACACAAATTGTAAAGGATTAATTTTCTGTATTACAACAGGACATTTTCCATGTTATATTGACCAGAAAACTAAATTACTTGATTCAAATGGGGGATGCTGAGGCAGAAATAGAAAACTAACCTGAGTTTTTTAGGTCTTAATTCAGTGATTTGGCCTTTAAACAGTGCATTTTTCTAATCATAGAGTGCAAAGAAGGTACACAGAGCTTCTCATGGCAGCTGACACCATAGGTTTTTATGTCTTGTACCTGAGTCTTGTGTGATTTGCACAGTGTCATATCATCAAAGAAAGGAAACATTTCTCATAGGAAAGCAACACATGTTCATTAGTCATTGGATGTGATGGCAGAGGGAGCACTGCATCTCGTCACCCACCTCCTTGGTGGTCTCTGAAAAGGACAAGTCAGAGGTGAGACCAGATCATAACTGGTTTGGCAGATCTCCACAAGTTAGAGGGTGAGCCAGCGATGATGAGGCTTCTGGCCTCATTTGAAAAGCAAATAAAGTATTGCAGCAGCTCCAGCTAAACTGGAGGTTTGCAAGCTCTGCAGAGGAAGGGCAGGCTAGTTAGCAACGCATTATGAGTGACATTAAGAGTTGCACATGATGTCCATTGACACGCAAACACTGCCTTGACATTATACTGAATGTTCCCTGGTGCCATCCAGCTACACTTCTTCCCCTTTCAGTTTGTGAACCATTCCAAGGTGTTTTTTAATGTGCCCTTCAGTCACACGTGCAAAGAGCCAGAGTGTGAGATTGTTTCTTCCTGTGAAGATTATTGAGCAAGCTGTGTATCACTGTAGTTTTCAGTGTATTCTGGTGGGGAGAGGAACAAGATGTGAGCACTTGAAAGCCTCCTAAGCATTGCCTGAAAGCATGAAGGCGTCAGTGGTTTCATCCATGCACCCAAAATCATGTGAGAGAGAATAAAGTATGTTAAAAGCAGAATAAATGCTTCCTCCTGAAGGCTCGAGGGATGCAAACAAGCCATTTAGGTTACTACCCGAAATCCCTGCCTGGAAATTAGAGGGTGAGCACTGCCAGATTTAGTTCCATCTCTGCAAAGTGTTGCTTCAGAAAGCATCTAGAGCATAGCCCAGGAGTCTTTTGCTGACTGATTTTGCTTCCAAAACTTCATCAAAAGTTAAGGAAAATGTGTGCTCAGAGAGAGGGGACACAGGTATTAATTACGCTGCTGGTGGGGAAAATAAGTGAAATTTACAGTAACAAACCCCACATTTTGCTGCTGAATAACAGGCTATACCCCTGGCATTTCACCAGCTGCTAGGTCTATTTGTGGGATCTGAAAAAGCTGCTTTACTTTTGCTGTTATCATGTATGTTCCAAAAAGACGTATTGCTACAATACCCCTATCTAGTAAATTTTGTCCTCAGGACTCCTGTTTGGAGAGAATAGTATACCATTGCAGGGCAGGCCTTTCTTTAAGAAATGTAAGAATGACAGAATTTTCTGTGAAGTGTAAGTAAAGTGAGTGATAAACCATGTAGGAAAAAGGTTTCTGCGAGCTCACAGTAGAATGGGGCTGTATTCTGATGATTTGGTGCTGAGATTAAGCAATTTTGCAGTATTGAAATACTTCATGAGTGCCAAGCTGGGATATTTAAAGTGAAAACTGTTGACAGATTTTTATTTTTTTTTATAGCTGCCAAATTTAAATCAGGATATTGAATTGCTCAAGCCCTAAAATTATGTTTGCCAGTAGGCCTGTGCCTGCTGTTACACACTTCTTGCTGTTCTTCTTGACAGTGAATTCATGATGACTTTAGAAAAATAAGCTTCAAGGATTTCTTTGAGGAAGGAGCATGGGGCTGATTAATGACTTTGGGAAAACAACAGGTTAACTTCTTTACTGTTGTCCCATTGTGTATGATACTTGGTAAAAGACCACAATAAATCTTGGTAGCAGTGTTTTCATCCAGTCCATCTGAATGGCTTGCGGGTGAAGAAAGCACTGAACTGGTAAAACTGGGTTCTGGACAGGGTGATTTTTCATTCCTGCAATGTTTGGGTCCTGTTTCATTTAATGTTTTTTCATTAATAATCTAGATGAGAACAAGCTCATTGTTGAAATATATGAGTTGAAAAAGAACATGAATAGAACAGTAAGCCTGTCTTGCATCATAGAGAAATGAACTTCATTTGGATAAAAATAAACTGAAAGGTGGTTGTGTTTTTTTTTTTTTTTGCAGAAGGAGGATTTAAAACATAATAAGTTCAGGAAGAGACTGCAAGGGTGACATTTGCTGGGCTTTTCACAGGTGAAGCAACTGGGAAGAAATCACCAGTGCAGGGGTTAGCCACATGTTCAGAAATGTGATATTTAGCACAGAGATGGTAGTCTGACATGGCTGTAATTGAGATGTGATATTCATGGTTATTGGAAATACAGATGAAAAGGGAGGCTGAAAGTGAAGTGATAAAGCTCTTTGAGATAGTGTGTCGGTGTGACAAGTAGTGGAGCACCTGGAAAATGAGCTGAGATCAGCAAGAGGTGACAAGAAGAAAATATATGAATGGTGGATAAACTTTCTACATGATTTAAAGAAAAGTGGGGTATGATCCCTTTGAGCTCCTTTAAACATGGATTGGAAAGACTGCCTTGTTGTAAACAGAATTATCATGATGCTTGGTGGGTGTCCTGCCTGACCTTAAGAATCCCTCTCCTCCCATTCTTTAGTCTTCTTCAGCAAACCTAGGTTGAAATGTTGTCTTTTTCAACCAGCATTGGTTGTATGTAATGAGCTATAAATCACAATAGTTTATGTATAAAAGAACTTGGGGGCTGCTTGGCGATAAGGTTTTTGTGATCTTGAAGCTACAGCTTGGCACATCTTCACCCTAACCTGTAGCTGTCTTTAAATCTCTCTTCTTTTCCAGCAGCTTTAACTGTTGGGCTCCTTGGGGAAGTTATGCTGCCTGTGGATAATGTCAGATGGATTCCAGGAGCACTGGTCATCATCTGTGCAGGTTGCAGCTGATGCACCTGTCTGCTGCAGGTTGGCAACATGTCTGTGGTGGGTTACTCACGAGGGAACTATCCACAAAGCACTTCCAGAAACTTCTTAAGAAATGAAAAATGTCCATCCACACCTCATTGATTTATCTTGAATTGAGATTACATTCTCGCAGAAAGTATTTAGGAGAAGTAGTTTAGAAAGTAGCAGCTAAGATGCATTTATAGTTCTTCATCAGGGACAAGTTTGAGTTTGCTGCTAATTCAAATGGTGGGTGAGTTACCAAAACTCTTGCTCTATAAATATTGATGCTGCTAATGCCTTGGTAAGGTTCATTTTCCCATGCTGACTGAAAGCCTGGGCAGGCATTGGAAGAGTGATTTTTTTTTTTTTTTTTTATATGGCTAGACTTGCTACCTAAGCTCTTTTCTGCAGGGGGCATCTTAAACTCAGTTTAAATGCAGTGGTCCTTTTCAACGAAGTTTTGTGATGAGTAGCTCTGTCTGGTAAAGAGCCAAGATCTGTGACCTGTGGTCTGTATCTAGGGGTGTGTGTGTGTGTGTGTGTGTGTGTGTGGCAGAGCCTTATCAATTGGATTACAGCCCTGTAATTGTGCAGAAATCATTACTTATCAAGCAGCAAAAGCTGAATCCCTTTTTCTAATTGGTGAGGGGTTTTTATATGAGTAAGTGTACTGGTAGGACTGTTTGCACCTTAAGAGTCCTCTTCTAAACTGGAGGATGACAACTGCAGTTGAACCTTAATTAGTCATTGGTGTAAATCAGGTGAGAAGTAAATCATGCTTTAATTATCTGCTGGTATCAAAGCACATTCTGTCCTAGAAAAAAGTGTAAAGCAGGGACGATGTGAGGAAGTATATTAACAACTAAATGCAACATTACTTTTCAAGATACAGTGATACTTTGTGATTAGCTGTCCCTGGGCTTTGGGACACGTCTGACCAAATGCTATATCAGGGCGGTTCCCTAACAGCTGTGCTGCCTGCAGCTCACTTCCCATCAAACTTGAACTAGACAGGCTGATTCACTGGTTTTGGGTACTGCCTCCACTGTCCTTCCTTCTCTGGCAGCATTTCATCCTTAACCTCTGCAAGATCCAGACAGAAAATTTGTCCTCTCCATGTGTGGTTCTGGGGTGCTAGTCATGTCTTGTGTTGTAGAAATACTTCTATAAGATGAAGGCAAACAAAGAGTTTGGTGATGTGGAAAAAATGACTAGTGTCTCCCTTTCCAAAGCATATTTTGTGAAAATACATGCTTAAAAAGAATTCCTATTCCAATTTACACAGTTTCTAAATGTGTGTGTTAGAATGCTGTGGTGCCTACTAGGGGGCTCACATGATACCAAACAGCCATCTTCTCCTTTAGAGAATCATGCTGGCTTTCTGATCTGTCCCTGTTTCCACAAAGGAAAGAAAGAACCAAACTAAAACCCCACAATCACCACAGTATTTGTTACTCTGTTCATTCTGCTTGAACAGCCCTTCCATCCCTAATACAGTCCTCTTTTTACCCTTGTAAAGACATTATGCCTTTCAAAGAGTGTTTGAGGTTCAGGTATGTGGCGGTGTCTTTTTGAATAAAAGTGTAGTTTTGACTCTGCTGTGCTTCATAGTCACAGCTCTCTTATTGCCTAGGAAGAGGATATTGCTGTTTAGTATGTCAAAGTAGGATTTCAGAGCACAAAGAAGAGGAAATGATGAGCAATTGCTTACAACAGCCAAAGGGAGGAAGAGGAAGCTAGCAATGGCAGAAGAAGAAGCTGAAACTTTTACTCTGCCTATGAATTTCAGTGTCAGTATCCTTGGGTGTCAGTTGAAGATGATGTCCTGTAAGTTATTCTATGAGCTATCCTTTTAAAGCTTTTAATGACACTTTTTATTTAGATACTAGAAATTAGGAAATCCTGAAGAGACCATTGGCTACATCAAGACTATGAGGAAGGCTGGTGTTAGAGACCCTATGAGAGTCGTATTTTTGATGGAACTGTCTCTTCCTACAGAGTATGAAAATGTTTCTGAGTCTGATTAAAGAATATGAGCAATGATTTTTCAGAATGGCTCTCTGGTAAGAACATAACTATCACAGCATACTCTGGGGATAGTCAAGAAGTGAAATAAAAATGTCATTTTTACTCCATATATATTCAGCTTGAAATTAAACTGCATGTTTTTATCAATGAGACTGCTAGAACAACTGATAGATTGAGAAGTGAAATCTGTTAAAAGTGAAAGGTCTTTTGAGAAAAAACACTCCATGTTAGTATGAGGTTTCAGAGTTGCCGTTGAATCTATTGAGTGGAATTACTCCATGGCTTAACCCAGTTTCTTCTGTGCTATGTAACAGTTGAAGCATCAGTAGACATTACCTGTTGTTTCCTTAGAGGTCTACAAAGAAACCTTGTTCTGAAATTATCTTACTGTTATTCTCTATTTTCCAGTAAATGCCTTATTATGAGTGAAAGAACTTGAGAAGTAACAGATGCTTTTCTTCATTAGCAGTTGGTGAAAGAAAACAAGAAAGGAATACTCCATTTGGGATGGAAAACGAGACATTTCCTCAGTCAAAAATAAAACAAGTTTTGCTTCAGTTATAAGCCAATTTAAATGTATTGTTTCAGTAATGACAAAATATATCAAACCCAAAGCATTTATTTCTAACCTAGGTGTTATGTTTAAAGTGAAATATAAATAGCAGTAGTTCCACCTCCTCATTGTTTAGAAGTGTCCCTATGCAGAATCGTAGGGAAGAGCAAGAACAGGGGCATGCAGATTTGCTGGTTGTTTTGTATACTCTTGCAGTTCCCAGATACTAAGACTGACATAAACTTTGCTTTTTCTTCACTGAAATACTTCTAAGTCTTTTGTTGATGCTGGATGGAGAGATACATGCTTTTTCAGGACCATGAACAATATCCGTTTAGTTTTGTTCAGAAAACTTCTACAGTAAAAGTTGTTTTTTATTCTGTGAGTTTTTCACAGATCTTGAGAGTCTTCTAACCTGTGTCTGAGTCATTTTATGAACAGGACATTTCTTGTAAAGGATTTGTTTGTTGGGAGCTGAACGGAATACTGTACTTCACCAAAAAACTACACATATCAAGCTTCTATTTTGAAACTGTTCCAAAAAAATAACAGACTTGTTGTTGAAAGCTTCCTTTCTGTGACATCTAGAATATAGTTTTTTTTTTCTTATTTTTAGTTAGTATTTTTTTAAAAACTGCTTATGTTACATATTTCACCTTTTGATGATTGTGAACTTAGATCAGAAGTAGGACCTGTGGTTTAGAAACTCTTGGCAGAGAGCCAAGATGAGCTGGAAATACTCAAGAACTAAGTATGTTTCTACTTCCAGTGCTTTAAATCCGCTTCTCTTTTGGAGCCTGCTGTTGGAGGCTTGTTTGTTGAACAGCCTATATCGAGTTCTAATACCATTTTGGTGTGAATCTGTAGATACGTCAGCTAATTCCCTTGGGTTTTTCTGTTCTGTAAACAACAATATAAAATTAATTTCCTCTAAAATACTACCTTTCAGGCATTCTTGAACAACAGAATGTGTAAGCATGGATTGATAGGTGAACACACATAAAAAATTTATCTTATCTCTTACTGACTTAAGTAATAGGAAATATTTTATGAAATGGACATATCTTTATGAAATAACATGTTTTTTAACAAAAATAAGGCTTTTTCTATCACCTGCATGACCTGGAAAGTATTTGCAGAGGATTCTGAGATCTCTCTCAGAAACCGAACCATTATCACTTCTTTTTATTAAATAAATAAAATTAAAAAAAAAAAATTCAAAAGGCAGAGGCTACTCCTGACAAGGTTATGAAAGGATATTTCACTGCAATGCCAATTTTGCTGTCTGCTTCAGGAAGAATTTCACCTGGATGACTAAATAACTGCTTTACTTATAAGTGCCCTGTAACACTGACTCATTTTTAGGCTTTTAGGAGCAGAAGTTTGGGTTTTAGGAGCCAGAACCAGGCAGCGATATCTGAAAATACTCACTTAGATATTATGCAGAGAATATGTGGGCTGGCACAGTATTGCTCTCCAGACTGAACCAGGAGCAATAGTTGTGGTGCAGTGAATGAAGGGCATTTAGTCATGGCTTCAGCAATTTCTTATAACTGCATTTTTTTTCTAACTTTAGTTCTTCCCTTGTAGTAGTCTTACTTATTTGATGTACACAATAGATAGTTCAATCCCATTGACTTGTAGGATTTTTCGTTTCCTTACTGTTACTTTCTTTTGATATTGTGAAATTTTCCTATTCAATCTTTTAAAAATCAAGCTGTTGTTTTGTAGCATTGGAATTAGGAAGAAAAAGTAATGTTTGGCAATGTTTTTTCTTTGGATGTTTGTTTTCCCTGTTGCAGATTAATATCTCAAATATGGACAGTTTAGAATGAATTTATGAACATGGACTGTAGTGAAGGGGATTGGATTAGACAGAACAGGGAGTAGCAATGAAAACCATATTGTTTTCAGCAGTAATTTCTATTCAGTTTTCCTGTTTAAAGTATAATCCTTCCAGCATCAGAGTTGCTTAGGTAGAGCTTTGTTCCCAGGATGTTTTATAGAAGCTCAAATTCTAAAAGCTTACTTATATGCTCAAAACAGGATAAGTCAGAATGTAAATAGGGTGCAATGTGGCTGTGGTCCTGGTTCAGTAGCTTAAAAGCATTTGGGATATAGTAAATGAAAATTACACTTCTTTAATGTAGTGATCCAGTGAACTTCCCCAAACACTTTCATAAACTTTCTTACAAGAAACAATTATGTGTGGGAAAATAATTTGAGGTAGTTTACTCACTGCTACTCACAGGAGAATAAATTCATGAATCTGATTGATATATAGGCTGCAAAATTCAGACAGTACTACTAGTCCCAGCCAAATTCACTGTTTCAAAACAAACTGTGGACTCAGTTACATAATATGAGAAGTTGATATCTATGCTTGGAATGTGTGTAAGGACTAGAAGTGTGTACAGCTGAGCTCTAACATAATGAATAAAAATGTATAAGCCACATAAAGATAGTGAACTTTCTTGTTAGGTGACTGGTGAAAGGGTAAGGCTAATGAAGACATTTTTACTTCCTTGTTCATGACACTGGCACCAGACTCAGAAGAAGCAAATACCTGTATCAACATATGCTTCCAGTTGCATAATGTTGAGTGGAGATTAACAGCATGCAAATATTTTTCTGTGGCATTTAGCGTATTTAACAAGCGCCTACCTGCCAGTTTGGGATTTTAGCTGGCTTTCTCAGGTAACATGCATATGTGATTTTACTTTTGTGCTAACTAGTAGAAGTTTAAACGTGGATTTTCAAATGCATCTGGAATTTGTGAAACTGTGCTTTTAAGAGGTCAGAATTAGGTCAGTGAGGTCCATGTGCGTGTTGCCCTAATGCAGCCCATATGAACCTTAAGTAAATGCATGTGGGCTCCTCCGAGGAAAAGGAGTTTTTTGTGTTTTCAAGGCGTTTTGAAAGTGACCCTATTATGTGACCATGTATGGGATGCTTCCCCTTTCCCTAAGACAGGGCAGACTACTGTCTCTCTCAGTCTGGGTGTTCTGCTGATGTCATCACATGTTCTTGAATTCCTGAAAGGGACAGTGAGTGGGATTAGGATATAACAAATTATTGCAAGAATTCATCCCAGCCTTTTAATGGTGTCTGTACATGTTGCAGAGTAACTCTTTAGGCTCATATTCAAAGGAGTCCTGCACACTTTTTAATTCATATATAGAGATAAAAATATATGTGTATGTATGAAGAATTTTTAAAATTTTGTATGTGTATGTGTGTATATCTATGTATATTTGTATGTATGTGTGTGTACATGTGTAATTCATTCATTCATGGGGTTTTTTTCCAACTCTTGAGACAGGCTTTCACCTACAGTGATCTTCTCAATTAATTGTCCTCTGCGTACAGGTCTTCAGGGTAAAGAGGTTAAAATGCCATATGGCTTTTCTTCTCAGAGTTCATCACTACTTAATTGGTGTATTGTAGCTGGCAGTATTCAGTGTCCTTAATCCTGTGTTGGACACCAGCTGTGCCACTGATTTGAGATGTGGTTATTAAAAGTACCCAAAACGTTAACCTTCTCTTCATCAAATACTGCAACCAGCTGATCACAAAGCTTTGTAGTTAACCTATTTCCTTGAATCTGAGTGAAAATAGTAGTATCACTCATACCTGGACTAAAAGACTGTTCACTCACTTTTACTACAGAGAGATGCTTTAGTTGCTGGAGTTTTTTTCTAGAGTTATGGAAGTTAGCTCTTTGAAAAATTGTTAAAAATGGACTGACAGAGACAGGTTGGACCAACCTGTCCCTCTCCCCTCTGTGCATACTCAAAGGGCTTGAATATCAAAGAGCTTGAGCTTGCTCTGCATTGTATTGTGGGCACAGGCCTCTCGTGCTGGAAAGGGTAGTGATGAGATATGTTATTTTTAAGTCTGTTGAATTTGTACGGTTACTTAAGAGTCATAGAGTCATGGAAGAGTTTGATTTGGAAGGGGCTTTGAAAGGTGATCTCATCCAGACCCCCTGCAATAAGCAGGGACATCTTCATAAGCAAACACTTGAGAGATGAGTGTAGTATTTAACACCTTCTTTATCTCAGTTTTCAACAGTAAGACAGGTTATCTTGAGGACAACTGGTTTCTGGAGCTTGTAGATAGAGGTAAGAAGCTGAATAGCCCCCCCTGTAATCAGGAGGAAGCAGCTATTGACCTGCTGATCCACTTGGATCCTCACAGGTCTATGGCACCAGAGGGGATCCATCCTAGGGGGATGAGGAGCTGGCAGAAGAGCTCACCAAGCTGCTCTCCACCTTTTACCGACAGTGCTGGCTCACTGGGCAGGTCCCAGTTGACTGGAAGTTGGCAAATGTCCCCCAGTCCACAAAGAGGGCCAGAAGGAGGACCTGGGAAACTAC
>JAWWEE010000085.1:59085655-59120968 GCA_035221455.1 Xenops minutus
AGTCCTGTGAGGAGAGGCTGAGGGAGCTGGGGTTGTTTAGCCTGAAAAAGAGGAGGCTCAGGGGAGACCTCATCACTCTCTACAACTACCTGAAAGGAGGTTGTAGCCAGGTGGAAGCTGGTCTCTTCTCCCAGGCAGCTATCAGTAAGATGAGAAGACATGGTCTTAAGCTGTGCCAGAGGAGGTTTAGGTTAGATATTAGGAAGAAATTCTTTACAGAGAGGGTAATCAGGCATCAGAATGGGCTGCCCAAGGAAGTGGTGGATTGTCTGTCCCTGGAGGTTTCTGAGGTGAGACTGGATGTGGCACTTAGTGCCATAGGGCAGTAACCATGGTGGTAGCAGATTAAGGGTTGGACTTGGTAATCTCAGAGGTCTTTTGCAACCTGGCTGATTCTATGATTCTGTGAATCTATGGTCTTACTTCATGTCTGGTCCTATTAGACTATGAAGGAAAGCTGAGGGTTACTCTTCCTGTACTGGAAATACATATGCAAATCTAACATTAACATGAGCAGGAATTTGGAAATGAATTTTCTCTCCAGTCATGACAACTTCCTTTGCACTCTTTTATTTGTCCATCTCTCCTCCTTGTAGATTGTAAGATGTCCAGGACAGACACTGCCCATGGCTTAGCACACTTCAGTTCTCTGCAGGGGTAGTATTAGTAAAATCCTTAATTCTTAAAAAAAACCCCCACCAATAAAAAACAAAACAAAACAAAACCAAAAACACCTAAAGCCTACAAAGCAAACAGAAAAATCCCCCAACTCAACAGGATAATGAACCAAACTTGGCATTGGACTAGCTGCTAGGCTTTTTTTGATGAATGAGTGGGAATAGAGATCTCAAGAACTAAAACTGGGAACTGGGCTGAATCCTGGTTGTTTTGAAGTCTGCCTTTTTGAAGACAAGACAAAACCTTTCCTTTCCAGGAGAGCAGATTTCCCCTTTAAATTATCAAGAACAATGTTTCACATGATGCTAAATTAATCACTTGCTTAGTAATTACAATAATTTGGACGTACTAATCAGTGCATTGATTTAATATGTATGTGCCCATCTGTGTTTGCATATTTGCAAATATATTTTTCTGTGTTTTTTTTTTTTTTTTTTTTTTTTTTTTTTCCTTCAGGTAACAACTCCCTGTACAAAGTTCATCAGAGATGGAATTAATCTGTATCTTGCAAACTGCACAAAGTGTATGGGACAAATCAAGGGATAAATGGCCAAGCTAAAAAGGAGAAACTTGTTTAGAAAGTTCTTACCTCTTTTTAGGAAACCCTGAAAGGCTCGGCAGTCGTTTTCAGAGTAAACATTGTCACTGTCTTCTCCAATTCTCTATTCCTCTCTTCTGTGTGTATGTGTGTGTGGAAGTGTTGAACACATGGGCACCCTACATCAGGTAGAGCAGAATACCTCTCTTGCTCTCACAAGAACCCATATGGGAACTTTCAGAGAACATACATAAGTTGTGTCTGTTCAGGTACATTTTAGTAGTGATTTTTGTACTTTGTGTTTGTCAAAGAAAAAAGAGTGTATTTGTCAAGGCAAATTATTTAGTTCATACCTTTAATTCTCTACCACTTGTAAATGAAAGTACCCCAGAGAAAATTTAAATTGTGAGATCCTGTAGTGTCTGGACAACTCCCATTTAATTGATAAATTACCGTTATATCCTTTTTTCCTTCCCCTTCCACCCCACGTCCCTCACCCCAACACTTATATATTATCTGTCTGATTGGGCTGGAAAAATCTGCTGCGGGGGGGGAAGAAAACTTGACATGGGGATTATGTTCTCCTGTGGGGTGGCAGTTCTGTGTGTGAGAGCTGCAACCCACCTTCCCTCTGCAGGTGTGTGCAAGGCACCTGTAGCAGCCCTGTGATTTGGACTTGTATATTTGCAAGATTACACTTAAACTCAGTAATAACTCTCTATCAGAGATCTGTTCCCTGAAATAACTTGGTGTTGATACTTTATCTTAGGTGATGAAACTCTAGGATTTAGGGCCACAGGTCAAATGCCATCTCTCTACCTCCAAACCTCCTTAGTTGCTAAAGCATGCACTTGGCAAAGCGCCATCCGTGCGTGGTCAGCAATTTAGGGTGAGCTCCTCCAGGCCTTCTGACCAATATCAGAGAAAACTTTCCTTGGGATGCGTGAATTTTATCTGTAGTCTAAATATTGTCGTCTGAAGCAAAATAACTTTTAGCACTGAAACAGGCCCTGGCTTTAAACCCTTGTTCTAGTTTCAGAGATTCAAATCTCAGTTGGAATTCCTTCCAAAAAGCTTGGAGCCAATGCCTTAGTGTCAGTAAAGATGGTTAACAAAGGACACAATGAATATGCATATCCTGATGTTAACAGCTTTAACCAGGCTTTTGTTCTGATCTCTCCCCAGGCCAGAGGGGGAGGGAAGACTGGCTCGGGTGGGGGAAGGGGTCAGCATTTCTGCGCTTTCTGCGCAGGTCAGGAGTTCAGCGGCACAGGGCAGAGGAGAGAGGACGGGGACACACCAGGCCTGGCATCACTTTGGGACCAGAATTGTGTCTTTTGCTCTCTGGCTTCGCCAATCACCCATGAACACCACGGAGGCTGCTGTGAGGAAGAGAAACACGCCTATTTTCTACACTGCAGAGGTTAGGTTTCTGCTGCTTTTGTTGTCGACCCCACGGGAGCTGACCCAGCGACTGTGCTCCTGCCATTCCCCTCAGAGAGAGCCCAGCTGACCAGGTGCGACAGCGCCACCCACTGTCCGTAAATATAACTGCAACCCCTGAGAGAGAGCTGCCAGCAGCTGAGTGCAACAGCGCCACCTGCTGTCTGTGGATATAATTGCAGCTCCCCTTTTTTTGTGGGTAGCCAAAAAGACCTTTAACTGTTTGCCTTGTTGTTTGGGGGTGGAGGGGTTTATTACAAACTGTTGTTGTTTGGTTCTTTTCTGGATATATATATATACCTGTGTATTGTGGTTAAGAAGTGTTATCCTTTTATATATATATATATTTCCTAATTAAAGTTATGTTTTCTAAATTTAAAGGAGAGGGATTATTTCTTAGCCAACACAGATATCTTAGTTCTCCCCTTGAACTAAGACAAGCCTTTAGACAAATTGCATACCCTTCTCATTTCTTCAGTTAAATATTTGTCATCTTCCATAGCTTTGCTGGGATTGGACATGTGCTAAGGATGTCCTCTACCAAATGGAACATAATACGGCATTGAAATACTGATGAATAAAAGGTTAATTTTTAACTCCTCATCAATCTGAAATAATGGGAATCCACTGTGCTTTATGACATGGTTTAATGTATCTGCACATTAAATAAGTGTTGAGCTACAGGTTTTTACTTTGCCAAAGGCCAAGGTTCTTTCTTTAATAGAAGAAAATCATAGAATCATTTAAGTTGGAAAAGACCTCTATGACTGTCCAGCCCAACTGTTGACCTAACTACCATGTCCATCACTAAGCCATGTCCCTAAACACCACATCTACACACCTTTAAATACCTCCAGGAATGATGACTCCATTGCTTCTCTGGGCAGCCTGTTCCAATCATTGCAACCTTTTCAGTGAAAAAGTTTTTCTTAGTATCCAATCTCAACCTCACCTGACACAAATTGAGGCCATTTCCTCTTCTTGTATTGTTTGTTACTTGGAAGGGGAGACCAACCCCCACCTGGCTACAATCTCCTTTCAGGCAGTTGTAGAGAGTAATAAAGTCTCCCCTGAGCCTCCTTTTCTCCAGGCTAAACCACCCCATGACCTCAGCCACTCCTCATGAGACCTGTGCTCCAGGCCCTTTACCATTTTTGTTGACCTTCTCTGGACATGCTCCAACACCTCCAAGTCTTTCTTACTGTGTGCTACTATTTCTACTTATACCAGTGTCCCAAATCTTGCTCTTACATGCTCTTTGATGGCCACCACCTAATGCGGCATCCATTGAGCTAAACCAGCCATAAGGTCTTCAAAAGCTCATGCCACAGATCATATATTTTTGAGCAGTTCTGAACAATGCTATCATGTAACCATAGATATGAAACTTGTGGATATGTAGTTGCATGTTCCTTCCTTGTGTTGTATCACTGGTCTGGAATCCTGAATGCTTGCCTGTGTGTTTATGACTTGGAAGACCTGAGCTAGCTAGAGTGATGATTGTCTCACTTCTGTCTTGAGTTGTGTTATGACTTTCTGATAGTTTTGCCTAATTAAAATGCATAAGTTTCTATTATGTCTGTATTTTGAAATATATAATCATGGACACAAATCCTGATTTTTATTCGTGAGATAGAACTTAGCAAAAACAATGGAAAAGAAAGGGTAATCCCTGCTTTTCATAGTCAAGTGTTGTTTCATTGAAATGGTTGAAATACAACTATCATATTGGAGCCTCCTTTTGCTCCAGGAAAAAGACCATTAGTAACACTACAAGAAACAGGGCCAAAGAACTTCAGAAGATAGGGAAATGTTTCCTTTTTCCTCAGGAAAAATATGTTATTCAGTGACCTCCGGTGTGCCTGACTGAGACAAAACCCATCAGAGTCAGTGCTCAGGTTACGTTTCTGCTTGAGTGAGCATGGACTGCATTTGCATAAGCAACAGACCCTCAGTAAGTATGGCCACAAGGAGAAGCTAATGCTAGGTCACCAAAATATCTGCTTCACTGGTGGTTGTCCAAAATACCAGTTTCATTTATGTGTTTGCCATTGAAGAATTTAGGTGAGGCCATCTCTGGCATTAGAAGTTTAGCCAGTCCACTGCCAGAAAGATAAACTTGGACTCTTTTCCCTCCTTAATGTTTTTTTTCCTTCAAAACTGGGAAGATGATTGCTGGTATATGCATGGTAATAAAGCTTGTCAGACACAGTCAGTCAGAATTCTTCTGAATTCAGATTTAATTTATTCACAGCACAGTATGCAGCAGAGCTGATGGCAAGTTAATGTGCTGCACTTTAATGAGATAACTGTTTGCCTCCCAGGTTTTGAGGTTTATGCTAGTTTTATTTGTCAACCTGGCCAAAGCCAAAACCATAAGGCATTACAGATCTACACTAAAATATTTTATTTCCTTAGCTGATGCTTTTGCCAGGGGAAAAACTGGTGAAGTAATTAAATACTGCTGCTTTTATTTTAGAACAAGAATGTTTTGGGTTTTTTTTTTGATTTTGCAAGATGTCCTTCTCAGTATTGTGGCTCACGAATACTACTTACATAAAAATAGTGGAATTAAATTTCCACCTGTCTTTGAAAATTGACCCCCTATGCTCATTTCCTTTAGAGGTGTATCTCTCAGGAGGAGGAGCAGGGGGGAAAGTGTAGCAACTCTGTAATATGAAATGCAAATGCAGAAATTTCAGCGTGACAGAGAGCAGCAAAGTCTCCCATTAAACAACAGGTGATACAGCTCCACTCAGGTTTTGAAATTCTAGTTCGTGCCAAGTGAGATCTTGTCTTACAACTTAGTCTTTTAATAATGGTAGTTCCTTCTCATTAACTAATTGCTGCATCCGTGAAAAGATGAACCTTAGTCAAGAAAAATGAGGTTGTGATGTATCACTAATGAAACTGTTTCTGTCACACAGTGGGAACACACAGGGGTTGGGAGGCACCAGGGAACATCATCCTGCAGATGGCTGTGAAATGCCAGACCTCGTGGGTCTGCTGCCCGAGCCAGCCACTTCCAGGGTGGGTGGAGAGGAGCACAGTCTGTGGACACAGTGTCATATAGCAGTCTTGCAGTCTGAACTGTGTGTATCAATGTAGGTGTCCTCTGAGAGGCTTGCATTAATTAACTGAACCCAGTTAAAATGTCATTTTAAGTCTTGCTTGTCCTCACACCACTCTTTGGTGGACTCAGAGTCCAACAATGTCGGGTTTTGGATCTGATGATCTTAAAGGTCTTTTCCAACCAAAATGATTCTGTGATTCTATACAGAAATATTGCTTCTGTACACAAAAGAGTGCCCAGAAAAGGGTCTTTGAGATGGAGCTAACATCTTTTGTGTGTGTTAACCTTTAATGTCTAAAACCTGTCAAAGTGAAGGTCAGATTGACCTTTCAATTCACTGTTGTACCTTTGCATTATATTTTCTGCAAAGCTGAAGCCACATTTTGCAGTAGATTGGATTATCACTAGGTTAAGAAACTATAGTTATCTGTCAGTTTTTTGCACCTTTTGTGATATAAGCTATTGTCTGTCGGACTATTAACACATAAATAAATAATTATTAGGAGATAACTTACAGATTTATGGGGAAAATGCTGTTACAGGCTTCAGTTGAAATGTGCCTGATGTTGGTTATAATCTCCTTCTGTTTCTCTGCTGCTAACAGAAGGTTGAGAGAGTGGAGAGGAATGGGGAGGGAGTGTATAGGAGGAGATATGCCATGGAGCATAATCAGTTTTTGAACAAGGACAATCAAATTTTGTCCAGCCCTTTGCTGACAGACTTCAGGAAAATACATGCAAGCTCTATATTTGGAAATGCCAAACTGTGTTTGGCATTCAAGTCAGGTAATGTAACCCATAGAAATCACAAGCTTGAGCCGACCTTCTGTGCATTTCTTCAAGCAAATTAAGAGAATGTTAATTTCCAATGTTGTGCAGGTGGAAAGATGTACAAAGACAAAATATCAGCACACTTGCCTATGGTTAATGCATTTTATTTATGGATGTCTTTCTTTTCTGTTGGACCGTGAGCTGCCTGTTAAGCTGTCATCCCCTCAGATGCCAATGGCATGTCAGAAGGAAAATCACGTATGTGAGCAGAGATGGCTGGTGGAGGTGACTGGGGCAGAGGGGCTCTGCCTTCCAGTAAGTGCTCCCCCTGTACCAAGACAGTTCACACATATTCTGGAGTTTCTTTCCCAGCTGAACAGCAGAGGCTTTGATATGAGAGCAGTCTTTAGTTTAGTGGTTATTTACTTGGCAGATGAAAAGGCAAACTACTGTCATAGATGGGTTGTTACCTGTATTGTTAAGAGCTGGCAGTTGAGTTTGTTGAGCAAGCATTAATGTGATTTGTTTAATGAAGAAACTTAGTGTTCACAAAACATATTAAAAATTTAAGATGTTTGGATTTTTATTAGCATCCTTCTGTGCAAGAAATCTTTTTAAGGACTTCAAATTTGTGTCTGAGGGTGTCCAATCTAACATTATTGTTATTTTTCTCAATGCAGTCATAGGGTTTCAGGGTTAATTTATTGCTGCCATTGGGTGTTTTCATCATACTAATGAGATTTTTTTTTCCCTTGTTTTGTCTGTTACCAAATTACTTTGCCAGTATTTTAGGATTTGCTGTATAGTGTTGGTTCTATTGCATGAATGGTTTTTTAAGTGTTTTGGAGCACCTTCCTTGTTTTAGTTCTTTCCTGTGGAGTTGAGTTAGCTGAGTGAAACAGATGACTTGTTCTAAATTCTCTACCTACTTATATATAATAGTTAAAAATAAGTAATATTTAGAGGTTGAGGGTATAGCCTTCTGGGTATGGTGTGTAAATTTGAGAACTAAATGGTAATATGGCTTCATTTTTCTTTGTTTTGGGCAATCTCCATGCAGACTCCAAATTCAGTATCTTCGTATATTGCCCTAGTTACCTTAAGACTGTGATAGTCCCAGGCACATAGAAAAAGTAATAACTTTTGATGACCACTGGCTGTAATTGGAAAAAAATGGATAAACTTTCAGATATAGAAACCTTTTTCCAGGCCTGAAATGGAAGCAGCAGACTTCAAGCTAAGTACAAAAATACAACCTGTCACTAATACTAGTGCCATCTAAGAGTATATGCAGTCTAAGTAGCTCAGTCTGTGAAACCTGAAAGTGTTGCTGACTGGGTATCAAGTGGATTCCAGCCTGGGTTGTGCTGAGAATGTTCCAAAAAATGCTTTCCCTCAGCATACCAAAGACTGGGCACCATTCTCGTGTAGCAGGGGGAGAAATACCAATATGGCAATTTTAGTTTGTTTGACAGAAAGTGTCACAGGGTGATACACAGTTTCTCTCAGTAGAATGTAGCTTGCAGAGAGCGCTCAGGTGGGGTTTGTGGTGGTTCTCTCTGGGGTGTGTAAGGCCACATATGTTTGTTGCTCTCTACACACTCACATACAGCAAGCATGTAGAGGAAGGTTGCATTTCCCTGTGGGTGTTTCTGCAAGATCTGTAGCAGCAACTCTGGTCATGTAGGCTCTCCCTTGTTTTGTCCATACCTCCTTGCCCACAATGTCAAACACAGGGTGTTCACACCTGGTTTCAGAGCCCAACTTGCCTCAGCCCAGCCTGTGAGCCCTGGCAGCCCTGGGGGGCTGTTTCTTGCCTGAATCCCTGTAGTAATGACCCCCAGTTCTTGAACCTGAGTCAGCGCCTCCCACAAAGCACCATCATCTTTTCTCCTATGCTTTTCTTCTGTTATTACTGTGGGGGAGAAACACTTTCAGAATGGTTTCTGAATCTGCCATGGTTTAACCCTGGGCATCCAGGATGATTCATGCTGTTGCTCACTGACCAGTGCAGTCATGGAGAGAATCGGAAGGGTAAAAGCTGGAAAACTCATGGGCTGAGATAAAAACAGGTTAATGGTGAAGGAAAAAACCCCACACACCAACAAAGCAACACAAGGAATTCATCCACCACTTCCCATGTCAGGCAGGTGTTCAGCCAGCTCCAGGAAAACAGGGCTCTATCACACATAATGGTTACTTGGGAAGTCAAATGCCATCACTCCAAATACCAACCCCTGCCTCCCTTTCTCCTTCTTCCCCCCTGCCATATATACTGACCATGATGTCATATGGTATGGAATGTCCCTTTGGTCAGTTGGGGTCACCTGTTTAGGCTGTCTCCTCCCAGTTTCCCATGCACCCCCATTCCCCTCACCAGCATGTAAGCACTGCTCAGCAATAACAAAAACATCCCCGTATTATGTCTCTATGGAAGTTTCTCTGATTCCTATCTTGAGCAAGGCAGACATCTTCTATGTTGAGGACTTCTTCAAGCTATCCCATACAGGGATAATTGGTATAATTGTACCTCAGTGAGACAGAAAAGAAGGAAAAATTCTCTATTCGTTACCTGTCTGCCACAGAAGGGTCACAGTTTTAGACTTTAAATTTCTAAATTCAGTGTAGATGGACTTTAAATTCTTTCATCCCTAATTTGCCCATTGGTAACACAGGGATAATATTTCCCTTCCCTTAAAGACGTGTTCACTAATAGCAGAGATACGCTGCTGAGATTCATCTCACCTAATTTTAGCTGACTGAGCTGCTTTTTTCTCATTTAAAGAGTGGAGAAAAAGAATCACATTCACTAATGAAGAATCCTAACTGATATTAGTCACAGTTATGTGAACAGAGTAAGTACACACCAGAGGTTCCTGTTTTTTATCTCAGAAGAAATTTAGGTGACCAGTGCCAGTTGTCTTAATTAGGCCAGGTGGGGCTTAATTTTAAGTGTTTTCATCTGGATGAGGTAGTTGGTGTGATAAATGTGGACCAGCTAAGTGGGTGATCTTCTGTGTGATAAAATTAAATACCCAATGAATTGCTGCTCCTGCAAACAGAACCTATTCAGCTGGGGGAAGTTTTAATGCTAGTATTTTGTCATGATTTCCCAGTTTCCAATTTTTAATGGCGAGGTTTCAAATCCATTCTGAAAATCTGTAGGTCTAAATATCACCATACAGTTCCAGGGGCAAAGTTATAAAAGTGTATTTTTCCTTTGGTTTGATTTGAAATGGGATGACATAATTTTTATCAAATTGCCTCTATTAATTCTTTAATTCAGCAAACAGAGATTACTAAGTAAGGTTCCTTTTCCAGCCAAAATGTCAATCAGAGCTGTATGCTCTGCAGAGTACTGTACAAATTAACATTTAAACAACACTATTGTAATAATTATTTTGAGCATCCTTTTTTTTTCTTTTTTTTCTTTTTTTTTCTTTTTTTTTATGACACTCAGAAGAAAAGGGATGACTTGTTGAGTTTCCAGATTTTAATTTTCTCCCTATATAAGTGTTGTCTGCTGAGATCTTTTTCCCCTCTGGCCGTGCAGTGTTTCTCTGCTGCTCATACCCAGCTGGGAGCTCCCTGTCTTAGTTATTGAGCTGCCACAATAGAGGGAAGAAGGATCTAAACAGCCTTTGTATATGTTGTTTGAATGTTCAGGGGATCTGATGAATAGACAAACATGATTTGACTGCTAGGGAGATGATTTTATGGCAAACAAAAGGTCACATACCAGCAAAACTGTTAAATGGTGGCATAAGGGTGGGACTACTGTTCTTCTCACTATTCATTTTCTTCCTACACTGGGGGCCAAATTCTGCCTTCATTGCAGCTGCTCTTGTTGCAGGGGATTAGGGAGTGTTTTGGGTGATGTGCTTGTGTGCAGCCACTAAATGGAATATGCAGCAGACAGGTTGGGTTTCAGCATGGATCGTATCCCTCCATATGTGTGGCATTGCATGCAAACCCATGCCCATGCCTGCATTCACACTTGCCTCATCATCCTTGAATGTGTCATATACTGTCCACAGTGTAGTGCCCTTTTGTGCCTCTGCTCCTGCTTGGCTGGTGAAAATCAATCAGTGCCATGAATTCTGGCTCTTTGTATGCAAATAATTGAACCATGTTCCTGGAGTTCTTCTAAGGATGCTGAGTTGTGGAAGAAGGAAACAATTAGTGTTTCATGTGGATTTGTACCTCTTCACAGATGGGTATGCAAGTGAAATAAAGCAAAAGGTGGAATTTATCTTCTGCTTTTCTGGATAGCTAACCACCTGAAGCGAGAAGTTCCTGTGATTCAAGTGCACTTCAGCAAATAAAGAAGGCATTGTATTGCCAGTCTCTTCTCAGAAAAAGTACCTTGCAATTCAAAAGCTTTTCTCCTTAAGGTTTTGTGCTGATTATTCCTTTGGCTTTCACTTACCTGCACCAAATTTGTTTTTTATTATTACTACTTAGGGAAGACTACAATTCTCCTGGAAGATCCAGCAAATTCATAAAACTCTGCACTTGATAACTGAGCTTCCATAAACCTGCCCAGAACAATGCTTGTGAATCAACTGTAAATATTGAAGAACTGTATAGTAATGAGACCTAAACTTTAGTAGCACCAACAGATACGTAACTTTTATAAAGGGCAGAAATCTTTAATTTCAAATTTAAAGTCATGTTTCTTCAGTAGCAGTGGTACTGCATGTTGTAGTTAACCACCACCAGACTTAAAACTGTCTGTCTCACATGGAACAGCCTAGATGTCATTGACTCACAGCAATACACAGACTCCCATAAGTCAGGGTTTCAAAGGTCTTTGGAAACAGAGATAGAAGGATACACTCAAAGGGTTTTTCAAAAGAGCTGAAGATTAGTTTCTATGTTCTGTTGAAATGTATTTGAAAAAAAATACTGTATCCCTATAGCAAAGGAACATGTTTTTCCTTTTTTTCTTCATTGTGTCCAATGAACAGCGATTTTAATGGTTTTAGCTAGTAGTTTGCAAGTTACTTCCAAGAAACCAGAGTATTCAAAGTGGAAGACAGGTATGTCATAATTCATTATGGGAAAAGATATCTTTTCTTTTGCCTTAATGAATTCTCTAAGATTAAAGTGACTGTATGTTGATAAAGATGCACAAGAGCTTTAGAACAAGAGCATCACAATTTTTCTAGACAGTGATTTTAATTTGTGAATTAGAGCTAATTAAAATATGTCAGTAACAGAATGTAAAAAGTGGCTGATTGCTGGTTGCAGGAGAGATTTTGGAGCTTCCTGCAAATTTTAATTTTGATGAGTATATTTAGATTTAAAAACATGCTCTCTGATAAGAGGTGCTTTATTCTTTGTTTATATGTCACTAATGTTGTTAATAACAGAAGATTACAGGCTAGGTGTTTTTCACAGGTGAGAAGTAATTTGCCCTGCATTTATTTTGATACTTTCTTTTTAAAATATTGAACATTTTAACCACATGCAGGGCTGAGTGGTTTACAGTCATGAGCACAACGCAAAACTGAACTTCTGCAGAAGAGCTTCTTGTGTTGTATGTGTGGGGTCTGTCTGATTGCTGATGATGCCACCAGGGTGGAAAGGGAGGGCAGTGTCCTCCGAACACCACCTGGAACACCGTGTGCCTCTGAGGATGGAGTACAGGCTGTGCATCTGCCATCATGGCTGTTTCCAGCTGGATGAGCTGACAGCAGTTCTGAGGGGTCCCTGGCTGCCTGTGGTGAGCAGGCTGGTGGGGTGCAGGGCAGCAGTGCAGCAAGGTGGCTGCTGTGGGTGAGAGGAACATTGTTATGGTCCACGGTAGGCAAGAATCTTGTTAAATCATTGAGCCTGTATTTGCACCAAGCCCTGCCCCAACCAAAAATCCAGCAATACCTAGTTGTGGCACTTCTTGCTAGGAGACTTTTAATGGCAGAGAGTGCATTAATACTTCAGTATTGCTGAAATGACTGTTGAGTGATGAAAAGATTTCCACCAAAGCTACACCCTGAATTTGTCTGCCATACAACACTCTGGATCACAGCCATGTGTTGGAGGGATGGACGGTCCTGGGAACTTTGGCTTCACAAGCTCCACAGCTTCAGTGATGTTCCAGAAGGAGGGCAGTTCTGTATGCAACAGAGAAGTTAGGGTTGTGGAAAAGCTTTTAAAAAAAGTTAAATGTGAAGATCTTGGTCTCTTGCCAATGTGCTCCTCTTTTAGGTAAGTGCAAGTGACTTGCTGGATTGGGTTTTTCCAAGTACAGCTGCTCTTAAAAATAGTAACCAGGACTTTATTTTTCAAAATATCTCAGTTACTCAAAATTTTCCAAATTACTGAAATGATATGTATGTTTATAACTGGAGAAAAGGCAGAGAGGAAAAAAAAATAACCACTGATAATGGTGCAGCTTTGACAGTCTCCTTGAAAAACAGCAGTAGCAGCAGTGCGGAACAGCTGCCATTGTGTTTGGCAATGCAGTGGGTCTGTTGAACAGAGATGCTGTCTTCCAATGCCATTTTATTAAAGAATTACTTAATTATTTAAAGCAAAGGGTCTCCTTTCATGCAAGCAACTCACATCCTCTCAGAACTCGGTCAGAAATGGACCTTCTAGAGCAAGTTCTTGCAAGTGCCTTGAAAATATTCAGGATGGCATAGAGCTAGAGAGTGGAGAGGAAGGGGATGTTAAAGCAGTTTGAACTGTGACATTCCTGACTGACTAATAAGGGCAATCTCTATCTAGAAGAGTGTGACACGTCAGTTTTTAGAGAATTCAAAGGAAGCATGGAAGAATGTGTGCTGGCATCATCATGGCACCATAAATGTCAGCTCTGCTAATATCATCAGCTTTACCAGTATCACTAGCTATGAAATGACTGGAAATAACAATATTTTGACTTCTAAGATGTGAAGGTGTCACATTGAAGCCAAAACACTGTCAGTCTAGGAGGACTGCAGCCATTGCCATAATGTTGAACATAACATTGCTTTTTGGGGGGCACATTCAAGACTGAAAACATTCCTTACTTGGATGTTTTGAAAAGTCCTTAAAATGCATTTACTAATTTATAAGTTTTACTGCATGAAAGTTAACTTTTGAACTGGGGGAATGAAAGTAGCTGAAATCAGAGGATGACAGTAGTATCCAATTACATGTTAAAAAAATACTATGAAATGTTATATTTATATAGTGTTATTATGTAACAGCTAAACTAATAATTGCTTTTAAAGACACAAGCACATCCATTGTAAATTAGATGTATCCTGAGTCTAGACAAAGTACAGATCATCTGTCCTTTCATTTAATCAATAGTACCACCTGTGTTTTTCCATTGACTTCTTAATGCTAAATGGTAAACACTAACAGCCAGATTTGCAGTAGTCTAAATTGGCCTAATGGGTTGTTACAGCTATGGTGATGAATGCCAACTGGGAATCTGGTGTGGACTGTAGGCTGAAAATTTAGGAAATGAAATAGCATAAACACTGCTTTATAACTGGTTTCATTCATTTCTTGTAGTCCTCTGTATTATGTAGTGGCTTATTTGACTGCTGTGTTGAATCGAGCAGGGATAATATTAGCAGCAAATAATGCGAGAAGAACTGGATTGAATTTGGATTAATAGGCATTACAAGGTATTTGATGGGACTCTATATTGATTGATTGTGTGGGCCTTTAAATTGCCTCTTCAGTGATAGTAGAAGAGATGCGTAGAAGACAGATATTGACAGTGTGAGTTCTTCCTATTCTGTCTGTCTCTACATGTCTTCATTCTGTTCACAAAATGAAATTAATCGTGTCTTTATATTCCTAGGCTGGAGAGGATGTGCACCAGTGATACGGCAGATAGATACGTTTTGCAGTCCTAGCTAAGACTCTTCCAACAGTGGCACTTGTAATGCTTACCTGTATTACAGTGTGGTGGTTTGTTTTGTTTGCTTGTTTTTATTTGATGTACTGGCTACAATAGCATCCAGGTGTGTCCCATTTCCTGCCTGTTGATTGAGATTGATACCTCTGGTGTTTTGCCATGTTTCAGTTTTTGTTCTTTTGTGATATATCTTGGTTTTCATGGCCAAAAATGAAACAAGACACTTGTGTAGCTAGGAAGGTTATTCAGAGTTACAATTAAAAGCATAATACTTTGGAAGTGGTATTATTAAATCTTGTATTTTAGGGCTTAACCTTATTCAGAAGTCGCATTGTGAACCTGAGGGACAGAGCGGGTAGCAGATTATCCCATACCTCTGTCTGGAGGGCTCTTAAACCTCTGCTCAGGTGTAGCCTCTCACAGAAAGGGATCACTGTCTTATCACAGTGTGGCTGGTCTGACAATGCTTATGTGAACCACACCAAGCTTGGACAAGATTTATTTCTAAATCTGCTTGGTTGCAGAGAGATGATCTGTCCATCCATACCTCACAGTCAAGGAGTAAAAAGATATCTCACTTTTGCTTACATTTCCATTTAGCAGCAAACAAATAAATAATTTTATTTTAATATGTTCTCTGGGTTCTCCTCTTCCAACTGGATGCGTTTCTCCATTGTTTCCTCTTATAAAGTTTCTTGGCTCATTGTCTTCCAGTCCTGAGGCCACCTCACAGCAAGAGATTATTTTCCTGGCATTGGTCTTGGGGTTTACGAGTTGCTTTTCTTCATTCAGTGTTCAGGAAGTGACATCCTGAACATCCAGAATTTTTATCCTCTGTACATGCTGCTAGAAAGGATAGTTTACAGTGTTTGTATGTGACTAGAGATCTTCCATGGGAACCTGAGCAGCAAAGCATGGTGCAAGAAGGGGATGAAAGACATGAGGGCAGCACTGGCTGAGAAGGATGTGCTCTGACACCCACCATGGACTCTGGGTGACAGAAAGCTCAGAATGTGTCATTGCCTGATAGTTCATGGTGCCTTGCAGATGATGTCATATAAAAGCCACAACTGTCTTGAACTCTCATGTGCAAAAATTTTTGAATGAGACTATTTTCCATGTTCCGCAGCTGGATGTAAAAGCCAAATACTGATTATGTGGAGGAGACAGTGAGGTCTCCTAAAGAGGTTTTTTCTCTGCAGTTACTTTCCGAGGCAGTTGTGTTGTAAAGCAGTGGTGTACATAATAAAGCAGGAGCTGTGCTCTTATTTGCAGACTTCTGGGCTTGAGAAGGCCAGTGACACCATGGTCTGGTAACTTGGTGGAGGGGTTATGTTTATGGCCAGCTGAGTGAGCCTATGTGCTTCCTCATGGTAATGCTTCTCTGCTTGCCCATTCACTTGCCCATTCTCTTGAGTTACAGCAAAGCAAAATAACTGTGGGGAAACCCCTGGGCTGGAGAGGTACTCCATTTGTACATGCATAGCTAGTGAATCCCCAAAGTTCAGGTTTCAACTGCTTAGGAATTTTTTTTCTGGACTTTGGTAGGAAAAAATGCTTTGGCAAGGATGACACAGTGTTTTCTGTTTGCATCTCAGGGTTTGAGGAAAATGGCTTCACTATTTTCCTCTTGTGCACATGAAGTCAAACTTTACAATGTCTTTGCTTACAGTTGAGGAGGCCTTGCATGAGAGAGACTTTTTTTAGAGCACCTGCTCTTGGGAGACATGTCTTGCATTCAGCAGAGCGGCTAAGAGAGTTTTTTTGTTTGTAGCTCTTTGTTAAATCTGTCAGGTAATTCACAAAAGTAGGACAATGTCTAATGTGAAGGTTTGAGGCAACCAGTGGATAAGGAAAGGTGCATAGCAAAGGAAATGGTCAAAATATAAAACACTTGACATGCTTCTCTCTTCTTCCTCTTCCTTTGCAGTATTTTACATCCTTTTTTAACCTCAGGCTTGGCGTGGTCAGTCAGCTAAGTCTATATGTATATATTATTAAAAGTGTATTTTAAGATGGTTTCTATGTGAAAGCCTTTGCAAACTGACTCAAAAAAGGGTATAATGTTTCTCCCATCTGCTTTTCCAGCTTTTTCCCCCAAGAATCAGGTAAATTACTCAGATTTACCTCAGCTTTTCGAACTCAGTGACTGAGAAAATGAGAAGGAAGCTAGCCTGTATTTCTTGCATGGTAATAAGAAACTCTATCAGTATTGTCCCTAGGACATCCTATTCTACAGTACTGGTAAACTGAGTGCCAGTGCACTCATTACAGTTCAGGCAGAGTCCTTATTCTCTGCATTGCAGGTGTTCTTGCAGCAGAGTTTGATACTTGTACACTTGAAAAATCTTGCCTTTTAAATTTCTTGTGACAATCCATCTCAGATGGCAGTGGTTTTCTTGTAGGGATCTTAAAAGTAACAAAAAAAGCCTGATTTAAGGGATCATTCTTCCACTGACTTTGCAATGCAGTTCCATTTTATCCAGACAGACCTCTTGGTGTTTTTCTTTTCTTGGACTTTAAATTATGGGTAAGGATGCAGAAAATACATATGCTGTGCAAGTAATTTCTGTCAGCTACAAGATTACTAGAACTGTCAAGCAGTGATGTTCAGATTTAGTAGAAAATACTACTCTATTTTTTTGTTTGAGATTTGTTTATTTGGTTGGTTGGTTTGTAATTATTAGTTTTTTAATAGAAGAGAGAGCACAATGAAATAAGATGTATACTGAGGCTAATAGACATGTCATTGCAGTCATGAGTTAGGAAAGGGCTATACTGTATATGCCAGAGGAAAAAAAAATGTACATCAAAGAAGGGATAGGCAAGGGATGAGAGAAAGGCAAAATGAGGTTTCAAAAAACTTCTATGTTGCCTAAAAGATACAATGAGTGGCAAGAGAGATATCAGTGTAATCAGAAGCAATGATTTTAAGGGAAATGTCTCTTGTTACCAAGAGTGTTAAAGGATGTTTTCTACGAAAGGAAATAAAAGTAAAGCTCAAGAAGCAGAGGTTTTCTGATTTGATGCTATTTTAAAGTGTGAACATTGAATTGTGCTCTATATGTGCATGGAGAGGAAGAAGTATGAACATTGTTTTTTAGAAGCCTTCTCAGGTGCATGCTGTTCTATCAGTGGGTCCTGTCACTAAGGTTATGAACAAGAATTATGGTCAGAAGGTGCTCACTGTAGGGAGATGCCATTTCTCATGCTCAGCAGAGCTGCCTGGGATCATCACAGACTCTCCCTAGTCCCAATGCTATTGGCTCACAACTCTTGTGCTGATGATTACCCCAGGAGATATAACTTGGATGCTGATGACATACTCAGCCAGACTTAGCTGGTGCTGGAACAAAATACGCCCCAAACTATTCCTGGCACATTAATTTTATGCTTAGAATCATATATACCTCATGCTATTTTTTCCTCTCTTTTTTCTTGCTTCACATTCTTGTCTGCTAGTCCCTAAATTAACAAGAAAAATAGCTATTATGGTACTTCTGAGACTAGTGTTTAACTAAAATGTGAGATCTGATAGAGATCTCTCATGCATCTGAACACGCAGCAATGAGCTTGCAGAGCAAAAAGAAAAGATAGAATAGCAGATTTGTTTGCAGTGTTTGCATAAAAAGCAAAGACTTGAAAGAACTGTCATGTTGGAGTTTGGGTAATTTATAGTAGCTGCAATGCTGCCCCCATGTATTTTATTTCCAAGTGATTAGATAGTTAATTTGGCATCAAATTATAGTTGTCCTTTCAAAACGAGGTTGTATGTGAAACTTATTAATGTGATATAGAATATTCTCTTCAATCTTCATAAATGCAGTCAAATGCATAAACAAGGCCGTGGTAGTCTGTGTGCTACAGCACTGGAACTCCACCAAGCAAGCTGTAGTGATGTGTCCAGTCTGCTGTTAAAGTTATAAATTCTGATGATCTTAAACCTGCTTGGTCAATCCTGATGTAAAGATTATTTTTAAAAAAACTACTAGTTACTCTTGATGTGTCAAAAATTAAGGGCTGATTTACTATTTTTTGTAAGTCTGTGTTGAAGTTCTTCCATCAATCCTTCTGAGTTTTAGCCTGAGAGGTGAAGGGAACCTTCTTCTATTATAGAATTGCTATGTGTCTGCTTGCAAACCATTGTGAAATCATGTTTAGAGTTTCACTTGACTGAACAAATAAAAATAACTTTTATAGATTCTTATTGTGAGTTTTAAAAGTTTTAAGGCTTTTGCACCTTTTAAAATTTTCAGTGCAGTGCACAAATGTTCAACAGGCAGGGTTTTTTTGCATGTGGTATATGCACAAATAGTATCACTGCCTTCCTCCTTCACCTCTTCTGTGTGTAGAGGAGAGGTTTAGATAACAACTGGAAAAAATGGTGGAGAAGGCACACCAACTCATTCTCTCAGTCCTCAGCATGATAATTTCCACTTTTGCATCTGTAATGCAAAAATGTTCCTCATTTGTCTTTGGATGTCTGCAGAGGTTCTGGTGGCCTGGCTTGGGCTTGGCAAGCAGTGGGATGTGCCTCTGGGAGCAGTGGGAATGGGAAGAGGTGGTGAGCAGTGCTGCTGTCCTGAGCTTGCCCCACTGCAGCAAGGCAAGGACTCTGCAGAGCCAAACAATCCTGAAAGTGAGCCTGCTTTGCCCTGCCCTGCCCTGTGTCCTGACCTTGCCACACTTCTGGTTTCCAGCAGGGTTAATTTATCTGTATCAAATCTGCCTTGTTTAGAACCTACATTTGGTTAACTAGTAATTCACTTAATGATGAGCTTTTAGAATACAGTAATCTGTGGCTCTTGGAAGGCCCTTGCTGTGCCTCTGCTGCTGCACTATGCTGCCTTCTGAGTCCTCCCTGCATGAAGTCTGCAAGGAAATCTGTCTGGAGGTGGTTTGACTGGGAAGAAGTGGGAGGCTATCTACACTTAGCAGTATCTCAGAAAAAATTACTTCTCCTCGTCCTACACAATTACAGGACAATAAGGAAGTTACTAAGTAAGAGGGGAAACATGCTCTCAGGAGGGCAGCATGTACTAAACTTTTGTTTTAAAGAGCAGTTTCTTTAGCAAAATTGACCTTCTGATGGCCGTGGTTGTGAATGTACTTGCACTGTTTGGAGAGCTAGAAGTATAATTACAGCTTTCTTTTTCCTATTTTTTTGCTTGTTAGCAGAGTATTGAGAATTTGAAATGTGGAGTTAACTGGTGTAATGTTCTGAAAGGAACAGGAGCTGGTCTTTGTGTTTGCAGGAGGGAACTGTAAGAGAGTGCATGTGGGTGCTATTCTATACAACAAATGTATTAGTAGGAATTGAATAATGAGTAACCTAATCAGATTTATAGCCAAGCTTGCCTATCATACTGTGATAATTACCAACTACCTTGTGCTTTAATACGAAGTAGATCTTTCCCCATCTTTCAAGCCATTTTATTTTTGCGAGTGAGATCTTTATGGAAAAGAAGCAGTGCTTAAGCGAGGCACTGATCTGGGCTAAATCTAGTGATCAGAAACAGTTCCCAGAGCAGACACTGCCATATTCCACAAGCTGTTTTTTGAAGAGCAATTTAAATGGTAGCAACTTTGGCCTGAGTTAAGAGCGTTTCTTCATGGTCATGGAAGTCACTGGCAATGCCAATCGTCATAGGCTCCCCTTGGAGGCAATTGTGGCCATATTCAAAAGTACAAAACAAAGTGATCCTTAAGATTATTTTATAGGTGATAAGGAGATGTAAGAGGAGCAAGAGAAAGTAATTGTTTCAAATCCTTTCTTGTTGCATGAAATTTTTATGTGTTTATATGGAGGGCAAAAACATGGAGTCATTCCAGGTGCAAAAATTGGTCACTAGAAATGGAATGCCATCTCCAGACTGGTGGATTGCCAGTGCTTTCTTCCTAGCTAAGAAGCTGATTCAGAGAGGTGTTTTGGAGCAGCCTTCAATAATTTCTCATAATCTGTGCATTTTTATCTTTCTTTTACTTATTCAGAAGAAGGGGGGGACGTACTATATGGTCTCCAGAGGTCTCTTCTGAACTTAGCTATTCTGTGACTCTCTGAAGGTTAATATCTCTGTTCTGTATTACATTGGTCAAAGAGCAGTTGCTTTGTGTTGGGTTTTGAGTGTTTTGTACTTTGCCACGCCGAGCTCTAGGCTGTGCCCATCAATCCAGTAGCTCGTAAATCTGTTGTAGTTGTGCTGTTTAATTTGATGTGGATGGAGGGGCTCCAGCTGGGATGTTTTGGCTGGGAAATGCAGAGTTCCACCTATGGCAGAAGTAGCATTAGAAACCCTAGCAGAGATTGACAAAATAAAACTTGGAAGTGGTTGTTAATATGAAGTAGTTCTCCTCACCCTTTCAAGCAAACCATGTTAATATGTTTGCATTTTACTTACTTTTGCATTACTGTGCACCTCTCTGGTTTCTGAGATTGTCCCTTTGACACAAACTTTCCCTATAGTAACAGTCACAGGGCAGTAACAAGGCAGCACAGTGCATTCTCCTGGTGCTGTGTTCCTAGGCACAGCACCAAGGTCCACATTATGGTCATGTGCAGTTGCAGTGGCTGGTCCAGAACTCACCTGGTGGTGGTTCCCCTCCCCTCCCTTCTCCTCCCTTCCCCTCCTCTCCCCTTTTTCCTAATTTGTAACCAAGGTCTTCAAGGCAGAATGAGATACAAGTAGAAGAGGAGTAGAGTTTTTTGGAGTATATCAGTAGATATATAATGTATACATGTATATATATTGACTTTGTAAGGTCATGCCAGTATTCCTGTGCTCAGAATTTTTTCATTATCTGGATTTTTTTATTACCTGAGGTAGTCTTTACCTCTCTTCTATGCCTTTAACTCGTGGACTGATGAATGTGAATAGGTGGCTAAGCCCTGTGATCCTCAGTTGGGTCGGGGACACACAGCTGGTGATGAACACTGGAAGAAAAACTGAAAAGTGAGGCAGTTTCCTGTGGGGACTTGGAGACACTGGGCAGTTTGTAATCTCCACCTGCTGTCCTGGGTAGTGTTTTTATAAAACAAAGTTTGTATCATCCAAGCAGTTGGCATGCTAAAGGGAACTGGATTGTGAAGTCTGAATTGCATTGCTCTTGCTTTTGACTTCCTGAGATGTGCTGTGGCTTTGATGAAGGTAACAGTGCTCAGGCATCTTAAAAAGAAGATGAAGCACAATGTTGAGGTGCACTGATTCTAGTGTTCATGACTAGGCTTTGCTATTTCTTGAAATGGCAGTGTGACTAGCTGAAGATTCATAGGGCTTTTCCCATGTTTGATCGATTTTTAAGGCCAGAAAAGACAGTGAGAACAGACCAAATGAGATGGCAAGAACATCTGCATTGTTCTCCTGTGTATGGGAGGTCATGGACTTTGTCAGTCACTACAGAGTCTTCAGTGATAAATATGTGTTTGAAGAAGTTAGGTAGCAGTGCATGTGACATTTCAGCACGAGTCACCAAGAGATGACATCTCCTAAATACAGAAAGACAGCAGCAGGTAAAGCCTTTAGTGACACCCAAAACATTAGTAAAAGACTCCACTTCCAGCAGCTGTTGGATAACTCCCAGCACAGAGACAAGGGGAGCTTGAGGTCCATGGGAGAAGGGGAGGAGAGTAACACATGCTAAAAACTGTGAAATTTTGCTATTCTGATACTTGTGGATCTTCAGGGTGTGATTGCTGCTGTCAGGAGCATACTGGTCAGTGACATTCCATTTTAGGTGCTGTGTTTACCAAGCTGTGTTTACAAAGCCAGAGCCAACAGAGAAGCAAGGGCAGGCCACAGCAAAGTTCAGCTGTGCTTGCTGGCTTAATCAATGGTTATTTAAGCTTAGCCACCAAAAATAATAGTTTTGCCATGCCTCTCTGTGAATCTCCAAGGGACTGAAGAAACATTTCTGAAATAAAATGCATTCTTCCTAAGGGACTTTCGTCAGCACTGATCCAAATTATTATTATTTAAATGTAGGGTTTAGACCTCCAGGGAAACCATAAATATGTTTATAGTTGTGCTGTAGTGGGTTAAATATTCCCAATTGTCCTGTTACAGGAATTCAGTAAAGAAAACAGAGGAGACAGTTCTCCCTAGTAAAAGTACTAGCAGCTGTTTTCTCATAATCTAAGTGATACTTCACAATTTATTCTTGAGTATCTAAACAGTGTTTGGCCACATCTAAATTTATGAAAATTCAATGACTCAGTGGTTGAAACTGGCCACTTCAGTTTTTTGAATCACGGCTGATGTGGACATTTTAAGTGTCTCTTGATGATTACTTAGAGAATAATAGAATGGTTTGGGTTGGAAAGGATCTTGAAGATCATCTAGTTCCAACTCTCCTGCCGTGGACAGGGACACCTTCAACTACACCAGGTTATAAAGCCCCATCCAACCTGTCTTTGAACACTTCAGGGATGGGGCATCCACAATTTCCTTGGGCAACCAGTTCCAGTGGCTCACTGCCCTCTGAGTGAAGAATTTCTTCATGACATCTAATCTAAATCTCTCCTCTTTTACTTTAAAACTGTTCTTCTTGTCCTATGACAGTCCATGTGAGAAGTTGCTCTCCTTCTTATTCATATATCTCCTTTAGGTACTGGAAGGCTGCTGTTCAGCAGCCTTCTCTTCTCCAAGCTTAGCAAGCCCAGCACTCTCAGCCTGTCCTCAGAGGAGAGGTGTGCCAGCCCTCTGATCATCTTCATGCCCCTCCTCTGGACTCGCAGGTTGATGTCCTTCCTGGGTGGGGATCCAAGAACTGGATGCAGCACTGCAGGTGGGGTCTCACCAGAGTGGAGTATGGGGGCAGAATCACCTTCCTCAACCTGCTGGACTGGCTGCTTTGGATGCAGTCCAGGACGTATTTGGCTTTCTGGCCTGCAAGTGCACATTGCCAGTTCATGTCCAGCCTCTCACCCAGGAGCACCCCCAACTCCTTCTCAGCAGGACTGCTCTTGATCTGTTCACCCCCCAGCCTGTACTGAAACCAGGGTTTGCCCTGACCCAGGTGCAGCACCTTGCACTTTGGCCCACTCCTCGAGCTTCTCCAGGTCCCTCTGGATGGCATCCCGTCTTTCAGGGGGTCTCTTCCCCTGTTTTGTAGTGGAGCAGCATTTTCCTTGCTTCCTTGTGCTGCTGATATATCTGCAGGAGCAATCTGTTGCCCTTCCCATCCCTTGCAGTTTTCCCTTCCCAGCAGTGCACTTCATAACTCTTTCCCTGCCTTCCTCCTCTCTTTCTCCTAGATAGCCTATCCCTGTTTACACCTTCTATAATGGTTTTCCAAGGTTTGATGTCTCTCGGGAGTTACCCATTCAGCCAAACTTGCCTCCTGCCTTACCTCCTTGTTTCCTCACACTCTTTTCATATACTTTAGAGAGGTTGCCTTTTAAGTTCATCCCTTTCTCCTGAGTCTCTTGGCATTTAAGGTAATTTAGCTTCTACAGGCTACCACTTACCAATTTCCTGAGCAAGCCGAGACTGCTGCTCTGGAATCCAGGATCTTCATTTTGCTTTTTGTCTTCATTACTTTCCTATTTTAAATTCTTATTGCACCTCGTAGTCACTCAGTCTAAGGCTATCATCAGCCTTCATGTCCCCAGGCATTCCTTCCTTAATTCATACAACATCCAGCAGTGTTCCTTTGCTACTTGAAGGAGTACCTCCACAAAAAAAAAGTCTTTGATGCTCTCCAGATTGCCTGTGCTCTGCTGTTCGGCTCTTCCAGCAAGTGCCTCAAAGTTTCTCTGTGAAAACATGTTATTTTGAAGCTTTTTTTCAATATTTTAAAGGGTTTGTCAGCTTTCTTTTCTTGACTGGGCAGTGTGTAGTATATGCACACATGTGAAAACTGTAGTTTGTTACGCTGTGATCCTGATCCATGAGCCTCCAGCTTTGACTCCTTGGTTCTGTGATATGTTGGCTTGTTGAAATAGGGAAAGAACAGTGTGCAACATTTTAAGAAAATGCTAGACACTAAGTAAACTGGTGATAAAATATGTTTGCACACAAGAGGAATATCATCTTTTGCTACCTGCATGACTTGGGATGAGTCATTTCTCCTCTTGGCTTATCCAGATCTCAGTCTGTAAAGTCTGTGCAGAAGAGACTTATGATAATAAAGGTAGGTGATGTTCAAGCACTTCCACCTTCCAAAGATTGCAGGCATCATTGCATTAATATTCCTAAATGTAACTTGAATCCTCTCTTCATAGAAACTGAGATTTGGTGATGCAGAGAGCCTGCTAGACGACTTCACAGTGAAAAGTAGAATGGGAATGTCCCCATGCACAAAATCAAGGTTTGGAAGGAAAATGGCTGCTAAAAACAAGTGTATGTTTGTACAGGATTCTCTCATTGCCAGGAGCATAATAATTTTGGGCACACCAGTGGAAATGATCATACTGTAATTTGTTCTTTGTAAGGATTTTGAATTTCTGTGAGTTACATGAGTAAGCTGTCTAGGCCTACAGGGTAGGATTAAGGAAAAAGGTGATTGCATGGTGTCATCCTATAGGGTTTCCTTGTTTGGGTTACAAAACATGGAGATTCTCAGTGCACTGTGTACTTTATACAGAGATACAGAAATACCCTCCACATAAAATACCCATTGATGTCTTAAAGACTGAGGAGAAAAAAGCTCCAGGAAATTTAGTAGGAGATTAGATATGGAGATCAGAAGCTTTAATGAGCCTCCAGGCTCCAGGAATACATATCGACAGGATCTATCCCCCTGACCCTGGTTCCAAGATTTTATAGTAATATCCATCCAATCCCATTCTGTTATTCCACCTCGTCCTGCCCCATTCCGCCCCCAACACATCCCGTCAGGAATTGAGTCTGGGGGTTTGGGACCCTTCTTTCATCGTCTTCGTCTTCCTCACAGTATGTTGGGTCCTTGGAGGCCTTCCAAAACTCCAGATTTGGAGGTCCTTCTGTCTATGTCTTTATCTTTTGGTGCAGGCTTCATGGTGCTTCTCTGCAATTCTACCTTGAAATGGAGACTAAACAGCTACTAGAGTTTTGAGGGATTGATATAGGATGGGGCTGGTATGTGTAAATATTAAGCTACTGAAGTTATTTTACTGGTACATTAAATCTACAATAACTTCTAAAATTTATAAAATTAAAAAATCAAAATAAACCCTGAGGTGTCCCATTTTTAGGCTCAAGAACACCTCATTTAAGAAAATGCATTTTTCCATACTACCTTGCTTGTAATGTTCAGGTGTTTCTAACTGTGGTGTTTCTCCAAACAGACTTTCTTCTCTGTGTCTGGCATTACCACAAGCTACCTGCTGACAATTTTTTCATCTTGTTTTTTTTTCTGTGAGAATTGCACTGCATCTGTTGACTTAAGTGGTTTTAAGTAGTGGTTTAAGCCAATATGTGCATACTGGCAGTGCTGGTCAAGTTTTATCTACCTCCTCTTCTGCATCTTCAGGTTGCCAGTGTCTGTACCTCAGAAAATAAAGGGCAAGTGGTTCAATTAATACCATTTTGAGCCTGCTGCTCTGATCAGTTGATCATGTTTACACATGTACTTAATCTAACATAAAACTGTACAAAACTAAAAGGGACTTCAATGGGCAAACCCATCCCTTGCTAATATCACTAGCTATGCCTTGTTTTAAACAAGACTGGATTTACTTTGATTTCTACATTAGTGCAGGTTACATTGAGCAGAACATTTAATGCATTTCATCGATTTTCCCTATAATGCTGTTGATACACAAGTCACTGCTCTAATAATTTGTTTTACCATTAGAATTCTGTATGCAGATCTAGTCCCTGAGGATATCAGTGTGTAACCAGATACTGCATGATCTAATCAGGTCCCACAAGAAATGTGTTATCACTTCAACACTTAGCAGTAGAAAGCTTCATCAAAATGGAAAATTTATCTAATATTTAAAGCAAAATGAAGTTCAAAAAGACAGCCATGAAAAGCAGGGGTGTACAAAATTTAAAGACATTTCTCAGATTAAATGAAGCTAAATCCAAGCCAGGGTCGAAGACGATTTGTCATGACTCCATTTATTGTTAAAGAAGAAAATGTTGCAGCTGTCACTTCATTTTATAGGGTTTATTCTAGCTCAGGTAAAATGGCATTGCTCTCAGAAATGACTGACTGGCAGGATTTCATTAATGTGATACTTATTTGCTACAGCATGCATGCTTTGGAAAGCGATTTTGAAAAGCACCTGCAAAAGGATCAATAAGAGGCAAGAATAGTGCTTTGAACTCATTTTGGTGTCAGATTCGGTGCTCTGAGGGCCTAGTGCTGCAGTCCATTTCAGGAATACAAGTCCTGCTGACCTTGGAGGTTTGCAAGCAGTGTGTCTGAGCCTGAGGAGCAGACCTGCTTGCTGCTGCAAGTCTGATCAGAAGCATCTTCTTTGTCTGGAATAGCGAGAGTGTGGCTCTGCCGGCAGCTGGATGGTGTTTCTGTGTAAAGTGCCAAATCTCACCACCAGGTGTTCAGCAGACTAATGATAGACAAAAGTGATAAACATCTCCACTGTTCATCTCTCCATAAAGTCCCTCACAGATCATTTGCAATGTCCTTAGCTTTGTGAGCTGCTTTCATGTAGATGTCTAAATGCTGAGCAAAATTAATTACTGTTTTTGTTTTGAGGTTGTTTTTATTTTTAATGTACATACCTTAAGACAGAGGATTTTATATACTGAAGTGCCATACATATTTGTATTCAACTTTATGTTGTAGAATATGATAACTCCTGTACATAGGCATATTAAGAAGTATGTCCCATTCTTGTTAAGAACATGCATCAGTTTCTGAATTTTATCAGTGGAATACAGTGCTATCTTTAGCTCTATCTGTTGTACTTATTTAGCACAGGATAGGAACGAATTTTTGAGGTAAATTTAAGAAAGAAAACAGCATTCAGTAACCTTATGGATGAGCAGATGAGACTTGAAATAAAGTTCAGAAAGGTTATGTGTCCTTGGCATTTTTTCAACTCCTATTTTAGCTGGCTATAAAGGTGTGTGTGGAATTATGTTGGTTTGTTGTTTTTTTTTTTTCCTTTAATTCTGCAAATTAGGCAGTGCACGATTCAGTGTGCAGGGCCAGACTCTCCTTGTTGGCTTGAGGGGTTTATTATGTGACTAGCTTTTCTATCAGAGCCTAGTGGCTTTTTCAAGCTTAAAGGCATAAGTAAGAGCTGGAAGGGAGTGACTGAGCATCAAACAAGCAGGGAAACAGGCATTACCTTTCTTTCAAGTTCCTGCAAGGTGCTGGTGGGGTAAATGCTGCCAGACAAATGTACTATTATTGAGGGAAAGGATGGGAGACATGGTTGGTGAGTGTTGGTGCAGGTCAGAAAGTTATGTTTATTAAGCAAAAAAACCACTATTTACTTTTAATATATGAATACAATGCTGATACTTTTCCTCTGTTGTGTTTTTAGGGTCTCATGACTCTTTTAGCTTCTACATCGATGAAGCCTCTCCAGTTGGGCCTGAACAACCAGAGACGGTCCAGAATTTTGTGTCAGTTTTTGGGACTGTGGCTAAAAAGCTGATGAGGAAGTGGTTGGCTACACAGACCATGAACTTCACCAGCCAGCTGGGGGCAGGTATACGGTATTTCGATCTTAGAATTTCCACCAAGCCCAGAGACCCAGACAATGAGCTCTACTTCGCTCATGGTTTATTCAGTGCCAAAGTCAAGGAGGGTCTGGAGGAGATCAATGCATTTCTCACTGAGCACCCAAAAGAAGTGGTCTTCTTGGACTTCAATCACTTCTACGGGATGCAGAAATACCATCATGAAAAGCTTGTCCAGATGCTCAAAGACACATATGGAAACAAAATGTGTCCTGCTATATTTGCCCATGAAGTCACCCTCCAGTACCTGTGGGAAAAGGAACACCAAGTGCTGGTGTTCTACCACAGTCCAGTGGCTGTTGAGGTAGCATTTCTTTGGCCAGGCCAGATGATGCCAGCTCCTTGGGCAAACACAACGGATCCGGAAAAACTGATTCAATTCCTCCAGGCATCAATCACCGAAAGAAGAAAGAAGGGCTCCTTTTTTATATCTCAAGTAGTGCTGACACCAAAGGCTAGTACGGTGGTGAAGGGGGTTGCTAGTGGTCTCAGAGAAACGATTACAGAAAGGTAAGTTCATGGCTGGCAAGGTGTGTTGACTGTGCCAAGTGTATGTGTTGGTAGTGCTGTTTTTCTAATGCCTTTTAAAAAAACTCCAGCAGAAGTGTTTCTTCCATGCTACTGTGGGCTAGTCAGAATTTGGGCATAATCCTAAAATCCTAAGGAGAAACACATTGAAGGAGTAGCTTTTGTAACTTGAAAGAAAATCTGCCACTTAAAGTCTAATGAGATATTACAGGATTGGCTTACCTTTTTTTTTGTTTGTTTTTCTGAATGCAGGTTTTTTTCATTTGTTCTGGTTTTCAAATGTGGTTTTATATCATGGGTATTCTTACCATGACCATCTTCCCTGGGATTTCCATACTGAATATGCACAAATCTATCTGCATGATCTAGATAATTTAAAGTTTTATTTATGCATTAAGCTTCGAGTATTGGATAAGTAATTTGTTCATCCTAGCTCAGCAGCAAAGCCTTGTGCTACAGAATTTGCATCTTTAATTATGTTTACACACCTTAAAGATGCATGGTTTCTCTGTCTCAATCCCATCATGTTATATCAAAGATAGCAGGACACCATTAAAGTGAATTTGACTCCTAACAGTCTTTCATTTATCATACAGGAAAGAGACTGCAGGCCATTGTATAGGTTCTGTACATGGAATACTGTGTTGACAGGCTATTAGTTGTTACTTTCCAAAAAAGCTGCCTGTGCAAGACATGCATTATTTATACCATTCTGACTTTGTTAAATCACAGCCAATTTTCAGCTTTAAGGCATATACGTGTCACTATGCTCTTGACAACTTGGTAGGAAACCTGAAATTTAATGCCAAGACACAAAAGCTGGTTTGGTTGGATTTTTTTCCATCCTTAAAAATAAAGAGTTGCAGACTGTGAAAAAAATTTACAATGGGGGTCACTGGCCTGCTAATGTTCTGGTCTCTGCATGGATGTGCTTGTGCCAGGGAGGTCAGTTGGAAACGCTGTCCCCTTCTATGAGATGAATGACACAGTGCCTGCAAAGAAAACATGCCTCATCTTTGAGCAATGTTGAGCTATTTTTATGGCAGCTTTTCAGTCAACTGTTAACTTCAAAAAATAGGCAAAAACTTTACCCGAAATGGTAAAACACTGACATAGAAGGTTTTATGAGCAGTGAAATGTCATTCAGAAGTGCTTGTGCAACTCTACTTGTAGCTGGTGGTATATCCTTCATCTGTGGTTTATAGGCTTCATTGGAGTGGAGAATCTCCCTTTCTACTGAGTCTGAAGAGCACTTCTCTGTACTGAAATACTACTTTGTTGATGGGTTTTACTGGTAAACACGTTGTTGTTGAGGGATTTGTTTTCTCTGCTAAACATCTTTCTGACTGTTTTTTAGAACACGAAGTATCACGATCAGAAAACTAAGAGGTTGTTCTTAAAGCTTGCTGCATCAATAAAATAGCCATTAAAACCCATTTTCTTCTTTTCTGTCTCATAATATACTTTCTTGAAGCTGTTTGGAAAAATAAAGGCTTTGAAAAGATGCTGAATATGTTTGGCTGAGCTCTAAATGTTCTGAGCCTTTGAACCCTTAGTATGTCTTTCTCTACAGCAAATTTTGAGATTGTAACTAACTTGAAATGTCAGTAAATAATTGGGCTGAAAAACCTAGAAATGTTGTTTTTCCAAATTTTAACTGAGTTTTCTCACATGAGGCACAAACTCACATCTGCTGCATTGATGCTTGTTTCTTTCTTTGCATGTCCTTTAGCCCTTATGAAAGAAATGGACCTTTAAAATTATCTCCAAAGCTAACGTTTAATTTTCCAAATGTGGCATCTCACTTTGAGTTTTTATTTTTAATACAAAAATTATACTGTAGAAAGACACAGGCTTGGAAGGTGTGATAATGTAGATAGAAACTGAGTTTTTGAGTTAACTGCTCTAGAAGTTAACATCAAGTATATTCAGAACTGCTCCTCATTTTGTGATCATCCTCTTAAAAATTATTAGGTGAGCAATTAAAAGATGAAGAGAAATTAGTAGAACTTGCATGGTTCTCTTCAATCTTAGTGCCTTACTGTTTTGGTAACTTAAAAGTGTGTAATCCATACTAAAAGAGCCAAGACATATATCCCAGCTGTGCTGTTTGCTACTTTGAGCCATCTCTTAATTAGTTTTAAAAAGATTATTCTGTCCTTTTCAGAATAATCTTTACAGATCGAATCTCATCATTGTGTCCAAATAGATAACATATGTACTTTTTGCCAGTTACTGAGTAGGTTTATACATATACTGTTTTCTTCTTATTAAGAAGTGCAGGTGAAGAGCTTTACATTAAGAAGGCAGTATCTTGCTTTTGGCAGAAGTTTTGTAACCATGCTTGGATGGGGTTTTCCCCTCATGTTGCATTTTAAAAGATCTGAATGCAAATGAGGAGTAAGGTTGAATTTTTCACATAATTCCAGTGTGGGGTTTTGTTTGGGGTCCCCCCCCCAACTCGGTATTACATTTAAGAAATACTTTTTTGGCAATTTTGAATAAAACCTCTAGTAATTTCTTTTTTTCCCCCCTCCATCTATATAGTGGCCTTTTACCTATTGACTTAGTTTTGAAAATAGAGCAAAGGTTAGATCTTTTCAGATTCAATAAAACATACTGTGTTTTGATTTCTGCAGTTGTTTATTAGTTACCAGATTATTTATGACTTGAAGAGCAGTGGCTGCCTTAAAGGGAGGACCTGCTTTCCCTCAGTCACGGCATCTGTCTGACTAGAAAAACTGTGAGCTGACACCATGCAGCAATCCATGCTCCTTTCTGCTGTTTTGTAGTGTATGTTGTGAAAGAGCACAGTGAAATACTCCTCTGTAGCCAAGATGGTTGGTTTAATGGCTTTTCATCATGACTGCCTGTGGTGGTGGAAGTCCACATGTTCACACTGCAGTAGAGCAGTCTCCCAAGGCAATACATTTCAGAAGAAGAAGGAATGTTATTCCTTTACCTGTTCCCCACAGCACAGATATGCAAGATGGAGGCCCACAGTAACCCTGATTTAACAAAACCAAAAAAACAGAAAAACAAAAACCAAAACAGTTTCATGCTCATAAGACTAAATTCAATGAAGATATACCAGGACTGTTTTCTGCTGATAAGGTTTGCTCACAGGCTTTGTCGTCATCACAGGTAGTGTATTCTGTGGTACAGTAATTAGAAAGAAGGAGAAATTATAAAGTCATGAAGCTTTCTGTTCAGCACAAATATGAGAGGGAAAAGCCATTTCTTTTAAGGTCTTCCTAAGACCACAGTTGAGCATAACAAAACCTGGTAACACAGGTCTCATCTTCATTAGTTGAGTAAGAGGAATTCCTTGCATGTTTGCATGTTATATTTCTTGGATTTGATGAAAAACTTTGAGGACTATCAGTATGTTTTCAGGCTTAACATTCTGTCACACACACAGTTTAGATGCCAGAAAATACTCTTTGATCAGCAAACAGTATGTGCCAAATGAATTACGTTGCCTGTGCTCATTGAATTAACTTCACAGTGAGGCAGCTGGCTTTAGTACATCTGAGAGGTGGTTGTGTGACACCCTTTTGATTAGTGTAGAGATGTTTTTTCCTAATAATCTAGTATGTTTTCTGATTTGCAGTAAAATTGCTAATTTTATCTCTGACACTTGAGACAAGCATGATATTCTCTTTGTTGTCTCTGAGGTTTAATAATACAGAAGAAGAATAGATCTCCTTCAGAGGATACGAAAATCCTGTGGTTCTTTTAAAGCTTCAAAAAATAGAAAATAAACACATACCTCACCAATTGTCACTTGATTTCCAAATTAATCTCAAAGGATAGTGTTCTCTGTGGTTCACATATGACTGAATCTGTGCCTACCATGCTAAAGCTTCCTCCTTAGCAACCAAACCAAATTTAAAAAAAAAAAAAAAAAAAAAATATTTATCCTGCACATGAGAATGAACCTTTTGAAGTGGAGGCAAAACATCTAATCCACACTCTTAACAGCAGGGATGATAAATAGGCCACCGAAGCTGTGAGGAGAAAAGGCATCTCTGGATACAATCATGAACCAAGCAGAGTCAGAAATAACGAGAAACAGGTGGATGTTTAATGAAAAATGATCCCTGAAGTTGCAAGAAGTGGAATTTTTTTAAGCTGGTTACTGTTCATGTATCTCAGTCAGCTGAGTTTTTGAGTTTGTGTGGCAGGAAGAGTGGGAATTGATCATATTTTGATCCACACTTGGTACTGATTGATGCCATTCTTAAACCATTTTTATGTGAGAAAGCAAAACGACAGAAATGACAACTGTGGGGACTGTATTTTCCTAATTGTTTGTGTGTCCTTCCTGACTGTAACCTCGATGTCTGTCTCCATTATGGGCTGTACGACAGCAGAAGGCTCCAATGAGCTGGTTTGGATTTCAGGGCTTGGCAAGCTGGTGTGTCAGCTCTTTAACTGATGAGAGGTCAGCGAGGACTTGATCCCTTGCTAATGTGTGTGGTACAACATAATTGCTTGACTGCACCATGCCTTGCCTTTGGAGGAGGTTGTCTTTTTTTCCTACGCCCTCCCCCTCGCCCCCAACACCAGAAGGCACAAAATGGCATTCTGGTATATTAGTAGGGAATTCAAAAATACTTTGGGCAATCCAGAGAAATCCTTAATATTTCTATTCTTCTTCAAACTTTCCTTAATTACTTCTCCAATCTTTCCACACAAGAAGCATTCTTCATGAGTACACACAGAACAGGATCGGGAGACCTTGGTTTTGTTTGAAAAAAATCTATCTGCCACATCAACAGACCTGCACAGTAAAAACCCAAATCGTCTGTGTATGTGTAGTGGAGCATCTGTCTGCATGAGAATTTTAATACAGCATTCCCATAGGAAGGGCTGGGTGGTTCTGTCTGATGGCTTTGGTCATGAACCTGGAATAGTATTAAATTGCACAAAGTACAGGAGCACAGGATTTTTAATAACTTTGTTGAAGTATTTATCTACATATCTACTAATAGCCTGTGGGACTTTGTCTGGAAGGGAAATTGGCATGGTGTTCACCAGCTCTGTGACATTATCAGTAGTTAGGTTTTGGAGTGTCTGTTTGGGGTAGTTGTCTTGATGCTTTCTTGTAGTGGGTGGGGGTGTCTCACAGTCTTTCCCTCTATTTAGTCTGCTTATGAGTTTTATCATGTTAGGCACAGAAACACCTCCTTGCAGTTACAGTATATGGTGTGTGACTACTGGTAAATATATTTTATGTGATCCTGTCATCACACTCTGAGCACAGTGTGACCCTGTGTATACAGAAAGCAGCAAGAGTTTTTCATCACGAAAAGGAAACGTTCATTCCCTCAGCTTCACTGCTGTAAGCTGTCACTAACATCTACTTGTCTGAAAGATTTCATGCTTCAATTTTTATGGCTGCTGAAGTGAAATTGCAAATGTCTCATTAAGTCAGTTGGGTTGTCTTTGATCTTTCTGCATTACTCAGATCACTAAGGAAACTCAATAGCTAATAGATGCTAACAAGTGCTGACTCCAGGGAAAATGCATTTGCTGATGCTGGGCCTGGGTCTGTGTAGCTGCTTTTATCCCATTGTGAAGGGAATGGTTTCTTGATGGGTTGATTCTTCTGCTCTTCATTTATAAGGTAGAAAATGAGCACAGAGGTTTACACAAACAAGCTATTCCAGATATATTCACAAGGTGGTTTTCAAACTGGTAATAGTTTTCTGTAATACAATGATATTTAAAGAAACTCATAAGTATGGCAAGATCTATGTCTGTATGTTTTGTTAGCACTTCCAAGCTGCAAACCATTACCTTCAGAACTACAGGAGTAAGTAGATCATCCTTGACAAATTTTAAGCAGATAACTGGACAGTTCTGGACTAACTAAAATGCTTGTTGTATGTTTGGAAGTTTGAAAGTTTAATCTTCTGTAGCTGTTCCATGGTCTTGGAGTGGTAGAATGTAATTAGAAATTGCCACTAAAATTCCTGTCAGCTCTTAAAACCATGTTGAACATGCCATTATCATTCCTGATAGATTTGAGCAATTCTCAGCATCCTCTAAAACCTTAGAGGCCTTCCAAAGGCCATCTAGAGAGAATGCATCTGCCCTGTCCCTAGAGAAGTCACCTGCATCTGCCCAACTTCTGCAATGTCTATCTCCACTTAGAGGGTAGGAAAGGTGTGAGACAGGAAAGGGTGCTAAGGAAGTCTCAGCTACAGAACCCCCTTAGATCCATTGTAAAAAGGTATGCCAAACCTGCAATTCAATAAATGCTTCCCCATGCTTAAAAACAAGTAGCCTTTGTGGATTGAATGAGCAGTTGGGCATGCAGGCTACAGCCAGAGCTGTGTTGGGGTAAAGCATGCAGAAGAATCAGGAATTCTGGCACCCTGGTGCCGTGCCACATTGGTAAAAAAGAGATTACTGAAAGAGAGCAGTGTAAAAGGACTTGAGAATAGGGAAGGCAGCCAGGCCAAAGTATCAACTTCTATATGATGCAGAACTTGAATAGGCTCTAAAAATGCCCGTGCTTTTCTTCTGTTAAAACAGAGATGATACGGTTTGTTCCCTGGGAATTCAGTAATGTCTGTGGAATGCAATGCAATTCTTTCTTAAGGAGCCACTGTCATTGTGAAAGATACTGGTTTCATACAATATAAAGTCTAAGAATATTTAACTTTCTTTTACTGATCTTTTCTTTACAACGTTACTTCTAGGCAAATATTTCATAATTCTATTTTCCTCCAGGACTGATGTTTTTTTCTTTTGGGGGGGGGGGGGGGGGACGG
>JAWWEE010000085.1:59120978-59133587 GCA_035221455.1 Xenops minutus
CCCCCCCCCCCCCCCACGCCCAGTAGGGGAAGGGCTAAGATCTAAACTCGATGTAGTCAAAGATTATAATAACAGTTTGTCGGTAGTTATAATTATATAATTGCATGTATTGTCCCTGGCTGTACAGTTGCTTTAATAGAGCACAGGTTGTTATATTAAAATGTCTTTTATTATTTATTTCATACACTAAGAAAAATAATAAAATACATGTCTTTAAGATTCTGAATGATCATACAGTGGGATCTGACCTTTGGCAATATTTTAATATTGTAGCTGTTGATCTAAGGGTTTTTGTAACTAAGCAACTGTCATCCAGAATGTATTATATCATAAAAGAGATATCATAAAAGATATGAAGCAGACTAAGTGGTTGGAGTGGAGGAACTGTGGTGAGATACAAGCACTTTTCCAATGAACATTTTTGTTTCCTGAGCTATAGCAAAAAGGATGAACCTTGCCATCATTTGTTTCATGGTGAAGTATTGAAACCTGCTGAATTTTATCTTTCAAACACCACCCTGGCACTCTCAGTTCTGCCAGCAACCACTGTTGTGCAGTAAATCAAGTATGAAATCAGGTCTTGGGTAATAGACACCTTAATTTTGCTGCTGGGCAGCAAACAGGAACAGCCATGGATCTTTATTACCTTCCTACCTCGATTTTGAATCATGGAATTGTTAATGTTGAAAGAGATCTCCAAGATCATTGAGTCCACCCTCTGACCCAACACCATCATGCCAACTAAATTGTAGCACATCCAGTAGTTTCTTGAATGCTTCCAGGGATCGTAGTTCCACCACTTCCTTGGACAGCCCATTTCAATGCCTAACCACACTTTCAGTGAAGAAATTCCTCCTGATATCCAACCTGAATTTCCCCTCGTGTAGCTTGAGGCCATTTCCTCATGTCCTAGGAGAGGAGCTCAAGCTCCCCCTTGTTACAACCTTGTAGACAGCAATAAGGTCTCCCCTGAGCCTTTTTATCTGCAGGCAAAACAATCCCAGCTTCCTCAGCTCCTTATGTGACTTACTCTATAGACCTTCATCAGCTTGGTTGCCCTTCTAAAGACACACTCCAGCATGTCAATGTCTTTCTTGTACTGACGGGCCCGGGACTGGACACAGGATTTGAGGTGTGACCTCATCAGTGCTGAATGCAGGGGGACAGTCACTGCTCTGGTCCTGTTGGACACTATTGCTGATAAAAACCAGGATGCCATTGGCCTTCTTGGCCACCTGGGCACACTGCTGGCTCTTGTTCAGCCTCTGTTGACCAGCACCCCCAGGCCCTTTTCCAGTGTGCAGCTTTCCAGCCACCCTTTCCCCAGCCTCTGGTGCTACCTTGTGTTATTGTGACTGAAGCGCAGGACTTGGCACTTCACCTTGTAGAACCTCATACCGTTGGCAAGGCCATAATCCAAATGATTCCTACAGGTATGGTAGTGTATTGCGTTGCTTGAATAACCGGGAAGGGATCATTTTGTCCAGCATGTTTGTTGCTTTGTTTTCCAGGTTTTAAGAGAATATTGCAAAGAAACCTGCCTCCTTGTGTGCAGACTCTTTTCTTGGAAGAAAATTCATTACAGTTTCCCTTGGTTTTGCTGCTTACCAGAGAAAAACAACTACAGGAATACCCCTCTGTTCCCTTCATTTGGTTCAGGAAAATTCTGAAGCAGTGAAGACTTGGCTCCTCACAACTTTTCCTGCTCTCTCAAACTGAGCTGTCAGCTATGTGGAGCTTGTGCTGCCCTCCCTGCATCAGAAGATCTGCCTCTGCGCAAGGACCACTGTTGTCGTACCCATTCCTTAGCCACCTTTCTCCATCTCACTTCTCCCATACATGTTCTTTTTACTTTGTTTTGCATGTTTCCTCTAAGCTACTGCAATCAGTCAGCCCAGCAAGTTTAATTTCTACTTCAGCTGCATGTGAGGTGAGGATTAGAGTTTGGGCAATTAAGGTGAAAATATAAATTTGAAACCAGGCTGTTACCATTAGCCTTTAAAAATGGTAAAGATCTAGGGAAGGACGTTTCATACCCAGGGATGCTGTTTCAGGCTGTCGTCAGGTGCTACGCAGGTGGTCCTGAAACTCACTGCTGAAATGTCATCAAGGTACTTATGTTTTGTCCAAGACTGGCACTATTTCTATGAAGAGTAGGAGGACATGGCATGGTGAGTGTCTTTACCCAGATTGGTGCATCTGTTAAGTATCCTTCTGCCAAAGGTAAAGGACAGGGCTCAGCTGAGAGGGTCATCACTGTGGCACTGTAAGTGGGACCTGTTCTCCTACCCTATTTTCACACCAGGCACAGTCTTTCTGAGCCTGTTGCTAATCTCAGTTCAGAATATGTGGCTGATAATGATCTTTCTAGTGGTGTTTGCTGCTGGCTCCCTCTCTCCATCAGACAGCATTTCACTGCTGTTGCTGTCTGGCTGTGCTAGAACAGGAGAGACATAAATCCAGCTGAATGGTTTTCTCTGGTGGAAAGCTCCCTCCTCTGAGCTCTGTAGTCTGAGGAACATTTGTAGAGATATTGATCCATATGATAAACATCTGAGATTGTTTTTTTTCTTCTGAGCTATTTCTTATAAGAGAGATCGGTGGGCTGTTGCTTGAAAAATATTTTCCAGCTCAGGAAGGACATTGCTTTGCCCTCTAGTAACTGGAAACATGAGCATCCAAAGGAGAGCTACAAAGATGGGGTCTAAAGGAGATGCCATATGGGGAGTGTCTGAGGTCACCTGGCTTGTTCAGCCTGGAGAAGAAGAGACTGGAGAAATACCTCAAAAGCCATTTGCAGCTTTCTCACGAGAAATGAAGGGGAAGGTGCTGATCTCTTTTTTCTGGTGACCACTGACAGGGCCCAAGGGAATGGCATGAAGCTGTGTCAGTGGAGGTTCAGGTTGGAAATTAGGAAAAAGTTCTTCCCCCAGAGGGTGGTTGGGCACTGAACAGGCTCCCCAGGGCAGTGGTCACAGCACCAAGCCTGGCGAAGTTCAAGAAGCGTTTGGACAATGCTCTCAGGTATATGGTGTGATTCTTGGGGTTGTCCTGTACAAGGCCAGGAATTAGACTTCACTGACTTTATGGGTCCCTTCCAACTCAGGAGGTTCTGTGATTCTATGAAATAATGCACTGGATGGATGATGACAAGGATCAGTTTCTGTAATTCCCTCTCAGTAACCTCGGCTCCTATTCTCCTAACAGCCAGCATTGACTCTACCATCTATGCAGCTCTTCTCAGGGTACGTCTCTTCTGAGATACAGACTCACATCTGCTTGTTGAATTTTTTGTGTTTTGTATTTTCTCCAGGCCCATGTTTGTGAATTCTTGTCATCTTCTAAATAACATCTCCATTGACACACAATATACCAGTGCATTGGGTCACACTGTTAAGAGGCTGTGCTGTCTAGCAAATCTCCCCCACAATTCGTGCTGAGGTGGAGAGGTGCAAGGTCTCTCTGCCTGGTCTTTGACGCTTTAATGCAAGACAGATGCTTAGCTAAGACTGACCACCATCAGCATCTAGTGTGAGAGGTTGTAGGAGGAAGGGGACTGTAGCAGCTCTATGGTGAATGTGCAGCTTGGTCTGTATTCCACAAGAGGTGCATGAGCCACTGCAGGGACTCTCACTCACCGTGCATGGCTGATGTGACAGCTCTGCTTTGCATTGTGCTGGTGGAGTGGAGTAGTTCAGCATGACCCAATGGCATGGTGGCAGAGGAGGGAATGGCTTGGCAGTCTTTCTCCCCAGGCATGTTGAGTGGATGGACCTTAAAGCAGGGACTAGGGGAGCAAAACCACTGTAACACGGAAATCAAATTCACGACCACTTGAGGAAGCTAATAGTATGTAAATCTATGAGACTTGATGAGATGCATCTCAAAGTCCTGAGGCAGTTGGCTGATAGAGTTGCCAAGCTGCTCTCCATGGTATCTGAAAAGTTATGGCAATCAAGTGAAGTCCAAGGTGACCGGAAAAAGGGAAATGCTTTTTTAAAAAGGGTAGAAGAGAGGACCCTGGGAACTACTGGCCTGTCAGTCTCACCTCTGTGCTTGGGAAAATGATGAAACAGATTCTCAAAGAAGTTATGCTAAGACATATGGAGAGCAGGGAGGTGATGTGGGACAGCCAGCATGGCTTCGGCAAGGACAAGTCCTGCCTGACCAGCTCAGTGACCTTCTGTGATGAGGTGACTGCATCAGTGCACAGGGGATGTCATCTGTGTGGGCATGAGTAAAGCCTTTGATATCGTCCCCCACAACATCCTTCTCTCTAAACTGGAGAACTGGCCTTGATGAATAGACTGGTGAATAAGGAATTGCCTGGATGGTCACATCCAGAGAGTAGTGGTCAACAGCACTGATGGACATCAGTGACATCAGGGACAAATGGTGTCCTTCAGATGACCTTTGAAGGTCTGTTTCAACCCAAACTATTCAGTTGTTTCATTACCTTTTTATGGCAGTGTTTTTCAACCAAGTACCTATTCTGGCTTCTCTCCAGGGGAATTTTAGTTTATTGTTGATTCAACCTCAGCACTCCCGTAGTAAATTTTTACAAGCTGTATAATGTACTTTTTAGTCTACCTTTTCCCTGATGTATAGCAACCATGGTTCATTGATGTGGAGTTCTCATTAAATAAATTATTAGATCAATTCAGAAGCTACCAGTATTACTGGAAACATGAGACTCTTAAAAACATGCGCTTCTCAAAATGTATGCCTATATTTAGTGCTGGTCAGAACTAGTAAGAGTGTTGCAAATAGCCAAAACCTTTTTGTCTTTAAATCGAATTTGAGATCACACTAGTGGTATATTGGTTAGTATTTCATTTCCTTTGTTAAGAGTTTAGTCTACAGTTGTTAGTTTTGTTAGATGGCACTAAGTGCATGTTTATGTAAATTGTTTCAACCCATTTGTTGTTTTTCCCATGGATGCAGCTTTTTATTGAAAACTGCAGGTATCTTAAAGTCTACCCTTTTTCCAGGAATGCTACTTTCCATGTTTTTCCCCAGGGAGAGGTCTATTTTAGCAAAATAGTTTATATAAAAACATTTCAATTTTTACATCTATTAATTCTATCTTGTCTTTAGATTTATGTTCCAGTGTTAATTGCAGTATTTACTGCTGTTTCTATATTCACAGCTTTTAATTTTTGTATTCAGAAATAGGTTTTGAACTTTATTTGATGAGAAAGGCCAACATTTTGCTTTTGCTTTCTAATTTGAAACAAAATCACATTTTGAAATGCTGGAGTTTTAACACAACAGCAGTTCTTGGTTTCAGTATATTGGTTTCGTTTAGTACCAGATCTAGTAGATCTAATAGATCTAGTAGATCTATTTAGTACCATAACAGATGTCTAGCACTGAAGTATTCAAACTTTTCCTGGCCCTTGATATTGATCAAGTGACAGCCTGCAGATAGAATTATACTTTTTCTCTCATTTCTAATATCCATTTTAATTTTGCTTATGACTCTTAGAACCTACAGTTTTATCTCCTATCTATAGGGTGAATACCACCAGCCAAGCAAAGCAGAATTATTATTAACAGTAGTAATTAACCTGGAGTACAGGGTAATAAACACTATAGAAGGATAGAGGTCCTCTTGGAGACTCTGTTGTCCAGTACTGTGGCACATTTCATGGTCTTTTACTTTTTTTGCAAGAGAAATAAGTCAGAATCTGTTCTTAGTTTTTCTCTGAGAAAGTTCAACCTCATTATTTTGTCAAGAACTTAAATGACCCAACTGCCTTCTCTAAAATTTAAAATTATCAGACAACATGCTGGCAGATGTAGTCTAGAGGTAGTGATTTGGGACTATCAGTATGAAGGAGTCTAACTTAGCTTTTTGACTGATCTGAATTTTGTTGTTAGTTGTATTATGCTGTTGTTGATGGTATCATCTAGACTTCTCAAGACTGTTGGCTATACGGTTGAATTCAAAGAAAAGATGACTATTTGTAATAGATTTCAGAATCTCCCAGTAATAAATGTTAAAAAGGATATATTAGAGGTCAGCAGAAATATCTACCAGAGTGAAAGAAGCAGATTTTATTTTCCCCTTGATTTCCTCCTTTGTGCAGTTCAGTAAGTGAACTGCACCAACTGCTAACTTAGTGATAGGCCCTTGTGAGTTGGTTAAAATAACTGTTATTAATCCCACGTATCTTCATGTCCAGTTCTGCTGTATTCAGTGCAAGTTCAGAAGTTAGTTTATCTACCAATGTTTGAATTGTCGGGATTCCTTTTGAAGCCTTCTTTTGTCACTCTCAGTATCACTGGGGAAGATGTTTCATAATAGCTCTAAGAAGTGAATACATTCGAGCAGAGAGCAGAATGATCTGTCTAATCTCTGTAGCAGAAAAGCTGAAAGACTAGCATGAGCACTGTGCAAGTTAAAGCAAGCCTCTGAACATCCTGTTTTAGAATGGAGAGAAGAAAACATTAATGCCCTACTCAAAAAATGGCAGGGGAATGGTCCGAACAGCTCCCAGTTTACACTAGACTGAAGAGCTTAGTTGGAAAAAAGTGCTAATTGAATATACAGAGGTTAATGGAAAGTAGGATAAGTGTTGATGAGGTGGATGGTGTCATTATTCATTTGGTTTTGTAATCTATTCAATGGAAATTTTACAGGAAAATTTTGATGCTTCAGTAATCAAAGAATCATAAAATAGTTTGGTTTGGAAGGGACCTTAAAGATCAGCTAGCTACAACCCTCCCACCATGGCCAGGGACACCTTCCACTAGACCAGGTTGCTCAAAGCCCCATCCAACCTGACCTTGAACATTTCCAGGGATGGGGCATCCACAGCTTCTCTGGGCAACCTTTTCCAGTGCCTCATAACCCTTACAGTAAATAATTTCCTCCTTATATCTAATCTAAATCCACCCTCATTTACTTTTAAACTCTTTCCCCTTGTTCTATCACTATCTGACCTTGTAAAAACCCTCTTTTTTTAAAAACCCCTTAAAGTACTGGCAAGCTGCTATAAGGTCTCACTAAAGCCTTTTTTCAGGCTGAACAACCCCATCTCTCTGATTCTGTATTCATAGGAGAGGTGCATCAGCTCTTTGATCATCTTTGTGGCCTGTGCTGGACCCACTCCAACAGGTCCATGTCTTTCCTGTGCCGACGACGCCAGATCTGAACGCCATAGTAAAGGTGGAGTCTCACGGGGGAAGAGGGACAGAATCACCTCCCTCAACTTGTTGGTCACACTTGGTATGGCCAAGTGCAGCTGATAAATAATGCATAATGCAGCTGGTAAAGCTGGTAGGATGTTACCAACTGAAATGGAATTTGGACATCAGAAATTAAGTTGGACTTGTTAGATGTACCAGGCTGTAGAGAAGAGAAATGTAGCATTCTTCAAAGAGCTTGGTCGTCTTTATTTTTTCCATGACAGACCTTGAATTCAGCTGTTGGAGACTGCTAGTGGAGTTTGCTGATAACACAAAGTAAGAGGATACTATTGTAAGAGAGGAAAGCTGAGGGGAAACATACAGTAAGACCTGGATCAGTACATACAAATGAGATGGAGTTCGGTGGTATAAAAAGCAAGGTCATAGTGATTGGGAGCATGCTCTGGTAAGGAGGGGTCTCATCAGCTGGGAATACCACGCAGCACAGATGCTGGAGTGTCACCCATGGTTGGCTAAAGCTGAGCCCTCAAGGAGAAAAATTTGAAAAAACGGGTGGTATCCTCTTGATCTGCACCTAGACATTTCCAGCATGCACAGAAAGGTGGTGATACTACTGTCCAAACAGTGGGCAGGATATCTTTTTGGATGTTCAGTGCAATTCTAATCATCCATGCTCTGGGCAGTAGATAAAATTGTCACAGATGCAGAGAGAGACTACTAACTAGGATAAACAGGGAGTGAATTGCTGAAGACATTGAAAGAACTTGTCTTGTTTATCCTAGCACAATGAAGCCTGAGAGGATGTGTGATTGCCTGCTGTCTGTAAATATCACAGGGGAATAAATACCAGGGAGGGAGAAGAACAGCTTAGGCTAAAGGCCAGTGTTCTCAACAAGAGCAACAGGTATACACTGAATAAGTAAATTTAGTCTGGAAGTGAAAGAATGGCTCCCTGCAGTGAAGTTTTCCAGCAGTCTTAGAGCTGGAAAAGTGGGAGTGAGAAAACTGATTGTTTTTAAGATGAGCTTTGTCAGCTTTTGAAAGAGGAACAGAGATGATTAGTTAGCATATTTCTCCCAGGCCCCCTTCTATAGAAGGAGGTCGTGGCTGGTAATCTGCCTTTCCAAAGGCAGCTATGCATAGTCTTGTCCATGACACTTGCCTTATCACTGGAGATGGGAGGACAGGACCTCACAGTGTTCTGCTCCCTGCTAGTCTGCTTGCAGGAGCCCCAGGAGCACTCAGGTCTTGAGGCACATGAGATGGGGATCCCTACCTGGGGATGGTGAAACAGATGTTCTTGCAGTATTCATTCGTGGCCCCACTGGTTATTGAGGAGTCAAATAAGTCTGTGTTAGGGGAACAATTCCTCCTGATGTGGGACCAGCTTGGCAGAAACTTAACTTGGGGAGCCTGTCTGCCCCAGCTGTGTCCACAACAAACATTTCTCACTATTTTGTAGTATCTCCGGGGTGCTGTATTTGGAATAATTATAATTGGCATAGTACAGGGTTTGTCATATGAATGCTCTGGGCTTGTTAATTCTGGGTTGTGAGGAAAGTAAGCAGAAAGAAAGAGGAATAGCTCAGAGAAGGCTGCTCCTGGTAAATGATTCACAGCAATGCCCAGGATGCTATTTAGAAGGATAGTGCCTTTGGGATCCAGCTGATTAACAAAGCTGGTTTAGCTGTGGGAGGCCAGAGCCAGAAGCCAGAAAATGTATAAATTATAATAAGAAGCCTAGTCCTCGTCTGTGGTGAAATGAGGCAGTTTTTGTGGAGAAGTCAGTAGGTGTGTGACATGACCCCTGCAGCCTGTGGTCTGGGCAGTGGCCTGGGGTGCTGGGGGCCAAAACCCTGGGTGGCCATGACAGCGGTGCGGTAAGGATCCTCAGCACTGTGTATCCCTTTGGTACATGCCTTGCAAATGAAATTATAAACTAGCTATGCAGATGAAGGCTTGGTGAAGAAAAGAATAGCCAGCAGGAAGCATAAGAGGTGGTACTTCAGAGGGAGAGAGGTACAGCGGGGAGGAATTTTGATGCTAAACAGAAATATGCTGGGAAAACAGAATTGTGAACACTGTTGATTCAATTTGTGAAATGGGGTCAAAGTTAAAGACTAGTTGTATTTGAGAAAAATATGTAAAAATAATAGTTAAGCTTGATATTTTCTACCTTAATGTTTTAGAAATATTGAAGTGTTTCAACAGTTCCAAAATAGCTTTCTTTTAAAAGACATCTAATTTAAAATTTTAAACGCTAAGACATCAAAGAATGAGAAAAAACTTTTAACTGGCTACATTGAAGATTAACTAAACATGTAATATTTTTTAATTAACTGAAAAACTGTATGTTCTAACATAATTTTGTCTCAACCATCTGATTTTTTTTATTCAAACCATTCAAATCAGAGCTGTAATTATATCCAATTTCTGTTACCTGGATGTGCTGCCTGAAGCCCTTACTATATTCTTTGCTTCTTGCTGTCCAGATAACAGCAAGGAGGAAAAACTGCTATTTTCCTGTAGCTTTTTTCCAAAAGTAATTATTTCTGTCATAATTTGCCATGTAAACTTTGTTAGGTGGATTGCTTCATTGTAATCTGTTTGCTGATCTTTCATGAATGAAGCAGATTTCCACCTTTACTCTAAACAATAAGAAAATATTAAATGCCTGGGAATGCTGCAAGATTTTGCTCTTTATTGCAACTTTCTTTTATTCAAATATGGTTATTTTTCTTGCATTTTTCAACATTGACTTTCATATGAATTGTTCTACATTTGTCTTTCTGCATAATATGTTTTGGAATATACTGAACAAGGTACCATGGCAAACAGCTTCCTGCAGCTGGTTGTCTCTGTGTTCAATAGTGAAGAATTCAAATATTGGTGAGATTCAGTTTCATTTCAGGGTATCTCTAGAAAGAAAACAGCTTTGCAGGCTACACTATTAATCTGAAAAAAATCCATATTTTATCTATTTACTTAAGTGATTTAGATTGATTGTAGTAACGATTTCAGTGGAAACTGCAGTGATGTGTGAAATTCTCATACAAGTCATACAGCAGAGTGGTAGTGCTGTCAGTCAGATGTTTCTTAAATAAACTGCCTTCCACCTAGCTGCTCTGCTTTCTCTGTGTTACATACACTAACTTTTCCTATTACTCAAAAGTGGGATTTTTCATAATGACTCAGCTAATTCATATCTGTTCCAAGATTCTTGGCAGGGCTAAATGCTGGTAAAAATCACCTCCTCTCCTCTGCTGTGCTAAATTCTCTTTCATTATTCTCGACATTAAATTTCAGAATATTTTCTTTATGTGCTACCTTTTTCCCTTTTTTTTTTTACTCTTAATCTCTATCTTCTTTCTTTCAACATTCAAATTTAATGTATTCAAGAATGTGAGTTTTGTAACAAGGATCTAAGCCAGAAGTGAAACTGTGAACTGAGGGGTAGCTGGGCAGCTCCATATCTTGAGTCCCCAAGCAAGTTCCTTTGCAGGACAGCTCTTTGAAAGATGCCAGGTAACACATGGTGGCAGCTTTTGGAGAAAACAAAGCCTTAGCTGTGTCTGGGGGAGGAAAACCTCAGCTGTGAATGGTCTAGTACTGGCTAAAACATAGGTCTATGACAAAGCAGTTCCAGCTCTTAACACCTGATTTGAATGCTTTAATATAGGGATTCAAGTGTAATGGGTGTATGAATAAATCATAACTCTTTTTTTTTAAAGAACCAGAAGATGGGGGAGGTAAAAAGCCTCTAACCTGTAGCTATTCCCTTGATCTGTGACAGGTATTTTCTTCTGTAAAGCAGAGTTTTTCTGTTTCACAGGTGGTGGAATAAGATCTAGTTCCTATTTATATACTCCACGCATATTGTCACTTACTTCTTGGCATTTTTTGAACAGTCAGGTCTCTCTCTGGAACTGGGACCAGGACCAACTGTCTCAGGAAGGTAGAATATGCCTCGTCAAGGTATGTGTGTAAATGAGTGTTCAGGCTTTGTGTTTGGGCTACAAAAGGTTGAAAAGAATGATGACTGAACAGCACGCTGATTTCCCTGGTCACCATTCTGTGATCTTGAAAGAGATAACTGATTAACCTCATAGGTTTGGGTTGTAAAGGACCTTTTAAAGGTCATCTTGTTCCAGCCCCCCTGCTGTGGGGGGCTTCCGCTAGACTATATTGCTCTAAGCCCCATCCAGCCTGGCCTTGGACACTTCCAGAGATGGGACATCCAAAACTTCTCTGGACAACCTGTGTCAGTGTCTCATCACCCTCACAGTAAATTTCTTCCTGATAAAACCTGCCCTCTTTCAGTTTAAAGCCATTTATCCATGTCCTATCACTACATGGCCTTGTAAAAACACCCTCTCCAGCTTTCATGTAGGCCCCCTTTAGGTACTGGAAGGTGCTATACGGTCTCCCCAAAGCCTTCTCTTCTTAATGCTGAACAGTCCCAACTCTCTCAGCCTTTCTTCATATAAGAGGTGCTACAGCCTTCTGCTTCAGCCCATCATCTGTCATGGCCCACAGAGCTGGATGCAGTGCTTCAGGTCTGGTCTAACCAGGACAGAGTTAAGGGGAAGAATCCCCTCTGTCGACCTGCTGGACATGCTGCTTTGGATGCAGCCCAGCACACATTTGGCTTTCTGGGCTGTGAGTGCACATTGCCAGTTCGTGTCCAGCCTCTCATCCACCAGCACCCTCAAGTTGTTCTCCTCAGGGCTTCTCTCAATCCCATCAGTCCCCAGCCTGTATTGATACTGGGTGTTTCCTTGATCCAGGTGCAGAACCTTGCATTTGGCCTTGTTGAACTTCATGAGGTTTGCACAGGCCCAGCTCTCTGGCCTGTCAAGGCGCCTCTGGATGGCATCCCTTCCTTCAAGTGTGTTGTCTGCACCACACAGCTTGGTGTCATCAGCAAAGTTGTTGAGGCTGCACTTGATCCCACTGTCCATGTCACCAACAAAGGCGTTAAAAGGCATTGGTCCCAATACCATCTGTTGAATGCCACTTGTCACAGCTTTCCACCTGGCCATGAGCCATTGACCACAGCTCTCGAAGCCTGGCCATCCAGCCAATTCTTCATCCACTGAGTGGTCCATCCACCAAATTCATGTCTCTTCAATTTAGAGACAAGGATGTCATGACCATGTCAAATACTCTGCACAAGTCCAGGTTATGATGCCAGGAAAAACAGCCAATTAATAACTGTTTAGAGACAGAGTTTTAGTCCATAAACAGCAAGGTATTTATTAGCAATGTTGGGGAACCCCCGGTTAACACCGGACAAAGAGTTCCAAAGCTCTCAGTGAAAAGCAAGATTATTTATACAATTCTGTGAAGGATTACAACATCTTTTTCATGCAATATTATAATATTGCAACATCTGATTATAATATTCATAGTAGGTGGAGAGTAGGTGGAGCCTGGGCGTGGTCATCTCTTTTG
>JAWWEE010000085.1:59133687-59162602 GCA_035221455.1 Xenops minutus
TAGGAAGGGTTTGAGGAAGGGGTGGGGGGGCTGCGAGGGGGGTTTGAGGGTCCCAGTGGGGACGGGAGGAGCTTTGGGGGATCCTACAACATCTGCGTAGGGACTGGGGGAAGAGGTTTGCGGGGGTTCCTGGTGGGCTGGGGGCACGGGAGAGGAGCACTGTGAGGGTGGTGGGGGGTGTGTGAGAGGTTTGGGGAGTTCTGACCCCCCGGCCCCTCCCCAGAGATGCCCCCGGACACCGTGCACAGCAAGATCCTGAGGGGGGTCGGGGGCTTCATCTTCCTGGCGCTGGGGCTCGGCTTCTTCCTGCGCCAGAAGGTGAGGGGGGTCTCCGGGGGTCGTGTCCCCCAGTCCAGCCCGTGTGTGCCCCCCGGGCACTCCCCAGCCCGCTCTGCCCCCCTTTGTTCTCCCCACAGAGCTCCTGAGCCACCGGTGCCCGCAGCCCCTCCCCGTGGCCTCGGGGCCAGTCTGGACCCCTCCCCACCCTTTGTGCTCATTTTGGGGGGTCGTGTGTCCATCCTGGCCCTGCTTTCATTGCAGCCCCAGCCAGGCTGGGAGCTTGACAGCACTACTGTGATGGACACACTGGGGGGCACTGGGAGAGACAGGGGAGGTACTGGTGTGAGCTGGGGGGGCACGGAGAGAGACAGGGGAGATACTGGGGTGAGCTGGGGGGCAGTGGGAGATAAGGGGGACAGAATGGGATTAGGTTGGGGGCAGTGGGAGGGAGAGGGCACACACTGGGATGAGCTGGGGGATACTGGGTTAGAGAGCTTAAACACTGGGGTAAGGTGGAGGGCACTGGGAGGAGGGGGAAGGTCTGGGTGTCATCCGGACGGACTGGTGGGGACTGGGGTGGCACTGGGAGAGACAGGGTAGGTCTGATGAAGCTCTGAATGGGACTAGGGGGGCAATGAAAGAGAGGGGAGAGGGCTGGAGGGGGCACTGGGAATGCACTGAGAGAGAGGGGGTTGGTTTGGGGGGCAATGGGAGGGACTGGCAATGGACTGGGAGGTACTGGGATGCATTCGAGGGCACTGGAAGGGACTGGGAGGGATTGAGAACTGACTGGTCGGGACTGGGAGACTGAGGACTCGTTGTTGTGAGCTACGGGTCTGCCTGGCAACTGATGAGTCATCAGAGATTCGCGCTCTGATTGGCTGAAGGCGGTGAGCTCGATGACATGACGGAGGCGAACACGAGGCTTGCACTGGGAGACACTGGGACAGATTTAGAGAGACTGGAACGGACTGGGAGGCACTGGCAGAATGAACAGTGGGCTCGGAATAAGTGAAAAGGCCACGGGGATGGGCACAGGGAGGGCTGAGGGGTCTGGGGGGATTCGCAGGGAGGGTTTGAGAGGCTGCGGGGTCATTGCCGGGGCAGGGGCCGAGGGGACACGCTCTGCCCTAAGCTGTGCCCCTCTCTGTGCCCCTCTCTGCCCCTCTCTCTGCCCCTCGCTCACCTCTGTGGTTCTCCAGGATCGGGGTGGCCAACTCGAAGCTGTTCCGACAGTCCCAGTCTAGCCCAGTGCGTTTCTTCTCCAGCTACTCCGGATCGCTGTTCCACTTCCCGGCCCCCTTCTCCCCAAACGGGGCGTCTCCCACGGCCTTTCCCACATCGCTGTCGAGGTGTAGGAACTGCTCTCGGTTGTAGAAGTGCCTCTCCACGTAGCTCATTAACAGTGCCGTTAATGAAGTGACACTCACCCTTTGCCATCTCCTGGAGCGCCCCGGTATGTGCAGGGGACAGGGCAGGGGCTGCCTCTGCCCCTCCCCCCAGCCCCCCCAGCCCTCCCAGCAGGTTGGGAGCTCAGGGGGCCTCCCCGGACCCCTCTTTCCCACCCCCGTCTGCCCCATGGCCACTTCAGCACCCGCTGAACCCGCAGAACCCCCCCATTGGCCCCTGGTATGGACAGGGGGATTGGGGACACTCCCAGGATGAGTCTGACCCCCCCAGTGCCCTGGGGAAGCGCTCCAGGGCTCAAGGGAAGGGGGCAGGAAGGAGCCCCCATGAACTCCTGTTCCTGTTCTCTTACCCATCCATTTCCCCCCTTCCCCCCCTTTCCCACGGTCTACCAAATCCCACCATTCCACTCTGCTTAATTTGGGGCTCCCGCGACCCTCCCACTAAGTTTTGGGGCTTCCAGGACCCTCCCACTCAGTTTTGGGGGACCCACCCCTTTTTCCCCCCTTTCCCCCTCCACCCCCGCTCACCCGACAGCTCCTCGCCCGCAGCCAAGGGGGCTCCCAGTACCACCAGTGCCACCAGTACGGCCCCAGCCCCCCACACCCACTCCATGGCCAGGGCCTGCCAGCTGCTCCCAGCCCAAACCCCGCCGGGCTCGGCCGCTGTGGGGCTCTTTGGGGCGCGCTCTCATTGGCTGAGCGCAAATTTAGGGCCTGTTTTTGCGAGCGATCTGCCGGCAACAGATGAGTCATCAGCGAGATGCACTCTGATTGGCTGGAGGCTGCGGGGGGCTTTTTGATTGGCTGAGCCCCGGGGGTGGGAGGGGCTCTGGGGGGTGGGACGTGGCGGGGGAGGTGGGAGATCAGGGCGGCCCAAAATTGGGACCCAGGTGTGCAGGAGCTCCCCAACATTGAGATCCAGGTGTGCAGGAGCTCCCCAAAATTGGGATCAAGGTGTGCAGGAGCTCAGGGGTGCCCAAAATTGGGATACAGGTGTGCCCCAAAATTGGGATCCAGGTGTGCAGGAGCTCAGGGGTGCCCCAAAATCGGGATCCAGCTGTTCCCGAGCCCAGCTGTGCCCAAAATCCTCAGCCCCACTCGAGGGCGCTCTCTGATTGGCTGAGCTCTCTTTTCCCGACGGGTCTGCCTGGCAACCGATGACGCGTCAGCACCGCTCGCTCCGATTGGCTCCGGAGTTTTCGGGGTGCTGCACTCCCAGTCCCCGCTCCCCCAGTTCGAACGCGGCTTTACTGGGAGCCACATCGACCCTTCCCAGTGTCCCGGATTCCCGAATTCCCATGGATGGAGCACGGAGTGTCCCGCTGCTGGTGGTGCTGGGGCTGCCCTTGCCCGGCCTTTGGGGGGTTCAAGGTGGGATTTGGGGGATCCTGAATTTCCAGGGATGGGATTTGGGGGATCCTGGATTCCTGGGGTTGAGATTTGGGGTGTCTTTGATCCATAAGTATTAGGACATGGGCGACTGAAGAGGCGCAATCCCATTTTTCCCAGGATAAGGGAGATTCCAGCCCCAGGATGATGCCAGGAAAAACAGCCAATTAATAACTGTTTAGAGACAGAGTTTTAGTCCATAAACAGCAAGGTATTGATTTGCATACAACGTTGGGGAACCCCCGGTTCTCACCAGACAAAGAGTTCTGAAGCTCTCAGTGAAAAGCAAGCAAGACTATTTATACAATTCTGTGAAGGATTACAACATCTTTTCATGCATGTTCATAATATTCCAACATCTGATTATAATATTCATAGTAGGTGGAGAGTAGGTGGAGCCTGGGCGTGGTCATCTCTTTTGGGGTGTTTCATGGTGGGAAATCTGGTTGCCTTCATCCTTAGGGGGTCGTATTTTCACTCATCATCATGAACTTCTCAACCCTCTCTGTTTTTGCTGATCCTTGCAAGGAATCTTGGACTTAGGCCCTTGTTCTTCTCTTATCTCTCTTAGTGTTCTTGTTCTGTTCTCTGTATCTTCCCTACATATTTTCAGGGACATACTGACCTTAATTCTGTCTCTAACTAAGCATTTTCATAGACAGTTCTCAGTGTTAGTGTTTTAAGCCAATTTTTAACCCTCAGAGCTTTTGCTTGGCTTCAGTTAGGGGAGCAGTTGATGAGCTTGTCTAACTTGACCTGCTGGATCACTGAGAAAAAACAGCCTTTGAACAGAGGCATCCTCATGGCAGGTAGTATTTTTCCTATTTATCTGTGGACTACCTTGTGTTTTTCATACTAGCATAACTCTTGTTTTACAAAGCCTTTTTCAGTCATGATGGAAAAACTAAATGCCACATGTTCAGCTCTGGCATTGTCACTTCAGTTCCCTACATTAACTGAGAGAGTAAGCAAAATACTACAGTTGTCTCCTTTGTGAGATCTTTTGTACTACAGGGTCCACTGAATCCTTTTTCTGCTATCTGCATTCCTAGTACTATTAGCTAGCGCTCAAAGTGAAATGGCTAAAAATATGTAATCAGGGAAAAACAGGTTGTTGAACATTTTTCACCTGCAGAAACCACTACTTGCTGCTTTTAAATATCCCATTGCATTTTTTGTGCAAGGATAGAGATGTAGGTCCAATAAATTCAGCTGAAATGTTCTTTGAAGGGTGGGTAGGAATGTCCTTTTTGAGCTCATTTCTGCCTCCCTTTAAAAAAGAAAGCTAGGAAGTCAACAACAGCTCAGAGAGGGAAGGCATATGACCCTTGGTGACTCTGCAAAGTATGGTGCTAAGATCAGTTACATTTAAAGATTCATCTGACCCCAGCACAATTGTTTGTGTCATCTGATTAGATGTGTTTTCAAACTTTATAAAGCAATTGGAGATGACTAAATTACAGACAAGTTTTTTCAGAAGAATAAATTCAGTGTTGCTAGAGGTTACTGTAGGTAGTTCTTGCAACATGTCAGCTTGGGAACAGTGTAAGATCGGGGGAAAAAAATTCCCAATCAGTGTTGCCCAAATTTCCTGGTTCTGTTCAGTCTGATCTTGGTAATGCCAATATTATGACAACACTACTGCTATCTAGAGAGGATCTGAGGGGTACAGAAGTGCATCTCTGAAGTTCCTTCCCAGCCTGTTTGTGTGGAGGTCATGTAAACCTTTGTGCTTCTGTTAATTTTTTCCTTGTTTGTCTCAATTCAACAGTTTGGGATGACCGATTATAAATCAAGTCTTGTCAGTGAATTAGGGACAGAGAGGGAGCAAAATTATTTGTTTTGTTTCTGTTAATCCAGACCACTGCCATGTGCTGCTTTTATTTTGCTTCTACGGGTCTATTATCACAACTGAGAGATTTGTAAATTTTGATCAGAGAAATAAACAGCTGGCATATAAATGAGGACCTTTTAAACTAGTTTTACCGCAGAGAAAATTATGGTGAAATAATGGAGTGTGGAATGGTACCTAAGGTTCATCCTCTGCAGGGAAGCTTTTTTACTGATGAAGATTAAATTTTAGCAGGAGCAGAGTGAGGACATCATGAATGCTCTTAAGCAGCATGCCTTAATGCCATCATTTTTGGTGGCATCTTCTTGTGGTTATTCCAGTTGGAGGTAATGAGGATTTATGAGGTTATTTTATAGGGATGCTTTGAATACAGAGGAAGGTTGTGACGTTTCCATCACTGGGGGCTTGTAAGTACTGATTAAATGAACATTTTCCAGGAGTGGTTTGTATCGTTGATCTTTGTTTAGCTGATCCTGCTCAAGGTGGGCTGGATGAACTTGAATGACTTTTCAAAGTTCTTTCCAGTCGTGATTTTTATGATTCAGTGACACACAAGACATCCACTGCTCCCACTGGAGCGATGAATCTCAGCATCCTTGAAAAGCCAAAGTCAGCATGTGCTGAGTTACAGCTCTGGGATTCAGCGTTCCTGTAAACATTGGTAAAATCAGATGGAGTGGGGGAAAGGTTAGGGAGTGTAAGGATTTCTATTCAGGCTTATGTCAGTATGTCCTCCTGTAGAGGGGAGGTGTTTTGTTGAACACCAATTTGCAAAAGGCTGCAGGGAGGGAAGATGTGTTCTTCACTAGAAAGGGAAGAACTGCCATGTGTCACTTTGCCCTGAGTAAAGGGACCTGTTGCAGTTCTCACTGGTGTTATTGGTAATGGGGACTTAATGCTAGCCAGCATCACACCCTGTGAATGAGTCCAATTCCTCTTACTGGCTCTTTGCAGTCCGAAAGAAAACCTGTCCTCTGCCTTTACTGATCAAACTCTCATTACACAGAGAACAGCCTTTTTGTTTAGTGTTTGCAAAGTTCCTTTTCTTCCTACTTTCCCATGAAAGCTCGGCAGAGAGGAATGGCTGTTTCACCACGGGAGGTCCCATCTTAGAGCACTGCTGTCGTTAGTCTTCTATCATGTTGTCAGGCTTTGATGACTCAGGCATTAAAAGAAAAAAAATATGACCAACCCCCTTTCTGAACTAAAATAACCTATGAACAGTTTTTTTAAAGCAGATTTCGGTGCAATTAATTAGGTTATATTTTCTTTCTGAAAGCTTTTAATGGGACCCGTGGTTTTGCTGCTTGAACTGAAGCTACTTGACTGTTTAATTACTATTTTTTGAACAAAATTCAATGCCATTGAAGTCCACTTGAGATATTTGACAGATTTTTTAAAAAAATAAAGAGGTCTTGAATATTCAATAGCTTTGAAAAGGGCTATGCCTGTTTTGTAGTTTAGGGCAGTATTTCTCAGCTGAGTTCCTTTACTGCATCAGAAAATGATTGCTGAAAGAAGAGAAAAATTTTAAAATAAATCTGTGCACATTTCTGCTTATACGAGCAAGCAAGCCGAACAGGGAAAATAGATGTAATAAAATAAGTGTCAAAGCTGAGCCTAGATTTTAGCAGGTTGTAAATGAAAATCACTATAGCAATGCTATATGAGAAAGTATATGGCTCTTCAACAGAAAAAAGGTTGGAAACAGTGATGTGGGGCATGTTTGCTGTTATGATGTAAACCATCCTTATACCCAGGTCATGGCCAAATTATGAGTACTGCTGTCTGACCATGGAGGTACCATCTAGAGATAAAAGCTTTGGTCTCAGAAGGAACACAGCCACATTAAGTATCTCTGCATGACATTGCATTGTCCAACATAGGTAGGTCCCTACCACCCAGATCTCCACCCCCCTTCTCATGCAGTCTTTTTGGCAGGTGGAAAGGCCTCTTCAGAACACTGCTGGGCAGCATGGGTGGTAGGATGGATCTGGATGCTGATGCTGAAGTGCAGTGGTGGTGGCTGAGGCTGGACCACACCCCTTCCTCTGAGGTCCTTAGACAGCAGATCACTCAGTCGCTTTCCTCCCGCCATCCTGGGAGTGAAGGACAGCAGTTTGGTACCTCCTAGTTTCCCGTCAGTGCAAAAAAATGAGATGTTCTACATACTCCTTCAGGACAGAAAATTTATCTCTAAGATTGGTGAGCTCAATGCATTGTCAAATGCAGGTAGCATGTCTTTCCCCTCCTCCCCTGCAACACAAAAACCTGCCAGTCTGATGTCTTTCCCCTCCCTGCACTACACTGCCACTAGCCCCTCCCCTTCTGCCAGAGATATGGGCAAAGGAGTAGGCTTCAGATGCTGGTTTGAGGGGCAGTGCTGTACTGGCCTGGCAGGGTCAGATCTGGCCAGCCCCAACCCAGGGCAGTGGAGCTGCAACAGGATGAAAACAGTCCTACAGGTAGTGGGGTGAGAGGAGAAGACTCATCTCTTCCTTCTGGCATGGGTCTTGCTAAGGAGCACACCTACTACCTCCTCCCTGACTCTAGGCTGGGACGAGCAGCACTCTTCTGCATGTGGCTCAGAGTTATCTGGGGGCTTTGAAACCCTTAGGGATTCAAAATTACTCCTTTTGAGACCTGGGATTGTGGCCATAAGGGCTGGACTGTACCACTTATGAGAGGCAGCAGACTCAGTAAGTTTAGAGAGTTGCAGATATTCTGCATCCATCAACTCCCCCACTGCTTGGTTCTTAGTTTGTAGTGTGTTAAGGTAGGACTTTTCATCTTTTATGGCCTTAAAGCATTTACTCAAGGTGCTGAAACCCCACAGCACATCTCTGAGGCCAGTAGGACTCCTGATGAACTCATCCAGCTTTCACTGTGTCATTTACTACAGAGGTGGCTGTGGCCCTGTGGGACTGAAAGGCTTGAGGTTGCCCTCAGGAGAGCCAGAGCCTGTTCTGCATTCAGCTCCAGTGGTGACATTGCTGTCATTATTATGAGCATGAGACTGTTTTGTTAGGAAAAATCATTACACTAACACAGTGGAGCTTTGGATGTAGGTCCAGTATGACCATGCCTCTGTGATTAGTGGAGTAACAGCAGAGATTACAAACCTTAAGTAACTACAAGTATGATCTGTGCTCACATGGCTGGGCTGTCCTCAGTCCTTGCAGGTTCGTATCTGAACCCACACTGATGCCACATTGGTGCCAGAGCTTTAGTGAGATTCTCAAGCATGGATATCCGCCATAGGAGATCCAGGATCTGCCTAACATGGAGGCAGTGATGCTGGCAGGCTTTGCAGGCTGAGAGGCTTGCGTGCATATGCTCATGCGTAAAATAATTTCTTATCAACATTGCGAGATGTATTGGGCTTGCATGACAAGGTGTTGATGGTGGGGGGGTGCTGCAGGGATGGCTTATGTGAGAAGTTTCTAGAAGTTTTCCCCATGTTTGACAGAGCACTGCACAAGAACTTCTATGAAGACCATGGCACATACTGCGTTTCTGTGAGGATAGTCATGTAGGTGCTTTGTTCGCCTGACTAAAACCCTTAGTGAGAAAAATCACTAGTCTGAGGCTCAATTTAAAATTACAGGAGAGGGTGAACAAGGTTTGTACTGCTACCACAAAGGCACCCTGAGGAATGTTAAATCAGGCTTATTCTAATAATTATTGTAAACATATGAGAGATTTGAACTGAAACTGAACAACATGTGGGTTCTTACAATGATTAATGTAATCCACTTTCAAGATGGCACTGTGGGAGGAAGGTGATCTGTATGGTTTTTTGTATTAATTTTTATCATAAACAGAGTCACATAGCCTAGATCAACTCTTTAAGGTTGGTGGAATCTTTTCTTCACCTGTCTTTTTTTACTGGCTGGTGTTATTTGGCTTTGCTGTGCAAATAAGCTTTTTGTTTGATAATGTGATTCATTTCTGACTATCTTTAAATGCTCTCTAGTCTCATGAGCCAAAGATTTCCCTGACTTTATCTAACAATATGCGTATTGGTAAAGGGTCATGCAACTGTGTCCTGTAAAACAAAAATAACCTGTTCAACTATCAAACCTAACTGCAGATTAAATGGCAGGGTAGACTGAGGGTAAGATAAAGCTCTAATCAAAAGGAGGCATGACTCTTTGTTGAAGGTTGGCTTAATAAGAACACATTAGGAAAGTAAAACAGCATTTTGATCAATATGGATAAATGTATGGAGAGCAAGCTCTATGTTCTGAAGACAGAATTACATCAGAACCGGGTTCAGAACAAATGAAAGCCACCAAAAGAAGATAATTATGCCCCAAGGGGGAGTAAAATATCAAGGTTATCAACTTACACAGAGGGAAGGAAAGAAAAATCTGTGCCTGCCTAAGTTCAATCCTGTGTCTTTGTCCAGAGTTCATCATTGCATCTCAGGTGTGAAGATGTCATGAAGTTTCCAGGTGCTCTGAGCCATCTTTTATCACCTTGATGGTCCATGCTTTTCTGCTGAGATCTGTTCTGGTTCTGATTGCTTGCAGATCTTCCCAAGCAGTCCAAGCATTGCTCAGTATTTAACAGCTGACCTGTGCCTGTTACAGTTCCATAGAGTGCAGCTTCGCAGGATTACATAAACTTAAATCTAAAGGTGCTGGCTGGGTTCGTAAACAGCAAGGTGCTTAAGTTCAGTTTTACGAGCTGGTGTGCGTACACATACATGTGCTTCAGTCATACTGAATCAATGGCTGAAATAAAATGTGTTGCTGGCCTTAGATATGGATATGGATTCAAGCACATCTTGATGAAAAAAAACCCATTAACATTGTACATTCTCCTGTAAAATCACAGAGGGGGATAATTATAACTGCTTGTGGTTTTTTTTCTGTACTAAATTGTTTTAAAAACTGACTGATTTTAATGGTCACTGACAAGTATAATCTGTGTCTGCTAATAGTTCTCTTTTATTTAGGTCTGTTTTCCTAAAGCTTTTGATAGCAGTTTAGGTTCAGCATGTTCAGCTTGATTTAAATTACTGTCAGACCAAAATTTTACATGTACCTGTGAAAAAGGCTGCACAAGATGCTGGTTGAGGGGCAATCACATATTTATAGATCTTAGACCAAAGGGAGAACATTATGTTCATCTAAACTGACTGCAGCCCTGCCCAGACCTTAGGTTCTTTTATTTAACTCAGCAGCTTGAAGTTGACCAAGAGTATAATTTTGGCATGATGTCCAGGCTTGATTTAAAGACTCAAAGTGCAGCAGAGTTTGTCACAGTCATTTGGATTTTGTTCCAGTGGTCAATTACCCTTACTCTGAAAAATGTCCTTTCTCTGAAAAATCTGTATCTTATTTTTTTTGAATTCTATTCACTTCTTTCTTGGAAAAACTGGATTTTGCTGCTTGACTTCCTCAGCAGGACTTAGGAACCTTTTATTTCCCAGAGATATTTCTTGTGATCATTATTTTGTATTTTCACAGATCAAAAAAAGTCAGAAATATTTCTTTACAGGCACAAATCCATCTAGGCAGACATCTTTTACACCCCTGCATTCCCATGCTAAGGGTCTGACTTAATAAAAATATGCTATCTTAGAAAGGCGTGTGGTATATGCTGTACTTTTTAGTGTAGAAGTCATGGTTGTTCCAGTGTCTCTCAAAATATTACTTTCAGCATTTCCTTGAATGTGTCAAACATGCTTTGAAATGGCTTTAGTGCTCTGTTACTTCTTTTTCCATAAATAATTCCCACAGAGCCATGTGGCCAGATGATAACAAAAAGATGTCTGGTCCATGCCCTTGTCCTTAGGCAAAATCAATAATTACTCTGAGCCTGTATGATCTTCCTTCCATTCTTTTCTACTGAGAAGTTGCAATACAATCAACATATTATTTCTACAGAGAATGAAATTTATTTTTTTTAAAAGAAAGAGTTTTCAAAAAATATGAGTCGTAACCTGTGTCCTTTCTCACACGGTTCCCTTAGAAACCAAGTAAGATCAATGGGAGTCACTATTGGTAAATCCTGCCTTGATGCATTTGCCTCACTGATTTATGAGTAATTACGGTTCCTCTTTTCTCCTTAGGGCTCTTCCTGCGATGATGGAGTGGGTCCGAACTCAGAAAGCAGGAGAAAGCGGTGTGAATATTATCACTGCAGATTTTGTAGAACTTGGTGACTTTATCAGCACAGTCATAAAGCTCAACTATGCCCTGGATGAAGGTGAAGATGACACTACTTGATAGTACTGTGATATATGTGTTGTTGTGTTATTTAGAATTAAAAAAAAAAGGTTGTATTCTAAAAGACATATTGTAAATCCTCATCTTCTTGTAACACACTGAAGTGTTTAGGGCTTTGGTGGGTGGGAATAAGGAAAATGTTTCCATTATTTATGATCATTTTTCACATCTGTGTTTCATGTGAAGAGCAAAACTAAACATGTTTACAGTGCTTGATAAAAGAAGGCCATTTACAGGTTCTCTGTGAGGTACCAAATGTGATTCAACATGTCTTCTTTGGTGTGAACAGTGCCAAGAAACTTGCTGCAAGGGGATGCATATTGTCCTCTTCCTGCTCACAGCAGGATTCTCAATGGTGTGAGTGTCACACCAGGAGACTGAGGGCAGTATATCTGGCACGAAAATTTTAAGCTGCTACATTTCATCTCTTAGGTGGTTTATCTGATCATATTTATCAATGAGCTACAGTTTTAAATGCCTTTGTGATGTGAATCCAAGGTCATGCTTCTCACACACGCATAATCAGTGGACAGTAGACATGATGTGTTACATACCCTAATCAGTGGACAAGTAAACATGATGTCTTATGTACCATAATACGTGGACAGTAAACATGATGTACTGTGTAGCTTGCACAGAACACAGACTAAATCCTGCTTGCTTTTTGTTCTCAAAATGGGGGTTTCCAATGTCTCTGCCTCAGGTCAAGCCAGCAGATAATGTGATACTGGCCTGTAATCTGTAATCACAGAATCAGAGAATGGCCTGGGTTGGAATGGACCTTAAAGATCATCTTGTTCCAACCCTCCTGCCATGGGCAGGACAATTTTCACTAGACCACATTGCTCAGAGCTCCATCCAGCATGGCTTTAAACACTTCAAGGAATGGGGCATCCACAGCTTCTCTCAGCAACATGTTCCAGTGCCTCATCACCCTCATAAGTAAAGAATTTCTTCCTAATATCTAATGTAAACCTACTCTCAGTTTGAAACCCCTGTCACTGCTTGCCCTTGTAAAAAGTCCCCCTCCATCTTTCTTGTAGGCTCCTTTCAGGTACTGGAAGGCTGCAATTAGGTCACCCTTAATCCATCTCCAGGCTGAACAAACACAGCTCTCTCAGCCTTTCCTTATAGGAGAGATGCTCCATCTCTCTGATCAACTTGGTGGCCTACTCTGGGTTTACTCCAAGAGGTGGATGTCATTCCTGTGCTGGGGACCCCATAACTGGATGTAGTGCTCCAGATGGAGTGACACCAGTGCAGAACAGTTGGGCAGAATCCCCTTCCTCAATCTGCTGCTCACCCTGTTTTGGATGCAGCCCAAGATACAATTATTTGTCTGGGCTGCAAGTGCACATTTCCAGTTCATGTCCAGCCTCTCATCCACCAGCACCCCTAAGTCCTTCTCCACAGGGCTTCTTGATCTGTTCATCCCCCAGCCTGTGTTGATACTGGGTTTTGCCCTGACCCAGGTGCAGCAATTTGAACTTGGTCTTGTTAAACCTCATGATATTCCTGTGAGTCCACTTCTCAAGCTTATCCAGGTCCCTCTGGATGGCATCCCATCCTTCAGGTGTGTCAGTTGTACCACTCAGCTTGGTGTCATCTGCAAACTTGCTGAGCTTGTACTTGATCCTTCATGTCTGTCATTAATGGAAATATTAAATAACACTAGTCCTAATATGGACTCCTGAGGGACAGCTGCTGGTACATGTTTTCCCTGGTTCTAGCAGGAACCCAGTTAGGCCAGTTTGGAGCATGACTTCATCCCAGAATTAATCTTACATAAGAGCCTGAGCCAGTATCCACTGAATTTAATAGGAAAATGTCCTGTGTTTAGCATGGGTTGAGCATAAGACCAGTAAGTTGTGTGCACTGTAAGATGTGCAGCATTTTGTTCCATAGTGGAAATCTGATCTCTGCAAGACTGAAACTGCACTTAAAAAAATGAGGTGCAGTCTAAGCTTCTCTTTAAGGCAGCTATGAACAGAACAGTTCTCCACTGATTACAAAAATCAGTGCCAGTTTCATCAGTGAAAAATTTCTGTGGTAAAGAGTGTAGTAGTTCAATTCTAGTTAATAGCAGTACTTTATAGTCCTTAAATTGTCTGGTAGATATAATGCTGCATAACACAAGATTGAAAGTCTACTGAGTGGCACTGTTCTGGCAACAGAATCACTGATCATTCTATTTTTAATGAAACACATATAAAAAAATACAAAGAAAAATTATAAACTGAGAGCATTGCAACTGTATAACACCTAACTGGATAAAATGCAATCAGTCATATCTCCTGGACACATCAATACACTGGTACACAACTTTGGAAAGAAAAACATTTCATTTGTGCAAAACAATAGATGCTATAACGTCTTGCAAGGAAAATGTTCTTTGAAATATTGCAGGGATTTATGGGATAGAACTAAGGTCAAGTTTCTGTTGATATTACTGGAACTTTTGGCTGAGTGAAAAGAATGGCATCTTATGGTCCTTTGCTGTTTTCTGTCAGATGGTAATGACTACCATCTCTCCATCAGAGTTGAGAAAATCCAAAATGGTCTTATTGAACAGTTGGGCTGCAGGGTATTTTAGGTTTTTTGTTGGTTTTAGTTTAGGAATTGGAATAAAAAGAATATTTGCTGCTATTTTGTGCTGAGAGGATGCCCTGGAAAAAGTGTGTGCATATGTGGGTGTAGGCTATGGAAAAATTTGAGTGTGTAGTATAATGACACATTTAAATGTATGCAAGTGACACAAAGGTATCCATGCACACTTGCGTAATGATATTTGTGGTTCTGGACAGCAGTATTATACATTTGATTGAAAAAAAATGTGCAGCTGTTGTCAAGTCATGATGCCTCCTTCACTAGTATTTTCTTCTGTATAGGTTAGGACTGTAAGAGTCATCGCCAGTGAAGCTGTTATCTAAGCCAGTTAGGTTTTTTACAGTGTTTAAACTTTATCCTGCCTCAAAATTTAAACTGCCTCAAAAATTTACCTAAGAGTCTCAGCTAATCTTTTCATTGGAACAAGGGATAGGATTTCATTGCTTTCAGGCACCATTAAGCAAAATATGGGGTGGCTTGATACACTTTGTTTCTGGTTTCCACAGGCTCTCCAAGTAAAATTTATCCAACACACACATAAAATGAAACATGAAAATACTATTTTTGGACCCACACCTATGTGTGTGTCCTACACAGAAATATGAAAATCTTTGCTTATTTATTGGCAGTGTGGTCTGAAATGCTCTTTTCATTTTTCCATTTAGCTGGGTTTGGTTGCTTCCAGACTCTTGATGTGATCCTTCATCTGCTTAAATATAGTCAAAAGAGCTAATCTATCCTTCTAATATAGTAAAGTGATCTGAGTCCTTGGGTGGAGTAAAAATTAGGTTTCCTTTTTTGGATTCTTGTTGAAATTCTGTTGCATCTGAGAGCATTAACACCAGGTTCCTGCTAGTACCCCCTGTTCAAACACACACCAGACACACTAGGCTTTTCGCTTACACAGAGGTGTACTCAAGGCAAATGCTCTGCTGTATTTTTAAAAAGTGTGTATGTGTGTGTGCCTGTATATATGAATAAGTATAGTGCTATCTAGAGTTTGCTAGCATTGTTACGAAATGTTTGCTTAGTGTCAGTTTTATTCTAATTGTCATTTGGAAATAAATGAAAAAGAAAAGTAAAGCAAAAAAAAATCCTCTGACAAGAAACAATAATAGACAAATCATATTGCTTCTCCATTAATGGGGGAGAGTACTAGCAAAATGTTAAATTCTGGTCAGAAAAACTATGTTTTTGTTTAGCTGTCAATCTTTCTATTGGAGAAGCACAGCACTTTATGGTAGGAACAGGTAAACAAACTTGCCTTAATTACTAAAAAGAAAAAAGTGCATGTGGGGATATACTATCTCTTCTGAAGATTTCATCTGTGAGGGCCCAAAACTGTAAGTCCTGATAGAGATGCACTCCCTGTTGATACTGTTTGGGGATCTTGCCAAAAAAGAACAAGCCAGAAAGTACTATGCAGCACAACTGGACCATTCAAGAGCCCAGTTTTGCCATCATATGCAGCTAAAGCTGTCTTTGATTTCAACTGGAAATGTGCTGACAGGGTGGGTCAGATGTGTTATTCTGATCTTATTAATTTGGAAGGTTTCTTCATATTTATTATGAGGAATCTTGCATGGGAAATGGGATGACTGTAATCAGCCCATCAAGGAAAAATACCTGTCTACACTATTGATCTGCATAACCATCTATTTACTCAAACTGTCATGTCATTGATTGCTAAAACATTTTTTTGCTTGTTCTCATTTCCCCCTGGCTATGTTCATGATACATACATTGTTTTCTGACATTTTACTGGGATTATTTGATCCTTTCTCTTCAGCCATGCTTGAAAAATGGCGACTGTGCTACACACAATTTTTTAGTTTGCACATGTTGAGATGTCTTTGTTCGGTACTGGTCTAACCTGCAGCAATCTGGACCAAACAGGAGGTGCTTCCCGGAGTCCAGTTCCTGCCTAGTTTGGTGGGGAGTGAATCAGAATCAGACTGCAGGAGCCTGGTTTTAAAATCAGTGGATTATTTGCATTCTTTTGCTATTGGATACTTTACTGGTTTTGTAGGTTTCAAACCTACAAAGCATTCTTTTAAGCGTACATATGTATGTATATATAAATATATATGCATACATCCGTGAGAGGGAACATATGATCCTGTATGCTGGGCTGAGTCTTTCTGTCATAATGATACAAGTCTAGACCATTTCTGCTAACTTCAGAGTAGTTACTAAGCCTTTACCCTGAGATGAGAGGGAGCAGATAGTCAGTGTGCAGTAAGTATATGCTGTGTTGCAAAGGAAATTTAAAATTTTGGGGCTTAATTCCACAAAACAAAAAAGGCAGAGTGCCCTGAAAACACAGTTCCAGTGCTGTCTATCCTGAATTTATTATATGAAGCACCACTTATTAGCAACTGATTAGGCTAATTGGTGATTTCAAGAGTGCAGGTAACACCATTTTAAAATTCTAAACTCTTTTTCTGTGAAGTAAAAGCTAATAGTGTATGATGTATTTGCCATATATCAGTGGTAGCTTCTGTGTCACATACAGTCAATGTTGTTCTGAATTGTATATGTTTATCCAATGATGCGGTTAAAATATGCTGTATAGTATGTGCAATGTATTGATTACAAGTATGTTGGAGTTCAGTGGTCTATTTTGTTTTTACTGTGCTGCTGTTTTGTAGGTAAATGTGTGTAATGGATTATGGATTGTCTACAGTGTACAAGGAAATAATAATTAATCCTAAAGGAAAAGGGCAGTTATGTAACCTGCCTTAATGCATTAGTACAATATTGTTAAACCTCATAATTAATGGTTCTGTTTCGGATGTTACCAAGGGTTGTCCATAGAGCTGACTCCCTCACTTTTTGGCACTAAGGAGTTAAACTTGAAGTTACTTGGAGCTCACTTACATATTTGTAAATAAAGAATAGGATGTTTGCCTGAGCAACTACCTTGATTGTACAAGGTGGCAAAGACATGGTTTTCAGTGTGTTACAGATCAAATAACTTCTGTGCACACACAACTCCTGCTGATGTCAGTGGGAATTGTAATCTTGTAATTGAGTGGCCTAAAATTCATCTTCTGGAATACAGTCATGATAGGAGGATGGGGATATCCTGGCCTTATGGAAGTGCCTGGATGCTATGCAATACTGCTCATGTCCTGTGTTGGAACATAGCTTTAAATTTGCAGGAAGAGCTTTGAACACTGCTCCAGTGTAGGTTGGACTGTAAAATTCCTTATGTGAAAATTATGTGATAGCCTGATCAGCCTGGCCTGCCCACATACAGCAGTCAGCTTTCAGGAGTCATGGCAGCTTTAAATAAAAAAAGCTATAATAATTTCCCTGTGCCTGGCAGGACCTACGTAGGAATCTCTACATTGCCTACAGGTATGACTCCTCTACCATTCTCACAGCCAGGTCTACCTGTTCCTTCATGGTTTCTGACTAAGATGCCTCTGCATGATGTCAAGGGTAATTATGAAAGGTGTACTAACTAAACACAGAGAGAATCTGCAGCATGCCTGGCTGGAGTAGACAGAGGCTTCTTGCCCTACAGCAGCACATTTGGTGGAAGGTCAGCTTCAGCCAGACCCACATGAACAGGTGACTGAGGGAAGGCAGAAGTCTGATTTCAGATCCCCTTCTGTTATATTTGTCTAGTTAAAATGCAGAATCTTCCCACTTCTCTCCTTTGCATCTGCTCAGTGCTCCTTATCTGAACTTCTGCATACATGTCCCTCTAACTTGCAGTTGTGAATATTAGAGATTTGGCAACCTCAGTACCCCCGTAGTAGTCCACAAAGTCTTACAAGATGTTAAGTGTGGGGCTATAAGATGTCAGTGAGCCTCATCTGATGTCCCAGGATGGTTTATCTGCACATTATAAGTTTGGCACACACATCCTCTTCAATGGGCCTCACCTTGGCCAGTGCATATCTACTGAGGTGGGGGTACACTTACAGGTTTTTTTTTCTGCCGTGAGATGGCATGTATTAGTTTCTTCCTTCAACCCTGGGTCCTACAAAGGTTAGTTTGATTGGGAGAGATTCCTCAATTAGCTGCAATTAGTTTTGCTGTGAAGCTGGGATCCTCAAAGCAGAATCCTGGGGTTATGTGTAATTGCTATTACTGAAAATAAAAATACGTGGTTAAACCCACAGTTTTAAAAAGAAAAAGAATTATTATCTGGGCTTGCCAGGACAGTTGTTAAGTTTTTGAATGCTTCAGTCATCAGTAGCTTTAGGATCGTCTGAGTGATGATTATTAGGATTTTATTGCCACACTGCCTCTTGACACTGTTCAGGGTCTCTGTACAGAAGCCTTATTATTCCCAATGAGCATTAATGCATTTGAATGACTTTTCTCTGTTTTGGTGGGAAGGATGATTGAGTAACACTGAGGACATGGAGCTCCCTGTGTGTTGTGCCCACAAAGGTTCACAGAGCTGCACCTTCTCGTTTTAGGATTTGTTCAATGGTACTTTAATAAATGTTGTGTAAAAGATGCCTACAGTTCTGTATAGTAAATGTGAATTTTTATGAAAAGAATGTGTATTTAGAGTTTAAAAAAGTAATATAAAAGCCAGTTTCTTTGTACACAGTGAAACATCTAATAAAGCTCTGGTACCTGTATTCTTGGTTAATGGCTTCATTGCTTCATTTAAGACTTTACGTTCAGGAGGCCTTTTAAGCACAGTTTTGGGTTATGGGGTGAAGTTGTGTGTTCGACCCAGGCAGTGCTATTATATCAGAGGTGTACATGGACTGCCCCATGAGGCCATTGCAGTGGGAGTGTCATTTCTCCTTGGTTTCTATGGGATCCTTCAATACCAGAGGATTGTGATGTGTTGCTCATGCTGCCCAGAACACAGCAGGCTCTTGGTTGCCCCTTTCCCCAGCGGGGCTCTCCAGCCCTAATTTTCCTCAAGCATCAAAGGGCAAGACCCAAGGGCAAGCTGTGTAGCCTGCTCAAGCCTGTGCTGCTGACTCCTGCCATTGGTGGTATCTTGAGAAGGAGGGAGATGGAACACAGGGACTGCATCTCTGAAATGCCAGTCTGTCTCCTTGTTCCCCTGGGCTCTCCCAACATTGCTGCCTGCAGCCAAAGCTAGGCACAGTGAGCACTGACCACCACTGAAACAAAATAAACACTGCATGCCTGCCAGCGCGGGTGAAGAAGACTGACTGCTGCCCCAGGTCTGGCTCCAGGACCTGCCAGCAAGGAATTAAGTCCCTCCTGGTGTCTCCTGTGAGATTCAGGGACCCCCCTTAGAGGGGGACACAGGCAACTACCCACTAAGAATGCTCTGCATCCAGAAGTGAGGCCAGCAAGGCTGGCTTTGCAGTATCCTGCAAAAGTGGAGTGTGGTGGGTTAGAGGCTAAAAGTCTTTCTGCATGGCAACAGCGTGAAGTTTAAGGTTTGTATTGCTTTATTTTCCTAGCAAGGCCAGAAATGTTGTTTTCCAGGACAGACCTCTTTTGCCCACCTCTCCTACTGTGTCACAGGCAAACCCAGCCCAAGTGCACTGCCCTCCTACTCTCTGTGGCCTCTCACTTGGCCCAGGTGAAGCCGGGGGGCCAGGTGCAGGCTGCCAAGGTTGCAGAAGATGCCATGAAACTGGGAAGTCTCTCAGTGACTCCCTGCAGAAACCCATGAATTAAATTTACCATCTGCTCAAAATGTCTCACTGCTTCTTCCTACCCCACAGGTACTTACCAACAGGAGCATGTGAGTTGCTCAGTACGCAGAATTTTCGTCATTGCTAAAGTGGTTACTGAACAGTAAATGTAATCTGTAGTTTGAATCAATGTCAATTAACAAAGCTTCCATCTCTCCTTTAAAATGTTGGAAGTGATACCAAATTTTCATATAGTCCTTAATAGCTAGCAAGCCTGCCCAGAAAGAAGGGCAGCTGGAATAAAATCTGCAACTCTTGGGAGAGAGGGAGAGTTTAACTCCAGTGCTGATGGACTGGAGGATGTTGGGGGTGGCACAAATTGTATGGGCTCTGATCAACTGGAAGGGACCCAAACGTGGGGCTGACTTTAGCGGGATGGCTCTTATGAGTGTACCCTTCCCCTGCCATAAAGGGGTTGGAAGGGGTGAGGGGAGGTCAGCAGGGGTATATGCACACAGAAGCTTCCTGTAGTCTTGAGTGACCCAGTTGTTCCAGTCTCCGTCATCACTTCATACCCTTTTACAGGCTGATGTGCACCAAAGTCAGTGCAAACATCTCAGCTCCCCCATTTTTGGAATACATTAATTGTGTAATCATTCAGACAGTTCCTCCTGCAATACCCACCTAGTGCTCCTATCTTAGACAAAACATATTTGAACATCAGAGGTGCTGGGAAGGGAGAGGGAGTATGTTGGGGGAGGGCAGGATGCACTTGAAGACCTATCTTTTGTCTCTAACACAATCACACAGATTCAGCCCAGCTTAAAGTATGGCCTGAAAGACGTACCTGAGCACCTTCGCCTCCAAATAAGAATGTTTGAAGTCAGATGATGCCATTGAAATAGAGAAGCTTAAAGACTAAGCAATGGTGTGCAGGCAGGTAGGAGTTTGCAGGGTTTCTGAAGAGCCATTGCTTCCTCACAGCATTCTAATTAAAAGGAAGAGAGCTTTTAAAAACTCCTGCTTGATTTATGTGATGCACATGGCCCTTTCTCATTAATGCCCTTCCATCTATGCAGATACATTCTTTTTTCTTGTTCCTATGCCGGTTGCATGGGTGAAAAAGCATCATCCTTGTTAGCAAAACTACTGTCTGAGCAAACCACATCCATTCCCTGAGTAGCCATCACTTTTTTGAAACTTGTATAGCTTTCAAGCTAAAATTGGAGGGCATGAATTGGAATGTGGCTTAGATACGTCAAGTACCACATGGATGAAACAGCCAGAATAGATCTTGCCTGGGAGTACAAAAACCTGTTATTGGACAATAGTCTAAGTCCTCTCACTTTGCTATTCTAGTAAGTCAGGAACATGGAACCCACGTCTCATCTTGCATTCCAATCCAGGAAGACAGCATTACTGAGTGCCACCTGAGTGAATTGCTTATTCCCAAGCATCCAAGCCTCACCTGCCTGGTGCAGATCTGACCTGCTGTGACCAAGAACATTGACACCAACAAGGTTTAGCACTTTCATCTTTCTCTTGCACTGCACTCATCAGCCTGGCAGTCATCTGACCACAGTCATCACAGATCTCATAAAAGGTTTTAGAGGTTTGGTTTCTTGATAAAAAATCAGCACATTGTTTCCCCACAGTAATGGGAATATTTGCCCATGTTCATTAAATACATGGCCCAAAATCTGAGCAAACTTCTTTTCCACTGTGTCATGCATCTGCAACCTCATAAAATTCACCGCTGCTTTTCATCTAATAACAGCTTTGAAAAACAGAAAGGGTGGAACGTTGTCAGAAATAAAACATACCTGATGTACTTTTACATGCTTTAAGTTTTGTAGTTCATACAGAGTCACTGCAATTTCCCAAAGTGGTCAATACATTTTAATAATCCCACTGGGATTGCTTAAAGAGTAAGTGTCTTGTTTTATATTTTAACTGAAATTAAATATGCAATTAACAGTGAATACAGGCAGTGAATGTCTGTAGTCTATTTTCCAGGCTATTGAGAAATGTGTATTTGTCATTTGTCTACCTTTCAATCCACTGTTTACTGTTAGCATCAGCACTGAAACAAACTGCAAATAATGGAGCAAAAAAAAATTATTTGCTTTGCTGGTCAAAAAATGGATAATGAGGAAAGAAACATGAACAAACCAGAGGACATCATTATGTGTTCATTTAGGCAGCATCTGCATCTCAATACTGAGTGGAGTTTGGTTAGGCAGTATTAGGGAGCATGTGGCAGACCTGAAAAAGGCTTGGTAAGGGCAACAGGGATGAGCAAAGTTCCAGCAAACTTTGACCTCAGGACACATGAGGTCAGGACTCTTTGGACTGGAGAAGAGGCTAATATGAAGAAATGTGATAGCTGGCTATGAAACCAAGAGTATCATGGCTGCAAGTGGTGGTCCACAAGCAGTGGGAGGACTCATCAGCTGAATTTTTCCAGAGGCATGGGATGCTGGGGTGTGGGACACTGTCATCAGCCCAAAGGAAGATTAGGCAAGTGCATGAAAAATAAATTTCTTAAAGGTTGCTAACTACACAGTGGACAGTTGATTCATCTAAGGGAGTTCCTAAACTGTGAATAGTTTGGTACTGAGAGAGTGCTTAGGAGCAGTTGCTTCATAACAGAAAGAAAAAATTAATGGTAAATTTTGATGGTAAATAAAGGGTGATTTTTCACACAAATCAAATTCTGATAGTACTCATCTAGTGATGAATAGGAAAAAAGTTAGTTTGTGTTATATGGATGCGCAGGTAGGATAGCTCCTTGTTGAGCACCCTGCTGATTTGTTATCGTAGGGTCACAGAATAATTTACGTTTGTTTATTTCTATATTTAATCCTTCCTAATACCCTTGGCTAGACAGGACTATCAGGTACTGAAAATATTTTCTTGGAGGAGAATATCATGCTGTGTCTTCATTAATCTATTTGATGTACTGATTTTCATAAGATTGCCTGGATATTCACCCAGTCCACATTTGTGTAACAGTATTTTTGTGAGTTAAAGATTTGTGCGTATCATTTAGAGCAGAATGGAGAGCCATGGGTACTTTATTAGCTGTAGTCACAGCTTGTCACAGGGCCTCGTATCAAACTGGCCTGTATGCCTTGTCTCCACTGTCCAACTTGACAAGCTATTGTGTCTTCATGCTCCATGTTCAATGAAATGAGGACCACAATAGCCTTTTCCAGATGAAAAGCAAGCTTCCACATTGAATGCTTTAGGATGATTAACTATGTAGTTATGTAAACAGGTAATCATACCCACGAATCATGGACTTGCACAAAATAGCAGTGATGCAATTAATCAAACCTTTTAGAGATGAGTTTTTGGTCTATTTAAATAACTGCATTGCTAAAGCTCTAATATGGTCAGATCAGGTGCTTTTTTGTAATATGAGGATTATTACTCTGTACATCTGTTTGTGCAGAGAACATAGTCTGCAAGAAAATCAGGTAATCTGTATTCTCCTTACTAGAACAGTTAAATGTGCCAGCTAAACTTGGCTGAACCTTTTTGTACATCTGCATAATTAGTCTGTGTGTAGTGGGGAAGGGAGGAGGAACGTCTTTCAAAAAGCTTCTGGCAAACTCCAACAGCAACCACATAGTCTTAACATTGGGATTTTAGCTTGCAAACTCAAAGCTGAAAGGGAGGTGAGCGGTAGGGTCATTAGCGATCCCCTCCTTGAAAAGCAGCAAGTCCAAGCTTGTGTATGTTGAGGCTAGTGAAAATTAATGGGCGCTGTTATATCACATGTTGCCAGCAAGTGCTGAAGTACACTTGATGTTTCAGCAAGGACTAAGGCTTGTTGCATTTATTGCAGAAGAGGAGCATGAACCACCCATCCAGCCTTTACGAGTACCTAAGATAAAAGAAAATTAGGCTTATGGGATTTATTTGCAATAACTTTTTAAGAGCTGGTGCCCTAGGCTACCCCACCTCTCTGTCCAGAGGAAAGCATATAAGGTAGGGTCTCAGTTTTCTAAAGGTTCAACTAAATGGTTCTGGTTTTATGAAATTTGGCTGCAGTTTAGCGCAATTAGGACAAATTGATGATTTAAAACCAGAAACATGAGCAGTTGAAAGCAAATGCAACCCCACCATTCCTGGGCTGTTTGCTGGTGAAGGGAGTAAACACGGCTGCTGCTGCTCTCAAATGTCTGTCATTTTCCCTCTGCTTTTTTTTTTACTTTTAATAAAGCCTGAGTCCTAAATTAGAGCTTGCTAAAAGGACTTGACAAAGAGAAATGTAAATCAACAATTTATGATGAAGCTGCTTTTCAGCTTTCAGAGCTGCTCTTTCTGTACATTGAAAGCATCAGTTGTGAAAAGGCTGCAGTTAACAAATATGTGTAAAGTGTGTTAATTTGCCTGTAATCATAAAGCTTGACAAAAGAGAGCTCTGAGGAGCTTTTCCTCTGATATCCTCCTTGTGCAATTAAGATTTGATTTTATTATTTGATTAAATAAATGCAACTTTTAGAGTAAAAAAGCTTAATTGAAAAGACAATGTTACTGATACTGAGAACTTCAGTATACATTATTAATTATTCAGTGAAATGCCTGCTACTTCTTTTTAATTGGCCCTTTTTCCAGACATTAAGAGAAAAATCTCTTGACCTTTGAGAAGAATAGCTTGGAGAATTATGCTGACAATTTTTGTAGTAACTTTTAGTCCCATAGCATGGAGTAGAATAGTAGAGAATTGGACCAGAATGTCTCAATTTTCATATCAAATCAAACCCTTGAGCTGCTACTGTTATAAGGCACTCTTTTGTTCTCTCTCTTGGGCATGATGGACTAAACAGGACAAAAACCTTGTGCTGTTAACCAGTGATGTTTAACGGCAGTGTCCAGCAGCTCCTGTTACAGCCTTTGAGGTTTGGTTAGAACAGGTGAGTGGAAGGAAGTGGTTTAGTGGAATTGCACGGTAGCAAAATATCAGTAGTAACTTCAGTTCTCTTGTGTCTCGTGGGACCCAGCACATTCTCATAAGTAGTTTAATGAATATAAACAACAGTTATATACAGGTTTGCACAAGTTCTCTCTTACTTAAAGGCAAGTGGTAAATACTGTAACACTGATGATCTGAGTACTGTTTTGATGCATTGAGAATTTATCATACTAACTTGCAAGAACTTTGTCAATTTTTTAGAAGAGCTATGTAAAGGAGCTGAACCAAACTGTTTACAAAGATTTGTCTGTAAATCTATGTATTTTTATTTTTTTATGTATTTTTATTCTCCAAGAAAAAAGAAACTGTGATTCTGCCCTGTAAACACAGTGCATGCATAAATGTGAACATTTCCATGTGAGTATGCACTTAAAGGAGAGATATGACCTCTTCAAAGAGGAATTATCCTGCATTTTCATAATTTATAAGCTTCTTTATTCATTTGGGATTAGGTTTTTTCCCTTGCTGAAGTTTTTTTCCCAGAAACATACTCTTTTTCATCACAAAGTTTTTATTCTCTGTCATGTTAGACAAATATTTTTGTGGTGCAATATCAGCGGGCTTCAGCTCCAGGCAGCTCCCCAGGAACAGTTGTATGTGCCAGCTGCTCTGAAGCTCTTCCATTCTCTCCTTCCGAGGCTTATGTTGCACAGAGCACTTACATACCAATAGATGTGGAAAATAGAATATCTTGATTCAAGTCCATACTCTTCTAACAATTGGACAAGATGGAAGGGAACAAAATGGTTTGGAAACCTTTCTGTTGCTCTGTTTGTGGTTATGAAGGGATTGGGTAGCTTCCGAAGAGGAAAGAAGACAAAAAACGTTTGTCTTGTTTTTTCTCATGCATCTTTCCTCAAAATGCTACACAAAATCTGTGTGGCAGATGGTTCAGAGCACCTTGACCTTCCAAACAGAAAACACTCTTTCTGAGTAAAAGCAGATCTTGATTCTGCCTGTGTTATATGTAGTTGCATATGTGCAGCCATTCAGGGGTCAGGTGCCATCTTTTTACACGTACTTGTCTTGTGCTTGCCTCTCACAGTATTTCTGGTGGAGGGATGTACCCTGGTTTTGTTCTCTTTTGCATGTTCTCACTTTCTTTGCTTCTCTACCTCAGAGCTTGCCTGACATTTATATCTCTACAAAGTGCATAGGTATGATGGATGCTATAATTTGCAAGTACTTCATGTCACATGGCCGAAGCATAAAGCCTTGGGAATGGAAGCTTCTTCATGGATTTTGCAGGTAGCTGGGGGCAGCAGTGGTGGATGCTTGGAGTCCAGTGCATGCCCAGCTGCCCAAAGGTGAGCAGGAACAGCCTTCCTGTGTGCTGTGGAAGGCAACCCCTGCTACACTATGTTGCAAAGGGCATTTTAAAGTACAATGTGACTGCCAGTCAGCTTCAGGCTGTCCTCAAACAGCACCATTTTCTTTGTCTGACTGTTGTATCTGTGCTGTGTTGTTTGAAATGCTAGTAACTACATTTTTATGCTAGATGGAGATGGCTCTTCAATTTCTTCAGTGTATCTCAAAGCCTGTCTTCAAAAGTGCAGCTGACTCTCCTATCTGAGTAACGTCTTCCTGATAGTTCCCCAGCATGTCAGGATATAAGCATGGCTCCGTAACAAGTCCAGGTGCCTCTGTGTTGCAGCTTTCTCCAAGCTACACTAATCCTGTTGCTTTGAATGTGATTAACTGTACAATTCTGGGCATATTTATGTGTTGCTGAGAGAAAGAAGAATTTCCAGGAGATTTAGGAGAGACATCAGACTGTGAAATGAGCTTGTTCTCCAGACCAGACCTGGAGCTTGAGTAAGTGTCAGTGTTAAAGGAGCCAGTTTTTGGTTATTATAAATCCATGTGGTTCTGTTGCAGTTCCTAAAGCAGAACATGTACTAGCTTATTGCCTGAGTCTCACCTATGCTTTTGTCTTGCTTACATTTAATCACTGAATCCATCCTCCAGGGAATCCATCAGTGGTTCAGAATAGTTCCAGTCAGACTGACCTGCACATCCCAAGGAAATATTGTTACATTGGTATTGAGAGTTTTATGGGAATTTTGCAGTGCTTAATTGTGAACTAAGCTTAAGCTGTTCCCCAGGCACCTCTACTGGTTCTTCTGTTAACCAAAAGTCTAGCGTGGACTTTTTTTAGTGAGAGGAGGGAAAAGAAAATATCTACTTTCAGGACAGTGTCCCCTCCTTCCCCATCCACTCGCTGCCCGAAAAGTTCTTGTGAAACCTAAACTGAATTATGATAGGATTTAGAGGATCTGGGTTGCATCAGTCCTTGAGTGTTGCTCAAGGATCAAATCAGGTGAAAAAGGGCTTTTGAAAAACAAAGAGTGTGCAGTTTGGGCAGCTGTGAGGCTGCGGGCACAATTTACCTTAGTGCCACCAGCCAAACATTTAAATGTGTTTACATGGTACTTTGAACAAATCAAGACTTAAATCAGGATAAGTTGCTGTTTTACGACAGTGTAGCAACCTAAAAAATCCCACATTAAGAAACCAAACAATAGACATGCTTTCTTTTTTCCTGAAGTCCATCAGTGTTGCTCTGCAAGCGCTCACTGTATTGTTTCCAGTTCCATCCACTGTTAAGGATGGCATGACTTGTCTTGGCTGCTTGATTTGGCACTGTTGTGACCTAAAAGTTATATTGCCATGACCTATAAAACACAGTAATTCTTACACTGATCCATACAGTCTGATTGTATGTTAGCCCTGGTCTTAGCACTGAGTACTAAAGCACTAAAAAACAGTGGTTTTTGCCCTCACAAAGAGTGATGTTGGGGTTGCAAATCACACTCCTGAATGCAGGTAACAAGGTTCTACTGTGACTTATTACAGATCTGGCTTTCATGGTTATCCCTGAGGACTTGAAAAAGATCAGTTATTGCTCATATTTGTGAATTTTTAGGTGTAGTGAGAGTTCATGTGATATTTAAAAAATATTATAGTAGCACCTCTTCATCATTCTCGTCTTGTGTTAGGCAGAAAACAGTGACCCTGACTATAATAAACATGCAAACATGCTCAAGGCAATATTTGTATTAAACAAGTTGTGATTTGTCTTGGGAGAGCATTCAATACAAGCTCCCTCTTATACAGTGCTGTGCTCAATATGTCCTACAAATCCACCATATATAGTTTTGGTGCTATTTGGTTTGATTTAATAGTCCTAAAACTCTTTCTAGATCACATTATCTTTCATTTTAGGCAGATTGTGAGGATTCTAGAAATAGGCAGCCTATACACACAGTTGCTATGAGGTATTAGCTGGTTCGTGTTTAATTAGATGGTGCACACTCTGGGGTAATTTTTTTTTTTTTTAGGGAATGGATCCTTTCTTTCCTCAACCATTCTAATTCTTCCACCAGGCTTTTATAGTTATCAGAACAATAAAACCAACTTTCTGTCAGTAAAGCTGAATCTCACCTTGTTCATGCATAAGAAAAATGAAACTGAATTAATGTGGCAATACAAAACCCCTTTATCTTGTTCAAAATTAATTAAAATTCCTTCATGAGCTTGGTCATACAGGACATGGTCCTCTTTGCTATCATGTCCTCCAAACTTCCAGCTCTAGTTGCTCTGTTAATCCCTCCTCTGCATACTCACTCATTGAGTCTGTCTGACAGAGAAGCTTCTCACCTGCTTTGTTCTTAAATTTTTTTTTTTAAATAATAAAAAATTTCCAGCGACTCTGAATACAAAATATCTGGATCATTTCAAACTGAAGAGTCCTTTATTGTTCTTCCCAATGTTGGCTTATGACCTTGTTTGTAAATGTGACCTTTCCTAATCTTGTTCTGAAGTATTTGCTTGTTTATACCTAGAGATGAAGGTAACTGTGGCTATAGCATTGCAGTTGCAGTTTCTATGCAAAATTCAGGTCACTGGCCAATTTCTTATCTCTGCAGAGCAGGTTTAACACCACAGTGTCAGCTGGACATTAATGACTTAAATTGCCTTTAATGAAATGAAAGATATTTTGCATGACCTTCTTGGTCAGGGTGAATAGCAGAAAAAAGGTAAATGTGTGATATATGTTGACTCATTCATTTCTACAGGTTCCCTTGGGCTAAATTACTGCAGTGATGCAGTCAGCTTTCTTCATCATCATTAGCAGTGCTGAAAAATGTCTCATTATGACTATCTTTACAAAGGGGCAAAGGTGGTGTTTAGCCAGTGTTCATGTAATGTACCTTGACCCTGGCAATTGCAATATGGTAATGCTGCAGTAAGTGTTCAGCTCATTCCAGGTTCTTTCACCAAGACTGACTTCAAGCACTGAAATGGGAACTCCTATAGCCAAAACCATAATCTTGGGAGATCCCTTTCATAGTCACCATGAGGTCTACATGCAGCTTTTGGTGCCTCAGTGGAAAGGGATATGATGGCAGTCTGGAGCAGACTGTGGACAAGAAACCATAAGCAGGGCAGTCTAGAGTTCTGGCAAGCATCTCTGCAAACAGGATGGGTGAGTGGATATAGGGATGGATGGATGGATGGATGGATGGATGGATGGATGGATGGATGGATGGATGGATGGA
>JAWWEE010000085.1:59162902-59213953 GCA_035221455.1 Xenops minutus
GATGGATGGATGGATGGATGGATGGATGGATGGATGGATGGATGGATGGATGGATGGATGGATGGATGGATGAAGGGGAGCCATGGAGGACAGTGGCAGACAGAAGCAGTATTATAAACATGGGTAAGGAAAGATGAGTGTCACAGCTATGGTGGTTACATACCAGGAACATATACAGAAACTGGGAGCAGGGCTGTCCATGCCCAAGAACTGGGAACAGGCAGATTTAGTGGAGGAAGAGTGGGTAGGAAAGCAAGCCTCAAAATGCCTGCAGCTAGCAAAGTTGTTGCACCAGGGGCCTGCATGTGCTGTGTTAGTCATGAGACCTCCTTCCTGTGCAGTTAAATCCTGGAATATACTGTGGGCTTGCATCTTCAGCAGCTTCCTGCATGAACAGGCTCCTCGTGTTCTGCACCCCTGCAGCTCACAAGCACAGAAAAAAAACCCTCCTGGTATATTCCCTTCTTCTGCACAGCACTGTCTTCTCTCTCTCCAGTGTGAATTTATGCAGCTGCAGGGAGCAAAGAGGCTGTTCTGCAACATATGATGAGAAGCAGACTGGGCTGTCAGTAATATCTTTCTCCAAGAAAATTATTAACCTGAAAATTGTGTAGGGGAAATAGAGCTGAACAATAGGGGATATAAAGGTGAACAAATCTTTTTTTTTAAGTAGGTGAAAAAGAACCTTGAGTCTGAAAATAGATGAAGAAAAGGGCAAGAAAAGTGAGTGACTTGGCGCAATCCATAGAAAAGAAGGTATGGGACTAGATGTTGTAATTTTGAGTTCCTAACCTTGTGTTTTGTTGTCTGGAGAACACTTCCCTCTGCTGCCCTGTCTTGAATTTCGTTAATTTAATTACTTCAACAGAAATAGGAGCAAGACCTTAGGCTAGGATTTTCAAGGACATTTGAGGTAGTCAGATAGTTATGGCTGCTTTCCAAAGTGGTTTTCTTGGTTTTGAAACCTACTGGAATGCCAAGATTTCAGTTACTTGTAAGTGGTGACTTAGGGGATTTGAAGTTAAGCAGGAGGTCAGCAAAATTTTGTGGACCCTGGTAGGACTGTCAGTTGATTCTTGTGTTTGTTGGCCATTGTAATTAACCACCGAGTTCCTTCACAAGTATGTGCATATACTTTCTACAGTGCATTTTAAAGACAATTAAAAATAAGTGTAAAACTAAGAACTGTGTGACAGGTAGACTTAAAACAAAATCACAGTATGATATGTTGGATCCACCTCTTGAACACCTCAAAATATGTTGTCAGTACAGATAAGGCTGAAGATCATAAACTCAAAAATTACTCACTGAGGATCTACTGACACCTTGGGCAAGGTAAGGAACAACCTGTGACTGCATGGATGTATACAGTGAGGGCAAGGAAGGAGTTGGTTTGCCTTCTTCATCAGTCTAACTGTGTGGGTTTCCACCCATCCTCTGTTACAGAGGAATTAATGTGAGTAGATCATGTAGGTATAACATAGATCCTCCTTTATTTTCCTGGGTATGCAATGATTTATCATGCAGCTCAGGAGATTAAGGCTGCGAGATGTATCCAAGCTGGGAGTTGAGCAAGCCTGAGGGTCTCATCACACATTCTGAAGGAACTCAATGGGAAGAGTGAAAAGGAGGGTGTCAAGCAGAATGAGTGCCTGAGCACACAACATAGCATATAATTTTTCTCCCCTCTTCATACAGGTGTTCAAAGACTCACGCATGCAGTTATTCTTGGATACCAAGGCATTCACATTAAATTTGCACAGCCAACTGCACTCTACCTGCAGGTCACGTGCAGATAAATGCACATGCAAAACATTCAGAATACAACTCTCCTTCGGATACACAATGTCAGCGTAAAGCATGAGAACTGGGGGGACACAGCTGAAACCCTAGCCATTAGCATGCAAAGGAGTTCCAGTATCATCAGAGTTCCCTGTGCTTTATCTTACCATAAAAGGATCACGAATAAAACATTCTGAGTCACAGAGAAGAGCGCAGCTCCCATAATTGCAGGTGAGCAATGTAAAGATGGCATGACAACGACACCAGCTCCACCCCACTGTAGGACACAGGGAGTGACAGAAAAACAGTCGTGTTGGCTCCATCGGCAGAGCCATCTCAGCAGCCTGTCTGCCTGCACTGAGGCACATGTGCACCTGCAACCATCCTGGCTCTGCTGGAGTGATGGACTAAGAGTTTAGGTCCATCCCAGGGCTTGGATGGAGTGCTGAGAAAATACCCTTCTAATGCAACTAACTCCTCTACTGACTTTTGGATTTCATCAGGAAATTCCATCCAGCATTGAACAGAATTGCCCCACCACAAAAATGCATACATGTAAATATAGTTTCATGTTTTCAGAATTGGAAATAAAAAGGGGTTAGAGCTGACTTTGGGAAAAAATTCCTTTCAGGATTTGTGGAAAGCTGTGGTAACTCATAAGTCATGTTTTGTCAGTGGCAAAGAGGTTACTATCCAGTAGGAATTGTGAAACCTGCCATATCTAAAGCTTTTTATCTAAGGTTATGGTCACTAATGGCAGTGACTAAACACTGTTTTGTGTTTAGTCTCGGGAAAGGGAAAGCAAAATATAATTTCCAGATTTCCCCTTTTTATAACGTTCACGCTAAGAAGAAAAATCTTCTGCTTGCTCCTCTACTTCTGTCATGGATGACCTGTAAAACAAGTACACAAATACACATGCACACATCTGTCGTTGCAGCTGCAGCTCTGATTAAAAAGATCCAACCCCATACTTGTTCAAGTTAAGTTCTAAACCCATTGTGACTGGTATTGTGTCACGTTTCTTGGAAGCAGCCTGCTTCAGGTCAGAGAGTGTAATTAAAGGCAATTAATGCAATTACTCACAACTGTGCTACTGATAATGCTCCAGATGCCATTACAACACTATGCTTCTTGCTGCTGGTCCTCACAGCCTAGCCTTTATGTTCTTCTAGTGTTGTCATTGTGGTTAAACCAGGGGGCTGAAAGTGGGAGTACAAGTTATTGCTCCTAATTCCCCTCTGTCTGAAAATTTCAGGTGTGCTAGGCATACCCTAAACCCATTTGTTTGCTCATTGACTGATGAAGAGTAAAAAGAGAGAAGGGTTTGAAGATTACCATGGAAAAATGGTCACACTTGAAAGGTTATAAAGCAAATATATATAAAAATATGCTTTACAGTAGTCTTTTCTACAATTAAACATGTACTAAATGTGTTGATTTCTACTAATGAGTTTTACAAGTATGGAGTAACTTTTCAAAGGGACTATAACTTTAGGTAGTAAAATCTGAAAGACTTGAATTAGCTGTGAACTTCAAACTTTTCATTTGCAATCCATCCCTGCCTTTGCCTTTTGTCTCAGCCACTGCTAAGTAATTTACAGTTCAAGAAAGGTTAATGGAGCTATAAACAAAGCACAGATGCCTCTCACATTTACTTTATTGGACTGAGATATGAAAATAGCCACCGCTTCCCAAGAAGGGCACACACATAATTACAGAAGTAGCTCAAGTCTCTTGCTTATATCCAGGTACACCATAAATCATCTTTCATTTTATTGGGGAGCACTTAGGGACTGAAACCTACCTGAATTCACTCCTTGTCCTCTGAGTTTATTTTTGTAATGTGAGTGTTGGTCTACTGGGATGATCATTAAACTCATTAAGTCTCTAAAGAAGGGTTGACTAGTGTAAGCTCACTTTTAAAAGCTGTCTCAGATAGATAGTGGGATATCTTTGGATCCCCTCATGAGCCTGTCAATCACTACAAGCACATTAAAGTTCAACATTTCCCACTTGCAGCAGCATGAAACAAAAATATCTCAGCTGAGCTAAATGATTTTGAAACAGTTTTATAGCAATGCAGTTGCGATCATTAGCACTAGGTCAGGGCTGCCTCCTGTTCTTCTGGGCCTTCCCAAAATGCAGGTTCAGCAGTGCTGGAACCTGGGCAAACAGCACTGTCTGATCTTGGTTTGCCACAGTAAAAAACAAGCTATTTGTTCTCTCAGCTCTGTAATGTACTTCATGAGCTTGGTCATACAGGACATGGTCCTCTTTGCTATCATGTCCTCCAAACTTCCAGCTCTAGTTGCTCTATTAATCCCTCCTTTGCATACTCACTCATTGAGTCTATCTGACAGAGAAGCTTCTCACCTGCTTTGTTCTTAAATTTTTTTTTTTTAAATAATAAAAAAATTCCAGCGACTCTGAATACAACACCTGGGTGAATGGAGTCTCTGCTTGGGCATTGGCATCCCTGGCCAGCCCAGCAGCACCACAGTGCAGATGCCATCCTTCTAGGTGCAGTCAGGAATGCCACCCTTAAGTGTCATGCAATGTAAAAGTGAACAGGAGCTTTCCTACTGAAATGAACTACACATTTGCTTGTTATGTAGAGCATGTTCACTACAGTGATGTGACTACTGGAAGGAACAAGGTAAGGAATAACATGCTATTGGTAAGGAGTTGAACTTAATCCAACTGAAAATGGGCTACCATAGCAGGCTAGATGTATGCAATTTAGATTCCATATAATAACCAAAATGGCTTTCAGAAGAGTGCTCAGTGTGCCAATATCCACTGCACTAGGTCTGTAGAGCTTCACACCATGCATCTTTTGACAGCTATGGCACAAGTATGCTTGTCTGGAGACTGTCACTGCAGTCATTCCTCAAACATAAATGAGAGCACTTGTGAGCAGTGGCTATAGGCTAGCCTCCATTTGAACTGCCTCTGTTTTGTGGGAATTTGTGTGAGGTATGCCAGGGCTGCTCTCCAAGTGGAGGGCACTGAAATGGATGCACCTCCTGGTTGTTGGGGAAAGTGAAGACTAGGAAGACCAGCAACTTGAGTGGTTCCTGAACCACTGAGTGATCAAGTCTAATTCCATCTTTTAGTGTTAGAAACAGAAGATAGGATGTGAAATATTACATTAACTAGCAGTTTATTGTACACTTCAATCTCTATCCACAAAGCCATCTTTTGACTTGAGTCTTGCTTTCATTTCATTTTTCTGTGGCTCCTGAATACCCCAGTGGAACCTGGCTGATGGAGCATACAGCTAAAACCAGAGCAGCCAGAGCACAGTCTGACACCATCCTTCACATCACCCCACCCTGCACAGGTGTGTACAGCAATGCGGATATTTTGTGTCCAACTCAGAGTGAAAGGGAGGATAAGGAGGTCTTATAGCAAGAGGAAGAGGAACTGAAGTTGTACCGGGTGAGCTGTTAGCTGGTCAGTCAGTTCTGCTGTGCAGCCTGGGCTTTGAGCTACAGCTCTGAATTTTCTTTGTCTGCCTCTGAGTCACTGCCAAACACTGACAGGAACCTCTGATCTTGGTTTGCCACAGAAAAAAAACAAGCTATTTGTTCTCTCAGCTCCGTAATGTACTTCAGATTTGACCTAGAAAGTTCGTATCTGGAGGAGAAAGACAGCTTCTGTGCCTGGTATTTGTGGTTTTTTTCATCGTGATAAAGTTACCAATCATATGGAAACTTGGAAAAAAATATCTATGAGTTGCAGAGATGAATCAGCAGGGCTCTTGAATGGTATCAATTTACAGGCCTTGACTAGTGATCAAATAAATTAAAATCTTTTGCCCCATTACTTCTGATTCATCTAGTTTCTCTGTGGGTAGTTTAAAAAAATCACAATTTAAAACATTTATTGTGTCAGTGTTAAATGCATTCTGTATTTTATGTTTGTAGTTTGATTCAACACAAAAAAGCTCTAAAAAACTTTTGTCTGTTGGTGCTCCCTAGTGGTGAATTTTGCCTTCAGTAAAGGTGCAGGAATTTTGCTCGTGATGGTCCAATCCAGTAGTACTTTCATGTAACACAGGGCCTTTATGATATGAAAAATGGACACTACAGCGAAGAAAATCCTTTTTTCCTTCCTAGGCTTTGTTCATCCCCGTCCTTAGCATTAATGTGCTATATGAACTGTCCTAAAGAAGATGAGATATGCCATTCTTGTTCTTTTTCTCATTCTGTCTGACAGAAAGCCAAACCAAATACAGTGTGCCTGGCTCCATGGCTCCCTCCCCATAAATGCACCAGGCTGGGAAGAAGGTATTTGTAGAAAGGACTTTGATAAATGCTAAACTGGCCTCACTCCTGGGCTGAACTTTATGAACTTGAGAAATATCTGAGAGTGGAGGAAATCCCACATCACAGGTCAACCCCTGACTGCAAAACAGCTGCAGACGTGCCACAGCTCCCTGCCCCAGGGAAACTGCCACTAATTCTGGTCCAGGACAAGGCTGACTCATTTAGATTCTGCAGAGAAAGGAAAATTGTCCTGGGACTTTTTGGTTAGGGGTGCATCCAGTTCCCTTCACCTCTTCCAGGTAGGGTGGTTTTCAGATGCTGTTTTACTCAAGCAAGGTCACTTACCAGATGCTTTGGTAGATGATTATCAAACTTGTTTGATAGTAATTATCATTGTTTATCAGGAATCCTTTTTGCTTTGTAATGTTTCTTTTGAAGCTTTCTCTATCTTGTCTTTTCTGTCAGGCAGGATCTTCCCACCTTCAGTGTTTTCGGCACCATGTTACCTCTTTCGGGAAGTCAAGATCTACCAGCAAACTGGCTGGAAGCAAATTGAAATAAGTCTGTGGAACCTGAAAAGGAAAATTTCACTTTCTAGTAGTCACCTTCTGTGCCCACTTTACTAGACGTGCCTCCCCCATGCAAGAAAGTCCAGTACAGCAGAGGGCTCTTGCAGTTGCCAAGTGTGTTTCCAGTGGCCTGGAGGGGAGCCTTTTCCCCATGTACTTCCCATAATTTGGGTCAGCTTTTGAGATGTGTTTTCTGGGGAGCATCCAAAGCCTGTAGGCAAGGAATAAACACCCTGTCTCCCTCACTGCAGACAGAGAATAGTTGCTAGTAATAGTGGGGAAATCAGTTGTAGTACAAGATGCTGTCTTCTTGACTGTAGGTAAGCTTGCAGGTAATCATGATGTCACCATCTGAATCGAGCAGTATTACAGCTGCAGAGTTAGTTGATGCACAAAATGACAGGTATTTTCTCCTGTCTTTTATCTAGAATACCTGCTCAGTTATGGGGTACAAGTGCCTCACAGCTCTGTTATCCCTTGTTTGCTAGCACTCCAGAAGTAACATTTCACTTCTTCCATCATGTCTGCTGGCTGATATTTCAGGGATTCCAAATCTCAAGTCCTATTCACTGTCTCAGACCCCAGCAACCATCTCTCACTCTAGTGCTCCAGTGCCTATGGGTACCAAGAGAGTTAATTTGTTTAATAACTTAAACAGTTTCTGGGAGTAATTTAGGAGGTGACTGCAAATGTTGCCATGTGACAGACACTGGTGTAGAATAAAGGTGCCTGCTCATGTGCACTGATGCTCATGGTCCAGCCATGAACCATGGGCCAGGCTGATGAAGCAGAACAAGAGTGTGTGGCAAAAAGCTGCTATCCCTCTCCTGTATTCACTCCTCTGCTGCTGGGGACTCCTGTGGTAATCTGAGTGGTCCTTAAAAGCCTCGATGAAGCAAGAATATTCACTTTTGTGCAGGTGGAAGTCACATATGTCTTTTGCATTGCATGGGGGAAACTTGCCCTTTACAGCTCCTACATGGTGAATCAAGGCACGCACTTGTAACCTGTGCTATGTGCTGACACATGAGCCCCTTTTTCAGTTGTCCTCCACAGAGGAATCTACTATGGTAAATACTGTGCTTATAGAAATCATAAATTATATAAAATAGTTCTTATATATTATACCTGTAATATAATTTGATATGTTTATAAGTTAAATTATAAATTATATGAATTATAGATTGGTCCAGGCAGCACAGGCAGGGGTGGTGCAAAGGGACTTCCCTAAGATGCTGCCTCCATCTATGGTCCCAAGCTATGGGGTGCCTGCTCTGCACATAAAAGAATGATACCAGGAACAGAAAATGCTGTTTTCTCCATGGACAGGCCTCAGAGAGCGTGTATAGGTTCCTGACTGCAGGAGGGAAAAGCAGCATTGCAGTCTGCCTGGCCCAGTAGCCAGGAGCTCCAACTATTACAACCACTATGAGGAAGGGGCATGTTTTTGATATCAAAAAAGGCTAATGAGTTGCAGTTTTGGCAGTTTCAACTGATTTTCAAATTCTTCAAGTCAAGAAGAGACTCTCCTGGTGCGTCTTTTAGGAGATTTTTTTTTTTGCAGGGTTATTGCAGAATTTTTCTAAGTCTTACTTGATTTGGACGCATGAAAACCTGCATGATAACTGCATTGAGAAAATTTTGCTCTGATATGTGCTTGTCAAGCTTAATTACCTTAATTTGAGAACTCATAGTGTTGTAGGAAGGGAAATGTGTGATTCAAGTTTTTCTGGGCACAACACAGATCTATTTAGCAGAGAACACTGCAAGGAAAAAATGCAAAGCAAAGAAAAAAGTCCATATTTTTCAAATTAATTTCAGGCATTTTTCAACTGAAAATTTCTAGTTTTTCTTAAGATGGAAAAAAAAAGGGAAAACCCCTTCCCCTTAGAAAATATCAGTCATCATAAATTCAACTTTTCACATTAAAAAAAAAAAGGGGGTATTTTTTATAAAAAATGTTAAAAAGACAATTTCCATTACAGCTTTGACATACATTTTAATTGGTCTCTCATAAATATAATGATCAGTGCACCAGAATATGTTTTACTGGTTATTAATGATACTATCTCAGTATTTGTGAAGTGTTAATCAAGAAACAAAATAGTTAAGTGAATCACTTTTTTCACATAGTAGGCATGCTTTAGATGCAAATTGCTCAAACCACAGGCAGTTTGAATAGTAGCTACTTAATGATGGCTTTTATTTATTCTGCAAATGTTGTAAAGTAAGGTGATGTTCACCTGGGCTAATACAAGGAGTGGGTCAAGCAGCCCAACTCATCCATCCTCCTTCCAGCTGTGTTCCCAAGTCACTAGCTAGAACCAGGTGCTTTCTGGCTCTCCTTCCTTCCTTCCTTTCCCCCTACACCTTGCAGTGGTGGCTGCTGCAGGCTCTTTGCTGTGTGCCCTGTATTGCAGCCTGTGCCATGGAGGATGAGTGACTCTCTTCTGAGACAGACCAGCTCAGACTGTCTTTATTCAGGTGCTGCTTCCTCCTCCTACGGTGGCTGGTTTGGAAAGCAAGGTGCTGTGCAAAGGGTGGCTGACTTCCCCCCCTCCACGAGGGTGGCTGGGTACTGAGTGAAGAACGCCTGTTATGCAGTGCTGGTTCCCTGTCCTCTCGTCTGCTGGTAAGGTGTCTTACAAGCATGAAGCCTGGGATTTAGTTTGTCCATACTTTCTTTTTTCCACTCTATGGTAGATAAACCCCTCTGTTTGAGCATTTCATTTAAGCCCTGGCAGAAGGGGTATTTTATAGGTTTGGGGGAATGTGCTGGTGCAGGCCCAGGGTCATGAATCAGTGCTGAGTCCTGGGCTACTACTGATGCACAAAATACTTTCAGCTTACCAATTAAACTGCATGAAGCAGAAAATTTTGTATAAAAGAAAGAATGCCTGACTGTTCATTCCACAAGGCAGTCGGAGAGGGAAGCTGATTCCAAATCCTGCCTCATAAAATCTGAATCTGCTTGTCCAGTCCTTGGACGGAAGTTGTTGTTCTCCACAGGTGCTGCTGTTTCACAGAATCCTCTGTGCTGATACAACCCCTCTTCTCAAAGCCTTTGGCTCTGCTCTTCAATCCCACACCTCCTTCTGAGCGGCAGTGGCAGCCAGGGAGGAGGCAGCAGCACGAGTTTTCCCAGTGAGGCTGAACACAAGCGATGGGTGCCTGGCTGGAAGCAGGGCTGTGTGCCACTGCCGTGCCATGCCAGTGGCAGTGCCACCCCTGTCCTCAGACAGCCCAGGGATGGAGGCAGGATACAAGATATTTTACGGTTCACTTTTCTTATTGCCACAGGATGTGTCAAAACAGCTCAGTGTTGTAGCCATTCAGAGGGATTTTTGTGCTTAAAGGTGTCTTAATTTTTTTGTTTATTTGTTTCAATATACCTTCTCACAGTGGGCATACAGGGAGGGAAAACAACTCACTGAATTATTACACTTGAGTGTAAGGTGTATTTTCTTTCCACTCCATCCTGAACATAAATTTTGAGCTGCCATATAAGGATGAGAGATTTCTCTTATGCTTTGTTTTTAGAAAGATTTTAAGGGGAAAAACTGTCTAGTGAATAGTATCACTTTATGCTCTTAAAACTCCACATTTTGTCAGAAAGCAGACACCTGAAGCCATGTCTGTAAGAACTGTTTGAGATGAGGGATGCAGTGCAGTAAACTCTTGCTATTCACTGTCCAAAGGACTGGAAGTAGGTGGTAACAACCCACAGCTGTGAATTTTACAGGACAGGATGAATGGCTTTTCCCATCTCTACATATGGGGGATCTGGAAAACACCTGGGGTTGTCACTTAAATTGAAGAGCTATTTCACTTCTGTTTTGCTTGCCTCTCAGAAAATGTGGTGTTTGCTCTCTTACAGTTCTAGAGTTTCTCCTTTGAGCAGAGATTCGTGGTAGGAACATGGGCTGCTCTGAGAGGGGAGTTAGAGGTTGACTAGATAATACATTTTTTCTGAGAATGAGAAGTTACATATAGGATGAAATAGATGAGACACAACCTTGTGAAGCCTGGCTAGAATTGCTACAATGTCAGACAGAATACTTTCTGGATTTCTCTGCTCCCTTTGAGATAACATTTCCACGTCTTTTGAAAAATGATCTTTTATAAATACATTGCAGCAGAGATTAAGAGATGTTATGTTTGTTTTGCTGGATAAATACTTCTTATAGAAATAATAAAACTGAGGCCGTGAATATGTGCATAGACATTCACAAAGTCTGAATACTATAAAAAGGCATGCATCTGTACACTGACCTCTGTAGGCTGCTCCCAAATTGATTTCAGTAGTAGTTCTTTGGTCTTTGGGGAATACAGCACCAGAGCTTGACACTAGAGACTGGTAAGGTTCACTATCATATGGGTATGAAAGCCTGCAGGATCACAGTCCAGAGGAAAAACATCTTTTGGTGCTGGTGCTTTTCCACATGAAAATCAGCCCTAAAAGGCAACATTGTTTGCATGAGCCATCATTTACCATAATACTGACTAAATTACTAAGTGCTTGTATCTCTAAACAGATTTACTTGATTTTTTATATTTTTAAGAGATCAGGAGGAAACCTTGTGAGTAGCTGACTGTAAGAACAGCAAATGAACACGAACATTGGGGTATTGCCTGCTGTTCAAGATGCCCTAACACATCCTGTGGTATAAGGGAAAGATGCAAGTGTTGACCTCCAACCAGTGCAGGGAGAGTGAGATTGCTTTGAGGATATTCTGTAGGCAAAACCTGTGAGAAGCAAGTATAAAATGAAGTGTACTCCTTCAGTGACAGTCACCAAGCTGCCATGCTTGGGAAAAACTCCTTTCTCTCATCACTTTGATTACAGGAGTGCCCACTCTGTTGTTCTGGTCCAGACCTGTCATTCCTCTCATCACCTTGCCAGCTTGCAGATGAGCTGACAGCCTCCTGGGGTACATCAGCAGCTACATGCAGTTTTGCCAGAATATGAGTTAGCCCAAGCAGTGTTCTTTGCTGCTGTGGCCCAACAGTTTCAGGCAACTGAGTTAAGTTCACATAAACTCTCACCTAAGGATTCAATATGGGTGTATTGACTCATGCAGTCCTCCAGCCCTGGCTTTGGTATGAAATCTACCAGTGGCTACCTCCACCTAAGATTTCTGGTAATACTAACTGTGGTGCTTGTCTGCTAGCTTGTTCTCTAATTACAAATGGCACGGACTGTTTGTACACGATGTGACATGCCTTTCTTTTGTAATCTTTTTAAAATTTGAAAACTTTTTACTCTTTATTTTCCTGATAAGGAAAAGTGTAAAAGTAGTTTCTCAGCTAGAAGCTTTTAGCTGTCTGCATGACACCACTGTGAACACTGACTCGCAGCTCACAGCTGTGGTTTGTTTCTGCAAGGCTGGGAGAAATCAGGCATCTCCTTTTTGGGGTCCCGGTGGGGCTGGAAGAGCTGCCCTCAGTGAGCTGGAAGTGCTGAGGTTTAGAAGATGCCCTGTGAAGGGTAGAACACAGTATTGTTCACATAACCTTAAAAATCCCACCCAGCAGCAATGATGGAGCCAATGATGACTGTTTTGATTTCCTATGACAAGTTTACACAATGTAATAAGGATCTGGCAGAACATCAGTTTGCTAACTGTATGCTCAAGTTGTGTAACAACAGTTCTTGGCAAACTCAGGATTAAAGAAAACCTGCAAACACAACTGGAAAATGAAGCTATGCAGGAACCTCTGAGCTGTTTTTGTTTTTCAAGGATATATATGAGTTTGGATCCCAGCAAATTGGGAAATATGTTTTGACAACTATGAAGTCCTGACATATTCCTGCCAGTTTAACAGAGTGAAGAGGGATTCAATGCAGCATTGCCCTCTGGATGGGGTGCACACCAAGTATTTGGGTGCTTTTCACTGCTGTTTCATGCTTTGATTATTTTTTTAGGGCAAATTACTTCCTTGTTTTGTGCTTGCCATTGCCGTTTCTGTTCTGCATGGGCATATTCTCTTGTTTTCCATTTTAATTCCTACCCTGGTACCTCAGTCATAAGGTAGTGCACATGTTGAAGGACAGAGACTCTAAGCAGTCCTTGCCTGCTGGCAGCACTTTCGTGAGGTCAGTGCCCAGAGCTCACCACTGAGGGCAAAAGGCAAAGAGCTGTAAATAACCCCAAATGTATTTGGATTTTTGCTTCATCTGAGACCCCCACTTTTGCAGACATGGTGCTGCAGCAGACAGGCATTTTGCCTTGGCCTGGAATCTTTGTCCTAGTGAAAGCAGGAATGAAAAGTGAGCATGAGCTTTTTTATCAAATTCTCACCCTCTTGCCTTCAAATTGAGAGCAGAGAGATTGTGTAGCTCTATCAGGCAGCATAAGGAGATCTGCAGTGCACTGAGCCACTACGAACTATTGCAAATGTATTTTGATTCCTCTTGACTCATGCTGGGCAGCTGCACTTCTACAAAGAGCTGTTCCTCCACAGTTCTTTAGAACACCTGTCTCCTAGGGCACAGGTGGAGAGGCTGGTCTTTTTTCTGACCATTCCCGCCACCAGATCGATCTGCTTTCATTAACAAATAACCAAATCAAACAAAATCTCCAGCCTTTCATTTAAAAAACTGCAGCAAGCCACACCAAGGTCACACCATTCTGCAAAGCAGGCTGACTTTGCAGCTAACAGACTTGCAGTAAGTTAATAACAAAAAGGTTGTTTTGGGTTTGTTTTTTTTTTGGCTTCAATGTACACAGCTTACAAGACATATGGAGAAGTCTTCTGTGGGTTTTGTTTTGTTTTTCCTTTAAGATATTGAATTATTCTCTCATGTACTTACATTTGTATGGCTGTTGATAAGCTTCAGATGCACTGATTGGTTGGTGTTTTGCTTACTGATGAAAATAAACAGTGGTTTTCTATGTACAGCACAGTGAAGAATGTAGAAAGTAATTATTCTATAGGGCTCTGTCTCTTTTCTTAGTTGGCATTGTTGGTGCAAGAAGCCAGGAATTCAGGTAAGGAAAAAGATGTGGTATCCATTCTCTTCTTGGTCCACTGTCAAGACTTCCCCTTTCTCTGTCTTCAGTTTTACGATATTTTGGATTTGTTTATACTTAAATTTCTCTGAAGGAGTTATTAATTGATGAGTTTTTTGTGTAAAAAGTTGTTCTCACTATGGCAGCTGCGTGAAGACTTACTGCCTTTCTTTACTAGGAGAGGAAGCAATGTTTTGACTTGATGACATTTCATTTTTCTCAGGAAGGTATAAAAATTATAATAACATATGTGACTAAAAACCTAAAATATAAAACAATTTCCCAATTAATTTCAAACTTCTTGAAATTAAGTATTTTGGAATATTATTTTAAAATAAATACTTCGGGTTTGAAACTTACTGTTGGGTTTTGGGGGTTTTTGAGGTAAACCAAAATTATAATGTTCTACTGTAACACCCTATTAAATTTAGTCTTGATTCAATTTCATGATGAAAGGGGAAAATATTTTACATTTTTCAATGAATAAATATTTTGCTGGCAAAATTTTTTTTTTTTTAAGTTTACTAAGCATTATTTCTTTCTAAAGACTGCCTATAACCATCTGTCTCATCAAATAAAGTTCGATTGATCATAGGAGTGACAAATAGGCTAGTTGTTCTGTTTCTACTGCTGATATGAAATTCAGATGAGCTTTGAATAGTGATGGTTTGCAATTTCAACAGGCTAGTCAAAATTTTAAGAAGGGAGGATTCACTTCAGTAAAACATTTATGCAAAGGGGGCTTATAGGCATGAGAAAATGAATTTGTTACAAGCTAGTAGAAGGGGCTGCTTACTCTTAAGGTCTTGTTTGTAGTTTTACTTGCTTTATAGAAAGAGCTCTTTCATGGTTTTATTTCTCAAAAATAGTTTTGAGAATACTTCTAAGCAATGAAGACCAATAGAACATCTTTATTTGTCACATTCAGAGTGATTTATAAGCAACTTCTAAGACAGAAATAATGGACAGTCATGGTAAGTCCTCCAGATAAGTAAGTGGCCAAACTGCAAAATGTCTATAGTGTGTGATTGCCCTTTTCTAGATGCACTGCTTAGCATCTTTGTATTGTGAAGCAGATTTATAGACTCTGCATATTAGAAGAGACATCTCTGTAAGTAGTTACTGGCATAACTGTGATTGTTTCTTGAGCTTTTGTTTCCTGTCCATGTGCTGTAGATGGACACCTTCACCATGGACAAGACTATGTTAATGCACCTGGTCCTGCTGAGCCTGGTGATTGGGAGCAGCCAGGGGTGCTACTGTGAACATTACCCATGGGGGTCATGGTCTGCCTGTTCACAAACCTGCAATTATGGCATGCAGACTAGGCACAGGTAGGGCCAAGCTATCTCACTACTTCTATGTTTCTATTTATTCTTGGTGAAAATACCACTTCTGGGGAGGGGGATCTGTATCTAAAGCTCTACCTTCCATAATATACTGACAAAAATTATAATGTTCAAGTGTTTACCAGATAAATAGAATGTCTTTTAATGGCAAAACTTTAAAATTATAGAATTATGTGTATAAAACATTACTGCCTGTGGTGGGGGTATTGGAACTAGATAATTTTTAAGACTCCTTCCAACCCAGGCCATTCTATGCTTCTATGATACAGTGCCTCCAAACAAATCAACATCTACCAATGCATGTAGTGAAATGAGAACAGCCAGGTCCTTGAATTCAGCTGCCATGAACACATGAGGCTGGGGTTCAGTGCCTGGGGCTGGGAGCTCTGCCCAGTACAGAATAATGCCATGGGACAGGTGACCTCCAGAATGGCAAGCCTGCAGAAGCTTCCTCTGTGCACCATTACTTTTATGACAACAGTTAAAGTCAAATAAAGATTCAGCAGCATCACATTGGATACAGCTCTGTGGTATAACTTAAACTTGTGATAAATCTCCTCTTTTTCTCCTGAGTCCTCCTTTACCTATTCTCTGGGATGTCTGAAGTGACATGAATCAAAAAGAATTGGTCTTTAAACTTCAGGCATATTTGGAATTTTCTTGTAATCAAAATTCTGCAACTGCATATTATCTCTCAACATTTTTGGTTGGGCTCAAATGACTTTGTCAGCCTTCACCCACAGTTAGAGAACACCTATGATCTGTCTATTCTTTCTTAGCATAATTTGTTGAATTTTTTTTAGGCAAATAAGAATGGATGAATATTACAGCCAAAACTTCTGTGACCAGCTGTGCACAAAACAGGAATCCCGTGCATGTAACCAGCAAATATGTCCCATCCATTGTCAGCTTGGAGACTTTGGCCCTTGGTCAGAATGTGACCCATGCATTAAAAAACAAGTAGGTGGAAAACATATGTGTTAAATGCAAGAAATTATGCTTAAGAGATCTCCTATTTTCAACTTTGTGACAATTGATGTGCAAAATGGCAGTTTAAGTTAACAAGGGATACTGGTTGTGAATTATACAGTAGAAGATGGAGAGAACAAATTAAAATAAGCAGACCAAAGCAGAAAGGGGCAATAGAGTAGAGTAAATCCATTTGTGAGAACTTGCTTCAAAGCTTCCTCTGCCATAATTAAAGGTGTGTTTTTCACATAAAGGGTAAACTAAGCTGTAAAGTTTGTATGTCTTTTTAAGCAGGAGAAAGTAATGACATCTTAGATTATCCGTACCATTCTGTACATTCTAAAGATAAGAAAAATAGGATTGAATCATCTGTTGAAAAAGAGTTAGCCAACAAATCCTAAGCACGACTGGCTAGAAATGTTCAGGCTAGCCCTTATATTGATAGTCAGGATCAGTTTGAGATTCCTGTTAAGAAATAGAGAGCATCATTCACCCAGTTGTCTTAGGATACCCATACAAAAAACAAACAAACAAAACCCCAAACCAGACCAAACAAAGAAACAAAACAAAAAAACACCCAAAAACAAATCACCAGGTGGATGTCTTCAATATCTGTGGGGCAAAGTCCTAGGATGGTGTTTTTTCCTCTTGAGCCTTTGTTTGTTGACTGGTAGTAGACTTAGAGGTGAGACAGTGTAGAGAGAAGTAAGAAGTCATGTTCAGGTGAATTTGAGCCAAAGAAACCAAGCCCTGTCAAATGTAAGGTTGTAGAGGGTAGAGGGGAGCATAGTGCAGATTGATTGGGGTAGTTCTATGGTTCATGGCTTTGAGCTTTGAAGATGCCCATGATAGCAGCTCTGAGGTTCTGTCCAGGCACACAACTCTCTGAATATACTACTCATCTTAAGAAAAATCCATGGTTGAAAAGCAATCCTGAAAAACCTGTCATACATCAGAACTGTACCTTTACATACATATATAACTTTCTGATGCTCATATAGGATGAGAAAATATGAAAAAAGCTCTCCTAGACGTGATATGTGAACCACCCACATGGGTTCCCATCTTGCAACTGGGATGGACAGTATGAGAGCAGAGCAGGAGAAACAGTGAGAAACTGGGACACAGGAAGATTCAAGAGCTGAAAGGGAGTGTTACTTTCAATTGAACTGATTTCAATATCCTCTTAAATGTCTGTGTTTCTTACCTTATATCCATATATAAAAATATGCATATTTACTGATGTTAAATATTGATGCAACATATATGCCTCTTCAAGCAAAAAGGTGCTTTTGTGGACTATGATCCATTTTGCCCTCCAAACTATAAAGATCATTGCCTGTGATCTTCATAAATAGGAACAACCAACAGAATGGAGGACTTGATTTACAAGGCAAGAGTGAAGACTAGTGCAAGCAAGCTCCCAGTGATGAGGCGGGATGAAGAAATGGAAGCTCACACAAATAATATAGTGAGTGTCCTGGATCTGAAACGGCATATAAAGAAGTCTTCTCTTGAGCTTGAGAGCTTTCTAGTGTTGCTCCTCACACTCTGCCTTCTTATTCACTTGGTTACCGATTTTTTTCTAGAAACTTCCCAAATTTTTTTGTCTCCAGGGTCTCTCTACAGGGAGGGAAGTAACAGAAGTCTGCAAGTAACCACACTTTTCCAGTGGGAAAAAAATCTTAGAGGAGGAACTGTTCAGTCACCTGCAGACAAGTCTCACCAGAAGTCCCTTGAAGTCAAGTGGCAAATATATCTGAAGTGCTTTATCTAGAATCCTTCAGCTTTATTGTTGTGCATGGAGGGTACTGACTTGGGGAAAGAAAACACAGTGAGCTCTAGATTTTGCTTTCACATCCTTTTTAGTAATAGAAATTTTCAGGGAAAGCATTTTTGTCCTCCCCAGTTATCCAGTGTTCCTCAGACAAGAGGACCCATATATGGGACTAAAGCCATGTGGTTTGGGGACACATGACACTATTCAAACTATTCTTATTTCAATAGAGGTGGTAAAGAATAGGAAAAATCCCTGTAAGCCTGTTCATACACACTTCCTACTATACATTTAAAACTGAAGATATAGGGACTGAACTTTTGATTCCTTCAGTGATGAAGGCTGGGTTGTCTCCCGTTTATTCATGTATGCTCCATCAGGGCTATTGATACTCTTGGATATCAGTTCCCTGCCTGCCTTACCTGGGATGATGGTGCAGCAGAATATAAGGACAAGAACAACCGATTATTTCTTTCACAGCTTTGGTTTTGATAAATCTTCAGCAGCCCAGCCCTGCGGCATGTGGCTCTGACTGGAGCTACACAACCAGCTCACACAAACAACCCTGGGTTTGTTTCTTCTGTCTTTCAGTTTCGCACCAGGACACTCCTGCGACCATCCCAGTTTGGGGGTGAGGCCTGTACTGAGCCACTGGTGGATTCCCGCCCATGCTTTCCAGCTAAGTTCTGCAACATAGTGGAAGTCGATTGCAAGAATAAATTTCAGTGTGAAAGTGGTAAGGATAATCTTCATTGTGTAATTGCTGCATTACTAGTTAGTTGAAAGATTAGACACTGAGCCTAAAAAGATCCAAATGATCCAGATCCTGCACACTCCATGCATAAATTCCAGGCAAAATGGACCAGGGAGAAAAGTCTGTACAAGGACTTTTTATGGATTAGTAGTGCCTTATGTTCTTGGTTTCTTCTGTAAGTAATTAAAATGCAATATCTAGCCTGGCGTGTCACTATGATCATTATAGCTAGACAGTAGCACTGTTATAATAATACTTTTTTGCACAAATTTTTCATGTACAAAGATACCCATTGAGTTTGTCTGAACACAGGCTCTCGCTATTTTTATTAGGTTTGTGGAGATGTCATGTTTGCTTCAATTTAAATATACCTGATTACCCTCAAAGAAACTTTATCCACATATCCTTTTGCAAAACTTAAAATTAAGTCTTTGCAGCTTCAAAAAAAGGCAAAACTGGCAGAACTGAAACAACCATTTCCTAATTGGTATAATCCAGGCATTATACTGCCTCACTGCTGACATCTATGGCAAGTTCACACCCTTACTGGGGAAAAAGACAAGACTGCCCTTTTCTGCATTCAGACATGATGAATCTTTGCTGCTACTGTTTCTCTGGTGCAGGTCGCTGCATTTCAAAAACATTGGAATGTAATGGAGAAAATGACTGTGGGGACAACTCTGATGAAAGAAACTGTGGAAGGAAAAAGACTGTGTGTAACCGAAAGTATGAGAGCATCCCCGGTGTGCAGTTAATAGGCAGTGGGTAAGCCAACTTTGCTTATTTTTTCATAAGCTTGAGATTGTTATCTCACTAATTTACGTAAAGAAGATAATTCCCAGCTGGCACATGAGAGTATTCACTAAAACTTATAAACTCTCAAATTAAGATTAGCAAGAAATTATAAAAGTACAACAAAACCATCAGGATAGGACATGCCTGCTGTGTCTTCTAGTCCTGCTCTGGTACTGCTGGTATAGCAGATGAATAGCTGTCAGGGAACACTGCCTCTGAGCAACCTGTCCTGTCGCAGGAACAAGAACATCACATATGAGTGACTTCTAGCTCATGGAAATACTTGCCAAGTGCTTCAGAAATTTTGAGGATGTTCCTCTACAGATGTAGTTGATCTGTGTTAGGTTTCACATGGTACCAACCTCTTCCAGGCTAGTAATTTAAGCAGTATAAAGCCTAAACATGGGATGCCTGTCTCACGTAGTCTTGCTTTTTTAATTGAATGTTGATCTCAGTGTGCTTCAGTAAAATCACCTTTGGTAGAAATGGACAATTCTTGTTCCTTTTTCTAGACCATTTTTAGGTCTTTCTCTGCTTAAGACTGACAGCCTCATTCTGACATTGGGATTATCAGTAGGGTCAGGCAGTGCTGGGAAGTAGGAAACTGCATTGATGAAACTGCATTTTTCAGGTGAATTCAATGTGAAAGAGAATTTCTTGTAGAAGAGTTTCTTCAAAGCAGTAACATAACCCAGATGCTCTTACTCTGATTCAAAGCTACAAAAGCTTTGTATACATGTCATATGTTTCAAGTCCATATGTCTCTGAGATTGTTTAATCTCTGGAAATAATTTTTTTTTTGTTAGGTTTCACATTCTGGCAGGAGAGAGCCGAGGGGAAGTCCTTGGCAACTCCTTCAATGGAGGACGATGCACAACAGTAAAGCGCAATGAGACAAGGAAATCTTATCGTGTCCCTGCGAATCTGGAAGCTGTCAGCTTTCAGGTACTCTCAAGCAGCAGCTCCTAGCTAAAAAACACTTGCTGTAATCACAGTCCAAGTTATGTGCTCAAGTCTTAGGTAGTACTTCAAGTTTTAGGACAAGACTGCTCAGCCTGGTGAGGCTTGAATATGCCTCAGTGTGTGGAAGTGGGATAAATTTTGTGGCTCTACTCATGCCTTTCAGATCTGTGTTAACTCACTGCATCATATATCAGAGTCAACATGATTGATTTGAGTTTCTCCTATTTCCTTGTGGCTGTGTCTTTGTTCTGACTTGGTGCCAAGGACATCATCTAGCTGGAGGCCTGTTCAAGTTCAAAGCTTATTCCAGTATCACTACTGTATCCTTGAAGTACCAATGGCTGCAGGTCCTAACTCCAGCTTCCAGCTTCATTCCTGTCACCTGCAGCCTTGGAACACAGTTCCTCCCTGAGCCATTTCAACCCCTCAGTCCTTCCTGTTCCCAGTCCAGCCCCACCCCAGAGCCGCAGGGAAAGGAGGCAGACAAGTATGGGAGGCAGGAGAACAAACCATACACAGTCTGGAGAGGAAGCTTACAGGGCAGGCCAAGGGCAAAATGGACCTGGCTTGCATATTATAAAAAATCTGGGAACCACTGATTTTTTTTTTTTTTTAGACACTGATATTTAGAAAATACTTTGAATACCATGTTTGGGACACAGCATCTAGCTGTGTAAATATGGGCAATCTGAAGACAATAGATACTGCACTGGAAAGGAAAGAATGCAGGAAGAGAAAAAAGCTCAACTGATGGATGAAAACTGAACTGCTGATTTTTGTCACAATTGTGAAGTTTTAGAATTACTTTAAAAGGAGCAACTAAACAAAGGACATCCTAATACTTTTCATGGAAACTGCAATTAAATGGCCATGAAATATAGGCTTTATCAATAATGGTGAAAAATTACTGTGTGTAGAAATATTCAGAGGGGAAAAAACAACCCTTGGTTTGCCCAGATCTCTTTATAGATGTGAGGTTCATTAAGTTGCTGATGTCCATCTGCAGAACTCTTAAGCATTTGTGCATCTCGCCTTTGAGAGTGCATCTGTATCTCTTGACATTTAAAGCAGCTTTCAGTATAGAAAGCAGTCCTTACATAAGGATAAGACTTTCTTCTTGGGACTCCAGTGCATTTTCATGCAAAAGCATATGACTTCTTGTAAAATAGAAGTGCATTTGGGGAATGGGCCACCTTGCCTACCAAGGTCCTTAGAAGCCGTATTAATTAAACAAGTCTAGAGTAGGGGGAAAAAAATCACATCTCTCATAAGCCCACAGGGATTTGCCTGAATTTTGGAAAATAAGTAATTTCTGATCTGATGCTAAAGTTCTCTTAGTGCTCTGCCCAACACCACCACTGAGCTTCACCAACCTGATCAGGCAGGTTTGCTCACAGTTCCTTCCACCTGCCCTTAGTCCATCGTAGAGCATGGGTGAAACACTCCAAATATTTCCTCTGGAAACCTGTTCATTTTTCTAGCTGGGAATTAAGAGGAAAGGTCAGAAAACATCAAGCTCTGCCTTGTACAATATAGAAGCCAGAGGGTTGGGAAGTAGTTATAGTGTGGACATAACATGAATGTCTGAAATTCTTTGAAAAGTACGTTGAAATGCTTGTTGAAAATTACTTCTAAGCTTTGGGGCATGGTGGTGGGTAATTTATGGAGAAAGTGTTACATGCTTTGTTGTTGTTGTTGTATAAATGTCTATTAGTAAGTCTGCTGCTTATTATTCTATTCATATTGCCTACTAGCCTTTCTCAACCACATCTTTTGTGCTAAGAAGTTTTATAGCTTACTTTCATGTCTCAAATAATCAGGCATGTTTTATCCATTAAAAAACCATAAAGAAATCAAGAATTCACTGCATAATAGGCTTCTGTTTCAGATTATTATTTGGGCAAATGCATTTTGCTTTACTGAATATCCAGGTAATAGATGAAGAGGATGACGTCACCTCAGATTTCTACAAGGATTTAACTCCCCTGAGTGATAGTACTTCTGGAAGTAGTTCATCCACTCATAGGGGTCAAAGATCTTCTGGTATCCCACTTTTATTCTCAAAAAAGACACGAGTTCAAGTTACATCGTCTTCGTCCTTCAAGAAAGCTATTAAAGCCTCACATGAAAAGGTAACTGATTACAGATTAAGAGGTCACAACACCTAACAGTAGCAAATAAGTCTAAAAATAAAGGAAGTGCACTCAAGAATGTTATACATATGCATGTGTTGGGTATTAATCAACATTAGTTTTTTTATTTGATAACAAACTTGCATACTGGAGTCTTGTGTCTGTCAAGATGGACTTGGACATAAAGATAATTTCAGAAATAACACATTCATAGAAAAGTTTCTGACGTTACAAAACATTTTTCCCCTAAGATTCTGCATATTTAGTGTATAAAATTATGTACTTTTATAGTTTAATGGCAGTAAAGGATGGACTATTTTTTACACTTCTGCATGAAGGCCACAGGACTGAACAAAGCCAAGGCCTGTTGAAACCCAGGAGTTCTAATGCAATTAGAATGAATTTTTTACAACAATATTAATATTAAGACTTCATATGATGGCACTTTACTGCAGGCCTTACAGGTAACATTGCCTTGAATGTAACAGTTCATTCTCATTCCAATGTAGATACCTGTACACTGATTAGGCTGTTCTTTAGTACAACTGGCAAGCTTATTCTGATGGAACAGTGATTTCCTATTGGCCCAAATCCAGACCAGAGATAATTATGGAAATGTTAGTTTAAATGAAACTTTAAACAGAAAGGTTCTTTTGTGTATATGTGGGTTTTCAGCATTGCTGTCACAGAGCGTTGTGAGGCACTGGAACAGGTTGCCCAAGGAAGTTGTGGATGCTGTATCCCTGAAAGTGCTCAAGACCAGGTTGGATGGTGCTTTGAGCAACCTGGTCTAGTGAAAGGTGTCTGTGCCCATGGCAAAGGGATTGGAACAAGAAGATCTTTAAGGTCCCTTCCAAACCAAACCATTCTGTCAAATCACAGAAACCCACCAATAACTTAGTCTGGTGCTGGCTAAAGACAACACAGGTTAAAATCCCTTCTTAGTTAATGCTTAAAGCATCATGATATACAGGATTATTTAGTTCTTGCAATGTATCTCAGGACATACTTTTGGTTCCTTTACTTTCTGCAGTTAATTTCTTCTGAAGGTGCTAAGATTCTCCGTTTCTTATTTCTAGAATTCCAACTTTATTAGAGTCCACAAGATAATTTCTGTTGCAAACTTCACAATGAAAGAGTCAGATCTGCATCTCTCAGATGTCTTTCTAAAAGCACTTAACTACCTGCCTCTGGAGTACAACTATGCTTTATACAGCAAAATATTTGATGACTTTGGCACTCATTACTACACCTCTGGGAAGATGGGTGGTTCCTATGACATTCTATACCAGTACAGCTCTGAGGAACTGCAGAACTCAGGTATGTAATTTTTAACAAGAAAATATCATCATTTGCTTACCAGTTCTTCTTGTCACTGTTTTACGGTCTTACATCACAAAGTAAGTTCTTCAACAGCAAGAAATTTTTTAGACTCTCACAGATGCAGGAATTACTCACCCTGCCTACATGCAGAGCAAGAAGAAAATTTTGCTCTACACTGTCTTAATTTGAAAAGTTCAAGAGATTCTTTATTTGTAAATGTCACTGTGTTCAGGGAAACCACTTAAGACCTTCAGATCAAGACTGGGTGCCAACAGGAAAAGGTGTTCCAGCATACAGTAGTGTGGGACTAAGAGATCTAAGTGGTATTTTTTGGGATACAGTCATTAAAGTTTATGGTATGGATTAGAAATTACTCTAAAATTTTCCCATGACTGTCAGACTGTCAAAATGAAAAGGCAATACCACAAAAATGAAAATCTAAGGTTAAAAGCTGTGAACTTTTATGCCACTCCTATAACTTGCATGAGTATGAGAGGGTAAGCATGACTCAGTCAAACATTCTTTGTACCTGAAGAAGCAGTTGTGTGCAGTAGTGAAGTCTCCAGTGGTGGGTGAGGAGTAGGGAAACCTGCTGGGTGAACTCAGTGTGGAAGCCTGGGGGTATGATGCCTGCCATGTATCATGGTGATGGTTATGAAGCTGCTGCTCTGTGCTATTTCTAGGCCTGTCAATTGATGAATCAACAGAGTGTGTCCGAACAGAAACAACAAGGCGTGTGTTCTTCAAGAAGAAAAAGAAAGTCAGTACACGCTGCACCACAAACAGGATGACTGTGACACATGAAGGTGACCATGATGAGAACAGGGTCCATGTCCTGTTACTTACTCTGACAGATAGCATTCCCCTCAGCTGCTCCACATGACCTCCCAGTTTTGTTAAACTAAGGATGCTTTTCCGTCACTATCAGAGGAGCCAGTGTTTCACTGTCTGCATCTGATGCAAGCACTGAAATCATCACTTCACCTGTAAAAGAAATGATGATGTAGGAGTGTTTTTCCTCTGCTCTGAAGGACCATCACTGGGGATCTGGGGGCACTGGCTCTCCAGTCAGACACAGATCTGACAAACATTTCCCATGGCCTTGGATCCAGAGCCAGACATGGAAGACAAGCACAGCTAGAAATGTGTGTTCATGACTGAGTCCCTGATCCTCTTTAAGGGTTGCTCAGGGCTCATTGAGAGAGTTGGGCAGCAATAACACATGGCCTGACCTTCCCCTCCCACTTCTCTTATGCCAAGCAGACATCTAGGTACAGGAGTGCCAGCAATGTGCCTCAGAACCTTCAGAAAGCTGGTGCATTTTCCATGGATAATGGGAAGAGTCATATTCTACATCACTGAGAATCGAGATTTCATCACCTCCACCATGTTTTTGTCCTCAATAATTGATCAGTTTCTGTTACTTGGATGTTTATGGGTGGGACTAAAGATCCTGCCTTACAGTGTGTTCTAGAGGAGGCTACTGAATCGTCTGCATTTTCCATAATTGTCTTGTGAAGTTCTGAGTATCTCCATGGCTCATGTCTCAAAGATATTTGAAATATTATGACAGTCTGCTGTCATAGTGGAGATTGTTTTTCTGAGCTTAGACTTCATTTTTCCAAGAGTAGCTTCAAAAAAATAAATCTTAGTATATTCTTTTGTATCCTCTTACACTTTTTCTTAGAACTCTCTCGTTACATCTACTGTCTTTAGAGGCCTTTGTCTGAAATACTGTGATGAAATTCCCTTTCAGGTTCCATTTTGGAGTCATCAGAACGGTCAGTCTCCCTGGTAAAAGGTGGCAGGTCAGAATATGCAGCAGCTCTGGCCTGGGAGAAAAAGGGGGCTTTTCCAGAACACACAGTCTTCACAAACTGGCTGGAATCAACAAAGGACAATCCTGTGGTGGTTGACTTTGAGGTAAGAGAACAATAAGAAAAACATTGAGATAGCAATGACTTAAAAGTTAGCAGCTCTTCAGAGAGCTCTGCAAGTGTTTTTTCTTGTAAGTAAGAATGATAATGTGTGTGATATGAATGCACATACATATGGGATTAACACAGATACACAAAACATGTATTAGGACTACTTGTTCACGTTTATAAACCACACCAGGTTTGCATGGTTTGCAGGACAGTGGGATTAAGAGTGAGGACTATGAATTAATTGCTCCAGCACCAGCAGAGCTCAAGCATGAGCAGGGTTAGTTACTGTGCAGGCAAACAATGCATGGGTCTGGATATGCTTTTTTCTCCTGTGATCATTCCCTTGTCAGGCCTGTGTTGCAAAGTGTGTCACATAGGTGAACTGAAACGAAACAGCAAACCCCTGTATCTCTGCCCTGCTCATCCAAAGCGGCGTGCGGGCACTGCTGTGAGTGCACCGAGCTGTCTCACTCCCAGCTGGCATAGCAGCGCTTCAGCAGTCAAGGCAAAGCACTTGAGACAAAAAGCAAAACCTGCCTGCATACAGCATGCAATGAGGTTTCTTCTGTTGCAGCTGCTGAGCTCCTGAAAGCAGCATAGGGTATCTGACATGTCAGGGACTGGGTGAAAACAAATGCCATATCATCTATAGTGTCCTGAATTTTAAGACGTGATATCACAGAATCACAGAATGCTGAGTTGGAAGGGACCCAGAAGGATCATCAAGTCATGCACAGGGCCATCCCTAAGAGTGACACCATCTGCCGTGAGAGTATCTTTCAAATGCTTCCTGAACTCTGTCAGTCTTGGTGTTGTGACCACTTCCCTGGAGAGCCTCTTCCAGTGCCCAACCACCCTCTGGGGAAGAGCCTTTTTCTAATATCCAACCTAAACCTCTTCTGATACAACTTCAGGCCATTCCCTCGGGTTCTGTCACTGGTCACCACAGAGCAGAGATCAGTGCCTGCCCCTCCTCTTCCCCTCATGAGGAAGTTGTAGACTGCAAGGTCTCCCCTCAGTCTCCTCCAGGCTCAACAGACGAAGTGACCTCAGCTGCACTCCAGCTGTTTGATTTCCCTCTGGCTCACAGAGCCCTAAATTGGGGAAACAAAAGGTGTGTGAATGGGAGAATACAGGTGCATAGCACTGTCATGCTCCTTTAAATCATCTGTAACTTTCAGTGTGTCCAACACCTGTATGATATACCTTCATATGTAGGCTCTAACACCTTTAAAATCCTTCTGCTGCACCCAGAAAGGATCCTGCTGTGTTTAGGTAGCTGCTTACTGAATGTCTATCTACCAGGTGTCACCCATTGTGGACCTGGTGAAGAACGTGCCATGTGCCGTGACCAAACGCCGCAACCTGGGGAGAGCTCTGAGGGAGTATGTGGGCAGGTTTGATCCTTGCCAGTGTGCCCCGTGCCCCAACAATGGCAGGCCTGTGCTCTCTGGAACAGAGTGTCTCTGCCTGTGCCAGGCTGGCACCTACGGCAAAAACTGTGAAATACGAGCTCCAGGCTACAAATCAGGTATTTGGGGTGACAGTGTCAGAGTGTAAACATGGTCCTTCTGGTAGCTTTTTGTCAGTGATTAATCTCACATAACCTTCCCTTACTAAATCCATAGCACTTCTTACCATATGCTAATGTCCAGAAACTGTAGGAATAAAGATAGGATTAAAGATAAAAGAATCAAACTGAATAAGCATGCCTAAAAAGAAAATGTAAGACATGGTAAAAGATTCCTTAGCTACATAATTAAGATAACAGGGAATGAGCTGTTCAGAAATAGGGTGAAGATCAAAGACAATTGACGAAAAAATTAAAAAACCCATTCCTTTTTTTCCCTATAGCTTATTATACTTAACACTAAATGGCTAATGAAGATATAATGTTGATTACATTTTGTTACAAAATGTTGATTATAGAAGAAAAACTCAGTTGTTGTAAGGAAAGGGAACATAATCATCTTTCTGGAGAATTTAAAAAAACAATCTAAAGCAAAAACATTTTTGAATGAAATCAGCACTAGTGCTATACTAATGGGAAAAGACACTGCACATGTTTATATTCCAGGACCAAAAAGGGACAAAAAGGAAAGTCACTTAGGCAGTTACAGATCTCATTATCTGACCCAGATAAAGAAATGTTTTGAAAGAAATAAACAACTGAAGATACACAGATAGAGATGGATGTAGAAAGTGTATTGCATGCAGAAAAGAAAGAGTGTGTAAGTAAAAATTTTTATATATGCTTCATGGTGGTGCAGCTAAAATATCCTGGGGCTAAGAGAAGACAGTAGTAATACTGTTTTAATTTAACTGGCATGACATGTACATTTTGGGTTTAGTCATGGTGCTAGAGCTCAGATTTATTTTAAAATTCATAAAATACTGACCTATTATATATAAGTATATATAATATTCTTATATAAGAATATATACTGTTATATATATATAATATTATATATAATATATTCTTATATAAGAATCTATACTGACCTATATATATATAAGAATGTTGTCAGCACTGTGAAAACTCATACATCTGTATGTGCAATAAAAGTAGAAAATAAGCTGCTGCTGGGTTTGAATGTTACTTGCAATCAAAACTAGAAAGGCAGACATATTTTAGATTTTCATGAAGCAATTTGGAATTTGACTGGCCACCTTTTAGAAAACTTCACACTCTAGATACAATCTACTCCCTCAACAGGAACAATTTAAAATCCTTTAAAAGTGGATTATTATTTATGACCATCCCTTTCATATGCAGCCGTAAAAGAAATAATGTGTATGGTACAGATCTGCCAAAAGAAGGTGTTTCTTTTATTTCTTGCAGTTGCTGTAGATGGCCAATGGGGTTGCTGGTCTGAATGGACTCCATGTGATGCTTCCTTCAAAACAAGAAGGACCCGGGAATGCAATAACCCCTCCCCGATGAACGGTGGGAAGCCATGTGAAGGAGAGTGGGAAGAAGAGGAGGACTGTTATGTCTCTGTGTTCACAGACAGGCAAGAAGATAGTGGATCCAAAGTTCTCCATAGTCATGGGATAGTTAGGGAGCCTTCCAGAGTGGCTCTGTGACTACCAAGGAGAAGTAGCAGACAATGCTCCTCTTGTTGTGGAGCAGAGAGAAGGAAAAGTCTGAAAATCTATGCAATTTACTGCGTTTGAATTTATTTCTAGAAAATTGGTGATGAACTGTGTACTAAAGTATGCCTGTAGGTCCTGCATGCTGCTACGCACAGCCTTTTCTCCAAAGCCATGGAGAACTCATCTGCTTCCATTCATGGAAGTTCAGTTTCCATGTTTTTACTATCAGATTCTCTTCTCTTAGCAGTTTAGATCCAAACTCAGTCTCAGAGAGAATTCTGATGAAACTACCAAGTTTTTCATATTCCCACTTTAAGTATGCCTGATGTACTGGTTTTGTGTCATTTCTGCTTCAAATCCTAGCCCCAAACTGGCTCAGATTTTTTTTTTATTTTCAAATGCAAGGCTTCTGTTTTTTTGTTCTGGGACCAAGAGCTGAAGAAATACTTTCACTATCCCTGCTGTAATGACTGCAGAGGATATTCTGGAGTGAATAGGAGAGGATTATAAGCAATGGGTTCCACAGTTCTTTGTTACTCATCTCAGACATCATGGGCTGTACAGCTCCATGCTCACAGAGACCAGACTGCTTTAACACTGCCTGCTGGAAACAGAATTGCAAGGACTGTAGTGCTCTCACATTCTCTCTCCTATCAAAACCTGCAGTTGTTGTCCATTATCTTTTATTTAAGAGAATAAAGTTTTTTTACTGGGACAAGGGGGACAGGACACACTTGCAGCTCTCCTGATCAGAGTTCCTCACATTTTGCCATTGTTATTTGGTGACACCAATGCCTAAGCTACATCCTTACAGCAAATTTTCCCTTTTAAGAGGTGCTCCTTGTATAAATGATGATGAAGCCAGAAGAGAAGAGGATGTCTTGACTGGTGAACCTGGGTCTGGATGCTTCACACCAGGCTCACCAGAATATGGCTTTATCAGGGTGAGCATGAAAAATGATACAGAAGCTAAGTGTAGTATTTGCAGAGATGGGAAATTTTACAGCATCTTTGCTGTTTGTGCTGATATTCAAGCTAGCTACTCAGCTTGTGAGTGTGCTGCTGTGTATATAGCATTCTGTTGGGCTCTAGTCTGCCACAGTACACTGGCAATGGAAGAAAAGTCAAGGTAAAAACCATTCCAAGTGGTCCTTGAATCCTTGTTTTGTAACCATGACATCAGTTAGTGCAACCGGACAAACTTATCATTATATTCGTGAGTGGATGACTCATATTTCACGGTAGGAAAAACATGAATTAATTAATCTTATCAGGGTTTTGCCATTGTTTCTTTTGACAATCTCCAGTTTCATTACCATAGATTTTCGAGGGGCTTTTTTTGTTTCTTATTTTTTCTTTTTCATCCTTTTTTTTTCCTGATTTTTGTTTTGTTTTTTAACTTGTAGAATGAAAAGAGCCAGTATGCTGTGGGCGAAGAAGTTGAAATTGCCTGTGTGAGTGGTTATAGCCTCAGTGGCTATCAATACCTTCGGTGTCTGCCAGATCACACCTGGACACAGCTACATGTTGAATGCCAACGTAAGAAATTAATTTAGCCCAGCAACAAAACAGAAGTGGAAGAAAAAGACATGAAAAGGATTTTAATACAGGTTTTAACAAAAGAATCTGTAATGCTAAATGAAAAGATAGCATTTTAAGAAGGTATTTCATGTAGAGATGGCAAAAACATACTGAGCCACTACATCACTCTTCTTTCAATTCAGAAGTGTTACTATTATGTGCTTCATAAGGATATTGTAATATCTAGTGCATTAGAGAACTCTCAGATGGATGCTTTGAGGTTCTTGTCTATTTTTTAATACCTTTAACAAAAGGACTCATCTTTTGTTTTCACACTTCAGATATCTTTAAGTTGATACAGTTATGTGGAAGAAACCATTCCTATAGAAATTTGTCTAATATTTTTTTATATTAGATGGATGATATGTCTTTAACCATGACCTCCCAGTCTGCCTTGAGAATCTCCACCATAAATCAATGTCTTGAAATATTTATAAGTAAGACTTAGCGATCAAAATCGGCCTATGTTTGCTAACAGGAGAGATTTCAGTAGTTTTCTAGAACTTGGTGTTTTTCATTGACTAAAAACAAAATCTGAATATACTTATGGACTGCCTATTGTTATTTTGTTTATTTTACAAAAGAAAAATTAAAATGTGCTGTTAATGCTACTCTTACTATTTTTAAACTGCTAGACTAAATTACTCATATTGGCATATATTAGAAATATATTGTAATTATTTAGTTATTACTTGAAAAATATTTTAAAGACTATGACAGTGCACTGAAAATTTCAAGACTTAATCATGTGAAATTTTTATTAGTTTTGAACCTCAATCAAATGTTCAGAGTTATTCAGTGTCTTTATATGGCTCTTCAGATAGAGCATTATGACTTGCTGTAAATATCCACATGCCATAAACCCAACAAAAATTATGCCTCTTTTTTAATTGTTTATTACAGTCTCAGTATGCCTCCGGCCACCAATATCTGACAGTGTCACAATCTCCCCATTTAAGCAACAGTACAACATTGGTGAAACCATGAAGCTGAGCTGCCAAGCTGGGTTTGTAGTCACTGGTCACACAAAGTATACCTGTGGGGAAGACTTGTCCTGGATACCTCCTATTTTGAGGTCTATTACATGCGAAAAAGGTCAGTATGCCAGCAGATACTTTACTGTTTCTATATTTCTGATATTAACAGCACAGTTTATTTTAGCTAGCTAGAACTAGAAGGGCTTTAATACACATAGCAGCTGTTCATTAATTTTGGTTTTACTTTGTGCCTACTATAGTGACATAATCTCACCCCTAAAACTTCTGCATTAATTATAGAATTTGTGGGTGTGATATATTGTAAACTTCAATAATGAAATTGAAACACGGCAACTGTTTTCTTAAAAATCAGACCAAACCAAACCCCAGCTGTATTAAGAAGGCTTTTATGAAAGCAAAGTAGGAAAATGCATTCTATTAAAACTTCAGCTTCTCTTCTTGAGCAGACTTTTCCAGTGATTTTTGCAAACAACTGATGGATAGACCCATAGCATCCCAACCACAGCAGCTGTTGAAGAGGGAAATGTGGGATGAATAGAAATAAATCCAGTTTGGCTTTTATGGCAAGAGTATAAGATGTTTCTGTTAATTTTTACTACCTACAATAATTGTCACTCTTTTGTTTCAGATGTAGAAACTAAAATTAGAGGTGTTTGCAAACCAGGACAAAAACAGGTTGGCTCTCAGTGTGTTTGTATGTCTCCAGAAGACTGTGGGTAAGTTAAGCACTTTAATTAGAAGACGAGTTGAAGTTTCTCTAATGATAGACCAAGAGGCAACTGTGACACAGAACAGGAAAAGCAGCCAAAGACAACTGTAAATCAAGACTACTCTCTGTTCAGATATTAGCTAGCTATTCCTCTCTGTTCAAATTACAGGCCCGTTTATACCCTGCAAAATAAAATAACAATCACAGAATTACAGAATGGGCAAGGTTGGAAGGGACCACAGTGGATCATCTGGTCCAAGCTCCCTGCTCAAGCAGGGCCATCCTAGAGCACATTACACAGGATTGCGTCCAGATCATTCTCGAATATCTTCAGTGAGGGAGACTTCATAAGTTTTCTGGGCAACCTGTTCCAATGCATGATCACCCACACACAGAGCAAAGTTCTTCCTCATATTCAGGTGGAATTTCCTGTGTATCAGTTCCTGCCTGTTGCCACTTGTCCCATTGCTCAGCAGCACTGAGAAGAGCCTGATCCACCTTCTCAGCACCTCCTTTTAGATCCTGATAGACATTGATGATGTCACTCAAAATTGTCTCTTCCCAAGGCTGAACAGGTTCAGCTCCCTCGTAAGAGAGACTTTCCTCATAAGAGAGATGCTCCAGTGTCTTAATCACCTTTATTGTCCTCCACTGGACCCACTCCTGGAGCTCCATGTCTCTCTTGAACTGAGGAGCCTGGAGCTGGACACAGCACACCCAGTGTGGCCTCAGCAGAGGGGCAGGGTCACCTCCCATGCCCTACTGGTGTGAAAACAACACACCATAGCTTATGCTTCTACTCTACATTGCCATCTGCTACTGGAGATTCCATCTCTTTCTTTTCTTCTATTTCTCTAATTTCTATATTTTCACTGTCATCATCTTGCAGAAGAAGCATGCAAGGAGGGAACTAGATGATCTCTAAGGTCTCTTCTAATCCAAGCCATTCTATGATTTTATGATTCACTCTTTGGGAAGTGACTAAGCTCCACAAAATGATGCTGCTTGGAAATGCTTGCACTTTCGAGCAGGGAATCCACTCAGTAACCAAGAGCAATATGGAAAGAAAGAAACTACAAGCAGATTGGCTGTTTTTGCCTGCTTTAGGTCTCAGGTTAACTGTGCATCAGAGGCAGGCTTGCACATACAGCTGCAGGGATGCATTAACTCATAAAAGCCACCCCAAGGCCTGTGGAAATTTCATATCCTTGTGGAGATAACAGCATCTCATTTTTCTTGCACAGGCACATGTCTCTTACCTCTTGCCTGTTCAAGAGGATGAAAGCTTCCCCATCTCACAGCACCTGTATCAGGTCCAGGTCCTGCAGTAGCTGGGACAGTCTTTGCTCTTTAGATGGATATACAGCCTGGACATGGCTTTCCTGTGTTTCATCCAATGCTGGGGGAGCATTTAGAAACATGGACTTGTTCCACAGCTTGCTGAAATAGTTTTTCATTACTTCCTTTGGGCAGCCACTACTCAGAAGACATCTGTGTGCTACATGCTGTTTCTGAACAGAATGTGACCAAGCCCAGCTGTCAGTATTCAGCTGAAATGTGCCTTGGAGAGCGATCATTTCACTTTTTGCATGCTGGCCCTTGCCATGGTGATTCTAACCTAGACTGGGCTATTGAAAGGGCAAAGCTTTCTGTAAACAGCTTGAAGAAAGTGCCCTGTGGCTATGACACCTGCTATGACTGGGAGGATTGTCCAGGTATGACTTCTGAATGGTGAGGTTTATCCAGCCCTCTGGATCTAAAAGTAAAATGTGCTGATTCTTTCACTGCTACAAGAATGGGATTTATAGACATTGTGTTCCCTTTAGGCATGAGGAGTGTGGAAGTGAAGTAAACCCTGTGTCCCTGTTAGCAAGTGTTACACTTAAATATGTGCCTTTTCCCTTTACCCACAACTAGTGTATCGTTACTTCCCATGAGAAAGGCACAAGAGGAATGTGGAGGTTAAGGGAACTTTTTCAGGAGAATTAACATTTGAACTTTTAAGCCCCAAAATATTGGTTATATTATCAAGCATTCCCTGTGACTCACTAACCACTAGTTTGTACTTGAGGATTTAATTTGGGCCACACCCTCTGCAGCATATAATTAATTTGTGAAATTAAATCACAATACTGCTTCAAAAGCAAGACCAGGGTTTAATGAGATTTTAATGGTAAAATTTGCAAATACCCAGGTATGAAAATTGTGGTTAAGACTTTTAATGAACTAGCTAAGCTGACCAAAATCCCTAAAAGGATTATTTTATAAACACTGTTGTACAATTTGGCTATTTACATGTAACCAGGTGATAAGAGCAGTAGGCTTTCCTGTAAATGTCTGAGGTGCTGGCTGGCTCCATGCACATCAAGCACTTGCCAGGAAGAGGCTGAGTGGCAGACATGCTTACTCCTGGACTTGCTTCCAGAGATAGCCATGATCCTTATTGCACCTGATCTCCTAAATATAAAATAAATAAAGCAACAGCAGTGTGCAGCAATCCTAAACCCCTGTTTTGAAGATGCAAGATTTCTGCAGCATAGGATTTAAAGTAGGTGGCTTTAAAATTACTGCATGAGATATTGTTCCTTGTGGGACTCTAGCAGAGGGCATGACCAGGTGTGTCCATTGGACCGTAGGCACCTTGTGCTCCTAGGAAGGTGGTTATAATTAAAAAAAAATAATAATAAATACTTGGCTTATTTATTTCAGTGCTTGTAGGAAGCCTAGCTGTGCTCCCACTGTGCAAGTGTCTTAAACCTGGATCCTCTGCCAGCATTTCAGTGTTTTTTTCTCCAAAGCCTACAGAGAAGCCCTGTTAGAAAAAAATAAGAGGAGAGAAAAAAATGCATTAAATAAAATTAGTTTTCATTGTGGTACTCAAGAGATTTGATTTGGACTCCACAGAAGTCCACTTTTCATGAATGTGCACAAGCATTTGAGAAATGTAAGTTTTGGTTTTCCTGAGAATGAGTAGTTGGTATCAACACAAAGGCAGAAGATACTGCAGTAACATGAAGGCATCCAAAGGGAGGAAATCACACATTTCTCATGTTTTAAGAAAGTGAAATCAGAAACTTAGTTTCCTGCCTAGGGAACTTCTGGGAAAGAATATAAAGAGGCAGAACCTGATTAGATCAGAAATGGGTAATGAAATAACTGCTAGGACTGAGCTTTACCACAGGCCAGCAGCAGGTAGCTTAGCATTCATAAAGGGAGCTTTAATGAAATAGGAGCTGACACAATATGGACCTTAAAACTCCATTTCATAGCAAGATTGTGTTCAAGGATAATTGCGAACAGAAAGCCAACTTAATATCTTTTTGTTTAGAAGAAAGGTCAGGGAAAGCCAGTGGATAAAAATAGTTAGATCAGTTCTGTTTCTGGATGGGCCACTGCTGCAAAAACTGCTATTTAAAGTTGATTTTTCTTAATACTCTACCGTCTAGTGTATGCGCTACAGGGTTTTTGTAACTAATACATCACAAACATCCAATGATGTTTTTCCCTGTTGGACTTTGAAATTACATCAAACTATAAAATTTGATTTTAGTCATCACAGTTGCTGTTAAATTTCCACGCATTCATTCCCAGAGACACAGACCCAGTGCTTCTGCCTGATGCCTTACCAGTGCCCCAAAGAAGACAGCCGCCCTCACTGCATCCAAATGGAATCAACAGGGAGGAGGAGGACAGTCAGTCATTGCATGCTGGCAGCCATGAAATGTGCTGGCATCAAACTGAAGATGCTGGAACAGGGGAACTGCCTGGCATGACCTGTTGGCTCTCTGCAGACACCATGATCATCGCATTGAACGCAGGCTGGACCATCCTGGGAAAAAGTTGGATATGACGTGACAAGTAGATCAAAAACAAAGGATGAGGAAAAAAAAATACAGTGCACTTATCAGATTTTGAGGAGAAGGATGGCAGTGGGCTTTTTCTGTCTGAAAATGATCTGGGGTGTTGGGTACAGAGACTGCTGTCACTGCTCAAAACTCTGGATTTGCAGAGGGAGGGAGGGGAAGAGACAGGAAGGGAGAAAAAGAAACATTGCCTCTGATCTCTCCGAGTGCTTCATGAGAATTTTCCTTTCCTCAGTCATTTGTTGCTTTGTCCTTGTGCTTGTGACTGCTGTGCATTCTTGTTGTCTCTGTGGTTGAGTACCTGCTGTACCACCCAGGCAGGCAGACCCGGCACTTCAGCACCATTCCATATTCCTTCTGACACCAAACGGGGAGGGAGTAGCAGATGCTACCTGCACAGGCACTCATGGTACAAACTCAAGCAGCAACACAAAACACTGAAAAAACACAATTATGTAATGGCTGACTGAAGTCTTCAGAACCATGTGACTTTTTAATTGGAGTAACTGAAGGGAGGAGGTATTTGCTTTTTCTGTTTGTTTGCTGGGTTTGAGCTTTAGACACTATTGGGGAATTTTTATGGTATCCCTTGAGGTGAAGGAAGCACTTATTTGTACTTAAATACAAAATAAACATTTAATTAACAATGGTTCTTGAACTCGGTCAGGTTTGGTGCTGTGGCCACTTCCCTTGGGAGCCTGTTCTAGTGCCCAACCACCCTCTAGGGGAAGAACCTTTTCCCAATACCCAACCTAAACCTTCCCTGACACAACTTCAGGCCGTTCCCTCAAGTCCTGTCACTGGTCACTGAAGAGATCAGTGTCTGCCCCTCTGCTTCCCCTTTTGAGGAAGTTGTAGAACCACAATAAGTCTCCGCTCAGTCTCCTCCAAGCTGAACACACCAAGTGTCCTCAGCTGCTCCTCATACAGCTTCCCCTCAAGGCCCTGCACCATTCTTGTTGCCCTCCTTTGGATGCTTTCTAAGAGCTTAATGTTTTTTTTATATTGTGGCACCCAAAACTGCACACAATATTCCAGGTGAGGCCACCCCAGTGCAGAGCAGAGCGGGACAATCCCCTCCCTCACCCAGCTGGTGATGCTTTGCCTGATGCCCCCCAGGACAGGGCTGGCCCTCCTGGCTGCCAGGGCACTGCTGGCTCACATTCTACTTGCCATCGACCTGGACCCCCAGGGCCCTTTTCACAGTACTGCTCTCCAGTATCTCATTCCCTAATCCATCCACACTTGTCTTTGTGAACCTTCATATGGTTGGTGATTGCCCAGCCCTCTGATTTGTCAAGGTTTCTCTGCAGATCCTCTCTGCCTTTGGGGGAGGCTCTAGATCCTCTCAGCTTTGTATCATCTGAAAATTTACTGAGTATCCCTTCCAGTCCTGCATCCAAGTCATTTATGAAGATGTTGAAGAGCACAAGGCATAAGATGGAGCCCTGTGGAACCCTGCTAAGTGACAGGTTGCCAGCCTGAGGTGGCCCCACTCACTACAACCCTTTGCACCTGACGCATCCTGCATCTTATGATGCATGAGAAATGTCCACTGGTGAACAACCTGCCCTGTGTGTAAGTGTCACACCTTTCCAGAGGCTGGGCAGAGTCACTTGGGAGCTGGCAGTGAGCTGGATGTGAAATGGTTATTTTTTCCCTCCAAAGAAACATAATTGGGATGTTATCAAGCTCACTAGAACAGCAGCTAGTCTCAGCTGGATGGAGCTCAAGAAAAAGAAGAAATTAATCCTGCTGCTAAATACGATGAAGTATTATGCTTTTTAGTTTAAAATGTATAGTAAAAGTTATTACAAAAACATGACATAAGTTTTCCTTTGTAGTTCTATAACTCTTTCCTCCAACTGAAGATCTATAATAATATGCTTGTGGTGGTCTAGGAGGGAGTTGCAAATTCGATTGTCTTTAGATTTATTTTTTTTAGTGCCTGTATTTCTTCTTCACGGTTACATTGTGTGGGAGAAGAATCACTCAGAATGGTTATGTATGCTTTCTGCACCAGCAACAAACAATGAAGATCTGACCCTCTAACCTTAATACTAGCTTTTCATTCCAGACTCTAATTCCAGTGTGACTGTCTAGCAATGTTTCTGATAAAAGGAATTTTTTTCTCTCTTACACTTCTCACCATGATGAATTGCCAGATAGTTATTTCCTGGTAAACAGAAGGCAGCTGAGTGCTCCCTGACTGCCTCCATTTCTGCAGCACCTCCAGTTTCAAAGTGGCTGTCGGCTGTGCAAGCACTCACGCTAAGACTTGCATTGCTCTCTGTTGCTGAGGGGGGTAAGTCCTATAGGTTCTGTTTTACAGTGAGCATTATGACACAGAGTGGAGACATGATCTGCCACTCACTAACAAGGTGGTGATTCTGCCATAAACTGAAACCAGAGGAACTCTTCACCTTGCTGAAATTAGGGGGAGTTTTACTGTTGGCTTTCATAGGGTCTGGACTGCACTTAAGAGGACTTTGGGTTTGCTCCTGTGCTCTGTCACAGGGGTCTGCAACCCTCACATGAAAGCCTGCAGTTCATTAATGTTTCCTGAAACATCTATCTTTTTCTTAGATGTGTTAATGTATAGTAGATAAGTTTTCTTGTTCACTGTGGCCAAGAAATGCCATCCCTCCGTTGCCATTGTAGGCTCCAAGTAATGTGCCTGGCTTGATGGATCATTGCCTTGAGTCATGAATTATAATTGGGGCAGTTAAAGCAAATCTGACGTGAATCTGTCAGGATAACCAAGGTCACAGAGACCTTACCAGTTCTCAAAGGACAGCTTTCTCGGCAATGCAGCTTCTGTACTCACAGAAAAAAAAAAAATCTAGTTGCTCTTAACATTAGAGAGAAGGCATTATCTGAAATAAATAAAATGAGCCTTTCTACTGATGCAAACGTCCAGACAACTGCCCAGCATATCTAATTTTTCACTAGCACAAGAGTATGTGAAATGTATATAGAATACACATACTGCACTGAGACAGCTGAGGCATGATTCAGTGGCTGGACAATTAGCAGCTGCTGTTGTGGGCTTCTCACCATGGCTTCCGTATAAATAGTTATTGTAATGTAGCATTCAAAATTTGAGCAAATATAAAAGAGAACTGAATATATATATTGTTTGTTACAATGATTATCCTTATGCAACCTCAGAAAGGGGGGTAATCCAGAGTTTTCTTCATGGATTTGAAGTAAAGTCAGACATACAGGTGTAAATATCAACTGCCAAACTTTTGCTGATGAGCCACTGTTTAATTATAGCAATTGCTGTTTCTTGTTACAGCTATGAAAACATCTTGTATTCGATGTTTAAGTCCTGATATCTTTATTTCAGATGCTGTGTGAGTGGTAATTGTCTGTCTATTAACGATTTTGGTGCAAAATAAGATTATGACTATTAAATGCAAAATTGCTAGATGCAGTAAGCACAGTAGAAGATAGGTACTGGTGCATTTACTAGTAACAATTTCCCAGTGAGTGATAAAAGAGACCATCTTAGCCAGGTTTTTCCCACTGGGTGCAGAGCTCACTGCTGTTTGCTGTACTAGGGTTTGCACTCCAGGGAGAACAGGGATGCATCTCCAGCAGCAGCATAAATTGTGGCATTCATGATAGCTGTAGCTAAATGCATTCAGTTATGTATTCAGAGGAAGAAGTCCATCACATTTCTCCTCACCCAGAGGTCCTTGAGCTTTGACTATTTTATTCAGAAAAGGGATGCTTAAACAGAAGCAACTCAACTTTGCTGAGGGAGGATTATGGGATAAAGATCCCCAAATAACATTGTTTATATAACCCAATACTTAACTAAATTAATAACTCTCCTGCTCAGAAATGTCAGTTTTCCTATATGGGATCTTTCAACAGGCTCCAAAGGCTGTGTATCCATACATAGGTAGGTGTGAAGATTTTCAATATAGAGGGATTTTGACAAGCTGATCTTTCTTCCTTGATTACTGGGAATGAGATGCCCCTAAAGGTGTATGACCGCGCTCAAGATCATCATCTTTTGCTGTCCTTTTAATCAGTTGATGAGAGAAACAGTCCCTTGGAGGACAGAATTTCTATCTTCTTAGGCAGACATCTCAAAACAGGTTGGGTGAGTCATGCTCTTAAGGTGCATGTCTTCCTCTGTTGACTGTGAAGGAAGCCGGGGGAAACTTGGACAAATATACATGCTTATGTTATAGATATCTAAAACTGAATTCCACTAATCCTACTTCTATTTTAAAAAATGAATATATGTATATATTAGAAATACATAAATATATATACTCCTAAAATTAAATTTCCAGCTTTGATTATTTGTCTTCCAGGTCAGCACCATTTGTATTGCCACATTTGTGGAATAGTGGAATAATAACTGGCTCCATCCACAAAGGACCAAAGCTGCTGTGGGGCTCAGCACTGTGATAACTCAAAGTTAGAGGCTAGTTCCCAAAGGGGACCAAAGGAAGTGCCTGTGCCTCCTTCCCAGGATGGATGGCTCCCCTGCATTCTGCCTGCCCATTACCCGATGAGTTCGGTTGTTTCAGAACCTGCAATAACCAAACCCAGAGCAGACATGACTTGATTTTAACTGAACCAATTGTTGCTTTTTAGATTAAATCTGATTGCTAAAATTCTCATTTTGTCTTTGAAAGCTGTTACTTCCATAACTTGCAGGGTAGTAAGAGTCTTTCACATAGCATCATCCTTATCTGGAGGAATCATGTACCTATGGAGCACATATGGTATGTCAAACATTAGGGCAGGAAGTGCACACACACACACACTTATGTCTCAGACCAGCTTCCCATGGCAATGCCACACCCTATCCATGGCCCAGAAAACTGTTCCAGCCCCTCCAGTCCATCAGGCCCTCCCTGCCTGGCCAGTGGACCTGACTGGTTGGGATTCTAGCTCATGAAACAATATCCCATACTGGCCTTGGCCTGTACACATCCCCAGAAAGGTGCACAGGGCTAGAGCTGCCTGGATCTCTGGGTGTAGAGTGAGATGCAGACCTGTCAGAATGAGCCCAGAGGAGCACCATGAATATGACCAAAGGGCTGGAAACCTCTCCTATCATAAAAGACTGAGAAAATTGGGGTTGTTCAGCCTGGAGAAGAGAAGGTTTCTGGATACCTTATGTCATCTAAGTACCTAAAACAGGCTAACAAGAAAGCTGAAGAGGGACTTTTTACCACAACATGCAGTGATAGGACATGGGGAAATGGCTTCAAACTGAAAGAGAGTAGATTTAGATTAGATATTAGGAAGAAATTCTTTACTCTGGGGTGGTGAGGCACTGAGTATTTTGTCCAGAGAAGTTGTGGACAGTCCAGGTTGGATGGGAATTTGGGCAACTTGGTCTAGTGGAAGTTATGATAGGTTTGAACTGCCAGGTGTTGCCTGCTCTGGAGGTCCCTAGGGAGACCCTGGGCCCTGTGGCACCCTGACAGAAAGGTGCAGAGGTGCACATTTATCCAGAAATTAAAAAACATGTCAGTAAGTGCAAACTTGTAATGATATTTTCTTTACTGGGCATATAACCTGATTACCAGGGACTTTCTCCCTCTACTGTTCTCTGCTGCTGAGACCTTGCTAAATAATAAAATCAGTCTTCCTATTTTATTAGATTCTTCTGTGAGCATAGTGTAATTGTGCAGCTGATAGGAGAGCATTAGCTTTCATGTGATGATATCTTACTTTTCAGACAAATCAACTACAAAATCTATCACATTTGAGTGATTGCAGGTAACTGTGCACCCACTGGGAATTTCAGGTCCCTGCTGAACAAGCAGGTCTTGTCAAATGTTGTCTCAGACACTTCAGAGTCTGGTCAATGTGACCCATGTGTTAAAACGCACTCAGGGAGAAAATAAAGCTGATTATCTGCTGTTTCCTCAGCTCACTGACTCTTTATTTGTATCTTAGGAAGGCTTTCTGACACAGCACTGTAAAGCAGCCTATCTATAGCTTCACATTACCAGTCCTGAGAGAGAGCTGCAATAAACAGCAGAGAAGAAATGAGATCTGTTCTTGGAAATCAGCTTGGCTAGAGACAATTGAAACTTACAGCAGAATAAACCATGACTGGTTTAAAGCACTTAATTTTTTTTTTTTCCCTCAATTTCCACAATTGATGTTTCTAATGCACATCTAACCAGGGTGATGCAGCTTATATCAAGGAGGTGGCATAGATGCCACTGCCACAGCCTCTTCCCAGAAATGAGTCACTGAATATGCCACCAGCCCTTCTGGGGGCGTGCCCTTCTGGGGGCCTTCTGAGGAAGGCTCTGACTGCATGGAAGCCCATCAATGACACAGCTAGATTGCATTAAAAAAGGTGGTCATCTGGATTTACCAGGGAAAATAACTATGAAAAGAACAACTTGTCCAAGGACTGCAGGGACAAAGAACCATGACACGCAACAGCCAGGTTGCCGGATTCAACAAGCATGCTTTAGATTTCAGATGGCAAAAGTAAACTTGCCTTTTATCAAATTTGGGGTGTAAAGATCTTTCCATTTAAGTTTTTTGTCCTTTGACAGTGACAGCTCTGGCGATATTTGTGTCCTTATCAAAGCTGCAGAATAGAAGAGAATGAAGCCACGTTCCCAATACTTGATTGAGAATGTCTCGATGACTGGTCTCTTTCTGTGTCTTGGTCCCTGTAATTGTGACATTGACATGAATTGGGCTATTGAAAAGGCAAAGTCTTACTGAGGGTTTGAAGGAGACCTGCTACCACTGGGATATGCATTCTGTATAACATTCAAATGCTTTGATTTAGGTCTCACATTTTCAATACTAAATTTGATGGTCAGTCCTTGGATTCACAAAAGTTCTGTGACTCCTCATTACAGAGCTTTGTACTGCATGTAATGACTTGCTGATTTCATTTGCAAAGGTTTGAAAGGTAGAAATGAGCCTGGCAAGTAAGTACCTATCAAGAAATAATTTTGGGAGCTACTGTTATTTCCAGTAACAATTCAAGGAAAAAAAAAATTATTTTGCAAATAAATAGCACTTCAGAGCTGAACTTAAGCAAAGGGCTAATTTTCTGGAATTATTTCAGAACTGTTCCTTTGTAAAGCAGTTGCATTTAAGATTTCCTTGCTTGTTCAGGATACTTTTTGAGAGGAACGATTTTCATTTGGTGTTCCCAGAAGCAGCAGAGCAGAGTCACCGTAACACTTCAGACATTTCTGAATTTCTGAGTTTCTGTGCTCTGTCAAGTGGCCTGGTGGTATCTGTGCTGCTAGAATAAAAGAGGACCAAGTCATGAGCTCCAGAAGTGAGCACACGATTACCCTTCCTGTTAAGTTTTTTTGATGTGGTTTTGGTCTGTGCTAGCTAGGCCTCTTCCAAAAGAGCATTTGGGCCCAACTGAACTACTCACATGGGCCATGGACTGTTTCCAGCAAGACAACTGTTTTGGGGGGAGGGTGCTGGAAGTGAACTGACCTATATCCCTTCACCTCTGGGGCTGTAAAATGATGCACATCTGGTTCTATTTACTCTTATAACCACTGGCTATTTGCTCTTTCCCAGGAATTCTTAGACTTGATTTACCCTATTACATGCCCACATCTGTTTTGAAATTCTCTAGCATGCATTAGGGACAGACAACAGTCCATTAGGAACAGACAACAGTCCAAAGGGTCAGTGTTCAGAGCCAGGGAAATGTTCCAGTTTTGGAACTATAAATGTAACTTGACCATAGTGTTTCAGTAATCTGAGCTCTCTAAATGGGGCTGGGAAATTTTAAGAAACCAAAATCTCCTTTCAGTATCAACCAAAACCTCAAGCAATACTCTTTATGTTCTTTCAAGTTATTTTAAGTTAAACCTGCATGGTACAATATATGATCATATTAGATAATTTATGATAATCACCTCATATCCTTGGCTTCATTCCCTAGGGAATACTTTTTTAATAAATACATGTGAAATCCCAGGTTATTGCATTAACATCTGTGAATACATAGTTGTTTTGTCTGTGAAATGCCTCTGAGAGTTCCTGTGTCAACATTTGTTGTGAAATGCTTTTATTTGCTGTGTAACAGGGTGAAAATAGCAGTGAGTTTTCCTGTAAATGTGATTTTTTTCTTGGCTGACACAATGTGCAGAGTCTTGTCAAGAAACAAGGGGCTGCATTCTTTACCAGCTTATTGGTGAGCCGGGTGTCTGCACACACATGCAAAAATACACATCTGCTGGAGGGACTGAAAATTCTTTAGCATTGGCACCAGCACATGCTCCCATTTCTGATACAGCCTTGGGTGTTTCAGTCTCCCATTTAGGCTGCAGCTGACTTGAATATGTGAGCATGCACCAAAAGCTTAGTTATTCTTGTCCCTGTAGGTACACAGTGGGTGTCAGGACTTTGGCTTAGTTTTTAGCCTTATGATATATGTCCTATTTTTCTAAAATCAACAAGACTTGTAAATACTGAGGAAAACTTTGACTACAGCAGCAAAACAGCATGATCAATGACTCCTTGCTAGATGCAGTTGTGGTTGGCACTGCTGGCCCCTGGTCTCTATTTGTGCCACCTCTTCACAGCCTTCAAGCTGGCTGCAGTCTCAAAGCACTGCCCTTTGCTCACGCAAATCCAGTCCAGTCTTTCCAGCATTTAGTAGTTCAGCCAATGTATTTCCCTGGTGCAGCTACATGGTCTCCAGATCAGCCTGTCCTGTGTCTAGACAGCTTAAAGAGCAGGAGCAGTAGATATGCATAGCCTAAGGGCATCTTTGGGATGCACAGGGATTTAGCTGTCTCAGAATGAGACTTCATCTGTAAACTTCCATAAAATCTGATAGAGGAAACAATGTGGGGAGAAAAAAACAAATAAAACTCTAACAATTCTGTAGGCAATGTCCCTAGATTTTTCCTCTGAGAGACACAATACCTCTTCCTCTTGTTTCAATCAGTGTTTGAAGGATCAGGAGCAATTTGATTGCATCTTGGTGGAAGTTTCACCCTCTCAAATAGACAATATCCAGCATTTGTGTTCTGGGAGCAATAGTATGTACTGAAGCAAAGATGACAATCCTGTTTCCAGGGAGATGTCAACATGCATGTGTCCTGGGATACAATGCAAATAAATTCATTCTCACTCAAGAAGAGGATTTGCAGCAGCCTTTGCTGCTACATGTGCCTGGACTAATTGCACAAGTAGAATGCTATAACCTGCTTTATGCATGTCCCAGTACTTACATGGCTCTCCTCATCATAAGGTTTGCTAACCTGAGTAACAGTTGCCAAAATGAAAGAACATTGCTTGTATTTCTTGCTTTCCTGTTGGGATCAATAAGGCCTGTAGTATGAGCAAGTTCAGTTATCATCATATGTTGTGTAATTATTCAGGAAGCCAATTCTACAATCACTGTAAAAGTCTAAGTGTAATTGCTGTCAATACTAAAATATAGAGCCATGACTATCCTTTACCAGAAGCTAGTGATCTACTCTGGTTAAACTATCACTCTGCCCAAAAGCAGCTGTTTGTCACTGCTTTATTTTGTATATACAGTTTTTAGAGGTTTGAATATAATAAAAATCCAGTTAGAGAACTGCTAAATTGAGTTAATAGTTTTCTCTTGCCTGCTGTGGTGTAGGACTCTACCCCCTGGCCCCTGACCACAATGAAAACAGCTGCCTGAGGAACATATGCAGGAGAGCAGGTTCCCAGAGGCTTAGCTCCGAGCTAGCAGTGTGTCTCCTGAGTTAAGCCAGAAGATCCAGTGTGCCAGCATCATCCTTCTACTGGTCAGAGACAACTCCTCTGTGTTTTGCAGTGTAGAGAGAAGAAATCAATAGCAGTTTATAATGCTGTGACCCCTGTCATGCACAGTAACATATGGCTCTGCTGTTACTTACAGTGACAGCTCATCACGGTGAGCAATGCCACAGTGTGGTGGAAATGGAGCTGATCTGTAACAGCCTTATGAACATGGTGATGCAATGGTTTTAGGTGGGGGCAAGACCAGGGCAAGAGGTTATTGAGTAAGATTCTATTGGGGCTGAAGAAAGAATGAACAAAGAAGTGATGCAACAGTTCCCAGACTGGAAGCAATTCGCAAAATCATCAGGTGTAAAGATCTGTCCCCAAAGAAATTTCAAGCGTGTTTCATCAGGTTATGACTGGCAAGGAAGGGGAAACAGCAAGTTAAGCCTTATGAGAAAAGAAATGGAATAGTGGAAGCATACTGGCCAAAGTTGTCTAAAGAAGACATTAACAGAACAGGAGAGAAAAGAGACTTTTCAGTGTAGGGGAAAAATATACCTTGTAAATGTTATTTTTCACAGTGTTTTAATGTTTTCAAGTTATGTTCTAATTCAAAATATTTTTCTTTCAGTTAGTAGTGTTATGCTTTTGGCAGGGCACCACACTGCTCATCTGTTGTCACCTGGGAGGTTCCTGCGTAGGGCTGCAAACCACGGAGTGGTTTGGGAACCACGGCAGCCTGCTCCATATGACTCTCATCTGGAAGGCAGAGGATGCCTATGGATGTCAGGGGATCAGCTCAAGGAATCATGAGAAGCACACAAGGGATAGAGAATCTCCTGTTCTTGAACCTGTTGCTCTGAATCAGGCAAGCCTTTTTACTCAGCAGTTTGTGATATCTTCCAAGTTACTGGCCTCAGATGATCCTATCACTAGGGATAACAAGTTTACTGTACCTAGATCTGTTTACCTTACCTCGATCTGAGTTAAATTTAATCAACCACATCTGTCCAAAGTTCAGGTCATCTAATATAAAATTCCTCCAAAGTACCCTGAAACATGGTGATGGGGCAAAGGCTCATGCAAAAGTAGCATGTGTTCATTTAATTCAGGTAAAACAAAGGGGTTTACCACTCTCTGCCAGGTAACTGATTCCATGGAACCGTGATCCTCTCATTGTTCCTCCTATATCAAAGTAATTAACCTGATTTGGCTTTTTCACCAAGAAAAAATGTCCTGCAGTTCCTTTTTAGTTTAATATCAGTATGGTGGATCACAGTGACTGGAGATGCTTCCATACTGAAAAGGCTATAGTGTGGCCAGTAAATAGTAGTATCTCTTTCTAGAAAACTCTGTACCTATTCACCTTACCTTTTCTCCCAAGCATCCCATCAACTGGTTGGTTAAAAAAAAAAAAAAACAAAAAGGCATTATGTTTATTCTAAAATGCTGTAAGATAGCCTCAAGTTTTCCAAGGGGCGATGGAACTGAAGTGCCCTGATATGGCAGGGAAGTCAGAAGGCAGGCAGGAAAAGGAATGTGGAGTAACAGCATGACGGGGAGCAGATCCTTCCTGGCCACCTGCAGTCAGGCAGCTAACAGGGGAAGTGTCTGTGAGGTATCTACAGAGAAGGAATTGACTGGCCTGAAAAGTAGGAGGGGAAAACATGGAGTGGATAATTAGAAAGAAAAAGGAGAGAAAAAGGATCCCTGCAGTGATTTAGATGGGTCAGATAAACAATGAGATATCAGGGACTGAATGAAGCATCTGAAATGCAGCCTTCATTAATATTTTGTCTGTCTTATCTCAGACTAATTTATTTTATGGACATGGAGAGCTGTTTCTGCTGATGTATTGAGATGATTATCATGCAGCCTTATTGTTTTTTGGAAGAGGAATTATCAACGTTTCTTGAGGTTCTGTGCTGGTTTTCTACATTTCCCTATGTTTGAAGACATGAATCACCAAATCATTATTATTTCCGTGCTATGTATTTCAGGAAATTTCCAGGTGATTTTTTTCTTGCCTTCAGCACCTATAGAAGCTATTGTTATGCAGTGGACCCATCGTCCAATCACGTTGTGCCAGTTGCCAGAACAAAAAGGTTAGAAATTGTGGACTAGACGCTTAGGAGTAATCAAGTGGCAAACACCTGAGTGTTCTATAAACATGCTACTCCTAAGCAAATAACAAGGAGGAAATAGCCAATTAAATTTATTTGGATTTTATTCTACCTGTTTTCATCTATATGCTATTCACAAAAATTTACTATTTGATCAATATAAAAAAAAAAAAAAGGGAAAAAAGAAAAAAAGAAGAAGGTATCATTTTCCAGACAGCATAAAGGTCAGGAGGTCCTTTCAGTTAGTGTGGTGACAACCTTCCTCTCCTGCACAGCTGCCCCCATAAGAGAGAGTCTCCAAGGAAAAGCATGCTACTCCTTCAACAGCCAGCATCACAGAAAACGAAGCTTTTCCAGCTGAGGCTATGGATTATGCAAGGAAGCTACTGGCAGAAATATAACAACCAAGAGAGATATTTCGTCTTACTATCTTGATGGTAAGAAAATAGCCATTGCTTTAAAAGCATGTATGTTTCTTGCTGATAGTACTGCACTTGCCTGAATTCCCCCTTGCTATCCAGCCCTTTGACCTTGTTTGCATTTGTGAAGAGTCAGAAGGGCCGGGCCTGCCAGCACAGATCCATGAACAGACTTGTAACATGTAAGCAAAGATGTCACTATCTGACTACACCAGGGAGCATGCTTAGCATGTAAGAAAAGAGTGTAAGGGACTTCTTTTATTCAGGAACAGTCTTTGAAGGTTGTCCAAATGTATTTCCGGAGGGACTGCATGTGAAATGTCTCCATTGCTATGAAGATACATTTTCCCTAGTAGCTGCCTTTAAGAAAGTTTTGCTGTAGTGGAAGGCCTCTTTGTGCAATGGCCTATAAGGAAACTGGTCTTGGCACAAACATAAATGCATGTGACAAATGCAACTGAATCACCTGTGCTCTATGTAGCTTATGATGATAAGAATGACAATACAAAATGGTGATTTTTCATTAAGTGGTTCTATGTATGAGAAGCTGCAAGCATAGACGTATTCTCATTACTTTAAGGTGGCTTTACTATTAATGCACACTAGACCTTTAAGTCCATCAGGCTCAGCTACAGGTTCAGTGCTGTGCATACTGTATACTCAACTGAACAATGCACAGTAGGAATGAGCTACTTTATTAAAAGAGAAGAATTATCATACCTCCTGCTCTGTAAAGCTTAGCCTATGTGTTTTGCTGATCTAGATCTACCCAGTGCAAGCAGATGTGTGGCTTTAAGAAAAACATACTTACAATGTCAGACATGGTAATCCATCACTATAATAGCTACTTTGGCAACTGCACTTCAGCAGTATTTTTTTAATTCTGATGGAAATATGAAGTAAAGCTGCCAGTGCTAAGGCTGATGCCTAAGCAAGAGCTTTGTATTGAGCAGTGCTGGCAAGTACAACTCTGTCTAATGAAGAGCCTCAGGCCTTGACTCAGAGCTGACCAGATGCACAGTCTCATCAGTTGCAGTGGATTTCACAGCAGAGCTTACATTTGGCAGAGCAAGGTTCAAAGTATGTCCTGCCCAAGAGTTGACATGTTTTGACATATCCCCTGGCAAAAAGCAAAATAAACTGTAACATATCTTATTTACTCTGCACATTGCAGGGCCTTATGCTGACAAGGGTGACAGTCTCCCCCTGGCATCTGAGCAGTCCCACGTTGCACTCGGTCATGGTCCGACGGGCAGCAGAGCCGCCCACTTCAGCACAGACCTGGATGCCTCCATCCTCACACAGACCATCTTCATCGCAAACACAGCTGTTGGATTGCACTAAACAAAAGCACAGAGGAAAAACACTCAGGATAGCATCCAAGTCACCAAAACACCCAAACAGACTAAAATGTTTCCAGGAAAACTGTAGGACTGACAGAAATCTTCTGGAGGGTGCTCAGCACAAGAAAGACATGGATCTGTTGGGGCAGGTTCAGTGGAAGATACAAAAATGATCAGAGGGCTGGAGCACCACTCCTGTGGAGACAGGCTGAGAGAGCTGGAGTTGTCCAGCCTGGAGAAGAGAAGGCTCTGAGGAAACCTTATAGCAGTTTCCCATACCTAAAAGGGGCTTATAAAAAAGATATGGACAGACCTGTCAGTAGGGCCTGCAATGGTAGGACAAGGGGTAATGGTTTTAATCTGAGAGAGAGTAGATATTAGGAAGAAATTTTTTCTGATGAGGGTTCTGAAAAACTGGATCAGGTTCACCAGAGAGATGGTAGATGCCCTATTCCTGGAAACATTCACAGTCAGGTTGGACTGGGCTCAGAACAGCCTGGTCTAGTTGATGATGTAGCTGATTTCAGGGGCATTAGACTAGATGGCCTTTACAGGTCCCTCCAACCCAAAGCTTTCTATGATTCTGTGATTCTTTCCCTAACCTAATTCCCTAATCATTTCACTAATATTAGCTGATACTCAGGTTCTGTGGAAAAACTGTAAGTGGAAACAAGTAATGTGCTGTTGGGGCTTCCTCTGCTTGGAGAGGCTGGTCGTGCTTGTGGGAAAAGCTTGCTCAATATGCCTCAAAGACTTCTGTGTTACTGCTTGAACTGATTCATGTATTTACTACTCCAGAGCTCAGATAACATGTAAGATGAAAGATCTGTGTTTGGACACTAACAAACCGGTCATGCAAACCCTTACAACTAGTATCTCTATTTTCATATAGGCAGTTTCACTAAGATCAGAGGATTTACTCCTTTAAATAAATGTCTGTAGCTGTATCAGTGATAATCACAAAAGGTTTTACCTGAGATTTATTTTTCATAACTGCTCCTGTTTTGATGTTGTATGATTACTTTTTTTGTCCAGTGTTTGTCTCTGCTGAAGCTCCAGCCAGTTGGTTTTTTTGTTTGTTTGTGTTTTTTGTTGTTTTATTATTATTATTATTATTATTATTATTATTATTATTATTTTTGTCTGTTCAGCACTCTTAGACAAAACAGATTAAGTCCTATCCGGTAATCTTTTTTATTTTCATATTATGAGAATAACAGTTCCTCTAGCTTAGGTAGTTCTTTCTTCATCTTCCCATTCCTGGCAACCCTCCATTAAATACAATGTAGTGTAGGACACTAAGGGAAAATATATCAGGGAATTTGAAAACTTCTGCTGCAGGTTACAAAAGACAAGAAGTATTTCCTGTGAGGGAAGAGACCTCACCTTTGATCACTATATGAGAAACTGGGGATAGACAGTGAAGTACAAACAGTAATTGGCTTTCCTAGCTAGTATGCAATAGTGATTTAAGGAATCAATAACTGATATAAGATATCAATAAAGAACTAACACTGAGAGGGAACTGATATAAGATATCAATAAGGAACTAACACTGA
>JAWWEE010000085.1:59214053-59256735 GCA_035221455.1 Xenops minutus
TTGGTGGACCAATCCCCCATGCACCCAGCGCTGAATAAATGTATCTTCTCTACAACTACCTGGTTGTGGGGTTTTTCTGCACGTCAATAGGACATTTAATTCCTTACCACAGGATACTGCTGGGGAGTCTGCTTGGCAAATTTCCAGAGAAATTTACCTATTCTTGTGGGCAGTAAGGACTCCCACAGGTAGAACAAGAAAATGAGCAGGGCAAGGGTTTCACCCAAAACTTCCAGTGGGCCAAAAAGTTGACTCACTTAACAGGGACTTGGAATAAGCTTTTCTTGCAGATAGTGCATTTTGTTACAATATCTTGTGGGGTTTTCTTTTGCATGCTTGGAGATTCCTGCCATGTTTGGGCTGAAGGTTGAAACCAGCTTAGCAGTGCCTGGTGCTTCTGGGAGGGACTGGAGATGCCGTATCAGGATAGATCAACTGTTAATGTGTACTGGGGATAAAGATTTCATTTTGGTCATATGAACAATGTTGCTTACAATTGTGAAGAAACTCTTACCATTGCATTTTTCCCATGGACGGCATGATCCACATGGTATTTCAACTGCCTTGGGTATTTTGCAGTTTTCTTCATTAGTAAGAGAATATTTTCTGCCTGTGCACTCCAAGGCATGCATCTTGCAAACAGTTAAGAGTGTGTTTCTCTTGGTTCTTTGATCTGTAGCACAGGTGTCCAGGGAAGGACTGAAAACAAAAGCAGGGATTGCATTATTTAAGTATGCTTTATCTTGGCACCTCCTAGAAAGAGCTGAGGGAGTCACTGAAGTACCTCCTAAGAGTGCAACAAGGAACTCAAGACACAGACATGGGAACAATCAAGACTTCTTCCTTTTCCAAGCTTCACCTTAGCAGAGTCAAGGTCTGTCCTGTCTGAAGGGCAGGGATTTTACTATTTGCCATTGACCTCAGTAGCAGTGAGAGAGAGACTTTAGTTAAAAATACTTCAGATCTCAGTTATTCTCTAATTTATGACATATACATGAACACAAGTACATACACAGAAAACATTTATATATATATATATGAACAAGCACATATATTAAAATATTTTATAAGTATTTTTTAAGACATTAGAATATACTTAAAGATCTTTGCTGTCCTTTAAAACCCTCAGCTTCTACTAAATAAAATCTTATGATCTACCATCAGAGACTGATAATATTTCTGGATATACACATACATTTTCACAAAAATTTTATGAAAAATATTTATCCAGGAAACTGCCTTGTTTATTTCTTGAAATGTGGATAGTCATCTAAGCCCCAAAAAAATAAGTGTGTAAAAGTGAAAATAACAGTTCTTGGACAACCTTAAACAGTGTTTACTTTGGGGAAGTTGTCATCATTTATGTTTCATGATCTAAGTATAGGAGGGGAAGAAAAAAACCCCTCCCATTACTTCTGTGTTTTAATCTCAACCCCCAAACTTCTCCACTTGTTCTCAGTGCAATCAATGACATCTGTGTGGAGTGAGCAAAGAGCAACTATCTGGAGCAGGGAATGCCTGTGCTCTGCTGGATGCACTTTACAGCCATGGATAAGGTGCTGCACAGACTACTAGAGAGCAGACAGATGCTCCTGGGAGATGTAGAGCTTTGAAATCCAGCCTTGAAGTCTTATTTTCAGCACAGCTTCTCATTTTGAGCTCTCAAACACCCTCACAGAAACTTTTAGTTCTGAAGGCCAACCTCGGTTAAGCAAGTGTTTGGTGAGCAGGAGAGGCTGATGAGGTACAGGCAAGTGGCCCTAATGAGCTTCGTGAGGCTGACTGAAGGGCAGGGTAACTCCATACAAAAGTAGCTTTTTGGATGAGGAAAGAGGAATTTTGAAGATGGAAGTCTAGTAAGAAAGTGTTGACTCAAACTTTGTACCCTTATGGGCCAAGTGTTAAGGTAATTTTTTTTACTCCTGTGAATTAAGAAGTGCTTTTTGATCTATAAATAAGACACTAAAGAAAAGAGTCTTTGCAAAGCTTTTGGAAAGATGGTTTTGAAACCTCTTAAAAGAGCTGGATTTACAGAAATTTTAAACAACCTGTAACATAGTGCATCTTAAAAATATTTAAAATATGGCATGGAGTTCACTAGCTGAGCACCTACCTGTGAGCAAATATTTTATTAATTATATTACATCTCCTACTTAAGTTAGCATCCTCATCTGCTACAGGTCCCTTAACTGCTGTGCTTAGTCAAAATACCAGCCACTATATCCCTAGTAATGTTTGTTGCATGGATTTTCCTTAACACTCTTTTGTTAACATAATGAATGAGGTTAACCCTCTTATTCTGAGGAACTTCAAGAGTACAGCCCAAAGAATATGTAGCACCAAGCAGCTGATAAAGGCAGCAGGTGCATTTGTGTGCTTTATACTGTTTGCTTGTCTGGCTGTGCAGCCTTTGAGTTAGTGGAGCACTGATTTATGTTAGAGTTATCTTTACAGACAGAGGTACAAAACCCCTCCAGCTTTAAATGTAGTCTTAAATTTGGAAGAACAAAGTGTGTTCCAGGGAAAGCAACTAATCTGTAATTAAATTGTTTATTTAAAATGTTCAAAGACCCTTCCTTGCCTGAGTAAAAATCTCAATATCTGAGTCTTAAGGTCAAAATTTTGTCACAAGGGAGTCTCATTTATCTGAAAATATTAAGATCAGACATTTGCACTAATCTGTCTGCTTTGCACCACCTTAGCAACCCAAAGGAAGAAAGGGAGATGATTTAACCAGCTGCTAAAGTTTGAATCCAGGAGTTCATGGACCGTGTTCCCAAACTCTTGCTACAGTACAATGCCTCAGACTGTCTTAGGAGTGCTTTAAGTATTTGCTACAGCTGGGTCAGCCAGGAGAAAGCCTGGAAATCAACATGTTCAGATGCATAAGAAAAAGCAGAGAGAATCTGCACTCAGAAGAGAAATTAAGAATTGCACTTATTGTTGAGAAAGGATATTTCCCAGGCAGTGCAATAGAAGTTATTACATGCAAGGAATAATCCTTGTATAAAGCAAATGTGAGAAATGCAATACCTTTTACTTGAAACAGAAGGCTGGGATAAGAAAAATATTTTACTAATATTTTATATTATTGTGAGAAATTAAATAATATCTCTAAGTCCACAAATACCTTCTCTCCATTTCACCTACAATGAAAGGAAGGAAACTTTTAGTAAAGCAAAAAATTCGTCATGCTACGAATGGTATTAGCTTCCTAAAATTATATTCAAGACCTTAAATTTTAATATACCACATGCCAAGAACTCTCAGGAGAGACATGGGTCCTATGCAAATAAATTTGGAGCTAAAAAGAGGGAATAGTAGTTAAAAATTATCAAATCCCAGGTTTCACTGTGGAGATAGTTCTTAGCTACTGGAGGCTGAGGTTCCATCTGTATTAACACACCAGCTCTGCTTTGACCCCTTCTTTGTGCTAGGTACAATTCACACAGAGTAGCTGGTGTCCATACTCTCTCTGCTCCCAAAAGGTTGGGACTGTATCAGACCAGAATGGTCTCTGACCCTAGTAACTCCTGTACTGTGCCTGGAAATTACCCTTGCTGCTTTATCAATTTAACAACTCTGCTGCCAGAAATTGTTCCATTGCTCTAACTGATGAAAATAGATGCAGCTTAAGGCACCATACCACAGAAGACGAATTACCCCTCACCATCCTCTTCTGGGTTTCTTGTGCTGCCCTGGGCAGTGTCTTGGAAACTGAAAGAATGGAGGATAGGTCTGAAGCCATGGTGTACCTGAGTTCCCACATGAACTCTTCTGGTTTCCACCTCTCTTCAGAGAAGAGGCTGATGTTGCGAGTCACTGCCACAGCAAAGGAAATTACTTCTGCTCTCTGAGGAATGACTAAGATCTGCTTACATGCCTTACTCCTACAGCCTGAACAGGCTGGAAGATTAGTCTGCTTTGACAGCTGATGATTTATCTTTCTATCATTGGATGTGTTATTTCAAGAGAGTGAAAAGATGGCATCAGGTAACAGGAATGACTGTTATCTATCCTCTTGCCACTTTGAACACAATTATGAAAAACAGAAACAAGAAAGCAGTAGATTAATTATAAATGAAGCTTCAATGACTAACTAAATCTAATTCATTTAACTTCCAAGGTTACTGTGACTCTGCCCATGGCCTTCCCTAGCATTGTGTCTTCTCTCATATTTTGTCTAATTAACATTAATACATCCATAAACCAGAGAAGGGGTTGTTGCCTTGTTTAAATAAGTATTCAAAAAAAAAAAAAAAAAAGAGCAGGACCAGATTATTTGAAATGTGTAGGTGTTTAAGGATAGGGATAGAGTTAGATAGGAGAGTTATTACAAACCTGGCACTTCTCTTTGCATGTGAGGCAATGGCCTCAGATCTTAGGGAACTGCCCAGTGGAACTGCATCTGAACTAAGCTCACCAATTTTAATTTTTGAGGAGTTCAAAGAGTGCTTCAAATTTTGGCTTAAAATCAGAGTCATCACAAAGGGCACTCATGGTCTGTGTGGCTGAAGAAAAGTACACATAGTCCACTGAAAGTTCTGCTATCTTGAAATCACTTGGAGTGATATCAAAGTTTCTTCCTCCTACTACACATGGATAAGGTAAATTTGGTCAGTTATCTTGGAGTTTCCAAACTGCTCAACTCCTGCCGTCACATCAACTTGGGCAGATTTAATATCTAGAGCTCACACCCTCTGTGATGATTTTATAGGAGACATCATCTAGTCTATGCAAACCAGCCTAAAGGCTGGAGTGCTGAGCTCTTTGGCACATCTGGCCATCAGTGCCAGGTAGTCTGAAGTGTCTTCTTGTTATTCTGTTTTGGTTCTGTTACCTCCATGTTTAGCAAAGAACTGAGAGAGTTATTAATTTCCTTACATTATTTCTTCTGCATTGCTTATTGCAGAATATAGGCTTAGATCAAATAGAAAACAATAAACTGATCTCCAGGTTGTGAGGTCAGGAGAGGTGACGTAACAAGTCTATGAAAACTGCTGTGTAAATGTGAGATGAAATTAGATTACTGTGCCTTTCATAACACCCCCAGTCTCTCAGCAGGGAAAAGAAATCTGCTTTATTTCATTAAGCTTATAGCTTGGATATTTGTGTCTCAAGGGCCTCTGTTTTAACTTCTACTCAATTTTCTAAATCCTGAAAACACAATTTTATCTTTTTCCATCTATTTCACAGATAAAGTGAAATTATTCCTTCACCTTTTGTCATCCTACCAAATTGCATCACTGCTAAAGCTCACTGACAGTTCTGACAAGGCAGGTAAGTGATGAACAGGACATTGATTGAGCTGTAAAGCAAAGTACAATGCCTCCTTCTCATATGAGTAAAGCTTTCTCCTTTGTTATGGACTGAAGACTTAAGAAATTTAATTGGTCTTGAATAAAGTGACAATGTAATTGCCAAATTGAGCCTGAACTTACCCACACTCATAAGGCATTTTGCACACACACTGTGACTGATACACCTTCTCCCATGGCTGACATTTGGGCTCTGTCACTTCTGGTTTCACACTGGGCACTGAAGAACACAAAGTGATATTAAGGGTCAGAAAAACAAGGGCTGCTAATGATCTACTCTGAAATTATTAGTTGAGTTTAAAAGGCACTGACTTATACAATCATGACATAAAGTCACATTTTGCATGTTCATTAAAAGTATCTACTGCATGGAAGGAGTAAACACTATTAAAAAGATATGATACACTTTGCAGAGTTACTGGGCAGTAATTTATCTGTGGGTCACGAGTCAGATGGAAAGAGACGGGTACTATTTTCAAGCTTAAATATTCATCTCATTTCTGCAGCAGCTAATTGTTTCTGCGAAATTTAGCACTGCTGAGTCATAGCTGGGAACAGCTTTATCATTAGGTATCAGAGTTCCTGACTTCACTGTTGTCACTAGAAAAGCTAAGGCTCCAATGTCCCATGTAGAAATATGAATATCTTCATAAAATGATGGTAAAGAAAACTATAAGGACCATTAGTCCTCAATCTGTACTAACTTTAAAATTAAAAGCAATAGTAATTTTTGGGGAATTTTCATCATTGCATATTTTCCATTCTTTAAGCCCAGAGTTGCACTCCAGATTTTGCTAAACAGTTATCTGGAGTTTTCTGTGATAAGTAACAGAAAAACTTTGCTAAATTCATATGGACGCAATTTCTGAGGAGGTTTTATCCTGATTTGTGTTTTAGATTATGTGTCTGTTAACATGGAACTTCAATACTAGACAATGTTGCTTCCTTTCTTAAAAAAAGAAATTAAAAAATCTCCCTTACAGATTAAGAGTGGCTAAGCAAAACAGATGGACAGAAATAACCAGAGAATAATACTAACTAAAAAAAAAATAGTTGCAGTGCATTGCAATACAGACAGCAGGCATAACCTCATCTTCCTGCAGATGGAAAATTTTCACCAAAAAGTCACTGCTGACACTTGCTGACTAAATACTCCCAACCAAACATATCTATACCAATGTGTCTGTATATGTATACCTTCTTAATTTTTACCCTTCTTATCTCATATTCCTTGAGGTTTTAACTGTTATTCTAATCTAGTTGTTGTCCTTTTATCAAAAGCTTTTGTACTACTATAATGCTCCCATACAGTGAGACACAAAATGTTCCTAAAGATGGAAGCATTTGAAACTTTCTAACCATTGATGGAGTTTGAAAACACGGTGCAACAAAAACCAAACCAAACCAAAAACCAAACAAAAACAAAAAAAAAAACAACCCCAACAACAAATTAAAATTACTGCGACAGCTGAAGTAATTGGCAACAGCACTTCAGCATTGCTGCTCTGGCACTTTAGCAGCAGTGAGTTGTTTACATACACCTATGCTATTCCTTCTGAAATTCCTATGCTTCCTATGAGTGTGGTTATGACATGGTGACAGGTAGTGTACACCAGCAATCTCACAGGACTTTTGTTTTTTTGAGATCTAAGTCTGAATATCACCTTCCTCTTCCTGCATGTGAGGCAACCTCAGGTAGCACCTGGCTGATAAGGAGAGGACAGACGAGAAGTGTAGGAGACACTTACTCTTCTGCAGCAGTGGCTGTTGTCCCCAGTCAAGGGTCTTCCCAGATGTACAGGAACATCCGGGACCTCAGGTGAAGTGACTGGCTTGAAGCAGCAAGCTGCTTGGGTGCCTCAGTGTCACCAATCAGCATTATACCAGTGCTCAGGGAAAATCCTTGTCTGTTTTCCACAGTTTCAAAAGATGACTTAAACAGAACTTCTGAATGCTACAGCCGTATTTCTGCCAGTGCCTGCCTGTATCAGCCCAGAGCTTGCACAGCCCTCACAATGAATTTAAAGCAGCATTTTCACATTGCTACCTGTTCCTGGAGAGTTACTTCATATCAGCTGTATGACTATCAGACGAGCAAAAGGAGTCACCCAGACCTGTTCGTCTCTGCCATGGGAGGCTGTGGCACACTGAGCAGCTTCCAGATAGAAAAACTCTAACTCCAAGGTGCAGATCATATAGTGGTGGTGTTACAGAAGATGGGTGGAAAGTGTGTCAGAATAGACAGCACACATCCCAGACAACCTCTTAAAACATTGTTAGTGACAATACATGATAGCAATAAGGGAGTGGTAAGCAAAAAGTCATAAGGAAACCTCACATGAAATGTCTTAAGACATCTTGTTTGAACAGACCACAGAAAACACACACTGATGTTTTCTATGCTTCCTGCTGGTGATACAAGTATGGCTTCTCAATCACCACAGCTCTGCTCATATCTTAACCAATCTTAATAACGTATAGTTGGTCCAGGAAGGAAACTCCTGCATTGTACTTGGAGGACAGCAATGGCTTACCTGGTCTCTTGCACTGGATAGTCTTCATGTCAGGAGACCACTTGAGACTGGGCTCACACAAAATGGAATGTGCCCCTTCTAAGTGCATGCCATGTGGGCAAGATAGAGTTATTCTCTCTCCAATTTCATACACAGCTTTCCATGGCTCTCCTTGCAAACCCCCCTCCAGGTCAGGCAGGAGACAAGCGGTTTCTATGGATTGAAGCATTTGAGATAGCCACAGTGAAACAATGGATTGCATAAATCAGTCACATATTTTATCTTCCCCTAAATTCCTTAACAAATTGAATGGTGAGAGTAGCTGATTTTCATGCAGAAACTTATCAATCATTTTAGTGCAGGGTATTAACTCATCACACCTGCCAAATGCTCAATTCTAAGGACACAGTGGCAGTATTTTCTCCTACTGCCTACAGGCACAGCCCAGCATTATGGGGTTTCTCCGTCCTTAAGACTCATGATTCTGTTGGAAGTTCATAAAAGGGAGCAATGTCCTACTAGAGAGCAGTCATGTACTGATACACAAAGAGATGGCCCTTAAACAGTGTGGATTAGCATTTGTGGACAGTCAGTCCTGCTTGGAAGGAGGAAAGAATGCTACTGAAATGTAGTGCTGAAAATTCCTATGGTTCTTGCCTATAGCCACAGGACCAAAGTAAGCAATGACGTGTTTCCACAGGAAGTAATTTCTGGAGTGGAATTTACTATCTGTCACTTCCAGCCTTCCTTAAAACGAGGCTTCATGGGCGTGTTTCTCATTCAGTATTACAATAGCTGCATTCACAATAAAAGTCAATGTAGACTTGATTATGACTAGGAGACTGGGAAACGAGGGTGTGTGTTTTCCCTTTGTTGTTGCTGAAAAGCAGATGTTCTGAGGTGTTTCACTGGAATTCAGAAGTGGAATTGTATTTCAAAACAAGAATCAGTTAGACATACCCTGGCAATATCTGTTTCCAACTTGCCATTGTAAACTACTGCCACACTTAGCAACAGGATCACCAACAAGAGAATAACCATGTCTGCAAGCATAAACAATGTTTTTCCCAACAGGGTACAAGTTTTCAGCATTCTGAAAGAAACAAACAGGTGAAATTTTAGATATACAATATAAGAACGCCCAACAGTGTTTAACTCCCTTAGATTCTAGGATGCAGTAGCTGAAGACAGTGAGAAGTATTAATGCTACTCTACAAAGCACCAGTGAGAGCATCTGTAATATTGGGGACAATCCTGGTTATCAATAGTCAGGAAATGTGATCAAAAGCAGCACGGAACAGTGCTCTCTTGACTCCTGACAGTGTATAAACTGACTGCAAATACGGATGTTACCAAGCATCATCAGGGTAAGATAAGATCTTGTACAGCCTTGGGCTGAGGGGAGATCAGTGGAGAATATATGGTTTTGCTAATTCTTAGGATAGCATATTATCAGATTGCTAAAGGTTAATACAATGGATTTAAAGACAGAGGTTTTCTCTCATTTTATATCCCACTGTCTTCTAAAGGGAGATCTTACGAAAAATCAAGATTACTCCATGAGTTTCAGGGTTTTACCTTCAGTTGGTGAACCAAAAGTATCAATGTAGGAGAAAACTATTGATTACAAAAAAACCCAACCAAACAAACAAAAAAAATCACAGCAAATGAGGGAGTGCAGAATTTTGGACCTTGCCTCAGTTTGCAGTTGTGCAGAGGCAACTAATGGATTTGGAACTAATTCTTTTATCTATTTATTGATCAAGGAGAGTTTTGTCTGCCTGATAACATGGAGAAGGCATCATTCATTTGTCTAAGGGAGGAATTTTGTCTCCTTTGTTAAACAGGCCCAAGTTACAATGAGCCAAGTACCTAGCCAGATCACAGTCTCACCAAGGAACAAGAAAATGGAATGGTGAGTTACAGAGTGAAGACTCCTAAAATCTGTTTACAATTTTCTTATGAACTTCCTGGATGACCATGGACAGTTTACTTTCTGTGCATTTTTTTCTCTAGTTTCCTGTGATTTTATATGTGTTCCATGTGGCTCAGAAAATTTTTCATAAATATATAAATATATAGGGTAAAGGACAAGTAGATGAATTTTCTCTATAGGTACTGTGGTTCAGAAAAGCAAAGATTTTGTTCCCATTTTGGGGATGGGTTTTTTTTAGTTTCATTTTATTTTTAGCATGAACTTTTGGATATTGTCAAGTAAACAGCCATTGAAAAACACTGCGCGAGCTGCTATGTAGTAGATCTGATACTAAGCTTAGCAAGAAAAATACAAATTTGCAAGTGAACATCTGTATTAACTGTAGTAGAGACATTGCAGATAGGGATAGGACAGATAGCAGAGCAATAGAAATAGCTTACTTGAACAAATCCATTTTCCAAGGGAGGAGGAGGTGAACAAAATTCTGTAGGAGTTATGGATAAATCAAAGCAGTGTGGTTCAATCAAGCTATGAAGCAAACAGAAGTACAATTTAGTTTAAATTTAGTCTTCTTTCAAAATGCTACGCTTCTCAGTGAAGCCTGTTTTCAAGACAATTATGTATACATTTTCATCACAATTATATTTAAATCAGGCACTGCCAGGCTATCCAAGAGAGTGTTAAATAGAATGCTGTCAAGTTTACTGGGTTTTACCCCATTTTCTAGTCTTATCTCGTATTGGATTCACAGCTTTTGAATTTCATTTTCTTTCAACTTAAATATTAAAGCTCAGTAAATGATCTTCTCCCTGAATTCAACAGCTTATGCACCCTTCTAAAATAATTTTTTAAATCTTTCTGAAGCTGTGCTCCAGATGTTTTTTATTGCTTACCGGAGATGCTGCAACTCTTCATCTTCACATGGTCTGCTTTCACTCTCCTCTCCTATGCAGGTCTTCCCACCCCCATGCGGGGAGGGGTTGTTGCAGTTTCGACTCCTCAATTTTCTTCCCCCTGAACAAGGACTCCAGGAAGACCAGCAGCTCCAGCGTCCATCAACAACACCTGTGCAACATTTGGGGATATTTCACTCTCTTTAAACCACTCTCTCTTTAAAGTACTCTCTGTGAGTGGTTTAAAGGCATGGGCTGCTCAAAGCTGGTGATGACCCCAACTGTGCCTTTACAGAGAATTCCAGACTGGAATGGTCTACACTTCCTCAACATGCCTTTTACATAACTATAATTCCACAGAGGCCATATATTATCAGTGTCTGAGTGAACATACAAACAGCTGTCAGCTACAATTAGTTACAAAATTAAAATGCAAAAATTTGTGAAGTTATTGATATTAATTTAGGATATGTACTTACTTATAGACAGTTACATTGAGTGGTTAGTACTATCCACTGTATTTAACACTAAAAATAAAACCAGCTCTTGGCAAGCACTGTTTAGACAAAGGCTCAGGCTTGACATGGCCCTCCCCATGCTGTATGCCTGCAGTGGTGTCTGACCCAAGCAGCCACTGTACAGGTGTGCAGTAGGACAGAGAGACTCTGGAAGCAGGAGGGCACAACAGGGTGCACTTCGCAGCTTCTGAACTCTCACGAGTTGAAAGAGCACTGACCTGGTTGATCTTGCACAAGAGTTCCCAATTCACAAGCTGCTCCAAAGGTGTAAGGCTTGCAGTAACACACACACTGTGTTCCTTCCACAGCCGGTTCACCACCATTCTGGCAAGGCTGACATTTGCAGGGATGATTTTCAGCCATATATTCTTCAATGGCTTGTTTTAGGTAAAGCTTTTTGACTGAGGAGCAGGGCACTTCCTTTACCAGCTCATACAGTGGTGTTAGCTACACACAGGAGAGAAACATGTATATTAAATTGTTATGACTGGGATAGAAGAGTTTATAAAATAATTTGTGATGTTTATCTTCCTGCACATCAGTGTTAGCACATTAGATGCTCTCATTTGCTAACTAGCTAAAATCTTATGTTAGTATTTAATATTAGTGATTTTCCGAAAAGTTAGCTCTGCTTGACAGCATCCTTTGAAGCTATTAGTAGATCAATCATATTTAAACATATTCAAGCTACGAGGATACAGTTGAGATAAAATCATAACACAGACCTCCAGTGTACTGCAACCTGAATTCTGACCTAGATCTTCCTAGTATAAAAAAAGCTGGACATTTAAAGAATCCACTACGGAATTTCATTGAACAGTGATCAAAATTAACAATAATTGAAAATGCTTTGCATTTCCATTGCCTATTTTATGATATTATATGCTTTTACATTTAGCAGAAGCCTTCCTGACCGAAATACTTTGAGTTTATACCATTCTTCAGTACGTGAGCAGTTTCCAGAAGGTACATAAACAAGGTAGCAGTGAATGTGGCCACACAGCTCTGAGATGTCTGACTCACAGAATCTCTAGTTATGCTAAACTTCTGGGTGCAGAGTGAAGAAGGAGGGATAAAAGGCATACAAAGAAGTTGGCAACTGAAGTAGAAACCACACAGACCTGCCAATAAGCACTTCAGGAAAGGGGCTGTCTCAAATCTGGGCTTTCTCCCAAGATAGGGTGACCCTCTATTCCTAACCAGAACTCCACTAAAGTCACTGAAGGCTGGTAGGATTAGAGGTATTGACCTGCCAATGGACTTTTATTTGTAATGCAGCTGATCATATTATCTTCATGGCATTTTCTTCACGAGAAATTTTCTTTTTAAGAAAGTGATCTGAAAACAAAATGAGTGTAGACCACAGCCTGATTAATCACCAGATGTAGCTTAATAATTTCTCCCCTTGAGGCAGTCTCATCTGCTCACCTCTGCTACAGGAAAATAGCCTTACCTTTTTTTTAATTACTCTGGGATAGTCTGTCACTGATGCAGCCCATGCGGTGTACCTCTGACTGTTCCCAGATGGATTATTCAGGTCTAGATAACTAAGGCCAGCAACAGCACCTGGGCTTCCTCCTTCTATGTAAGGGTCTCCTTTAATCTTATTACCACTGCTTCCTGTAGATTCAGGTTAGGAAACACAGAAAATATTGGCATTACTGTATTTACAAATGAAAATAGAAACAGTACACATAAAAAATGATGCTAACAAGTAGTGAAAGGACTCACTAGTGCAGTTCAATCACCTGTGCCTGGATCAAGAGATCCAACATCAATAATACATAAGAAGTATCTGTTTTTGCAGGCATCTTGGCAGCCCTGACTTATGGTGTCCAGAAAAGTGCTGTTTACTGGGAAAACATCGGCAATAACTCATGAGCATTGGAGAGCCTTTTAAAACAGGCACTTGGTGTCTGGGTTCAGGATGTTAGGATAGAATTCAGCAAAGTTATCAACACCTGCTCCTCATTTTGACAGCTGTTTAGGATGAAATGAAACATGGGTACATGACAACTGTATGAGTCATCACTGAACATTTACCTGAAGAAGTTTGTAGCAGTTCATCCAGTTTGGAGCATTCCACTTTCTTCTTTTTCACAATGAATGCATTCCAGCCTGACGTGGTACACTTGTACAAGTCTGTTATGCTGATACCTGCAGATAATCCATCCATTAACAATACTGCATACAGAAAGTGTGTTAGATTAATTTCTGAGTTTCCCAATGGTTAGAGAGGTCATGAAGTACTATGCCTAAATTAGAAGGCAACTCACTAGCATGTGTTTGCTGTGGGAAGATCCACTTGTTGCTAAAGCCTATGGATGGAGGCTGAGAGATGGGAGATGTGTTTGGAAAAAGGTTCCACAGTTTCATTTATTTTCTCAGCAGTCCCTAATCCTACAGCACAGCTCCACACTGATTACCATCATACTTGACACTTGTGTTTGCTCTGTTTGTAATTTATTCTGCTTTACACAGTTTTACCCAATCTTCATCTCCAAGTAACTTTCAAACTTTAACATTGTTTGAAATTCATATTTGCACTAGAATGCAAGTTTAGCCTGATGAGGTCCTTAACCAGTTATCAAATTTTTGCTACCCAGAGGGCTGCAGACATGGATCTAGAACTAAGTGTTGTGATTTGAGCACTTTTTTTTAGTCTTCTTTCTTTTGCTCATGAAGAGAATGTGACAACCTGTAGAAGTCTCTTACTTGATTTTGGGTACTAGCTAGGAAAATATGCAAATACATTTTTATGCTTGATTATTGACTTTGTTTCCTGCCACAAATACTCTGGTACTCTACCTTCTGCTTTCATTTTGTCAGAATCCATATAAAAAATAACTTTGTAATGTCCTCCTAGAGATCCAGAGTGTAAGAAATGAGTCCCAAAGAGCTCAATAAGTCTTCGGTAGGCGCCGTACTCGTAGACGACTGGGAGGTTGAACAATTCCTTCCAGAAAGACTCCGCAAGAGTGAGAAAGTCTGGGTGGTTGTTAATAAACTGAGCAACTTCCACACTATTCTCAACAACCATCAGCTGCTTACTCTGGGGGAAGGAAAAGGTATCAGTCATGCTCCCTGTCACTGTCAGGGTGGCTCCTACTAGGCGGATGGCATATACATTGTGTTGGCTACTAACCCACAGCTTTATAGAGCTGTCAAATATGTCTAACCAATTCAGTGAATGCAAAAAGAACAGCCTGAATTCAAGAAATATCATTGGACCTTAATTTACAATTGCTGCAACATCTTTCTTTTCCTCCCATGTACTTGAAAACTAGCATAAGCACAAATAAGAAAGGAAAATAAGAAAGGCAGTAGGAGGTTAACAAGCTCTGTCTGAAAGCAAATCAGAGGCAGTAGAGAGGTGTCCTTTGTACCCTGTTTTGTTTAGACGAAGTTTTTGTTGTAAGGGGCTCTAGCCATATTGAGGATGATGCTGAATTATAAAATCCTATATGCCTATACCATATTGTTAACTTCAGACTCTCAGAGTTTCTTTTGAATTTCATTAGGCTGAGTCTCAAAATATTTCATTGTTAGTGTCTGCTTGGGGGTCACAAAATGCAGAGATTTGCTACTGATTTTATTTGCCATAACATAGAGGTTATACTTCATCACTGAGAGTTACTCTCGAATTATTTATCTAATGCTCCTTTTAAAATAAGATAAAGGCATAAGCATTTTGACCTCCTGGCTGTTAAAGAACACGAGATGTTTCTCTTAATGGAGTTTTGCTAATAGCAAATGCATTATAAAGTAAATTAACATTAATAAGAGAATTATTTCAATTTTTTTTGCTCCAAGGTATTGACAAAAAAAAAAAAAAGGCAATAAATCACTAGGAAAAAATGGAAAAGATGAATCAATGACATGAAGAATGCACAAGAAGCCAGAGTTTTTCTTCCTCACATAGTGAGGAAAACAGCTAATAAATTAATAAATTACTAATTAATAGGCTCTATGGGATATTTACTGTCATGCACTTTGTGCCGAAAATGTCTGGATAAAATACTCGTATCTTACTATAAAAAACACATGAAGAAAATGTTGAAAATGTTTATGCCAAATACTAAGCCACAGTGACAATTTTTACATACCTTTTGCAGACTTTCTTGCAGTTTTTTATTCTGTGAATAACTGTGTCTGTTTGAGTTTTCATACCTCTCTGTGCATTTCACATAAGACCAGGTGCTGTTGAAAAATTCATAACTGAAATCATTCTGGATTTTAACCTAGAAGGTGAACGATAGAAGTCTGTATGAAGAGTTTCATGCAGGATTTTAAAATTATAGAATAGAGCAAGTGCTTAATGATGCAAAAAAAAAAGCTGACACATTCTCCAGGTTGAATCCGTTTCAGATTTCATAAAAAGTACTGAATACCATGGGAAAAACATTAATTTGTTTATATATATATGTGTGTGTGTGTGTGGATATTAAGTATTTATGTTATGAAATAAAGTACATTAAGGATTGTTTGGCTTGCTTTTGATACACATGAGACAAATCAAATCTTTGAGACAGTGACTTCAAACAAAGCCTGTCTCAAAGATCTCTGCAAAGCACCCCAAATCCTTGCACTTCACTCCCAAAAGATCTCATAGGGTGATTCAAGACACAATTTATACTAAGGAGATGTCTTTACATTCAGCTTAACTGTGAGAGATTTAGAAATCACATTCAAGGGATTAATCTTTTTTCTTGCCTTTTTATTTTAGCCAGACATACACAAATTTGTATTTCAAAATGAGTGACTGCAGAGAGGAAACAGGTGGTGTTAAGCTGTGTTTAAGGAAATATACCTTCAAAGGGCCCCTGCAAGCTTTGCATCATTCTCACAGTTTCAATCATGCCTGTAAATACAAAGCTGTGCTTAATGAAAACATACCTGGAAAGTATAAGCAAGAGCACTTTCACTCAGCCTGTAGTATTCTCTCCTATCGCCGCTAAAGACCTTTCTGCATTGCCCTCCAAAGCTTTTTGTATGAATTACTCTTCCCTTAGTCTCATCAGTAATAGCATCAAAGCTATGAGAGGAAAAAATATGAAATATAATTAAGATGGAGAGGCTAAAACTGAAGCGCCATTATAACTGCATGATGTATATGTAAATTAAGATCATAAGCTGATTTATCCATGAAAAAGGGTTATCACCTGATACACTTCTATACATGCAGAACTACGGTATGCATACCATGTTGCAATATTGAAAGTGAAATGTTGGTCTTGATTTGTCGACAAAAATTAACAGATTTCATCATCTCTTAACATTAAGACATTAGTATCAGTCTCAGCTGATTTTAATTTTTATTGTTTGAACAATTACTGTAACACGGAAACAACAGGGCATCCATTCCAAACTGTGGGTGTTTTTATTATATCTGAAGTATACTTCATAAAAAGTGATACACCACCACCAAAGAAACTTCAGATAATTATTTTTCTAGGTTGCAGATGGGATGTAAAAACAGAAATCCATATGGATCTAGAGTACTAAATACAACAGCAATGAATAAAAAGAACAAGGACTGCTGGCTCATTTTTCCCATGATGAAGATCATTAGTTGAAATTTAATTTTATGTCTTAAAAGCTGTTTTTCAGTAGCAGGACTGAAACAATAAAAGCTTTATTCTGTGCTTCAGATCAAAGGACCTGTACCTCCTGGCTGCACTGAGCCACTGCCATGATGGAGGCAGTTGTACTGAAGACTTTTGCATATGGTACATTTTACAATAAGCCCAGGAAGTACATCTGTACACCCAGAGCTTGTAAATACATCAAAATGTAAGTGCATTTGGCACTGGTAATACTGAGCCTACCACAGAACATTACCCTGCTCCTGTAAGTTCTGAATTCGGAGGTGTTTTGTCAATATCACACACAGTTTTCTTCTCTTCACATTGATCTTCATCTGCACCATCTTCCTCACAATCCTGATCACCATTGCATACAAGGGATCTGCTAATGCACTGACCTGAATCAGAACAAACATGCATGTGGAAAGAAGTGTTCACTAGTTTCAAAATAGATCACCTAGAATCAAAGTAGATGTCCTATTTGTCTATTACATTAATCAGCATATTCACTCCCACGATGAACAGTTTGTGCCCACAAGGGCTTGTGAAAAAACAGTAAATGTAGACCTAAATAAATAGTGTATAGCACACTTGAGGGAACCACAGCCATTCTGGGCTTATGACATATTAATAAAACAGTTGACTTCTAGATTTATTTCCTAAGCTTTCACTCTTTGACCCTATCACTTATGAGTAACTGTGATTATCTCTCTGGTAGCACCAAAACATGTTTATCATAGTCCTCTCTGATAAATGTCTGCCTACTGAGATATTCTGCGAAGGTAATGGAAGCTAGGTACAATAACTGTTCCACAGAACGTTAGTTTCCAGGTGATTTCCAAGATGCCTGGATATAGTCTAGAACAGCGTCAAATCTAAGGTTGCATTCCTTAACTACATTCTCATAATGAAAAAAACTGTTCTCTGGGGCAAATGAATAAGACAGAATGAATTAAAGAGAGTAGCAGGGCTACAGCATGTTATCTGCAATGCTCTGCAATACTCAGATGAAATTAAAAACATGAACAGTTAAGGCTGGAAAGAAAGGAAACAGCTACCTAAATCAAATTCATCTGTAGATCAAGACTTCTCCAAAGACCTTGCCCATTTACTAAACTTCAAAGATGACAAGGTTATCTTCTTAACTTCTTAACTAGAAAATAAATGGTGAAAAAACTCTTGGATGGTACCTGAGAAACACCTGAACCGATCACCACAGCCATCCTCTGTTGGGCATCCCCTTGTAGGGGTGCATGGTCTTGTTTCAAAGGCATCTCCAGAGCAAGGGTTTCCACCGTACTGGCCATAAACTGCTACTGTCCGTCTCCGAATCTGAATGCAAATCAAGAAAATCCAGCTGGAAAGCAGGAATAGTTTGCCAATGTCAAGACAATGCTACCACGCTTACTGCTGTAAGGAAATGAGACATTCACTATTTTTTTCTGAGAACAACCACACCTGGTATTACCATAATATGTTAGAAAACTCTCAAGTTAATAGAAAGATAGCTCTTTTATCTATAAGGTCTTTAGCCTGATACATAAGTTGGCTTGGTGTGTTCAAAAATCTAGTATGTAATTGAAGACAAGAGAAAGCTGCTGAGAAATTTCTCACTTCTTTTTGCATTCTTAAGAGGACTAAGATGTCTGATGTGAATTTGTTATTGAAGTTTTTCAAAGTAAACAATTGATACCATTAAGGAAGATGGTATCAAGTGGTTTCTAAAAAGAGTAAGTACTGTCTCATGGCATATATTTAATTTTGACTAATCCATCCTTAATTGATGCAACATCAAAGTGGATGAAAAGGAAAATCAAGAGCACATCTTGCACATCAATAGAGTTTCAGTGTAAAAATCATCATCTTATTTTTTGTCGAGGGTAACACTTTGCAACAAAGTTTTCTTTCCTTGAGAGGTGACACTAAAGAAAAATCAGTGGAATTGGTACAAACCAGCATCAGTGGAGGAATGTCTGTGTTTACCAGTTTAGTTGAGCTTTCTGAAACTATCACCAAAATAAGAAGACCACAAATTATTTTACAACATGAACATCATAGCTTTGAAAGAGAACATACTGGGGACAGACTGAGGATTTATCTTCTGAGTTCTTTGCTCTTCAGCCTTCTCATTTTTCTGGGACTTTTGTGTGGCACCTGATTTACCGTTTTAAAGATACAGTGGCTCCTTAATTACTGGGAAAAAAAGGAATATGCTTATGAGGTCATGAGTACAGAACAGATATGTCCATCTATACCTGTTTTTGAGTACAGCCATTGCACTCAGACCAAGGGCCAAAAGAATTCCAGCGGCAATGGACTCGAGGGGAAGGGCTGCTCCAGTAAGTTTTTTTGAAATAAAATAAATTGAAAAAGAATTAAAAAAAAAAAAAAAAAAAAAGAGAGAGAGAGAGAGGAAAATCATCAGTGATTTCCATCCATAAGCATGAGTGCAAGACTTTCCTAAACAGTAAAGCAGACCTTCAATAACAATTAGGGTTATGATCAGGCTCTCTATAAAACCACTTGGATTTGCTTTTCGTGTGTAAGAATGAAATCAGTCCCAGCTTGGATTTTCTGGTCACCGAAAAGATGAAACGAGACACATTCACCTGGCCTAAAGATCACCAAAGACTTTGTGCAGCTATATTACAAGTTTCAAAGAGCAGCCTCACATTGTAAATCAGGGAGTGGGCAGTCTCCACCCGGAGATAGGCAGGGAGCTGACAGGGGCTGTGTGTGCCACTGATGGCCGTGGCAGTGCTGACACGTAACAGTGTGTATTTCTCCCAGGAAATGTATATGAAGACTCCTTTAAGACCTGCCTCACTTCATACATATTAATTATACATATGTAGCCTTCAGCATGTAGTTTATTAAATAAATATTCACCTGGAAAAAACGGGAAAGAAGCTTGAAACTTCCAGCAACAGAAAAATCCCAAGCACCTGAAATAAAGAGAAGTAAAAGCAAACTTACTTCTCTTTTCTGGTTTTATCTCCCTGTTTTAGCTCATACAGCTGTTCAAGGTTTCTGCAATCTTTCCACCAATCAGCTTAAGAAATTAAGGGGAATTTCACACTGATTTTCTCAGCTTCATTGTTCAAGCTTTTGGTTTTTTTTAAATTTTCTTCTTTCTTGCAATGCTGTCCAATTACTTTTTCAGCTATTTCTCCATATAAAATCATATTTCATTGCATTCGATACATTCACTTCATGAGACAAATTAAGTAAGCAATTATCTTACCTTCATGTTAGATGAAATACTCAGATATACAGTAATTACCAGGGAAAATGCACTTCCAGTATTTTCAATTCAGAAACCAAAGGAGTCAGTCAGTCTGTCTGCTGCTGTTCATCTCTTCTCACTCTGCCTTGCTATTCTCCTTTTCTTTCCCTAAGAGAGCTAAATATTGCCAAGGAATTTTAACCTTAGCCCATCTATTCCTCTCCAGGGACACAGTCTGCTTTGGGAGCTGCTCAGTGTTTTTAAGACATATAAATCAAGTCTTGGATGCATTGACTGGGGCTGGCAGAAAATCGTGAGGAGAGCTTACTGGAAGAACAATCATCTTTTCCTGATCTTCTCTCTTACAGTTTTGGGTTTTTTTCTCTGAACATGACCTTTCAGAGATCCCAGGCCACACACACTACACCACAGAAGAGTTCACAGCTTCAATAGGAAGAGCTGCTCTAGATAAAGCTGGCAGTGCTAATCATAAATCTTTATTCTCCACTTCTGAAGTCATGCTGATTTTTGTGTATCAGTTTTCCCACCGAAAATCAGCTCATGGATCTGCATGTAAGTTTTGTTCAGTTCTGGCCTGGTTCTGCCTGCTTTTTGTAGGGATACTCATACAGAAAAAAACCCCTTCCTTTTCTCTTTCCTCACCTTGCCATGCCTTCTTATTTTTCGGGGGGGAGGGGGGGGGGTGTTTGTTTGGGTATTTTTTGTTTTGGTGGTTTTGTTTTTGTTTTTTTTTCACTTTCCAGAGCTGACCCATTGCAGAAACAGCAAGAAAGTGCCATTGCTAGGAAAATTTACACTAATTTGTGCTAGTTTAGCCCAGTTAAGACTCTCATGGAAAAGTAGCACTATGAATCTCTTTGATAATGTAATTCACACACTGTCATCTCTTCTGTACATATTTTATTGCTTTTTATCAAAAACTAGTTTATGACCAATTTGTGCCACACTGACAGTGGCCATTTGCCTATGATGGAAATTATTAAAAGCAAGTTGAGGCCTTTAACAGCTGTCCCAGAATACAGGAACTCCAAATAATTTTATCTCTCCAGATATATGTCTTGATCATGCACTCAGCTGTTTTAGTGGCTAGATAGCAAATTCACTTTCTGGAAGTACATCATGAGCTATAATAACCCTCAAGACAGGATGTACTGTAATGTGGTCCCAAACAAAACATGCAAATAAATATAAAAGAGGACAAATAGAGCTAGTAAAGAAAGTGTGTGTGGTGACAGGGGTCTGGCCTTAATTAACAGGTAGTCAAATCATTAATAGTAATGGGTGTCATATTCAAATGAGTTTATATTGATGGAATGTTTTCTTGCAAAATGTACTTCAGCAAAACAAAAATGTAGCTTTGGCAGATAATGTATAATAGCTCTTTAGGCACACATTTTCAGGCACTTCAATCTAATGATTTTATCTTCTTTCATTTAGAAAAAGCATCCTGCTTTTTGATTGATCCTGGTTTCAGCAGTAACAAAGAGTTGAACCAACATGTGCAAAACAGAGGGAGGTTAGAGCTGGACTTGTGCTACTCCTTGGACTGCAAGTCCAGAGGTTCCATGGCACTTCACTGTTTTGCAGGGGATGGATGTTCAGTCTCCTCTACAACAATGGGACTGTGAAAGGCTGCTTCTTATTTCATTTCACACAGGGTACTTACAGCAGCCTTTTTTTCTACTTAGCATTTATGCTCTGAACCATTTAGATAGTTTCCTATTTTTTGTGTTATTGACATGTAAGGCAACATATAGTTCCATGACAATCTACTTACGCTTGAATTTTGTGATGATATACTACCCAACACCTAGAATAGTCTCAGTTTGACTGACAGGCAGTTCTACAGTAACATCAGTTACAATAAAAGGCCTGATTGGAGAGCTCCCCAATTACTTCCCTTTACTGCATGGTAGTGAAGGATGAAGCGTAATTTACAGAGAAGCTCCAGCTAACTTTTCCTTACTGTTAGTGAAAATGGCAACAATCTAATAACCATTTTGCTATTAAAAATATGCTTTATAGCAACTTTTAGTTCTTGCAAAACATTTCTCCTGCATATTCATAAATAAACCATCTTTAGATTTAAAACCAATGTTTTAGGGGATTAAAAGAGGAGTAGTTTGAGACATACAAAGGGATAGCCATAAGGCAGGGCATTTCTTGCACCAAATGATAATTCTAGCACGGGAATGATTAATGCAATGCTTCACTTGCTGGGCTAATGATATCCTGCCTGGTCTGGAGACAGTATGAAGTGGTATTGTCTGTATTCTATTTCACACTAAGGTCAGCCAGAATATAATTATATCAACGATATTTCCCTGTAGACTTCCAGTCTTTTATAGGATTGATGCTAAGGTTACTCAATAGTTTACCAAGCTTTAAATAGTCTCGTGTCTTCATTGTCCAAGTTCATTATGTATTACATTCCTAAATACAGTCTGTGCTTTGTGACTCCTGCAAATGCCAAGGTTCCAGTGACAACTGAGTGGAGAAAGAACATTCTGTTATTATGGTTTTGAATTGTGAAATTGATTTGGAGAGTTTTTGTATTTGTTTCTGTATGCTAATGACATCTCACTTTTTTTTTTTTTTAACTTTTTAATTGCTTGTTTTCCTTTTAATGTATTTGCTGCGTTCAAGTATTAATGACAATGCCTTGGGACGTGTCTCCATGAAATATGTCAAATAACATTACTGCTGTGCTAACTTTAATGCAAATGATTCTCTCTCAGGGGACCTTGTAGAAGGATATTGCCTTAGATAGTGGAATCTGTATGCTGCAGAAACTACACCAAACAAACAAGGGCTGTGAGGGTTCTGGTTTGAAAGAACTGGGTTAGAAGAGTTCATATTATTAGGATTCAAAATATGGAGACGTTCAGTAGTATATTTGTAATACATCGGGCTTGTCTAGAGCATAGACATTTCAGCCTGTAGGTATACACAGGTCATCACTGGGCAAACTTGTAATTACTGTTCCTTAGAATTATGTTCTGATCTTAGACTATAAGACATGGTGAACAAATTCAGCAGTTTGAATCTGACCAAGAAGTCAAGTTACTATTCTGTTTTTCCCCCCACTTTGCCTGCTTTTACTCGAATCCCTGCCACGTGCTTCTTCTGTGCATCTGGTGCTGGGTTTGGCACTCTTCAGTCCTCTCTAAAAGCCAGTTTAATTCATTACAATGGCAGGGGAAAAATAAAAATAAGGGGAATAAAAACCAACAAGAAACAAACAAAACCAAACCTGGGTGGTTTTGTGCTGGTTTTATGAGCTGGATTGTCTCTCAGGAAGGTCTGGTGAGCAACAGACCCATGGACATACAGTGCAGAAGAAAGATGGAACAAAGAGGTGAGAAGTGGGAAAGGAAGGAGAGCAATGAGACAATCTTCTGCTTGCAGTCACTGCATCTGCTCAAGTGTCAGTGAAACAACACCTTGTGTAAGCTCTTCTGGTTGCTGCTCGTGCTAGGCTAGCAGATAAAAATCACCCTACAGTTCACTGCCTCACAGGACTTTCCTGGACAGGATGGTGGCATGCAAATGCACTATATTATCTATTGATCAATTGCCCATACAGGCTTAATTTAGGTGTTCAGTGAAGTTGAGTATTTATTTTTCATTCCTACCATTACTGATACTTGCCTCCCTGAGACATTCCACCTTCAGGCTGATAAAAACTGCTCAGGTTCAGGCCATCTGCCTTTGGAGGTGACAGCAAACAAAGTATGGATAGTAAAGATGAGGGAAATTTGTCTCAATGGTCTTCATCACTAAGGGTTTGGAGTAAGCATAGGTCCACTGTGAGTCCTTCTCAAACTGAAAATCTTGCTCAGAGAGCTCAGAGGGCCCTGGGCTTCTGCACAAGCTCTTCTGAGAGCTCACCTGCCAGTTTGTGCAAAGCAGAGGTACTGGGTCTACAACAGACCTACAAGCTCTCACTTATGCATACAACAACAGAGGGGTTCACACATACATAAAATAGGCAAATTTCATAAACCAGAGGGCTGGTATCATAGTTATGGTACTTTATATAAGCTAACACAGAAGGAGTCACATGAAACAGGCTGGATTAGATATTTGAAAAAGTTTCTTCGCCCAGAGGGTTGTTGAGCACTAGAGCAAGCTCCCCAGGGAAGTGATCACAGTACTAAGCCTGAGAGAGTTCAAGAAGCGTTTGGGCAATGCTCTCAGATGATGTGACTCTTGGGGATGGTCCTGTGCAGGGCCAGGAGTTGGACTCAATGATCCTTCTGGGTCCCTTCCAACTCAGCATATTCTGTGATCCTATGATTCTGTTATTGAATTTGTATTAATAGTGACACAAAACCACACACAGTGTACAAAAGGGTGTATCAGAGGTTAAACCACCTGGAGGATTGCAGAGCTTGTTCTATGCAATTAATCCTCAGAGCCAGACAAGACCAATTTTTCACAAGTATGCAGTGATTTATTTTTTTGTTGATTTTTTCTTGCATTTTTCTACATTATTTATTTACTGTGAATTTAATTCCTACATTTAAATATATTCATGAGCAACTTTATGTGACTGCCTGAGACAGTATCTCGCCTTGATAATCCAGATCTCTTTTAGCCTGAGGTCTTGGTGCTTTTTAAAATGTCATCTCTTTCTTATTTCTCTGTAGATCGAATAGAATGTCAAGCATCAGCCTTTAGTGACCCTGCCCATGCTTCTGTATTTCTGGTTCTTTTTCAATCAGTGATGTATGTGTATTATACGTATTCTAGAATTATTATTGTAACTAGTTGGAAAGCTAAAATGCTTCAAGCAGCAAACCTTGAACAACAATCTTTCATCAAAGCCCATCAGTCTCTCTCTGAAAATTTCCAAATATCTTGAAATTAAAAACTTAAAACTGTTTTTCAGTAAGCAGAACAAAGATTCTTCTCCTATAAAGGAGAATTAGGGAACAAAATGAAGGCAGGACTTCAAAGAAACAGATCTTATTAGAATGTCTTTTTGAACTGCAACATTTTTAGGACCATATGAAATTCATTACAATTTTGTCTGCTTACTTGAGAAGTCAGTAATTAACCCTAACTGCTACTGTGAAACTTTCTGGAATAAGCTTTTGTAGACATCTTCCAGCTGAAAAGAAAGTTCAACAAATAAAGCAAGGTTTTGCAAACTTTCCTAGGAGCAACAGAGGGTAGAAACAGCAATGACACAGCATTGACTTCTGCACTCCTCCATTCTGGACTGGCTATGTACATAACCACCATCAGACTGCAATAAATGAAAAAACATACTAGTAATAAGACAGGGATTATATAGTTGCAGAGATTCACCTGAGCTCCAGAGAAATTTAAATGTGCTCAGCATTTGTTATTTCTTTCACAACAAGCTTGTAAGCTCCTAAAACTGACATGATGGTCTTTTGTGAGTTATTCTGGCTTCTGTCTGTACTGGCAGCTCAGTTACAAGGACCAGCACTGAAGCACAGGGCCACTCTGGCCATATTAATGATGTACTTTCTTATTTCCAGATATAAAATTCTCAGACAAATTCTGCCTACCCAGCCATGTAATTATAATTATATAACAATTTTGATTAGTATGAAAAAGGTTGATTTTGAGTTACTTAAATCTGAAATGCTTTTTTCTGGTAGTGGAAATCATGCCACTAAATATCTCTGAATGAATCTTAATATCTGGACATCACACTTTTTCCCAATTAGCCTGAAAAGACATGCCATTCTGTGCTTATTTGCTTGAAAGACCATCATAAAAGTGATCAAAAGTATGGTGTTCCTAATATAGCTGGAGGTTCTATAGAACAATTAATAGCTAGGAAAAAGTATTCAGCAAACAGCAAACAGCTGTCCAGACTTTTTAGGACTAGCAAATGACTTTGAGATTTTTATAAATAATTGGGGGAGGAAAAAAAAAAGAAAAAAAAAGTATAAATGCTGATAATTCTGAGGACAGAATGTAACCAATAAGGTTTCCAATAGCACGGACAATGAAGCCTCCTCTTTTCTCTTTTGTGGGGGCTCACAGCAAAGAGAGGTATGCAATTCTGTCCATTTATTAGTGAATACATATTTGGTCTCCTGAAGCAGTAATGTGTGCTGGTTTTGGCTGGGGTAGGGCTAATTTTCTTCATAGTGGCTGATATTGAGCTGTGTTTTGGATTTGTGCTGGACTCTGGGTTGATAATGTAGAGTTGTTTCTGTTATTGCTGAGCAGTGTTTATACAGAGCCAAGACCTTTTCTGTTTCTCATACTGACATGCTGGCAAGGAATTTTGGGGTGCATGGAAAATAGGGAGGAGATATGTCCAGGGCAGGTGACTCCAACTGACCAAAGGGATATTCTGTACTGTATGACATCACAGTCAGTATATAAAGTGGGGAGAAGATGGAAGTGGGGGATATTTGGAGTGATGGTATTTATCTTCCCAAGTCACCATTACATGTGATGGGGCCCTGCTCTCCTGGGAATGGCTGAACACCTGCCTGACCACAGATAACTATGAAAGAATTCCTTGTTTTGCTTTGCTTTGTGTGCACAGCTTTTGCTTTCCCTATTAAACTATCTTTATCTACTCATGAGCTTTATAGCCTTTACCCTTCTGATTCTCTCCCTAGTCCCACTGGTGCAGGGTGAACGAGTAGCTGCGTGGGGTTCAGTTATGAAACCATAACACCAGGGCAGGGAAATACTTCCACGTAAAAACATACATCATGAGAAAAGTACCCTGAGAAAGGCTGGTGGTCAGTTTTGGCTAAGGTCAATTACAAACTTGTAAAATAGTTGAGAGGCAGAACAGAAAAAGTAAATTACCAGTATTGTTGCTGCAAGGGTTTCCATATTTTACTCAGTTGTTAAAATACAGTAATACAGAATAAGTAGGCTTGGACTTGTCACAGTTTTGTGACCTTTTCACAGTGCAACATTCCCTCAGATTTTTCCCGTCTTCAGCAGACACTTTTTAAGCAACATCTCTTCCTAACATATGTTCAAGCTCAAGTGTAAACTGTGCCATTAGTTAAGAAGGACTAACTCAACTGATAAACCAAATCCAAAACTGTACATACTGGCATACCCTCCACCACCTGCATCAGTGCCATTCAAAAAACTCCTTTTCTGTGTCCTCACACACAAATAGGGCTAGGCACTGTTTTGGCCTCTATTTTTCTTAAAGTGAAGTAGTGTTAGAGGGAAATTGTGCATGGGTGTTAGGGGAATTCCCTGATAGAGCTGGTATGCCTCAGTTCCAGTAAACACAAAGCTGAAAATGCCTGATACAGGGAAAACATATTCCAAAATAAACAGAAGATAGCATTTGTAACTGCAAAGTTGACCTGACCTTTGTTAGCAATTCATTTGTACTCATGGAAGGTTCTCAGCCAGTGAAAATAATAAAATGCAACAGTGATTTTGATGAAGGAATGTGAATTTACTTTACCCAGGGAATAAGCCTTTATCTTAAGTAAACATAGAACACGCATTTGTCTGTTCCACTGCAAAGCCCTTTTTTCTTAGAGTTTGCATCTCACATCAGAATATTAAAGGCAAACCCCACAACTCCATACAAGGTAAAGAGTGCTAGACAAGTGTCAGGTTTTTCTGCTTTAAAGTGAGTTTATATTTTTATTTCTAGAGAAGGGACAGAGTGACCAGAAAATGCAGTCATTTGCAGTAGTCCCAGTGCAAGAAAAATATAAATTCTTTAGAACTGCTGAAGTGAGATGTGAGATTAAGTAAATAAATATATAAACAACTAATATATTAGCCTTATATTACTCGTTTCCAGATTAAACATGATTGTCTCAGTTTTCTTCAATGCTTACTTCGTTGACCTTCCACTTTACGGCAAACATGTTTTTCTTCTCAATTGTTAGAGCTAAAACAAAACTTGAAACTTATGAAGAGTAAATATATGAGAAATAAATGCATATTTCTGACAGAAAATCAAATACCTTATATTTAGCTAATGCACATTTTATGCACAGCTTTGCATTTATTCACACACTTAGATACTTCTAATTGCAACAGACATGAAAAATATTTACTGTACCATGTATATGCTGTACCAGGGCTTTTAACACTCACAGGTACCAAACCTGCATGGGTCTTGTAAAACTGAATTACCTGATTACCTTGGGAGACAGAAGGCAGTATAATAAGGCATGCATGTGCATTTCTCCAGCATTTTCAGGAGGTGAAAATCTAAGGAATGGCTGATGATAAGTAAAATTATTCACATTTATTAAAATGATACTTTTGCTGAAGTCATTCAAATATGCCCTTGAAGCATAGCTGAGTAACATGGGGGGATGTGATGCCAGAGACATAACAAGGCAAGCAATTCCACATAAAAAGTGAGAAAATTTAGATGGTAAGATAGCCAACTGTTTGAATATAACTTTAAGTTGACTTCCTTTCCTGAGCTTCTTGTAAAGACTTTTCCTTCAACATTTCTGCAGGAAAGAGTTGTTTTTTTCCCAACCAGTTGATATGGTATTTCTTTTCCAAACATTATGCCCATGTATCATTCATATTGAACATTTGGAAGTCTAAAAGAATTGACATTGTAAGTTTAGACTAACTTGGCTTCCAAGTTAGCAGATTTCATCCATAATGCCTGGGCTTAGATATAAGTTGTGTCTAGTTGTAAATCAGACAAGTTTTTGATACTTTTAGTAAAAAAGAAAGGAAAGAAAACATTTCTAGTACAGCTAAGTGTGTACCTTCCATGTGTACCTGTCTGCACAGAGAGACACACAGATATATACATATGTGGCATTTCCTTTTAATTTGTTCAATAATAAATAAATTGGGTTTAATGTGTTTTAGAATAACTCTGAAAATGCAAGTCACATTACCCTGGGGAAGGATAGATATTTGAAATGCAGGCCTGTCAGTGGGCTTGTAAGAAATGGGCCATAGCATTTATTTGGCCACCCATCATAATGGGAAAAGCAGACAAAATTCGAAGTCAGGATTTGTGAAGATCTGACATTTTTTTCCAAGTATAAAATTGGTCAAATGCATTTTTCTAAGAAAATGACAGCCAAGGGATAAGAGATACAATTATGTCTCTATACTTAAAGGCATCTTATAAAATCACAGCATGACAAGAGTATGGCTGGAAGAAAGCTAAGAAGATCATCCAGACTACTTGCCTTCCCACTACAAGATTCACCACACCTAAACCATTTCAGACAAACATTTGCCCAGTCTTTTCTCAAAAACTCCAGAACCATCTGATGGAAACTGAAGTCCAGTGCTTTGCATTGTGTACTGGTACAAAAGTTTTCCTCTAAACTCACTAAAATATATTCTGCTGCTATGTAAGAGGAATCTGCCTAGAAACTGGGCCTTTTCACCAGGAATGTGATCCAGACTACAATACTACTACAGGTTTGTGGCTCATATGCTTTTTGTACCTCTCCAGCTGTAGCTGTGTGTAGATCTATTTATGCATGAATAATGCAATAAAGGTTTAAGACAACAGTATCAAACAAAAAAAAATCAATAAAGGTTGTTTCTTATCAAAATGATACTGATAAGACAAGAATATTTTGTTATACAATTGACAAGAAAGCGGCTGTCACCTTGTAGAGGTGGCTTTCTCCTATGCACCCTGTCTGGTGCTCAGCCCAAAGTGTCATGCAACCCCCTCTGCAAACTTGAGGCCAGCCAGTGAAACCTGTTCAGAGAATTACTGCTTTGGTACAACAATACACTACAGCTCTGTAATGTAACTAAGCATAAACATTAAAAAGTGGGAAGGGGGAGGGGGGAGGGCGGAAAAGATGACAAATCAAAGCAAAAACAACCAATCAAAAACTAGGGAAATTTTCAAATTCCAAATTACGCTATTGCACTGTGGGTGCACACTGGATGTGTCTCAGGTTTGTACCTGCCTCTGTTGTGCAGAAGTATGCTCTCCCCGTTCTCCTAGCTGGATGGAACAACAAAGAAAGATTTTAGTGGGGTTTCTAGAGGGGAAATATCCAGGATCTCCCCGCAACTATCCTAAGGTATACATTAAAGGCAGCTGGGGAAACGGTGGGGAGCTCTTGCTACTGCTGTGTTTGTGATTTTAGTGATGCTTCACCCATGATCTACAAGTATTAGTGCCACGCTCCAAGGTGGTCTGAAGGCTACTATCTAGTCTGTCTGATGCTAAGGAATGCCAGAAGAATAATAGAATGGTTTAGGTTGGAAGGGACCTTAAAGATCATCTTGTTCCAACCCCCACAGCGTGGGCAGGGAACCTTCCACTAGACTAGGTTATTCAGCCCCATCGAGCGTGGTCTGGAACATTTACAGAGATGGGGCATCCACAACTTTTCTGGGCAACCTGTTCCAGGGCCTCATCACCGTCAGAGTAAAGAATTTCTTCCTAATATCTAATCTAAACCTGCTCTCCTTCAGCTTAAGGCCATTTTGCCTTGTCCTGTCACTACATGTCCTTATGAAAAGTCCCTCTTCCTTCCCTTGTAAGCCTCTTTTAGGTACTGGAAGGCTGCTATAAAGTAATAATAAAAAAAAAAAAAACCTGAGTTTTTGTCATTTTTTAAATCACTTCCACAGTATTTTAACAAGCAATTTCAGAAGTCAGTGACAGCTGTTACGTTTTCGTCTATCCATTTTCACTTTAAACAGACTTTTCTATTATGCTTATTAGTCTTTTTCATAAGCATTGTTGTTTGCTCATATTTTCTATTATTGTCATAGAGATGGAAGAACTGTAGAGATAATATTGTTTTCAATTTATTAACCTAATTTCCTGTTACTCTTACCAGCTTGTTTAGGAGAAAAGTTTTACTTGAACTATACTGCCATCTTGTGGTGACCAATGTTTCTGGTGCAAATTCACATATGAGTTTTCAAACTGAAGAATCTGGATATTATACAAATAAAGTTATGTTTCTTGTGCCTGCTTGATAACAAATAATTAGTGTAGTTTCTTCCTCACTAATTCCAACTGACATATTTACCTCTACAAATCAGGATGACACCCAGAAACAAAGGCATTCAAATTGACCCTCGGGAAAATGTTGCCTTTGAATTCCTCAGTTCTACTGCTGCATTCCTGAGATGTTTTAACCTATGTCAAAGTGTTCAATATCCAAGAGGATACCGAAAGTCATTCCCTTGATCCAAGAGATCACATTATGAAATAAAAACTTCAGCTTGCCTGCTGAAGATAATTGGTATTAAGTACTGATTAGCTTCAAGCATATATGTATGAAGCTTGAATTTTCACTGTTCCCATCCCTTTAAGTCATCCCTGTTTCTGCAAAGGGTGCTACAGGTGCACAAATGAGTGATGCCACATGACGTCATTAGACAGAACTTGCTTTGATATCAGCTGTGCATTTACCACACACTAGTCCTTTCAGCAGTGTTCAAGTTCTGTAGAACCAGTTCAACTCCTCTGCTTTTTGAAGCCAATCTCACCACGGTCACATCAGGGCCTGTCTTACTGTACTGCACTCTAGTGACAGTGTAATGTAGTAGCATGGCTTTGAAACTGAGCAAACATATGTCACTGATGTTATCTGGTGCTCATACAGACTTTCCTCTCTATGTTTAGCCAGCCTTGGTTTTGGTCTCCCTCTCCTTGAGCTAGACTTATCTCTAAGGGCATATCTGTTTTTTACTTCAGTTTTCTAACCCCATCCAGATTGGACAGACTGCAGAACATGGTGCACAGTATTCAATAAATCCTCATCCAGATGATTAATAGGATCATTATTTGCTGGCACTACAAAGGCTTTCTCCCACCAACAAACCTGGACCAAAATTGCTGTGTGGAAGCTGTGATGGGTTACCAGTTGCAGTGACAGACTGCTGTTTCCTACATCAAAAAGACAGTTCAGAAATCAGTCGTGTCGCCTTCTAAATTTTGGACTACTTCCTATGCAACAAAGAAGCAGTGTGAATTAGTCAGTGCTGAATTTAGACTTCAGCAGCTGCCAGTACATGAGCCTGTATGTTTTGAGCAGGCAGGAATTCACCATGGGCAATGAATTCTGTCCTCATCCGAGACCTTCAGAGGGGCTAAAAACTTCTGAATGATACTGGGGCAGCCACAGCTCTGCCCATTCTCTACCCTAAAAATATCCAGTCTTCCTGAATACAGGAAGACAACTGCATGATGGTACCAAAAATCTTACTTTCCAAAGAGGTTTGAAGACACGTAAATGAAGAACATTATTTTTATCCCACAAAGGACAAGAATAATTCCTCTATCAGCATATTCTTGCAGGCAGTCAACCAACAGACTTCCTTTGGAGGCTGTTGCTATGGCATCTGTCCAATGTTCATGGCATCTTCCAGATTTCTGAGACCTAGTGAGAAAGAAAGAGGAAAGGAGGCACTAGTTAAAAGTCATACAGCAAAGTTGCTGGAAAAATATGACTCCAGATCAGCCTGTAGGATTTATTAATAATCTTTAACTGTTGTTGTTGTTGTTTGTTTGTTTGTTTGTTTGTTTGTTTGTTTCTGAATGGCATTTCATTCATAGGACACTGAGGTTTCTCTTTTGATTTTTTGAAAGAAAGACAGAATTGCTATACAAACACCTTCCAGGCAAAATTAATTTTACTTAACCTCAGCCATCTATGTGCCTAGCCTCAGGGGGCTATCTAGGCTTCTCTTAGAATTCATGGAAGGTTTTCTCCCAAGGGTCATGTTTTCACCCTCCTTTAGACACCTAGTACAAGATGGGATGATTTACCATTTGGAACCAATTTACCTTCTTTAACTACTGCAGGACCATGGATGGAGTAAATGCCTGGATTTTCAGGTAAAATGAATAAGAGCAAAGACCTCTGTTATTTCAGAGACAGAAATTGCCACCCAAAATGAAAGAACTGGGCCAACAGCCTGGGCCACATCTTTCTGTATCTAGAAGCAATGCTGCTGAAGTCAAAATGGCTTTTTGCCACATTACTCCACCTTAGCAGAGGTCAAAAGCCTCCCAGCACATAAATCAGCACCAAAGGAATTCAGCAAGAGGCCACGCTCAGAAACAAGTGAGGATAAATTGCCCTGAGACAACCATACAAGCATGGTTTGTCCCAGAGTGAAGATGCAGCAGTCAGACACAGCTTTACTGCTTTGGGGTCTGTGCAATGGGATGACCCCATTTTCTGGACAAAGGGATCCATGTCACAGGGGTTCAACTCATTCACTGTCAGATGGTTTCCCACAGTTTGTTGGCTTCTGGCAAGCCCAGACAGCCATACTTTGGAAAAACTGCAGTTTCAGTCAGTAAAGCAGAAGTGAGATCTAGCCTGCCAGATAAAGACATATTTTCATCAAGTACTGTAAGACAGGTTGCATAATTCTGCAATCAAAGGTAGAGAAACCGGCTTTACCATCAATGTCTGTCTTTGTTTCGGATGACAAGGTAATTATCTGGTAATAAGATACACAGATTTCATCAATTTCTCTTTGTGCATGTTATTTCCTTAAATGAACTCTTACAGAATAAAATGGTGTATAGATTGTAAGCCTAATGAAGATGAATAGTAAGCAGACATGTTAGAATTTAAATGGTGCACCTAAACAAAAGATGATTTTCACAGAATCACAGAATATTCTTAGTTGGAAGGAACCCACTGCAATTATCAAAGTCCAACTCCTGGCCCTGCACAGGACAATCCCCAAGAATCACACGTGCCTGACAGCCTTAGACTCTGGCAGACTGGGTGCTATGACCCCTTCTCTGTTTTGTGCTCATGATGCCCACTGAGATGCTTTCAGCTGCAGGCAGACTGTCTTTTGCCATGGGGGGGATCTGGGGAGAACAGGGACAAGCAGAGGGCATGGGAGGGCCTGTTTTTCAAGGCAACTCACTCTGAAAGTATTTATTACAGCCAGGAGTACCCTGTCCCTGAATTTCACTCATTACAACTTGCTCATTAAACCTCATCACTCTGACTACCTTAAAGGAAGTTGTGGTGACTTGGGGTCAATCTCTTCTGCTGTGCCTGCAGTGAGAGGACAGGAGGAAATATCCTTAAGCTGAGGCAAGAGAGATACAGAACAGGTATTAGAAAAACTATTTTCACTGTTCAGGTGGTCAGACAGTGGAACAGGTGGTGCAGGGGATGGGCAGTGGAGTCCCTGTAGGTGTTTGAAGAGCATGTGTGTAGTGCTGGGCGATGTGGATTTAGGGGTCAGAGTGGTGGTGTTGGCCAGGCGTCCGGAGTGTGCGATCTTGTAAGTTTTCTCCCAAACTTTATGGCTCTGTGACTCTTAAGAAAATGATTCTGACTGCAGGTGTAAGCAGGGATTGGACTCGGGAGCCGCAGGCACCTCAGCACACCAGCGTTGCAGAGGGACAGCACCAGGGAGACGGGTCGTGTGCGGGGCGACACACGGACACGGACACCGGCACGGACACAGATATGGACATGGACAGGGACACTGACAGTAACACCGGCACGGACACAGACACCGACAGCGACACGGACACTGATAGGGGCGCAGACCCTGACAGGGACACAGACACCGTGGAAAGCGACACGGACACACACGGACACGCACACGTCCACACGCACACGTCCACACGCACGCGCGCGCAGGCGCACAAGGACAGCGGTGCCGCGGCCGGAAGCGGGGCGGGGCCCGAGCCGGAAGTGCGGCGGGGCGCGGCCTCTTCGGTGCTGCCGGCCGGGCAAGATGGTGAGCGCGGGGAGGGGGCGCGGGGCATCCACCTCCATCCACCGCCATTCCTGCCACCCACCACCTCCCACGGCCATCCCCTGCCACCCACGGCCATCCCCTACCAGCCACTACCACTCTCCGCCACCCACCGCCATCCCCTACCACTCAATCCAACTCTCCGCCATCCCCACCTCCATCCGCCGCCCGGCCGGGCCGGGGGCGCCGGGGCCGGGGGGCTGGCGGCGGGCGCTGCCGCCGGGCCGTGCGGGGAGGCCGCGGGGCCGTTCGGGGACTCCTCCGTCCCGAGTGCGGGGCAGCCGTGCGGTGCCGTAGCACGGGGGGCAGGGCGGCCGTCAGGGGAGCGCGGCGGGCGGCGCTTTGCCCCCGCGCGGGGCGGGCGCGCCGGGGGATGGCGGCGGGGGGCCGCGGTTCCTGGACGCGGAGGCGCCCGGTTCAGCGGGCCTCCCGCGCGTCCGTGCCGCGGCTGTTCGTAGGCCTTGCTTTTTTAGTTTCATCACCGGGAAGTCTTAGTGGTGCTGCCAACGTGCATGTCTTGAAATGCTTTTCAGACGAAGGGTACATCGTCATTTGGTAAGCGGCGAAATAAGACTCACACCTTGTGTCGTCGATGTGGGTCCAAGGCGTACCATCTGCAGAAATCAACCTGTGGGAAATGTGGTTACCCTGCTAAGCGTAAGAGAAAGTGTAAGTTACAAACTTTTAACTGGCTTCAATTTAAAGCTTCAATTTAAAAACACGTGTTTCTTTTTCTCCTTCAGTAGTCTGACTTTTTTTTCCAGCCAAGTAGGACTGTTGTGTCACTCTGCAGCATTTGGAGCTTTTTTCACAACTTAATCGTGGTTTAACTGTTTTAGGTAATGTGCAGTATTACTGCATGGGAACTTACTTAAATTATAAATATTTTTTCCTTTTGTCAGCTTGAATGAATGTGTCACAAAAATGTAATGTGCAACTTAATTATTTGGTACAGATGAATAACAGAAACTTACATCTTTTAGATAACTGGAGTGCCAAGGCTAAAAGACGCAACACCACTGGTACTGGGCGCATGAGGCACCTGAAAAAGGTGTACCGTCGATTCAGGTATGACACTTAATACAGACTAGCATGGTGTGAAATCCTACATAGACATAATTTAATTGTAAAATTCATCATTCAAAGTTAACATTTTATTTTTTATTTTTTCTAAGTACCACTTAATGTGGTAGGATCTTAAGTATATCGTAAAATTATACTTTATATACCTCATTCTTTGGTAAGACATAGGGTGTAAGTTCTGATGTTTCTATTAAGTGAAGATAGTACAGAACATAGAGGGGATTGTAGCAAAAAGCCCATGTCTAAAAATACATTCTTTGTTAGCATTGCCTCTGTTTGTGGTTTGGTTAAATTGATGGTTACACTAAAGTGTGGGCATTTTTAGAGACAAATTTGGAAATCCATTCCAGTCCCCATTTGCCCAGAAGAAAGGTTCAGGACAGGAACTTCTGGAGCCTCTCTTTATCTAGAGTTCAGTTAGCAGTAAGGAGGTGTAACATCAGATTTTGAGCTACAGGTATCTAAAACTTGTTACAAAGCTTTGACTTGTGGTTAGGCGGTAGTGGTGGGGTATTGTACTGTTTTTCAGAACTTCTCCATGTTATAAAATTAAACCGTACCTTCTGGTCTAATAAAAAAGCTGTATGAAAAGTACTAGCTAATTCAAGAGTGTTGTCATAAAAATGTAGATTGGATTTAATAGCAAAAGATAGGAAGTTTTAAGTCTCAGTCCTGGATGTAGTTGAATGATCAATTAATTTCTTTTGGTTAGCACATTTCTTTCATAGTGGCAGCCATAAAATATCTTCCACTAGGCAGCTGTAGCTTCCATTCTTCTGAGTGTTGCTGGCATAGAAATGTCATATCCAAAAAACAAGCTTGGGGCTGTTGAGTCTCTGGTTGGAGGCATAGAGGACTTCTGCAAGAAATAGACTTCACAAATGTGACAGCTTTGGCTGGATTTCTTGGTAGGAGCGTGCAGTAAGGTGTGCCTTTAGCAGGTGTGCTATATCTGGTGCAGTTGTGGCAGTGTTCATTCAGTTAATAAAATCTTCCTGTTCGAAGAAGTCAAATTTATTTAATCAGAAGTAAAAAAAAAATATGAAAACCGTGAAATAAGCAGTATGAAAACTGTACTGTATATTTAAAAGAAAGAAGTCTGTATGAATTCCATAGTGGTTTCAGTGCATTACTGAGGTAAGCTGAAAAAATGTAACAAGCTTGATCTAAAAGGCCACTGTCAGAAAATAGTGTGGAACAGGAATCAACCTTTCAAAAAGTGGTTACCATATTTCTTGTTGCAGGAATGGATTCCGTGAGGGAACCACACCGAAGCCCAAGAGAGCAGCTGTTGCAGCCTCCAGTTCATCATAAAGACTCATCAATTTGTTAAAATAAATGGTCTTGTTCAGAAAATGTCAACCTTTTTTTTATATACTTCACTGAAATATAGAATTCCTGATAATACATAAATACGTAGCAACACAAATTCTGAAGTGATTAATTTCAAACAGCCCTTTTATTGACCTTCCATTTGATAGCACCTCTGTCTTGAAAAGGACTGTTATCCCTGCACTGAACTGAAAAAGACACTTGTATGTATTAATCAAAAGAGCTCTCCAGCCAGAGAAATGGGATATTTGCACTATGGACTTGCTTTGTGTCTCTGAATCTCATTGTGCCCTAGTATAGAGAGTCTGAATTTTGTCTTAAAGACAGTAGCTATAATAATGGCTCTACATGCTGTTCTGGGAGGCATTAGTAAAAGAGAGACTTCTAGTCCTGTCTATTTTTCACTGCTCTGTGGCATTGAGAGGCCTGCAAAGGTACTGCGTGTTGTGTGGGTCATTGCTTCCTGGACAAAAACTCAGGTCTGGAGCATGAACACTGCCAGATACAGAGCGGTTGGAGATCTATCTGTAAGTGGGACAAGAGTTGCCCAAATGGCCTGGAGGGGTTGGTGTGGGAAGATGACACAGATCTGACTTAACAGCTGGATATAAATAATAAAAAATACATGATAATTTACCTGGAGCAGAAGTAAGTCACTTAGAGTTATGTAAAAATTACATACTGATGCCTGATACATTCATACCCCCCATGGTGTGTTTCTGGTTATCAGACTGCTTTAAGAAGATGATCATAAAATGCTGCTATGAAAGTTTGGGGAATTACAGTAATTACTGCAAAGTTTTAGAGGATTTTCAGATACCTTCCAGAGACAATACTAGAAACTCAAAATCTAGCAATGGTTTAAACTTCTGAGGCTGCTTTTTCTGCAGTTCTTTGGTTTTGCCATGAACTTCCAGAAGCAGGCATTGCTTTGTGATTACTGAATGATCAGCAGTTAACGTCACCTTACGCAAATCCCAGAAGAAGTTTTCAGCCAGGTATGAAATTGAGTTGTCCCTGACAGCAGTTTCTTACATTTTTAAGTTAGAGTCTGCCTTTTGATACTTGAGTGTACTGACTTGGGCTATTTCTAAGCTAAAAGAGAAGGCTTTTCTCTAAGATGTAGCAAATACACTGTGTTAATTCTGGTTTCAACTGGTCCCTCTCAGAGAGTGGGAATATAAGCGGTGGTGGTGCTGTTAAAATACACTGCACATTGTGTATTCCCAGGGCTAAGGAGTACTACCTCTGAAATGTGTTTTTTGGTAATGTGTGGGAAACACTTGAATGTAGGAGGAAGTAATCGTAAGTGTGTCTTTATTGTTACTAAGTGGCAACCTCAAGTACATCTTAAAAACAAGCCAGCAGCATTCTAAGAAAGGGCTTGTTGAGTGATGATACAGTTGGACAGTGCTTCGGCAGGTGTTCTGATTACGGGTGGGAGTGAAAGCCTTTGCAAAGTCCTACATGATCAGGTAGTGTGGGATTTTGTGGCAATGTGTTTGGCTTGCAACCATGATAAAATAGCAAGGACAAGGGCTTAGCTGACTTGTTGCTGCTACCTTTTAGTTTCTCATCATGAATTGTGCTCCTGAAAAATATTTGTGTAATATGCAATGTAACTATGGTAACAGTGATTGAAACTTGCAATGAGTTGCAGTAACTGAAAGCCTTCATTTCAGAGGGAATTTTACTTAGATCAAGAATGAATTTTATGGACAAGAAATTTTACAGCCACTGCATTTACAATTGTTCTAGAATTCTTGGAGAGGGGCAGGAAATCAGATTTTTTGTGTTTCTGTTAGTCCTGGTCAGAAAAGATTGTGTAACTCACGTGTCAGCTGTCACTGGACTATACTGGAAATAGATTCTGAAGCATTCCAGCCCTTCGCAGTGTTTTCCTACGTGTTGAAAGCTAGGCTGCCTTTGTGGTTGCTCAGTATATAATCTTTTGTTGAGATCTTGTTCCAAGCGTTTTAACTCAGGGGCTGTTAGTTAGAACTGAACCTTTGCATAATGCTCACTGACTGTTTAGGTCAGCCCCTTTATGTGTATAGAAGTATTGCCATACAGAGTCTATAATGTTTGATTTTTACATCCTTCAAACTGATACATATATAGCACAGTTAAGATGGTGTAGTCCGAAGTACATCAGAAATTCCATTTCATATTGTTAAGTGTACAACTCTGACTTTCAAGATAGAGGTGTATTAGATGATTTCTCAAATGCAGAGAAGTGTTCAAAGGACTGGATTAGTGAAAGATTGATCACCTTAGATAAAAGATCCTTGTGTGGTGATGCATCACCCCTCCATCCCCCCTGCTGTGCCTACTATCAAGACTTCTTGTTAGGACAACAGAAATTCCCTTGAGCTTATCACTAACACTGTCCGTATCAGGGCCTTTGTTGCCTAACCAAGGAGGGTGAGGAGAGTGTGTCATCCCCTGGTAGCCTTGGAAAATTACTTGCCTGAATCATAGCCTGAGTGGAACAATATTATTGCTACTGGACTTCTGAAAATTTCCAGTCTTGAAAATTACAGTCTTGACTGTAATCAGGATGGAGACTGATCACTGAAGTTATTCATCTTGACCCTATAAACACTAGTTCTGAATGAGGCCCTTTGAGCTCCCCTGCACAACAGCAGCCTACATCAGCATCTCCCTCCAAAAGGAACACCTTTCAGGGTTCTGCAAGTCTCACGTTGGAGGAGTTAGTCAACAGTGGGACCCACTGCCCTCTGAGTGGGAGTGGAGCAGAGCTAGGAGATCTTTAAGGGTGTATTCCACAGAGCAGAAGAGCTCTCAATCCTTATGTGTAAGAAACTATGAGATGAAAGAAGATGGCACAGCTTAGTCAAGGCCTGCTTGTCAAACTAAAGGGCAAGAAGGGAATGCACAGACTGGTCAGCAGGGATAGGTATCTGGAAAGAGTATAGGGATGTTGCTCAGTTGTGTTGAGGGGTCAGGAAGGTGAAGGTGTGGCTAAAGCTGAGCTTGACAAGGGATGCAAAGAAGAGGAAGGGCTTATATAGGTCTGTGATCCATAAAGAAAAGGTTGAAGAAAGTGTAACCTCCCTCCCCTCCCCAATGAAGAACATCAATTACAAAGTTGGTGGAATTGAGGGCACCCTGTGAGAATTTGCAGGTGACACCAACCTGAGGCGTTCAGTTAACTTGTTCACAGAACAGGATACCAGAGGAACCTGGACAAGCTTGAGAAGGGGGCTCATGTGAACTTAAAAGTGGCTCAACAAGGCCAAGTGCAAAGTCCCCCACATGAGTCAAGGCAACCCCCAGCTGAAGGATAAAAGGATTGAGAGCAGCTTCATGAAGTCAGCTTAAGAGAGTCATGGAGTGATTCCTCTGGTAAGTCTTGCTTCTACAGCTATGCCAAGAGGATGACCTGCATCCCACCCCTTGCCACCCCCCCCCACCCCCAATATTACATTACTCAAAGCTGCACTATGGACCAAAAAAGCTTGATCTTTTAATGTGATTCTTACATGCAAAAGATGAAGAAGGAAACAGTGCTGCTGATTAGTTTTGTGAAGCATCTATCATTACAGGGAGTAAAGTTCAAGGAGCAATGTAGATTCATATGTATTGTACATAGGCATCAATCATCAATGTTTATATTATGTTGCTGTAAGACTGACCAAAGTCTTGGTCTACAGTATGCTTGATGTGACTCAGCTTGGGAGACTTCACCTATTGTAAATTCTATCCTATTTTTTTCCCAAGCAACTTAATCTTCAATGTATGACAATTTTCAGTAAAACTCAATGCAGTGACAGAAGCACTGATATAAATGAATAAACTATTCCTGTAATATTCATTCTCGGTTGCTAATGTAAAGGTAATGAGTAATTGCTATAGTCTCTTTCCCATATGATTTTAACAGTCTATTTTCATTTTCTAAAATGCTCTGGTATCTAAAAGATTACACTGTAATTTATGAAATGCTATAATTTTATATTACAGACTCATGGAACTTTTTGAATTCTCATTGCGTTGACATGATTAGGACAACAGCTTAAGTTAAAGCCAAAGATAGCTTTGAGTCATCTAGTATCGAGGTATTAAGGAGCTCTGCAGACATTCCAAATAGAATTTTTTGCTCTTCAGCTAGGTATGGCTTAATCCACTCTGTTTTTCCCAGTGTGATGTCTGATAAACAACTTCCTCCTCATATTTCCAAAAGGTTAAAGTAATGCCTTTTGCAACACAAGGGAGACCTTGCCGATTTTTCTTTTCCTGATGTTAGATTACTATCCAATTCTACCCTGAAATTTGATGACCTGACAATATTTTTTCCTCAAAATCTCAAATCATGAACTATGCTAGTTTGTATATTCTGATTTGTGTGTATTTCCTACTCCTGATGTACAAGAGCTTTGGAGCCAAAGATCTAACATTAGGCTGAATAGTTTTTATGATTATGCTTCAAAACTTGTGCAATTCTATAGCAGTGTAGCATAATACTAATGTAGTGTAGCAGGATGTATGTAGCAGGGTCATGCTGCTTTTGGTATTGAAGAACGCTGAGACCAGCCTGACTCAACATTCCCAAAGTTAAACATCCTGAGGATGTAGAGAACAATGTTTCCTGACAGAAACTGCTGAGGATGGGGCAAAGTTTCCTGAGAAAGGACCAACAAATGATAGTACCAATAACTTCCATGAAGCTGCTGAGCTGAAAGCTTCTGAGCTGACACAGTTCACCTGGAAACATACGGCTGACAGTCAATCACTTCTTACTGTGGAAGTCTCTCTTTTTAACGACAGGCACTTCCAACACACCCCTTCTAGGAGTGAGTGTGTAAAGATTTCTCCTTTGAGTAGGGAACACCTCTCCGGGTTACTCCTGTATGAATTTTTTACCCCAATTAGGGTAGAGGAATTTCTTAAAATACAAAAATTTTCCATAGATCAGAATTTCTATTTTCCAACTGTTAATGACTGTACCATAAGGTGTTGAGGATATGCTCTCAGGCACAGGGTGTGAAATCCTAATACAGGCCTGTTTGCACAATCCAGCCTACGTTCTGGGAAACAAGGACAGTGATTTAGCCTACCTGCTGGGAAGCAGAGGCAATGTATCCATAAGCAATAGTGTATCCATAAGCAATAGTGTATCCATAACCAATGGCCATGAAGAAGATGGAAACAAGTAAAATAAGAAGACGAATGAGAAACCAAGAAAGCGTATGGGAAAGCAGTAGAACTGCTTATTGCAAGGTTAGCTGCAAGATAGACAGTAGATACATTAAGCAGACAGGTTTTAGCCAACAGGATATAGAAATGTAATAAGTGAGTAACTTTTTGACGCAGACCTGAAGGGAAAAACGGGACGGACCACTCCACACGGAACGCGGGATAAGGTGAAATGGCCATTTATTTGACAGAGTAAAAGGGTTTTATAGGGGCTAGCTAGAAGGAGCTAGAAACTAGGCGTGGTTCAGGGAGGTGATTAACACGTCTGTGACAATAAAGGGAAAAGAGGGATGGGCTACAACAAATAAGGAGAGGTATAGGAGGGAGCTAGCCATATACA